>JARQOD010000005.1:534845046-535048560 GCA_033576555.1 Oophaga sylvatica | reverse complement strand
TTTGTTGAAAGATCTTTCCTGGTATAGAAGTAAGGTTCCAGTGCCTGTAACTTCCTGGCTCCATCTTCTTTCCTATTTTGAAGATAGAGACATTTTCCCTTCTCCAATCTTAGACTTCTCCTGTTCTCCAGGATTTTTCAGAGATTCTGGCTAGTGGTTCTTCAATTTCCTCTGCTTTCTCCTTCAGTACCCCAGGATGTAATTCATCTGGACCAGGAGATTTAAATTCATGTAAATTAGCTAAGTGTTCCCTCACCATCTCTCTGTTTATACTGTAGATAGTGTGGATTATTTTATTCCTTCAATGGCACCGTGAAGGTCAGTTATTGTTACATTTGCTTTCTTAGAGAACACAGATGCAAAGTAAGAATTTAAAAGTTCGGTCTTCTCAACATCATTTTGACCTCTTCACCCTTTTCTTCCTGTACAATCTTATAGCATCTTTGACTTTTCTTTCGCTTTTTACATACCCCCATCAATTATGAAGCTGATGTAGAAGGCGCTGAGCGCAGTGATTGGCTGCAGCATAAAAAAAAATATCCAAGACTAACCCCTTTTAATCCTAAATTTCCAGGAGGAGTAACAAGGGAGCAGCACATTGCACTGTTTTAAGCAAAGATGCTGTGAAATAGTTGTATTTAGGTAATACCAGCATTTACTGAAACAGACCTCTGAGACTTGATGGCCTAGACTTCTCGTTTTGTATTTTTTTTTAGTAAGATCTGATTTCCTCAGGAATTGAACCCTCAACCTACATCATTGCAGGCAGCAGCTGAAGCTATGAGCCACAACCTGCACTAGTCTAGTACTTGTCACTGCTAAGGGTTTCACACACTTGTATCCATTCTTCCCAATATCCTGTGAGCAGAACAGACATAACTCCGGATTGAAACATTGTAACAACTATGCAGTTTACAGGATTGTCTAGATCACATACAATTGTAACAAACCCCCAGTTGTTGGTATTAGTAACTGTTTCTATTAGATGAGTACTCTCTGCTCCTAAAATACTCTGTGCACCAGGTTTATTCTGCTCCTATCCCAACCCATTGCTGTGACATTTTACTGTGGCTTTTAGTCTTGTGACTCTGTAGCATTCAAGTGAATGAGGTTTTTGCTGCAGTACCAGACACAACCACCTGGACGAAGGAGGCGCTGTCTGCTTCTGCAATCAAATAGTCCTATTCCTCTGAGCAATGTGGTTACTGGGGTCTAATAGGCACTAATATCGCTATGGTGGGTACATGCCATGTGGTTTTACTCTCATCCTCAGTGCTGCTTTTTCTGGGTCTGATGTCCCCGGGAGATCTCCAGTGGTTTTATGTTTTGATGCCGCTGGTTTCCCTACGGATTAAGCCTCACCTCCCAAGCTGAGCTCCGGGTAAAGTAATGTCCTCAGCTCTTTCCAGCTTAATTGCTGCTAATTGGAAGCTGACACCCCTGCCAGGTGGAGCTTTTCCCTGTGGAGTCCCACATCATTCTGTGTCCTGCCAGGAGGACCGCACGGGGATTAACACCTAAAATGTACAACAGTCAATGAGTGGCTGCATTTTATGCATCATATAGATGATCCCAGCGTCAGTGGATGGCAGGAATCGTGTGACAGGAAGAACATACAGAGGCCGCTGGCAATGAAGAGCTCTCTAGATCACATACACTGGGATGAAGGATGGACGGTCACACAGTGAAACTTCCCAGTGCACAGTACCACTGCTCCTCCTCTGCATGCAGGATTTCTTTCATCTTGTGCACAGTTCCACTTCTTGCTGTTTGCAGCGCCACTTATTCTTATGGACAGTGCCACATCTCCACATTTACAGTGTCACTTATACCCGTTCTCAGTGACCGGTTTTGGTTGCCTCTTTGACGGGTTTTCGCTGCCTCTTTGACCAGTTTTCGCTGCCTCTTTGACCGGTTTTCGCTGCCTCTTTGACCGGTTTTGATTGCCTCTTTGACCGGTTTTTCGCTGCCTCTTTGACGGTTTTCGCTGTTTCTGTGACCGTTTTTCACTGCCTCTGTGACCGTTTTTCGCTGCCTCTGTGACCGGTTTTTGCTGCCTCCGTGACCGGTTTTCGCTGCCTCCGTGACCTGTTTTCGCTGCCTCCGTGACCTGTTTTCGCTGCCTCCGTGACCTGTTTTCGCTGCCTTTGTGACCTGTTTTCGCTGCCTCCGTGACCTGTTTTCGCTGCCTCCGTGACCTGTTTTCGCTGCCTCCGTGACCTGTTTTCGCTGCCTCCGTGACCTGTTTTCACTGCCTCCGTGACCTGTTTTCGCTGCCTCTGTGACTTGTTTTCGCTGCCTCTGTGACCGGTTTTCGCTGCCTCTGTGACCGGTTTTCGCCATCTCTGTGACCGGTTTTCGCCGCCTCTGTGACCGGTTTTCGCTGCCTCTTGTGACCCGCTTTCTCCGACGCTTCGGCCCCCCTTTTGCCGACGCTTCGGCCCCCCTATCGCCGACGCTTCGGCCCCCTTTCGCCGACGTTTCTGCCATCCCTTTCGCTGACCCTTCTGCCCCCTCCCCCTTTCGCCGACCCTTTGGCCCGTTTCACCATGGACCCAACTTTTATTTGAAAGGCCTCCATGTAATACTACATTTACTTTGAAGTTGACATAATGGATACTGACAGATCCTTATGGACGCTGGTGACTATCTAATGGGTCTGTCAGGTTTTCCTTTGGGTACAATATTTTTGACAACAATAATATTTTTTAGACTGCAGCGTTCTTGTCAGAAACCCTAAGATGAGGTTTCATATCCAGGCAAATTTACCAATTGGGGGTCAGGAGACGCCTTGTGGCCACCACACATTGGTTGTCACCCAGCTTTCCCGGAGGCAGATATTACAATAATGGGATTGTTTTAACCATCTCCAGAACGTTATTCTTCACGTTTGAGGAAATTGTTGAAATGAAATGTTCTAGAGAAACAGATCAAAGGTGGAAAGTAACACAAAGCAGCTCCATGGATCCCCGCTATGGAAGCAGGAAGAGCCTAGAAATTACATGTCACCTTCATATCCTGACTTGGTGACCCTGTGTTCTCGGGAGGCTCTTCCCATCCCAGCTGTTACCACTAAACACATAGCCCCCGGGGTTACACTAGAGAGGAGGCCGGCCTCTGCTATCCCATTGGCTGCCTCCGCCTGGAATTCTCCATCCCTTCATGTCCAGCCTGTGGAGTCAACATGTGCTTGTCAGTCAGCTCCAGGCTGTGGCGGTGGAAGGACTTCATCTATGTGCCATAGAGACAATACTATGGGCCACCTCTGGAGGACAGGCCCCTGACTGCCTGCTGCTGGGGCTCTGAAGGTATGACCACTATAAAGCAGAGGGTGGTGGCCCCGAGCAAATCCCGGATTCCTGCAGCCAAGGGGGGAAATGTCAGGAATGGACTCGGTGCTGCACGTCCTGCACCTACTGTGCCCGGAGAACAGGCATCATTATCTAATATCTATCTGCTGTATCATATATCTATTATCTATCTCATATCTATCATCGATCTATTGATTATATATCTATCCAAAAAAGTTACAAAATGCTGCTCTTACATTGATAGCCTCACACTTAATTCAATATTTACTCAATAACTTTATATTTTGCATATTTTTTTCTGTTTCCATCAATTCAGCATACATGGCTGTCTGTCATGAAAAATATCTCTGTCTATCAGTCTCTTTATCTACATGTGTTAATGTGCACACGTGGTTCTCTAATTTTTTGAAAAACCTCTATCTATGCCATATTTGTTTTTTCTATCTGTATCCAAAGAAGCTTTAATGCCAGGACCAAATGAACATTAGCATTGCCAAGGCAAGTAGAAATGGGGAATTGCGGGATAAGAACTATAGAGACCAGGGAAAGGGTCGGTCTGTCTTGTCTATCATTCTATCTATCGAAGGAGAAAAATCAGCTCTAAGAATTGGTGTCAAGATCTACTTAATATTAGACAAACGAATAACAAAAGGCAACGCTCCACATTCCAACTAACACCTCAATAGATTTTTGGAATTTGGAGTTTTTTTTCTCTTCTTTTATTAGTTCTCTTTTTTTCTTTCTTTCTCTCACTTTTTTTTCTCTTCTCTCTATCTCTCCTCTTCTCTCTCTCTCTTCTCTCTCTCTTCTCTCTTTCTCTTCTCTTCTTTCTCTTCTTTATCTTTCTCTTTTTCTTTCTCTCTTATCTTCTCTTTCTTTTCTTTCTCTCTCTTTCTCTTCTCTCTACTCTTTCTCTCTCTTCTCTTTCTCTCTTTCTTTCTCTCCTCTCTCTTCTTTCTCTCTCTTCTTTCTCTCTCTTCTCTCTTCTTTCTTCTCTCTCCTCTCTCTTTCTTTTTTCTCTTTCTCTCTCTCTCTCTTTCTCTCTCTTTCTCTCTTCTCTGTCCTCTCTCTCTCCTCTTTCTCTCCTCTCTCTCTCCTCTCTTCCCTCTCTTTTCTCTCTTTTCTCTCTCCCTCTCCTCTTTTCTCTCTCTCCTCTCTTTTCCTCTCTTCTCCTCTCTGCTCTCTTCTGTCTTTCTCTGTCTTCTCTCTGCTCCTTTCTCTCTCGCTCTCCTCTCTTTTCCCTCTCCCTTTTCTCTCCTCTCTTTCTCTCCTCTATCTTTTCTCTCTCTCCTCTCTCTTTTCCTCTCTTCTCCTCTTCTCTTTCTCTGTCTTCTCTCAGCTCCTCTCTCGCTCTCCTCTCTCTTTTCCCTCTCCCTTTTCTCTGTCTCTTTCTCTCCTCTCTTTCTCTTCTCTCTCTTCCCTTTTCTCTCTCTTGTCTCTTTCTCTCCTCTCTCTGCAGCATACCTGGTTGTAGATTCTGTTAGTGTCTGCGGGTCATTAATACTTGATGAGCTATAAATAATGGATACATTTGTTATTCTTGTATTGTTACTCTATTAATACAGTGATGATGAGTCCTGAGTGCAGACGCTCTGCTATAACCCTGTAGTTTCCCCCTGTTCTTTCTGCAGGGTCCTGAGCACTGGAAGTAAATGATCCAGGTCATTAGTTTCTCTTCTTTCACTGCTCATTACCTTCTGTCTTCTCACCTAAAGGGAGAGGAGTTTGGGGCAGATGGATCCAGTGTCCAATGTCTTCATTCTGACAACAGTAGGAGCCAGATTATCAGATATTCTGGATTATCTGAAGGACATGGAAAAATTGCCTCTATTGTAGAGAAATAAAACAGAATGTGATGCTGTAGCTTTTTTTTTTATTATTTATAACTAAAGATATTTTTAGTTGTGTTTTCACATTGATTCAGTTCTTAAAACGAGTTCCAGATTCTAAAATGTTCTGGATTATCAGATAAAAGGAATATCTGCTTTTTTTTTTATTATTTATAACTAAAGATATTTTTAGTTGTGTTTTCACATTGATTCAGTTCTTAAAACGAGTTCCAGATTCTAAAATGTTCTGGATTATCAGATAAAAGGAATATCTATCTATCTATTTATTTATCTATCTATCTATTTATTTATCTATCTATCAAATTTAAAGGGAACCTGTCCCCAGTCTCCCTGTATACCACCCAAAAACCTTTTTC
Source organism: Oophaga sylvatica (assembly GCA_033576555.1). Classification (NCBI taxonomy): domain Eukaryota; kingdom Metazoa; phylum Chordata; class Amphibia; order Anura; family Dendrobatidae; genus Oophaga; species Oophaga sylvatica. The sequence goes on along the minus strand of JARQOD010000005.1, from coordinate 535,043,043 downwards.
AGTTCTCCTGCGCTGTATGGTAATCGGGTCGGTCCGGTCCGATGGGTATGATTTTGGGCCTCTCCATCCCTCCCCTCCGGCTGCTGCTCGCCCTCTTCCTTCTTTAATTGACATGGAAGACGCCTCGCGCCATCCACATCTCTGGGCAAAATCCAGAAATTGCGTCTCGCGCCTGCGCTCTATGCTCTGCCCTACTGCGGGCGTTTGCTCACTTATGTTTCCTGTTCTGCCCGCAGCAGGGCAGAGCGCGGTGTGCAGGCGCGAGCCGCCATTTCTGTGCGCAGGTGCGAGATTTCACTTGGCAATGTGGATGACGTGAGGAGTCTTCCAAGCCAATTAAAAAAGGAGGAGGGGGCGGGATGGAGAGGCCCGAAACTGGCACACATCGGACCGGCCCAATTACCATACAGCACAGGAGAATTTAGAGGTTTTTGGGGGGAATACAGGGGGCGTCAGGGGTTATATAAGCATTTATGGACTGCAGCACAGGCGCTGAATAAGGTGATGGTTGTAGTTGATATATGATAAATCTGGGGACCGGTTCCCTTTAAGGTGCTTTTCTCCTGTGAGTTGGAGCCGCGCGGCCAGATCTTTCTTTTCGGCGGAAAACTCCACGTCATAGGTTTTGGCTTTTTCTTCTGGCTGCCAGTGAAGGAAATTAAATCATTGTAAAGTGCTAGACGCGCTGGCGCGGTGCCAGGCCGAGATGTAAGGTTTAAGGTAACTTTTCTATAAGTCTGCTCCGGCCTATGGCTGCGAGGAGATTTTCCGACTTGAAAGAGGCCAGACGCGCACCCAGAGATCCCGCGGACGTTCCCTTACAGAAAGCCCATTCATTTCTGAGACCGGAATGTGTTCAAGTCTTGTGCGCAGAACAAACACGCGGTCCCCAGACAAACACGTATCGTCCACAGGAACGACCCGACACTTCCCCGCATTCATTATCACCACGTTACATTCACGATGCATCGAAGCTCCGAGTCCCAATCTGCAGATATTCGGGGGTCCTGTGTTCTCCCGGGTCCCTGCGACATCCTCGGCCTGGACCCCTCCATCAATACTATCAGTGTTGATCCCAAGTTTTTAAAAAAATATTTTTTAAAGGGACCTTTATATTTAGATAAAGGATCATTTCCAGCTTAAAGAAGTTTTAGTAGATGTTTTGTGCCCCCAATATCCACTATAGGGTATAACTTTTTTTTTTTCGCCCAAAACAGCACCACTTTTTTTTTTCAGGCTGGTTCTGGAATAGCAGCTCGTCCTCAGTGGGCAATACCGGCTAATAGGCATCTTTTTTTGTGCCTGACCAAACATCAGTATTTCTATAGAGGTGGAGCGGCTAGGTGTCTTGAGTTGGGGAGGATTGGGCAAAATCAAAATATTTGTTGAAAAAAATTGAAAAATTTAGTTGCCTAGAATTTGATTGGTGCCAGTTTACCAGGTCGCCTTAGTCCTGAGACTGCAGCGTTGTCCACTTATCTGTAAACTAACCCTCTGCTTGGTCATTATTAAAGGGGAAGTACGGTGAAAAAGAAAAAAAGTTACAGTAATAATTTGTAGATCGTGGGGGTCTGAGTGCTGTAACCCCCACTGATAGCCAGAAGGGGGCACTCTATTTATTCTTCGTGGGGTTGTGAGGATAAAGCCAACCGCAGCATTTGGCAGCCCCACAGCGGTCAGATCGTCACTAATCTATAAGGTATCACCTATCCTACGGGTAGCTGATAAATTCTCTTCACCGGACAACCCCTTTAAGAATTTATGGCATGTCTGCAGAATGCACCCCACCTTTAAGACATTATCTGTTAGGAGAAGAGGGGTCCCACAACCCCCCCTGTAAATCGTATCAAGCTGCGGATTTTCCTCCATCGATGAATCATGGCCACCTCTCCTTTGGTTGAACGAGGTGGGACTAGCACCTGTCACACAGTTTAGCTCTATCCTGAGGATATATCCTATATGTTATAAATGGTAATATCCCTTTAAGATGAGATAAGAGAATTTATGAATCATTGTGGACAAGTCTATAAAGCAAAGTAACTAATGTGTCTACAAATTCACCCAACTTGTCTGATTACTGAAAAGCCCAACTGGCTCTTCTTGTTAGTCTTCCTGGCTTTTTTAACCCCTCTCTGACATTAGACGTACTATCCCGTCCATAAAACCCGTGCCATTCTGACCATGGACGGGATAGTACGTCATAGGCGATTAGCTGCGCTCCCTCCGGGAGCGCAGCTAATCGCCGCCGGGTGTCAGCTGATTATCACAGCTGACACCCGTGACTGTGTGTCAGGAGCGGTCACGGACCGCTCCCGGCACATTAACCCCTTGCACACCGCGATCAAACATGATCGCGGTGTACTGGGGGCACAGGGGAGGATCGCGCAGGCAGGGGGCTCCCTGCGCGCCCCCTGAACCCTCAGACCAGCGCGATGTGATCGCGCTGCTCTGAGGGCTTCCTCCCTCCAGGACCCGGATCCAAGATGGCGCTGGGGTCCTGGAGGGAGGCGGCTTCCTCAGTGCCTGCCGAGAGCAGGCATGAGGAAGCGTCCTGCACTGCCTGTCACATCGCTGGTGTGACAGAGTGCTGTGCACACTGTCACACCAGCGATCTGATGAAATACAGTGATGTCCCACCCTGGGACAAAGTAAAAAAGTAAAAAAAGTAAAAATAAACGTGTAAAAAAAAATCCAAAATAAATAAAAAAAATATTCCCCAATAAATTCATTACTTATTGTAAATAAAAAAAATAAAACAATAAAAGTACACATATATGGTATCGCCGCGTCCGTAACGACCCCCCCTATAAAACTGTCCCACTAGTTAACCCCTTTTGTGAACCCTTAAAAAATAAAAAATAAAAACGAAGCAAAAAATCAGTGCTTTATCATCATACCGCTGAACAAAAAGTGGAATAACACGCAATCAAAAAGACGGATATAAATAAACATGGTACCGCTGAAAACGTCATCTTGTCCCGCAAAAAACGAGCCGTCACACAGCATCATGAGCGAAAAAATAAAAAAGTTATAGCTCGCAGAATAAAGCGATGCAAAAATAATTATTTTTTATATAAAATTGTTTTTATTCTATAAAAGCGCCAAAACATAAAAAAATTATATAAATGAGGTATCGCCATAATCGTACTGACCCGAAGAATAAAACTGCTTTATCGATTTTACTACACGCGGAACAATAAAACGCCTCACCCAAAAGAAATTCATGAATTGCTGATTTTTGTTCATTCTAACCTCCCAAAAATCGAAATAAAAAGCGATCAAAAAATGTCACCTGCTCAAAAATGGTACCAATAAAAGCGTCACCTCGTCCCGCAAAAATTAAGACCTCACATGACATTGTGGGCCAAAATATGCAAAAATTATAGCTCTCAAAATGTGGCGATGCAAAAAACTACTTTTTGCAATAAAAAGCGTCTTTTAGCGTGACAGCTGCCAATCATAAAAACCGCTATAAATAGTAAATCAAACCCCCTTTATCACCCCCTTAGTTAGGGAAAAATAATAAAATAAAAAAAATGTATTTATTTCCATTTTCCCATTAGGGTTAGGGTTAGGGTTTCGGCTAAAGTTAGGGTTAGGGTTGGCGCTAAAGTTAGGATTAGGGTTAGAGTTAGGATTAGGGTTAGGGTTGGGATTAGGGTTGGGACTAGGGTTAGGGTGTGTTGGGGTTAGGGTTGGAGTTAGAATTGGGGGGTTTCTGCTGTTTAGGCACATCAGGGGCTCTCCAAATGTGACATGGCGTCTGATCTCCATTCCAGCCAATTCTGCGTTGAAAAAGTCAAACGGTGTTCCTTCACTTCTGAGCTCTGCCATGCGTCCAAACAGTAGTTTATCCCCACATATGGGGTATCAGCGTACTCTGGACCCCAAGAGTTATTGTGAAATTTGTCCTATTTCTTCTGTTACCCTTGGGAAAATAAAAAACTGGGGGCGAAAATATTATTTTTGTAAAAAAAATAAGATTTTTTTGTTTTTACGGCTGTACATTATAAACTTCTGTGAAGCACTTGGGGCTTCATAGCGCTCACCACACATCTAAATAAGTTCCTTGTGGGGTCTATTTTCCAAAATGGGGTCACTTGTTGGGGATTTCCACTGTTTAGGCGCATCAGGGGCTCTCCAAATGCGACATGACGCCCCCAGACCATTCCATCAAAGTCTGCAATCCAAAACGTCACTACTTCCCTTTCCGAGCCCTGACATGCGCCCATACAGTAGTTTTCTCCCACATATTGGGTATCAGCGTACTCAGGACAAATTGGACAACAACTTTTGGGGTCCAATTTCTCCTGTTGCCCTTGTGAAAATAAAATATTGGGGGCGAAAAAATCATTTTTGTAAAAAAAAAAGGATTTTTTATTTTTACGGCTGTGCGTTATAAACTTCTGTGAAGCACTTCGGGGTTCAAAGTGCTCACCACACATCTAGGTAAGTTCCTTGTGAGGTCTATTTTCCAAAATGGGGTCACTTGTGGGGGGTTTCCACTGTTTAGGCGCATCAGGGGCTCTCCAAATGCGACATGACGCCCCCAGACCATTCCATCAAAGTCTGCAATCCAAAACGTCACTACTTCCCTTTCCGAGCCCTGACATGCGCCCATACAGTAGTTTTCTCCCACATATTGGGTATCAGCGTACTCAGGACAAATTGGACAACAACTTTTGGGGTCCAATTTCTCCTGTTACCCTTGTGAAAATAAAATATTGGGGGCGAAAAAATCATTTTTGTAAAAAAAAAAAGGATTTTTTATTTTTACGGCTGTGCGTTATAAACTTGTGTGAAGCACTTCGGGGTTCAAAGTGCTCACCACACATCTAGATAAGTTCCTTGTGGGGTCTATTTTCCAAAATGGGGTCACTTGTGGGGGTTTCCACTGTTTAGGCGTATCAGGGGCTCTCCAAATGCGACATGACGCCCCCAGACCATTCCATCAAAGTCTGCAATCCAAAACGTCACTACTTCCCTTCCGAGCCCTGACGTGCACCCATACAGTAGTTTTCTCCTACATATTGGGTATCAGCGTACTCAGGACAAATTGGACAACAACTTTTGGGTTCCAATTTCTTCTGTTACCCTTGTGAAAATAAAATATTGGGGGCGAAAAAAATCATTTTTGTAAAAAAAAAAAAGGATTTTTATTTTAAGGCTGTACGTTATAAACTTTAGTGAAACACCTGGGGTTCAAAGTTCTCACCACACATCTAGATAAGTTCCTTGAGGGTCTAGTTTCCAAAATGGTGTCATTTGTGGGGGGTTTCCACTGTTTAGGCAGATCAGGAGCTCTCCAAACACGACATGGCGTCCAGCCAATTCTGCGTTGAAAAAGTGAGATGGCGCTCCTTCCCTTCCAAACTCTGCCATGCACCCAAACAGTGGTATACCCCCACATATGGGGTATCAGTGTACTCAGGACAAATTGCACAATAACTTTTGGAGTCTTGTTACCCTTGGAAAAATAAAAATTGGGGTGAAAAGATCATTTTTGTGGAAAAAATATGATTTTTAAATTTTACGGCTCTACGTTATAAACTTGTGTGAAGCACTTGAGGGTTCAAATTGCTCACCAAAGATCTAGATAAGTTCCTTAGGGGGTCTAGTTTCCCAAATGGGGTCATTTGTGGGGGGTTTCCACTGTTTAGGCACATCAGGGGCTCTCCAAATGCAACATGGCATCCAATCTCAATTCCAGCCAATTTTGGTTGGAAAAAGTCAAATGGTGCTCCTTCCCTTCCGAGCTCTGCCGTGCGCCCAAACAGTGGTTCCCCCCCACATATGGGGCATCAGCGTACTCAGGACAAATTGGACAACAACTTATGTGGTCCAATTTCTCCTGATACCCTTGGGAAAATAAAAAATTAGTGACTAAAAGATAATTTTTGTGGGAAAAAAACAGGATTTTTTATTTTCATGCCCGGGCATTATAAACTTGTGTGAAGCACTTGGGGGTTCAAAGTGCTCACCAAAGATCTAGATAAGTTCCTTAGGGGGTCTAGTTTCCAAAATGGGGTCACTTGTGGGGGATTTCCACTGTTTAGGCTCATCTGGGGCACTGCAAACGGAACATGACCCCCATCAACGTCTGCATTCCAAAACGTTACTACTTCCTTTCCAAGCCCTGCCGTGCGCCCAAACAGTTTTCCACCCCACATATGGGGTATCAGCGTACTCAGGACAAATTGGACAACAACTTTTGGGGTCCAATTTCCTTGGGAAAATTCAAAAATTTAGGACTAAAAAAATCATTTTTGTGGAATTTTTTTTTTTTTTTTTCACACCCAGGCATTATAAACTTTTGTGAAACACTTGGGGGTTCAAAGTGCTCACAACAGATCTAGATAAGTACCTTAGGGGGTCTAGTTTCCAAAATGGTGTCACTTGTGGGGGGTTTCCACTGTTTAGGCGCATCAGAGGTTCTCCAAGCGCGACATGGCGTCCAATCTCAACTCCAGCCAATTTTAGTTTGAAAAAGTCAAACGGCGCTCCTTCCCTTACGAGCTCTGCCGTGTGCCCAAACAGTGGTTTTCCCCCACATATGGGGTATTGGCGTACTCAGGAGAAATTGCATAACAACCTTATCTGTCCATTTTCTCCTTTTACCCTTGTGAAAATAAAAAAAAAGTTTGTAAAAGATCATTTTTGTGGCTAAAAAGTTAAATATTCATTTTTTCCTTCCACGTTGCTTTAGTTCCTGTGAAGCACCTGAAGGGTTAATAAACTTCTTGAATGTGGTTTTGAGTACCTTGAGGGGTGCAGTTTTTAGAATGGTGTCACTTTTGGGTATTTTCTGTCATGTAGACCCCTCAAAGTGACTTCAAATGTGAGGTGGTCCCTAAAAAAAATGGCTTTGTAAATTTTGTTGTAAAAATGAGAAATCGCTGGTCAACTTTTAACCCTTATAACTTCCTAACAAAAAAAAATTTTGATTCCAAAATTGTGCTGATGTAAAGTAGACATGTGGGAAATGTTATTTCTTAACTATTTTGTGTTACATATTTCTCTGTTTTAAGGGAATAAAAATTCAAAGTTTGAAAATTGCTAAATTTTCAAAATTTTCGCCATATTTGCGTATTTTTCAAAAATAAACGCAAGTTATATGGAAGAAATTTTACCACTAACATGAAGTACAATATGTCACGAGAAAACAATCTCAGAATCGCGAAGATCCGTTGAAGCGTTCCGGAGTTATAACCTCATAAAGAGACAGTGGTCAGAATTGTAAAAATTGTCCCGGTCATTAACGTGCAAACCACCCTTGGGGTGAAGGGGTTAAAGAGAATCTGTCGGCACGTTTTACATATTGAAGTAGTGGTATGGCTGTGTAGGCGCTCACCTCCAGATAAAAATGTTACCTTTTTTGTTGTAATCCGATGTACCAATCTTGAGATATCTAGTGTAGAAGTCACAAGTATATCCGGCTGGGGGCGTATCAGTGGACAGTTTTTTAGACACGCCCCCCCAGGGTACTTCCTGCCTGATTTGCATGTGACTTCTACACTAGATTTCTCATGGCTGGGTCATCAGATTACAGCATAAAGGGTATCATTTTAATGGGGAGTTGAGCCCCTACACAGTCATGCCACTTATTTCATATGTTAAAACATGCTGAAACGTTCCCTTTAAGTCTGCTTTTTCTGGAGCATCACTCCAGCTATCTGAATCCCTAACATTTATTACTCTAAACTTTTGGAACATGATTCTGTGTATAATCTGATCCGGGAACCATTATAGAAGTCAATTTAGATCCTCTCTGGCTTACGAATTCCCTCTGGCTTTAGGATTTGTCCGCCTGGCTTCTGAATTATGACAGATTACACAGATTCAACGGAAACCCTCTCACCCACACACGTCTGTGAGACTTGTCATGTCTGAATCTTTACTCCTACAGGGACATTTTATAAACTCGGGGTGGTGTCCACTTAGAATTTCCCTTCCTAAAATGAATGGAAAATTATCTAAATGACTGTTCAATGTGCGTAATCCGGCCATACACTCCTCACTCTCCCGGACAACCAATGGAAAGTAGTGTTTCTGTAATATTTGTAAAAATTCACACGTATACAAATTAGCTCCTTTCCAGAAGGAAGAAAAATGTCTCTACAGTCAAAGGGCTCGATTTATTATTGCATTTGCACCTTTGCCTGCTTTTTTTTTTTTCTTATTTTTTAATCTTTGATTTGCACTTTTTTTTTTTCATTTGCAATATTTTAAAGTCTGTGTGTTTTAACTATTTTTTTTATGTTCACCATTGTGCATGTCTTCTGGGGGTCTCCAGATTTTCAGTTAATTCATCAATCACGATTATTCTAAGAAGTTACACAAATTAGTTTCATATTGTTTCTCCATCCCCTCAATCCTCCTCTTCTCGGTTAAGTGATTTCTTTTTTTTTTTTTTGTTTTGTACGCCTGAAATTTTTTGCTGAAATGTCGTGACGTTTTAGTGGAACGTTCAATTTTTCCACTTTTAAAAAGGCGCAAATAAAGCTAAAAGGGAACAGCAAAAATCATTTTTTTTGCTTTTGTGCAAAAATTCAGGAACAACTTGATTCATTTTTAAGCATTTGGCTCCAAAAAGTCAACAAACTCCACAAGACTAAGAAATGAAGTGACAAACCTATAAATGATTAGGCACGTAGTGTCACATAGTTGAGGGTAGCCGTCTTGTAGGTCAACATCCAGCCCTTTATCGAGCCTCATATGTCAACGTCCGGCCCTTTATCAAGCCTAATATGTCAACGTCCGGCCCTGTATCAAGCCTAATATGTCAACGTCCGGCCCTGTATCAAGCCTAATATGTCAACGTACGGCCCTTTATTAAACCTAATATGTCAACGTCCGGCCCTGTATCAAGCCTAATATGTCAACGTCCGGCCATGTATCAAGCCTAATATGTCAACGTACTGCCCTTTATTAAACCTAATATGTCAACGTACGGCCCTTTATCAAGCCTAATATGTCAACATCCGGCCCTGTATCAAGCCTAATATGTCAACGTACGGCCCTTTATCAAGCCTAATATGTCAACATCCGGCCCTGTATCAAGCCTAATATGTCAACGTCCGGCCCTTTATCAAGCCTAAAGGGTATGCCACACTAAACAACATCGCTAACGGGATCACTAAAAAACGTCACTATTTAGCGATCCCGTTAGCGATGTTGTTGTGTGCGGCATCTGCCAGCGACGAGCTTCCTGCTGTGATCTCGCTCGTCGCTGGAATCGTTCCGGACCCCATTTTATCGTCGGCGCTCCCGCTGGGTAAGTATTATCGCTGAGTGTGGCACCTTTTTTAGCTATTTAGCGGTACTTTTGTACCGCTAAAGTCGTTAAGGAGATCGCTAACCGCGATAGCGTCCTAACGACATCGCTAAATTAGGTAGCTACTAGCGATATAGAAACAACTAGCGATCTCATTAGTATGCGATGCTAACGAGATCGCTAGCGGGATTGTGTAGTGTGGCAGTACCTTAATATGTCAACGTCCGACCCTGTATCAAGCCTAATATGTCAACGTCTGGCCCTTTATCAAGCCTAATATGTCAACATCCGGCCCTTTATCAAGCCTAATATGTCAACGTCTGGCCCTTTATCAAGCCTAATATGTCAACATCCGGCCCTTTATCAAGCCTAATATGTCAACGTCCGGCCCTTTATCAAGCTTTATATGTCAACGTCCGACCCTGTATCAAGCCTAATATGTCAACGTCCGGCCCTTTATCAAGCCTAATATGTCAACGTCTGGCCCTTTATCAAGCCTAATATGTCAACGTCCGACCCTGTATCAAGCCTAATATGTCAACATCCGGCCCTTTATCAAGCCTAATATGTCAACGTCCGGCCCTTTATCAAGCTTTATATGTCAACGTCCGACCCTGTATCAAGCCTAATATGTCAACGTCCGGCCCTTTATAAAGCCTAATATGTCAACGTCCGGCCCTTTATCAAGCCTAAAGGGTATGCCACACTAAACAACATCGCTAACGGGATCGCTAAAAAACGTCACTATTTAGCGATCCCGTTAGCGATGTTGTTGTGTGCGGCATCTGCCAGCGACGAGCTTCCTGCTGTGATCTCGCTCGTCGCTGGAATCGTTCCGGACCCCATTTTATCGTCGGCGCTCCCGCTGGGTAAGTATTATCGCTGAGTGTGGCACCTTTTTTAGCTATTTAGCGGTACTTTTGTACCGCTAAAGTCGTTAAGGAGATCGCTAACCGCGATAGCGTCCTAACGACATCGCTAAAATAGGTAGCTACTAGCGATGTAGAAACAATCCCGCTAGCGATCTCATTAGTATGCGATGCTAACGAGATCGCTAGCGGGATTGTGTAGTGTGGCAGTACCTTAATATGTCAACGTCCGACCCTGTATCAAGCCTAATATGTCAACGTCTGGCCCTTTATCAAGCCTAATATGTCAACATCCGGCCCTTTATCAAGCCTAATATGTCAACGTCCGGCCCTTTATCAAGCCTAATATGTCAGCGTCCGGCCCTTTATCAAGCTTTATATGTCAACGTCCGACCCTGTATCAAGCCTAATATGTCAACGTCCGGCCCTTTATCAAGCCTAATATGTCAACGTCCGGCCCTTTATCAAGCCTAATATGTCAACGTCCGGCCCTTTATCAAGCTTTATATGTCAACGTCCGACCCTGTATCAAGCCTAATATGTCAACGTCCGGCCCTTTATCAAGCCTAATATGTCAACGTCCGACCCTGTATCAAGCCTAATATGTCAACGTCTGGCCCTTTATCAAGCCTAATATGTCAACGTCCGGCCCTTTATCAAGCCTAATATGTCAACGTCCGGCCCTTTATCAAGCCTAATATGTCAACGTCCGGCCCTTTATCAAGCCTAATATGTCAACGTCCGGCCCTTTATCAAGCCTAATATGTCAGCGTCCGGCCCTTTATCAAGCTTTATATGTCAACGTCCGACCCTGTATCAAGCCTAATATGTCAACATCCGACCTTTTAACAGCCTTTCAACCAAACCAGATTTTTCACCAAAAGTAAAGGCCACCCATCTGTATACAGCTATTTCGGGATTCTTGCCCATCGTCACTACACAGCAGGTACAGGTTGACTGGGCTCAAGTTTTCTTGGGTACTGTCTCATATTTTTTTTGGAGTTTGCCAGCTGGCATGGGAAGTCGTATAGGTCAAGAAAAGATATGTGAATGATGCAAGTCCAGAGGGTAACAGATGGCGCCAGAACTTTGGTGTGGGCTTAGTGGGAGGCGGCGCTGTGTCCTTTAGGCTGGCATTTTTTGAGGAATGTGGGTTATGTCCTTTCGCTCTGTTTCTCCATTTGCTCTTGTAGTCGACATACTTGACATTCCCCGAAGCCCACTGTTACATCTGGGGATGTCTTCTATCTGCTTCATATATTTGTTCTGTTTTAATTTGGACATTTTTTTAGCTTTTAGCTTTGTTTTATTGTTCTGGTGTTTTTTGAGTTTTGAGGTTACAGAAATTGCTGTGAAAAAAGGAGTGCCTTAAATGAGAGTGCATGATGGTGGCGGCTATAAAGTGTTATTCCCATCATCATAACTGGACAAAGTCAGAGATTTTTGCAATTCCCTGTTTATTACAATACATACAATCCTTTTTACCAAGACACACACGACCACACCATGGTTTATCCTGCTCCCACCTTCTAACGCTCTGTCTGCTACTCCTCATCGCTGGCGATGTATCCCCAAATCCTGGCCCTCCTCATCACATCCCCACACTCATTTCTAACACCCTGCCACGGTCTTCCACACGTTTTTGCAACCCTGTCAACCTCATACCTATCCATCCACACCCCCCTCCCCCAGTCCCCCTACCCGGAGCACTATGGAACGCACGCTCCGTCTGCAATAAACTGTCATTTGTCCACGACCTCTTTATCACCAACAAACTCTCCTTCCTTGCCATCACTGAAACCTGGCTCACTCCCTCTGACTCAGCCTCTCCAGCTGCGCTTTCCTATGGCGGATTTCATCTTTGTCACACCCCTCGCCCCAGCAACAAACGTGGTGGAGGAGTTGGCTTACTCCTGTCTGATACCTGCTCCTTTACCCCTATTCAAATTCCACCCTCCGCTGCTATTCCCTCGTTCGAAGTGCACTCCGTCCGCATCTATTCCCCCTCCAACCTCCAACTGGCTGTCATCTACCGCCCCCCGGAACTAGCCATCTCCACCTTTCTCGACCACTTCACCACCTGGCTACTCAATTTCCTCTCTGCTGACATCCCCACCATCATCATGGGCGATTTCAACATCCCCATTGACACTTCCACCCCGGCGGCCTCTAAACTTCTTTCGCTCACAGCTTCCCTTGGCCTCACTCAATGGTCCTCTGCGGCCACTCACAAAGGCGGTCACACGCTGGACCTTATCTTCACCCGTCTCTGTTCCCTCACTAACTCCCCACTCCCCCTGTCTGACCACAACCTACTGACATTCTCTTCCCTCTCCTCTGTTAGTACGCATCCCCCACTCCACAAACTCACCCACCCTCGCAGAAATCTCAAACACCTCAATTTACAATCGCTCTCTGAGTCCCTCCTCCCTCTTACAGACATAGCCTCACTTAATGACACAGATGCTGCTGCCACATTTTATAACACCACAATAAAAACCACACTTGATTCGGCCGCCCCCCTCATGCAGAGCAAAACTCGTACAATCAACAGGCAGCCCTGGCTGACCGGCCTGACCAAAGAACTGAGACGGGCTTCCAGGGTTACCGAGCGGAGATGGAAGAGAACCCACTCCACCGAGCACTTCAACGCATACAAGCAGTCCCTTGCCAGCTTCAAGTCCACGCTCTCTGCCGCAAAACAAACTTACTTCTCATCTCTCATATCCTCCCTGTCTCACAACCCTAAACAGCTCTTCAACACTTTCAATTCTCTACTCCATCCCACAGCACCTCCTCCCTCTCCTCTCATTTCTGTCGAAGACTTTGCCTCCTTCTTTAAGCAAAAGATTGATACTATCAGAGAAGGCTTTGGCCCGCAGCCCCCAATGCCCCTCTTAGCCACTCAGCCCTGTTCTTCCAAAACCAGCTTCACCACCATGACAGAAGATCAGCTCTCCACTCTCCTGTCAAGATCACACCTCACCACTCCCGTCCCACCTCATCCCTAACCTTGCCACAGTCTTCATCCCTACTCTCACACACCTCTTCAACCTTTCACTTACAAATGGTGTCTTTCCTTCATCCTTCAAACATGCTTCAATCACCCCGATCCTCAAAAAGCCCTCCCTCGACCCATCCTCAGCGTCTAGCTATCGCCCGATATCTCTTCTCCCCTTCGCCTCAAAACTACTGGAACAGCATGTATATCTTGAACTGTCCTCCCACCTTTCCTCCTGCTCCCTCTATGACCGGTTACAATCAGGCTTTCGACCGCATCACTCAACTGAAACTGCCCTAACTAAAGTCACTAACGACCTGCTAACCGCCAAGAGCAAGCGACACTACTCTGTCCTCCTTCTCCTGGACCTGTCTTCTGCCTTTGACACCGTAGACCATTCCCTCCTCCTACAGATTCTCTCATCTCTTGGCATCACAGACTTGGCCCTATCCTGAATCTCATCATACCTAACAGACCGAACATTTAGTGTCTCCCTCTCACACACCACCTCCTCACCTCGCCCCCTGTCTGTCGGTGTTCCCCAAGGCTCAGTCCTAGGACCCCTACTCTTCTCCATCTACACTTTCGGCCTGGGACAGCTCATAGAATCCCACGGCTTGCAGTATCACCTCTACGCCGATGACACGCAGATCTACCTATCTGGACCTGACCTCACCTCCCTACTGACCAAAATCCCACAGTGTCTGTCTGCTATCTCAGCCTTCTTTTCTGCTCGCTTTCTCAAACTGAACATGGACAAAACAGAATTCATCATCTTTCCCCCACCTCATTCTACCCCTCCACCAGGCCTATCCATCAATGTCAATGGCTGCTCGCTTTCCCCAGTCCCACATGCTCGGTGCCTTGGGGTGATCATCGACTCTGCCCTCTCTTTCAAACCACATATCCAAGCCCTCGCCACCTCCTGCCGCCTCAAACTCAAAAATATTTCCCGGATCCGCTCATTCCTCAACCATGAAACCACAAAAACACTAGTGCACGCCCTTATCATCTCCCGCCTCGACTACTGCAACCTCCTACTGTCTGGCCTCCCCTCTAGCACTCTGGCACCACTCCAGTCCATCCTACACTCTGCTGCACGACTAATCCACCTGTCTTCCCGCTATTCCCCTGCCTCCCCACTATGCCAGGCCCTTCACTGGCTTCCTATTGCCCAGAGGCTCCAGTTCAAAACCTTAACCATGACATACAAAGCCATCCACAACCTTTCTCCTCCATACATCTGTGACATGGTCTCCCGCTACCTACCCACACGCAACCTTCGATCCTCTCAAGATCTCCTTCTCGACTCCCCCCTCATCTCTTCTTCCCACAACCGCATACAAGACTTCTCCCGGGCTTCCCCCATACTCTGGAACTCTCTGCCGCAAAACATCAGACTTTCACCAACAACGGAGACCTTCAAGAAAAACCTGAAGACCCACCTGTTCCGACAAGCCTACAACCTGCAATGATCCTCAGTGTACTGAACCATCGCACAACCAGCTCTACCCTCTCCTAGTGTATTCTCACCCATCCCTGTAGACTGTGAGCCCTCGCGGGCAGGGTCCTCTCTCCTTCTGTACTTATGCGTCCTGTTGTGAATGGATTTGAGATGAGTTCTGAGCAGAGGCTCCCTCTGGTGGTTACAAGCGGTACTAGTGAGGATTGTGAGGACTGGGAATCAGGTGTTACTGATTGGTCTTATATATGGGAGTCATTTTCCCATCAGGGTTGCCGGTGATCAATTGTTCTGGTCTGAATCCTTTTTTCCAGTTTCCCTTGTAGCCTGCTGTGTCGTGTCTGCATCTCCTGCTATCAGATAAGACAATTTCTTATTTTGTGTTTTTGCTATATTTTTGCATTTTGTCCTGCACTTCTGTGGGGGCCTTCAGGGTCCCCTCCGGGGGCTTTTGCCCTCTCAGTTTAGTCCAGCCACTGTGTTTTGTACTTTGGCTTTTTCCAGTTTTTTTTCAGTGGCTGCTGTTTTGTTTTTGTTACACCAGAGAACTAATTTAGGTGGTAGAGGTCGTGTGATCTCTGGTGATTTTGAAATTAGTAGAGTTGGTGTTTTTTCAGGGTTTTCTGAGATTGCAGTAAGTACCCTTCCTATCCTTTTCTATTTAGATAGTTTGGGCCCCAGCGTTTGCTCATACTATTTTCTTTCTGTGTCAGTATTTCCTCTTGTCTAACCGCCATTACATGTTTGGGGGCTTTCTATTATCTTTGGGGTTCTGCTCCGGGGCAGATAGCTTTCCTATTTCTATCTTTAGGTGTAGTTAGTTTCTCAGGCTGTGACGAGGCGTCTAGGACCAACGTAGGAACGCTCCACGGCTGCCTCTAGTTGCGGTGGTTAGTCAGGGTACTGCAATCTCATAGATTCCAACTGCTCTGGTGTATTTCCTTTTTTACCTGCACTCCTCAGCTACCGTAACATAACAGTATCACCGGCCATAAAAATTGTATGGTACTCACAGAAGGGAAAAAATATTTTGAAGGAAGAAAAGTTGTCAGAGATATTTTTCTGTTTGTTGCATTTTTTTTTTTTTTCCCTCTGTATCTCTGGGTGCTGGGGAGGATCTTTTCTCCCAATGGAGTTTGCACAGTTGTCTGGCCGTGTGGATCAGCTTGCCACTGAGGTTCAGAGTATTGCTGCATATCTTGCTAGGTTGCCTGTTGTGGAACCTAGGATCCCCATGCCAGATTTGTTTTTAGGGGATCGAGCTAAGTTTCAGAATTTCAAAAAATTGTAAATTGTTTTTTGCCTTAAAATCTAAGTCCTCAGGAAACGCAGCGCAGCAGGTTCAAATTATCATCTCTCTCCTGCGCGGCGATCCTCAGGATTGGGCTTTTTCCCTGATACCTGGGGATCCTGTTTTGAGTGATGTTGATGCATTTTTTCAGGCTTTGGGGTTATTGTACGATGAGCCTAATGTCACTGATCAAGCTGAAAAAGCCTTGTTGGCATTAAATCAGGGGCTTGATGACGCTGAGTTATACTGTCAGAGATTCCGTAGGTGGGCAGTCCTGACCAAGTGGAATGACGACGCTTTGGCGGCCCTTTTCCGGAAGGGTCTGTCGGATAATGTAAAGGATGTTATGGTGGGATTCCCTGTCCCCTCTGGTCTCAATGATTCTATGTCATTAGCGATTCAAATTGACAGACGTTTGCGTGAGCGGAGAAGTATGCGTGGAGTGGTGTTGCCTTGTGAGCCAGCTGCTGAGCCCATGCAGTGTGATAGAGTGGTGTCTGGGGCACAGCGTCATGAGTTTCGAAAGCGCAATGGGTTATGTTTCTACTGTGGTGATGCCTCTCATGCTATTTCAGTCTGCCCTAAGCGGGGAAGACATTTTGCACGCTCAGTTGTCTTGGGTAGTGTTCAGACTAAGTTTTTATTAATTGTTACTCTGATATGCTCTCTGTCCTCATTTTCTGCTCAGGCTTTCGTTGATTCCGGAGCAGCTATTAACCTGATGGATTATGATTTTGCTTAACGTTGTGGGTTTCCCTTGATACCCCTACAGAAGTCTATTCCTTTACTGGGGATCGATTCTACCCCTTTGGCTGAGAATAAACCCCAGTTTTCTACTCAGGTGATAATGAGGGTTGAACCTGATCACCAGGAGTGCTGCAAATTTTTGGTTCTATATAATCTGCATGACATTATAGTGCTGGGTTTCCCTTGGTTACAGTCTCATAATCCTGTTTTGGATTGGAAATCTGTGTCTGTAACCAGTTGGGGCTGCCAATGTGTTAATACCAACACTCCTGTTTTTTCTGCCTCCCCCAGGCTGAGGATGTTCCTGACTTTTTGTTTGATTTTTCTGATGTGTTTAGCGAAAGTAAATCTGCATCCTTACCTCCCCATAGGAGCTATGACTGCGCTATTGAATTAGTGCCAGGTAGTAAATTCCCTAAAGGTCGCCTTTTTAACTTGTCTGTACCTGAACATGACGCTATGCGGTCTTATATCAAGGAATCATTGGAGAAGGGTCATATCAGACCATCCTCTTCACCCTTAGGTGCCGGTTTTTTCTTTGTGGCCAAAAAAGATGGTTCATTAAGGCCGTGTATTGATTATCGTCTCTTGAACAATATTACTGTGAAATATCAATACCCGTTACCTTGATTTCTGACCTGTTTTCCAGGGTGAAAAACGCTACTTGGTTTACCAAGCTTGACCTCAGGGGGGCGTATAACCTTATTCGCATTAAGCACGGGGATGAATGGAAGACGGCATTTAACACCCCTGAAGGGCATTTTGAGTACCTTGTGATGCCCTTTGGGCTCACTAATGCTCCTTCCGTCTTCCAGTCCTTCATGAATGACATTTTCAGGGATTTTGTGGACAAGTTTCTGATTGTTTATTTGGATGATATCTTGATTTTTTCTAATGACTGGGACTCTCATGTGAAACATGTTCGAACTGTATTCCAGATTTTGAGAGAGAATGCTCTGTATGTGAAGGGATCAAAGTGTCTTTTTGGCGTACAGAAGATCTCATTTCTGGGATTCATTTTGTCCCCATCTGTTATTGAAATGGACCCGGTCAAGGTTCAGGCCATCTGTGATTGGGTCCAACCTACTTCATTAAAGGCTCTTCAGAGATTTTTGGGTTTTGCCAATTTTTATCGTAAATTTATTGGTAATTTCTCGGTTATTGTTAAACCATTAACTGATTTGACCAGAAAGGGTTCTGATGTGGTGAATTGGCCTCCTGAGGCAGTCTCTGCGTTTCAGGAACTTAAGCAGAGATTCACTTCTGCTCCTGTTCTACGGCAGCCTGATGTTTCTCTGCCATTTCAGGTGGAGGTTGATGCCTCTGAAATTGGGGCAGGTGCCGTTTTGTCCCAAAAAGATCCAGAGACCTCTAAAAGTAACCCTTGTGCCTTTTTCTCTCGAAAATTTCTCCTACTGAACGTAATTATGACGTGGGTAATCGGGAGTTATTGGCCATGAAGTGGGCTTTTGAAGAGTGGAGACATTGGCTGGAGGGAGCCAAACATCAGGTGGTGGTCCTTACGGACCATAAGAATCTGGTCTATCTGGAATCTGCCAAGCGACTCAATCCTAGACAGGCCAGGTGGGCCTTGTTTTTCACACGTTTTAATTTTGTGGTTTCCTTTCTTCCTGGCACTAAGAATGTTAAGGCGGATGCCCTCTCGAGGAGTTTCCTTGCGGACTCTCCTGAGCTATCTGATCCCTCTGTTATTTTGAAGGAGGGTGTAGTTCTTTCCGCCATCTCGCCCAATTTGAGACTTGCTCTGGAGGGGTGTCAGGAGGATAGGCCCGAGCGCTGCCCTGTTGGAAAATTGTTTGTCCCGGACCAATGGAAAAAGAGTGTGATGTCTGAGATTCATTGTTCCGCATTGGCTGGGCATCCCGGAATTTTTGGTACCAGACACTTGGTTAGTCGGTCCTTTTGGTGGCCTACCTTGTCTCGCGATGTCAGGGAATTTGTGCAGTCCTGCGGGACTTGCTCTCGCTCCAAGCCTTTCTCTCGCTCTAGTGGTTTGTTGATGCCATTGCCTGTGCCCAAGAGACCATGGACCCATATCTCTATGGATTTCATTTCCGATCTTCCTGTTTCTCAGAGAATGACCACCATCTGGGTAATTTGTGATAGGTTTTCCAAAATGATACATCTTGTGCCATTACCTAAGTTGCCTTCCTCCTCTGAATTGGTGCCGTTGTTCCTTCAGCACGTGGTTCGTTTACACGGCATTCCTGAGAACATTGTGTCTGACAGAGGAGTCCAGTTTGTTTCCAGATTTTGGAGGACTTTTTGTTCTAAACTGGGTGTTCAATTGTCTTTCTCCTCGGCATTTCATCCTCAGACCAATGGTCAAACTGAGAGAACAAACCAGACATTGGAGACTTATCTAAGATGCTTTGTGTCTGCTGATCAGGATGACTGGGTCTCTTTTTTGCCTTTGGCTGAGTTTGCTCTTAATAATAGGGCTAGCTCTGCCACTTTGATGTCTCCGTTTTTCTGTAATTCTGGGTTTCACCCTCGATTTTCTTCAGGACAGACGGAGGCTTCTGTCTGTCCAGGTGTTGACTCTGTTGTTGAGCGTATGCAGCAGATTTGGGACCAGGTAGTGGAGAGGTTGTCCCTCTCTCAGGAGAAGGCCCAGCGGTTTGCTAACCGGCATAGGACTGATGGTCCTCGGTTTAAAGTGGGGGACTTGGTCTGGTTGTCCTCAAAGAATATTCCTATGAGAGTAGCATCTCCTAAATTTAAGCCTAGGTTCATTGGACCTTATAAGATCATGGAGATTATTAATCCTGTTTCTTTTCGTTTGCTTCTTCCAGGGACATTTAAGATCCATAACGTGTTCCACAAGTCCTTGTTGAAGAGGTTTGTTGAGCCAGTGGTTCCTGCTGCTGTGCCTCCTGACCCTGTTTTGGTTGAGGGCAATCTGGAGTATGTGGTTGAGAAAATATTGGATTCTCGTTTTTCTAGACGAAGACTCCAGTATTTGGTTAAATGGAGAGGTTATGGTCAGGAAGACAATTCTTGGGTGTTTGCTTCGGACATCCATGCTAGGAGACTTATCCGTGCGTATCATAGAACTCATCCTGACCGACCTGGTTGCTCAAATGAGGGTTCGGTGACCCCTCCTCAAGGGGCGGGTACTGTTGTGAATGGGTTTGAGATGAGTTCTGAGCAGAGGCTCCCTCTGGTGGTTACAAGCGGTACTAGTGAGGATTGTGAGGACTGGGAATCAGGTGTTACTGATTGGTCTTATATAAGGGAGTCATTTTCCCATCAGGGTTGCCGGTGATCAATTGTTCTGGTCTGAATCCTTTTTTCCAGTTTCCCTTGTAGCCTGCTGTGTCGTGTCTGCATCTCCTGCTATCAGATAAGACAATTTCTTATTTTGTGTTTTTGCTATATTTTTGCATTTTGTCCTGCACTTCTGTGGGGGCCTTCAGGGTCCCCTCCGGGGCTTTTGCCCTCTCAGTTTAGTCCAGCCACTGTGTTTTGTACTTTGGCTTTTTCCAGTTTTTTTCAGTGGCTGCTGTTTTGTTTTTGTTACACCAGAGAACTAATTTAGGTGGTAGAGGTCGTGTGATCTCAGGTGATTTTGAAATTAGTAGAGTTCGTGTTTTTCAGGGTTTTCTGGGATTGCAGTAAGTACCCTTCCTATCCTTTTCTATTTAGATAGTTTGGGCCCCAGCGTTTGCTCATACTATTTTCTTTCTGTGTCAGTATTTCCTCTTGTCTAACCGCCATTACATGTTTGGGGGCTTTCTATTATCTTTGGGGTTCTGCTCCGGGGCAGATAGCTTTCCTATTTCTATCTTTAGGTGTAGTTAGTTTCTCAGGCTGTGACGAGGCGTCTAGGACCAACGTAGGAACGCTCCACGGCTGCCTCTAGTTGCGGTGGTTAGTCAGGGTACTGCAATCTCATAGATTCCAACTGCTCTGGTGTATTTCCTTTTTTACCTGCACTCCTCAGCTACCGTAACATAACAGCGTCCTTGTCTAGCACATGTTTATTGTATCTGTCTATATTTTTCCCCTTTTCATATGTAAAGCGCCATGGAATAAATGGCGCTATATAAATATATAATAATAATTACAATTTGCAGCCCATCTTTAGATCTTTACACTTTTGTTTACATCTTGTCGCCTAAGATACCGACCACCACTGTTGTGTATAGCTCGTAAGCACAGCACTCCGCTGAAGCTGGCCGGAATCGGGAGGTAACTACACGCTCCTGTGATACTAGCCAGCTTTAAAACAGCGCTTACAAACTCACTAGAAAAGAGCTTGCAAGCACTGTGTATGTTCTGCTGTCTGGCAACTGTGGTCGGTTACCAAAGCAAGAAGCTGAAAAGAAAAGTTTAATTATCTCAAAAACGGCCGAAAATTTGAATAAGCAGTAAATTACAAAAGTGCTTGCTTTTACACCTTCTATCTGACAATGTGGCATTTGTTTTAACACTTTATTTGTTTTTTTGGTGTTGTTTTTTTTTAACCCACTGTTGCGGAGTTTTGAATAAAGCTTTGGATGTGACTTGTGTATAATTTTTTCGTATCGGAATATCCTCAGTACTTATTGCCAGTGTTTTTTTTTTTTTCTTCCAGATTCTTCCATGATTGTAAGGCACTGACAAGATGGCGGTGAACAGCAGGAACAGCGATTGTGTAACTCTCGGGAACGGCAGCCTCCCATCCAAAACACATTGTACAGATCAAACCACCCCCAGCGATGGAGACCAAACCCCTCCGACCATAGAGGAGCCGAAACTGAAAGCGAGTCCCAATGGATGCACCTCCCACAACGGGGCGGCCAAACCTCCTTGCCCGATGTTTCGAGAGCACCAGAGACCAACGATTGTCCCCCAGTGCTGCCACCACTGCTCCTATCATCCTCCATTGACCAGTCGGCCTGACTGCTCTCCCCATAACGGAGGACTACGCTGTGCGCCCTGAATACTGGATGTTCTCAGCAGCACTCGGAATTCTCTCCAAACTCCGTCTGTCCAAACCATCCGCCTGTGTATCACCCCGTCTGCTGCGTGCAGCCCCCCACGTCGTTCAGCCTCCACCAATGGCGCGACCATTTCCAGCACCAGCAAGTGCCGCCTCATTTAGTGAACCTCAGGTCAGTGGATCATTATCTGTGATCTTATTTATCATCGCCCTGTGCTCGTTGTCTATGGTGGCTTACTATCGGGCCTCCAAGTAGTACTGAGGATTTAAAGGGCATCTCCACTCCCTGTCGATATTCGCGTCAATTGCACAGTTCTTATTCCCAGGTTGGGTAGTGGTGACGTTTTTACAAACCGGGCTTACAGAACAGTTTGTTAGGTGGTTAATGGTCCTTCTATACTGCAATGCAAATCACCTTGTATGATCTATTATCCTGGGTGGAGCTTTCCTTTGTGCTCATCGTCGCCCCCTGCTGTGTAATATCTTTGAAAATTCATTTTATTGCCCATGTTGGTGTATTTGCTCATTTTTATTTTTGCTACATTGGCCTGAGGCCCATGTTAATCCTACCCAGAAATCATAGGGACGCCCATGGGTTTTCTGTGTTTTCATGGTGATAGATGAAAATAGTTTACTTAAAGAGGTTGTAATGGCGTCACAATTTCACTACCGCTCTCCCTAAGTTTCTTAGGTTTGTTTTCACAGGGAAAGGGGCTTTACTCAACTCTGTGTCAGTGTGTGATTAGCGATGTGCATGAAGGGGGCTGGCTGTCATGCTCATTCAAATGGCTAAGCCAGCCCCCTTCTATGTGTGTGCATCAGCTGGATGAGCTATTGAACGGAGCCAGAATCCAGCTACTAATCTCCTATGTCTCTAACTGTGAAGGAGAAGGGTGGCTAATGAAAAGAGCCAGAAATCCAGCCCCGTCTATATCTCATTAGCTGTGATGGAGAAGGGAGCTGGCTGAGCTAATGGAGAGAGGAGATCCAGCCCCGTCTATGTCTCATTAGCTGTGATGGAGAAGGGAGCTGGCTGAGCTAATGGAGAGAGGAGATCCAGCCCCGTCTATGTCTCATTAGCTGTGATGGAGAAGGGAGCTGGCTGAGCTAATAAAGAGATACAGCCCCGTCTATGTCTCATAAGCTGTGATGGAGAAGGGAGCTGGCTGAGCTAATGGAGAGAACCAGCCTTGTCTATGTCTCATTAGCTGTGATGGAGAAGGAGCTGGCTGAGCTAATGGAGAGAACCAGCCCTGTCTATGTCTCATAAGCTGTGATGGAGAAGGAGCTGGCTGAGCTAATAAAGAGATACAGCCCCGTCTATGTCTCATAAGCTGTGATGGAGAAGGAGCTGGCTGAGCTAATGGAGAGAACCAGCCCTGTCTATGTCTCATAAGCTGTGATGGAGAAGGGAGCTGGCTGAGCTAATGGAGAGAACCAGCCCTGTCTATGTCTCATAAGCTGTGATGGAGAAGGGAGCTGGCTGAGCTAATAAAGAGATACAGCCCCGTCTATGTCTCATAAGCTGTGATGGAGAAGGGAGCTGGCTGAGCTAATGGAGAGAACCAGCCTTGTCTATGTCTCATAAGCTGTGATGGAGAAGGGAGCTGGCTGAGCTAATGGAGAGAACCAGCCTTGTCTATGTCTCATTAGCTGTGATGGAGAAGGGAGCTGGCTGAGCTAATGGAGAGAACCAGCCCTGTCTATGTCTCATAAGCTGTGATGGAGAAGGGAGCTGGCTGAGCTAATAAAGAGATACAGCCCCGTCTATGTCTCATAAGCTGTGATGGAGAAGGGAGCTGGCTGAGCTAATGGAGAGAACCAGCCCTGTCTATGTCTCATAAGCTGTGATGGAGAAGGGAGCTGGCTGAGCTAATGGAGAGAACCAGCCCTATGTCTCATAAGCTGTGATGGAGAAGGGAGCTGGCTGAGCTAATAAAGAGATACAGCCCCGTCTATGTCTCATAAGCTGTGATGGAGAAGGGAGCTGGCTGAGCTAATGGAGAGATCCAGCCTTGTCTATGTCTCATTAGTTGTGATGGAGAAGGGAGCTGGCTGAGCTAATGGAGAGATCCATCCTCGTCTATGTCTCATTAGCTGTGATGGAGAAGGGGGCTGGCTGAGCTAATGAAGAGAGCCAGAGATCCAACCACCATCTATGTCTCATTAGTTGTGATGGAGAAGGGGGCTGGCTGAGCTAATGGAGAGAGCCAGAGAGCCAACCACCATCTATGTCTCATTAGTTGTGATGGAGAAGGGAGCTGGCTGAGCTAATGGAGAGATCCATCCTCGTCTATGTCTCATTAGCTGTGATGGAGAAGGGGGCTGGCTGAGCTAATGAAGAGAGCCAGAGATCCAACCACCATCTATGTTTTATTAGTTGTGATGGAGAAGGGGCTGGCTGAGCTAATGGAGAGATCCATCCTCGTCTATGTCTCATTGGCTGTGATGGAGAAGGGGGCTGGGTGAGCTAATGGAGAGAGCCAGAGATCCAACCACCATCTATGTTTTATTAGTTGTGATGGAGAAGGGGGCTGGCTGAGCTAATGGAGAGATCCATCCTCGTCTATGTCTCATTGGCTGTGATGGAGAAGGGGGCTGGGTGAGCTAATGGAGAGAGCCAGAGATCCAACCACCATCTTGTTTTATTAGTTGTGATGAAGAAGGGGGCTGGCTGAGTTAATGAAGAGAACCAGAGATCCAGCTATCATCGATGTTTCTTAGCTGTGATAGTGAAGGAGGGGCTGTTTGAGAAAATAAATTGAGCCAGAGCTTTAGTCATCCTACTTCAATGTCTCATTAGCTGTGATGTAGAAAGCGGATGGATAATTGACTGTGATAGAGAAGGGGGCTGGCTGAGCTAATGATTAGAGCCAGCTACATCCCCTTTTACATGTCTTTAGCTGAGTTAATGATGAGTGCCAAACATCCAACCCCTTCTATGTCTCTTTGGCTCCGATCATTAAATCAGCCAGCCCCCTTCTCCATCACAGCCAACTATACTTCCCTTTCTACATCTCTTTAGCTGAGTTAATGAACAGAGCCAAAGAGCCAGCCCCGTCTATGTCTCATAAGCTGTGGAGAAGGGGAAGATCCCCACGGTCTCTGAATTTTGTGCAAAATCAAAATGGTCTTTAATTTACTTTTCTGAACATTTTTAGCGACTTTTTAGCTTTAAAAGTCTCAAAACTGTCAAAAAAAAGTTTGTCCCAGAAATTCAGGCGTACAAAAAAATCACTCCAAGGTGGAACTGGGGTACATTTGTTCAAAAATGCTGTGACTCGTTTTTTCTTTCTTTTTTTTTTTTCAACTCTTTTTTTTTTTTTTTTAAAAAGTTGCGATTGATGAATCAGCTGAACAAATCCAGAGACTCTGAGCTTCGCCCACAGTGAAGAACAGAGAAAAAAAAAACAGGCGAAAGTGTATAAAAGAGACTATAAAAAAAGGCGGAAATTAAAAAGAAGAATAAAGCACAAATGAAAAACAGGCGAAAAACCACAAAAACTAGACAAAAAAAAGACATAAGTGCAGCAATGAATCGGACCCCATGTCTTTAGCGAGGACTTGCTATGTCCTGATGCCGTGCTTTTAATAGGTGCAGGACAGGGTATGATAATGGCCTGGGGGTACTTTGATTTAATTTGGAAACTCGAAGAAACTTTGACGACGGTTTTCCCTAAGTTTTTAAGCATCACGGACAGACGTTTCATCAAAGTACAACCTCCCCTCCCCCCGGCTACAATCACATAGGTGCAGTACAAGGGTCCCATAGAAAACATTTGCAGGACCCTTGTCCAGTGGTCACGTGTTGGTCCGTGTCTGCTAGACCAGAGCGCTGCTAATCCTCTTCTTTCCTGCGGGCATCTATTCTGATTATCGGACCCGGCATGACATCATGCGATTGTTGACCCGCAAGATCGCAGAAGAGGTGCCAGGGACGCTGATGGTAGGAGGAGGTTTGCAGGGCTCTGGTCAGGCAGCCATGGACCATGACGTGACTGCTGGACAAGGGTCCTGCGAATCTTTTTGCTCATTTCTGATCGAGACTCCCCCCCCCAGAGACTTGATATGAACCCTTGAAGAGTTTGAAAAAAGTTAAGAACCTAGAGTACAAAGCCAGAGCTACTCTTTACAGTGACTCCCCTCCTGACTAAAAGAGGGAGTTCCAGCAGGACCCTCCATTTTTTGTAATTGGGTTTCATTCCAAATCTTGTACCATTTGCCTTCTATATACTGGCTGCAGAAAGAGTTAACTGAGCATCTGTCAGTGAGCGTTATTTTTTTTTTTCTGATGGACCAAAGGGAGAGGTTATAAGTCTTTTAATCTATCTTTTTCTGAGGTCATTTACCGTATTTATTTAGAAGGACGTAGATCTGGGGATTTATTCTGACGGAATATAGGCTGAACTGGATGGACAAATGTCTTTTTTTCGGCCATGCTAACGATGTTACTATGTTATCACAGACCACGTCAAAGTTAAATGAACCAGGGAAATGAAAAAGTAAAGCGGTGCAACATTTCTACGGAAACTGAATCGTAAAAATGATTTTAGCCCAATGTAGATGCATTTAAGTAAAAAAAATAAGTTGGACAAACTCTTTCTTTAACCCAAACCTAAATGTTTGGAGAAACCTCCATGTCTACAGTGGAAGGTTCAGTCACCGGCCTCCTTGGACTCTCCCTCCCGCCATGGGAGAAGCTCGGGCCAAGACTTTCTGTAGGATAATTACATGTTAAAATCAGATTTCACCTCATTCTCTCCGAAACAAAACATCAGATAACTCGATCCGGCTGAGCTCGTCCCGGGGCTTTGAGGTGTTTTCTTTCCACCCTGTTTGGGTGAGGCCTCCTCTCCTGACTCTTGTTGGGGGGTTTGTGTCCTCCCTCTGCTCCGGGAATTCTCAGGACCATTTGTAATGGGGTTTTGTGAAAAGTAAAAGAGGGACAAATCCCATTTGTCTCCGGTTACAGTACACAAAATATGTTGACAGATTCTTTGTGTAGTAAATATCTCCTGAATGGAGAGGCCCGGGGAACCGTCTGCCGAATAATCTTCCCAGGAGAACCTGATCATCCCTGGGTGTCCGGCAATGAATAGACCTCACCATTCATGGTGGTGAAGAACACCTAAATTATAAGACTGGAGCCCTGAAGAAAAAGCATGGCGTAATGCTTTCTGAAAACATGTTCCGTAGAACATAGTACTAAAATAGATTTCATATTGATCTGTTCAGAGCCTGGAGCCGATGACCCGACTCGTAGGAGAACGTCCCTCAGGTACCAGGAGCCTAACATGGTAGAAGATCTCCGTTTCTCCGTCTGTTACGGGAGAGACATTGTGCTGGTTGTCGTCCAGGTCTCATTGGCGGATGACTAACAGTCGGTAATTAGCGGAGAACCGGCTACAACGTCGATAGTTTCATTGACTCCACTCCTTTATGTAATTGTTGACTCGTTCTAGGAACGCACAAGCCGCTAGTCCAGAACGTCTGATAATCCACAATACAACATCAAATAGGTCATTATACAACTGCTTAAAGGAACCCAAAACTAAAGAGAATCGCAAAGAAAAAAAAAAGACGCAATTATGAGAAATACATAAAGAAATCTTCTCTTTGTCTCTCAGGAATGTAATCAAGTCCTCCCTCCTCCACTATAACGTTTAGTGTCTGGCTATAAGACAACTGGCTGCAGCAGGAGCCTCCCCCCCTCCGCTATATTAGGGCAGAAATGTAAAACCACAGCCTCTTGTCCTCTACCTCTGCTTAGTCATTTCCCAGCTGAAAGTAGAACAGATCAGCAAGAGATTAACCCCTGTGTTCTCTGTAGGATTGGATTTTTTTGTTTGTTTGTTTAGGCTTGTTTGGATTTTGGCTTGTTTTAGGTTTGTTTTTTAGGTTTGGTGTTTTTGTTTTGGGCTTGATTTACCGTAAGTTTTGTGTTTGTTTTTAGGCTTGGTTTGGGGTTTTTGGCTTGTTTTAACATATTTTATGTTTGGTGTTTTGGGATTGTTTTAGACCATGGTCACACGTTCAGTATTTGGTCAGTATTTTACATCAGTATTTGTAGCCAAAACCAGGAGTGCAACAATCAGAGGAAAAGTATAATAGAAACACGTCACCACTTCTGTATTTATCAGCCAGACGTACGTTTCTTCCAACAGGCAGTGGAGATGAGCACGGCCCAACAATCTTCCTGGGAAATGGGGGGATCAGTTTCCCAAAATCTAACATATACAATCGTTTTTCCCCCACAGACTGCAGGCATTGGGGAAGAGGACAGCCCTATTAATATACATATACATATTAAGGCTACTTTTACACATCAGGTTTTTTCTGTCAGGCATGATCCGGCTATTTGTAGAAAAAACGGATCCGGCAAAATCTTCCGCCGGATCCGTTTTTTCTCATTGACTTGTATTAGTGCCGGATCGCGCCGCATGGCCTCCCGTTTCTTCATTGAACACATCCGGAATCGCCGCAGCGCTACATAGGACTGCTATTTATCTTGCTGCTACGCTCCGTCGCCGCAAGGTAAATAGACATGCTGCGGTCTGAAAAGACGCGCCGCATGTCCGGTTTCGTGGGTGTGTCAACCGCGTAATCTAACGCATAGTGGAGACGGTATTTTATAAAACTGACTGACCTTCATTTCTTAAAGTAATGATGGCCACTCGTTTTTCTTTACTTAGCTGCTTTTTTCTTGCCATAATACAAATTCTAACAGTCTATTCAGTAGGACTATCAGCTGTGTATCCACCAGCCTTCTGCACAACACAACTGATGGTCACAACCCCATTTATAAGGCCAGAAATATAAAGTGAAGTGAAAACCATTGCCGGTGACTACCTCTTGAAGCTCATCAAGAGAATGCCAAGAGTGTGCAAAATATTTAGACTTGAGAGTCCATCTACTGGCTAACACGGTACGAAGATACACATCTTTCCTATATCAAGAGTGTGCAAAGCAGTCATCAAAGCAAAAGGTGGCTACTTTGAAGAACCTAGAATATAAGACATATTTTCAGCTGTTTCACACTTTTTTGTAAAGTGTAATGTATAATTCCACATGTGATAATTCATAGTTTTGATGCCTTCAGTGTGATTCTACAATTTTCATAGTCATGAAAATGCAGAAAAATCTTTGAATGAGAAGGTGTGTCCAAACTTTTGGTCTGTACTGTATGTATTACTTGCTGATGTTATATGGCTTTCCTGGGGATCTTGTGTCAAATGGCCTGGTAGTCTTTTGTCTCCCATACATAAAAATAAGCATAAGATCAGATTTTCTTGGTTAATCCTTTTATTTCTGCCGGAGAGAAGAGATGATTTTGACAGTTGTTAATTTTCTTTACTTCTTGATAATTTTTGATTATTCATAATACAAAATCCATATATTTTTTTAAGACTACAAACTGTCTAAATTTATTGAGACAGCCATTATTATTGGTTTTACCACTACCCCTTTACATCACAACCCTTTTGGCCCTGTGTGTTTTGGCCCTGTGTGTTTTGGCCCTGTGTGTTTGGCCCTGTGTGTTTGGGCTCTGTGTGTTTGGGCTCTGTGTGTTTGGGCCTGTGTGTTTGGGCCCTGTGTGTTTGGGCCCTATGTGTTTGGCCCTGTGTGTTTGGGCCCTGTGTGTTTGGGCCCTGTGTGTTTTGGCCCTGTGTGTTTGGCCCTGTGTGTTTGGGCTCTGTGTGTTTGGGCTCTGTGTGTTTGGGCTCTGTGTGTTTGGGCTCTGTGTGTTTGGGCCCTGTGTGTTTGGGCCCTGTGTGTTTGGGCCCTGTGTCTTTGGGCCCTGTGTGTTTGGGCCCTGTGTGTTTTGGCCCTGTGTGTTTTGGCCCTGTGTGTTTTGGCCCTGTGTGTTTTGGCCCTGTGTGTTTTGGCCCTGTGTGTTTTGGCCCTGTGTGTTTTGGCCCTGTGTGTTTGGGCCCTGTGTGTTTGGGCCCTGTGTGTTTGGGCCCTGTGTGTTTGGGCCCTGTGTGTTTGGGCCCTGTGTGTTTGGGCCCTGTGTGTTTGGGCCCTGTGTGTTTGGGCCCTGTGTGTTTGGGCCCTGTGTGTTTTGGCCCTGTGTTTTGGCCCTGTGTGTTTGGCCCTGTGTGTTTGGCCCTGTGTGTTTGGCCCTGTGTGTTTGGCCTGTGTGTTTGGCCCTGTGTGTTTTGGCCCTGTGTGTTTTGGCCCTGTGTGTTTTGGCCCTGTGTTTTGACCCTCTGTTTTGGCCCTGTGTTTTGACCCTTTGTTTTGGCCCTGTGCTTGACCCTGTGTTTTGGCCCTGTGTTTTGGCCCTGTGTTTTGGCCCTGTGTTTTGGCCCTGTGTTTTGGCCCTGTGTGTTTGGGCCCTGTGTGTTTGGGCCCTGTGTGTTTGGGCCCTGTGTGTTTGGGCCCTGTGTGTTTGGGCCCTGTGTGTTTTGGCCCTGTGTGTTTTGGCCCTGTGTGTTTTGGCCCTGTGTGTTTTGGCCCTGTGTGTTTTGGCCCTGTGTGTTTTGGCCCTGTGTGTTTTGGCCCTGTGTGTTTTGGCCTGTGTGTTTGGGCCCTGTGTGTTTGGGCCCTGTGTGTTTTGGCCCTGTGTGTTTTGGCCCTGTGTGTTTTGGCCCTGTGTGTTTTGGCCCTGTGTGTGTTTTTGGCCCTGTGTGTTTTGGCCCTGTGTGTTTGGCCCTGTGTGTTTTGGCCCTGTGTGTTTTGGCCCTGTGTGTTTTGGCCCTGTGTGTTTTGGCCCTGTGTGTTTTGGCCCTGTGTGTTTTGGCCCTGTGTGTTTTGGCCCTGTGTGTTTTGGCCCTGTGTGTTTTGTTGCCCTGTGTGTTTTGGCCCTGTGTGTTTTGGCCCTGTGTGTTTTGGCCCTGTGTGTTTTGGCCCTGTGTGTTTTGGCCCTGTGTGTTTTGGCCCTGTGTGTTTTGGCCCTGTGTGTTTTGGCCCTGTGTGTTTTGGCCCTGTGTGTTTTGGCCCTGTGTGTTTTGGCCCTGTGTGTTTTGGCCCTGTGTTTTGACCCTGTGTTTTGACCCTGTGTTTTGACCCTGTGTTTTGACCCTGTGTTTTGACCCTGTGTTTGGCCCTGTTTTTACCTTGTTTTGCTTGGTTATACTCCAGTGACTTGCCAAACCACTGGTGAACAATCAAGTTGTTGCCGATGATCGGATAGGTATTGCCATCCAGACAACCGTTGCTACAGGTGCATCATTGTTGGCCAGTCATGGCTATGGAAAGCCTTTATCGAAACATCATCAATAGATCTGCTCTGTGATATTCTTAATAAAATGTGACCTTCATGGTGGATAAGGGTGCCGAGCATGAGGCCCCCAACACACACTGGATTCATTTCAGCCACCCGCCTGCTCTGTATGGGGGGCCTCCCAATCCTCCCATCGATTTCCAATGGCCGATCCTTTTTTTTTCTCCAAGAAATAATCAGCTGTAAAAGAAGTCTCCCATGAACACCAATGAAATACTCGGTCAATCTGAGAGTTCCTGTGTATTTTTGGACTCTGAGCAGATGGTTTATTTCTGTCCACTGATCGTTTGACCAACAGCTATCCATTGTATATGAACGGTAGGATTCAGCACCGTTTTTATATTGAGCTTTCGTCCTAACCATTCTATTTTGCCCCAATCCTTGGTATCCTTCATCAGGGCAAGTTCTGGATTTTCTCGTAAGAATATCTATTTTCATTTTGCAGCTATTAAACCATTATATTGTGCAGAGCGAGCGCCTTGTAATGTAGGATTTCATCTTTGCTGGACAAGTCCGATAAATAGTTAGGGGTTTTTTGTTTTTTTTTGATGGTCAATTATGAGCGATTCCTCCGGTGCTGCGCTGCCCTCAGTTTCCTATTTTTGGCTTCTTTTCAGAAAATGACTCATGGAGGCATTTTAAAAAGCCTTTTTATTGTTCCTTCAAAAGCTTTTATTTGACTCCCAGAGCAGTAGGCAGCTTTCCTGATGAAATCAAAGCGTTTTAGAAGAGGAACATTCCTGTGCCGACTTAAGGTCGATGACGTCTGTTTCTGAAAAGTGACAAGAAGCAAATGTCAGTTCCCCTAATTTTCTGCACTTTATTTTCAAATTCTTCAAGGTCTGCTTGTCATTTGTTTTCATCAGAACAATGAGCGAATTGTAACATTATTAACATGTAAATGTGAATAATTCCTTACTTATTCAGCTCCTAAACTGTAAAGCGCTGCGGAATATGTTGGCGCTATATAAATAAAGATTATTATTATTATTATTATTTAGACAGGGAAGTATTATAGTAGTTATATTCTTGTACATAGGGGCAGTATTATAGTAGTTATATTCTTGTACATAGGGCAGTATTATAGTAGTTATATTCTTGTACATAGGAGCAGTATTATAGTAGTTATATTCTTGTACATAGGGGCAGTATTATAGTAGTTATATTCTTGTACATAGGAGCAGTATTATAGTAGTTATATTCTTGTACATAGGAGCAGTATTATAGTAGTTATATTCTTGTACATAGGAGCAGTATTATAGTAGTTATATTCTTGTACATAGGGCAGTATTATAGTAGTTATATTCTTGTGCATAGGGGCAGTATTATAGTAGTTATATTCTTGTATATAGGAGCAGTATTATAGTAGTTATATTCTTGTACATAGGGGGCAGTATTATAGTAGTTATATTCTTGTACATAGGAGCAGTATTATAGTAGTTATATTCTTGTACATAGGGGTAGTATTATAGTAGTTATATTCTTGTACATAGTGGCAGTATTATAGTAGTTATATTCTTGTACATAGGGAGCAGTATTATAGTAGTTATATTCTTGTATATAGGGGCAGTATTTAGTAGTTATATTCTTGTACATAGGAGCAGTATTATAGTAGTTATATTCTTGTACATGGGGCAGTATTATAGTAGTTATATTCTTGTATATCGTGGCAGTATTATAGTAGTTATATTCTTGTATATAGG
Source organism: Oophaga sylvatica (assembly GCA_033576555.1). Classification (NCBI taxonomy): domain Eukaryota; kingdom Metazoa; phylum Chordata; class Amphibia; order Anura; family Dendrobatidae; genus Oophaga; species Oophaga sylvatica. The sequence continues at coordinate 535,010,522 of JARQOD010000005.1, read as the reverse complement.
AGCAGTATTATAGTAGTTATATTCTTGTACATAGGGGCAGTATTATAGTAGTTATATTCTTGTGCATAGGGGCAGTATTATAGTAGTTATATTCTTGTACATAGGAGCAGTATTATAGTAGTTATATTCTCGTACATAGGGAGCAGTATTATAGTAGTCATATTCTTGTACATAGGGAGCAGTATTATAGTAGTTATATTCTTGTACATAGGAACAGTATTATAGTAGTTATATTCTTGTACATAGGGGCAGTATTATAGTAGTTATATTCTTGTACATAGGGTGCAGTATTATAGTAGTTATATTCTTGTACATAGGAACAGTATTATAGTAGTTATATTCTTGTACATAGGAACAGTATTATAGTAGTTATATTCTTGTACATAGGGTGCAGTATTATAGTAGTTATATTCTTGTACATAGGGGGCAGTATTATAGTAGTTATATTCTTGTACATAGGAGCAGTATCATAGTAGTTATATTCTTGTACATAGGAGCAGTATTATAGTAGTTATATTCTTGTACAGTCATGGCCAAAAGTTTTGAGAATGACACAAATATTAATTTTTACAAAGTCTACTGCTTCACTTTTTCTAATGGAAATTTGCATATACTCCAGAATGTTATAAAGAGTGATCAGCTTAACAGCAATTACTTGCAAAGTCAATATTTGGCTAGAAAATGAACTTTATCCCCCAAAACACATTTCAACATCATTTCAGCTCTGCCTTAAAAGGACCAGCTAACCTCTTTTCAGTGATTGCTCCAATAACACAGGTGTGGGTGTTGATGAGGACATGGCTGGAGATCAATCTGTCATGATTAAGTAAGAATGACACCACTGGACACTTTAAAATGAGGCTGGTGCTTGGCATCATTGTTTCTCTTCTGTTAACCATGGTTATCTCTAAAGAAACACGTGCAGTCATCATTGCAATGCACAAAAATGGCCTAACAGGGAAGAGTATCGCAGCTAGAAAGATTGCACCTCAGTCAACAATCTATCGCATCATCAAGAACTTCAAGGAGAGAGGTTCCATTGTTGCCAAAAAGGCTCCAGGGCGCCCAAGAAAGACCAGCAAGCGCCAGGACCGTCTCTTAAAAGTGTTTCAGCTGCGGGATCGGGCTACCAGCAGTGCAGAGCTTGCTCAGGAATGGCAGCAGGCAGGTGTGAGTGCATCTGCACGCACTGTGAGGCGGAGACTCTTGAAGCAAGGCCTGGTCTCCAGGAGGGCAGCAAAGAAGCCACTTCTCTCCAGAAAAAACATCATGGACAGACTGATATTCTGCAAAAGGTACAGGCAGTGGACTGCTGAGGACTGGGGTAAAGTTATTTTCTCTTATGAATTCCCTTTTCGATTGTTTGGGACATCAGGAAAACGCCTCATTCGGAGAAGACAAGGTGAGCGCTACCACCAGTCTTGTCTCATGCCAACTGTTAAGCATCCTGAAACCATTCATGTGTGGGGTTACTTCTCAGCCAAGGGAATCGGCTCTCTCACAGTCTTGCCTAAAAACACAGTCATGAATAAAGAATGGTACTAGAATGTCCTCCAAGAGCAACTTCTCCCAATCCTCCAAGAGCAGTTTGGCGATCAACAATGCCTTTTCCAGCATGATGGAGCACCTTGCCATAAAGCAAAGGTGATAACTAAATGGCTCAGGGAACAAAACATAGAGATTTTGGGTCCATGGCCTGGAAACTCCGCAGATCTTAATCCCATTGAGAACTTGTGGTCAATCATCAAGAGACGGGTGGACAAACAAAAACCTAAAAATTCTGACAAAATGAAAGCATTGATTGTGCAAGAATGGACTGCTATCAGTCAGGATTTGGTCCAGAAGTTGATTGAGAGCATGCCAGGGAGAATTGCAGAGGTCCTGAAGAAGAAGGGTCAACACTGCAAATATTGACTTGCTGCATTAACTCATTCTAACTGTCAATATAAGCTTTTGTTACTCATATGTTTGCAATTATTATATTTCTGTCTGTGATAAAAACATCTGTCAAACACACATAAAAACCAGAGGGCAGCAGATCATGTGAAAATATAATATTTGTGTCATTCTCAAAACTTTTGGCCATGACTGTACATAGGAGCAGTATTATAGTAGTTATATTCTTGTACATAGGGGTAGTATTATAGTAGTTATATTCTTGTACATAGGGGCAGTATTATAGTAGTTATATTCTTGTACATAGGGGTAGTATTATAGTAGTTATATTCTTGTACATAGGGGGCAGTATTATAGTAGTTATATTTTGTACATAGAGCAGTATTATAGTAGTTATATTCTTGTACATAGAGCAGTATTATAGTAGTTATATTCTTGTACACAGGAGCAGTATTATAGTAGTTATATTCCTGTACATAAGTAGCGGTAGTATAGTAGTTATATTCTTGTACATAGGAGCAGTATTATAGTAGTTATATTCTCGTACATAGGGAGCAGTATTATAGTAGTTATATTCTTGTACATAGGGGCAGTATTATAGTAGTTATATTCTTGTACATAGGGGCAGTATTATAGTAGTTATGTTCTTGTACATAGGGGGCAGTATTATAGTAGTTATATTCTCGTACATAGGGAGCAGTATTATAGTAGTTATATTCTTGTACATAGGAGCAGTATTATAGTAGTTATATTCTTGTACATAGGGGCAGTATTATATAGTAGTTATATTCTTGTACATAGGGGCAGTATTATAGTAGTTATATTCTTGTACATAGGGGCAGTATTATAGTAGTTATATTCTTGTACATAGGAGCAGTATTATAGTAGTTATATTCTTGTACATAGGGGCAGTATTATAGTAGTTATATTCTTGTACATAGGAGCAGTATTATAGTAGTTATATTCTCGTACATAGGGAGCAGTATTATAGTAGTCATATTCTTGTACATAGGGAGCAGTATTATAGCACTTATAGATAGTTATAAGGACCAGAATGACCTAGAACCCCTGTTGACTTTGCATTAGAATTTGATATCCTGCACAGATACTTTAAATATATTTGTAATTAGAACCATCAGTCAGTGCGCGGCTTCTGCAGAATGTTCTAGAATATTAATCCAGCGTCTCCTTCGGTTTAGTCATTCCCGGTGTGTTGTCATCCTGTCCTTGTCTGAACGCTCGCTTGCTGCATTGCAGGGGATTTTGGCACATAACACTCTCTCATTGTGCACTTACATAAATTGGATAATTTTAGACAAAGCCAAAAAAAAAAAAGTTGCCTCCCGTGACGCCTGTCAGTTCTGCTCGCTGTAAGGTTTCCATAACGCGCGGTATCAGCTTTCAGCAGATTCGGAGACATTCACAATTTATGGCTTTAGGAACGTTTCAAAAATCTAACGATTTAAAAACCATTTTCCTGGTGGTGAAGGATGGGGGGTAGGGAGGTGAACAGCGAGCGCCGAGGGGTCAGATAATCCTATGAATCCATGTTATACATTGCAATCACGGATTAATTTCAGCGTATTGATTAAAGCGTGTAAATACTTTTGCGATCATCTTTTTATTGCTCCTCTTCATGAAAAATAAACATTGATGTTGATGCATAAAGTGCAGATTAAGAATCTCCACCAGCCGTTTTGTGTATTCAGCACCTATGCAGACCGATGTCATCCATCCTTGTTAACGGCAATACCTACACTCCGGCTTCTGGTTTTATCCCCTACAACTTTGAGAAAGGTTTATACATATTGAATACGTAAACTGGGAACAATACTCCGGCAGATCAGGGATCCGGTCCGTGACAATCTCGGGATCTTTTGGCTCTGCGCGCTTCACATCCCACCCACATTCTCGGCCTCTTGTTTTTGCACTTCACGGACTCTAAAACACCCAGATGATGAGACGAGGAGATTGTGTCCCACATGTACTGATATTCCTAATACTGTGGGTAAACCCAAAACATATCCGAATGAAAGCCATGTGATGCTCCGCGGAGAGGCGCGCCGTCCCCGGAACCATCCTGGATCCATCCCGGATCCATCCCCGGACATCCCGATCCATCCCCGGATCCATCCCCGGATCCATCCCGGAACCATCCCCGGATCCATCCCCGGAACCATCCCGGATCCATCCCGGAACCATCCCCGGATCCATCCCGATCCATCCCGGAACCATCCCCGGATCCATCCCCGGAACCATCCCCGGATCCATCCCCGGAACCATCCCCGGATCCATCCCGGAACCATCCGCATTGTGTAAGCTCATCCCTTTTTGCTGTTCTCGCTGTGACCATTCAACCTGTAAACAAAAGTGTACCGCCGCCCCGAGGCGCGCTGCTCGCCTGGAATTTAATTTAGAAAGTCAAACTTCTGTACCTCTAATTTAGCTTCAGCTCTTTGATGCCAAAGGGCAGGAGAGGAAGAGAAGTGTGGGGATCAGGGTGAGGAATGCGCCGTGTCTGCATGTCAGACACACTCGGAAAAAGAGTCAGGAAACTTTTCTTTTCAATTTTTTTTTTTGTCCTTGTTGCGATTATCTTAATAGATGGGACCCTGAGCTTTGGATTTTAAGGGTGTTTTTGTATGTCCTGAGTTATTTAGGACCCGGGTAGCTCAGTAGGAGCCTGCTCCATGTTTGACACAAGGCCCGAAACACTAATGATTGAGGCTCAAACAACCTCCTACATACTGTAATGAATGCGCAAGGTTATTGGCAAACTTTGACTGCTTGGCTGGGGAGGGGTAGACAATCAGTCACTTTATAGGTGTTTAATTGTAAAATATAACAGTGTTGTCACACATAAGCCGAATCACAAGTGGATAGGTCACTGCCACCTCCAAAATCAGCACACCCCTCTCCTGCTGCTGTTCATGATAATGATCTGATTGGCTCAAACTGTTCTTTCCTTGGCCTATTAATGTGTATGCAACATTCTCAATTATAAATAAACAGGTCACTGCCACCTCCAAAATCAGCACACTGTTCTCCTGCTGCTGTTCATAATCATGATCTTATTGGATCAAGTTGTTCTCTCCCGGGCCTTTTTAATGTGTATGCAACATTCACAATTACAGGTGGACAGGTCACTGCCACCCTCAAAATCAGCACACTACTTTCCTGCTGCTGCTTATATTTTTTTAGTCTGATCATTTAATTAGTTACAAGACAAGCTATCCCTACTTAATGTCTATGCCAAGGTTGTAGTGACCTTTGTAGTTACGAGACACAGGTCACTGCCTCCTACAAGATCAGCACACTCCTCTCCTGCTGCTTTTCATGATCTGATTGGCTCAAGTGGTTTTGTCCTTGTCCTTTTAATGTCTATAGAACATTGCTAATGATCCTTTTAATTTTAAGTGGATAGGTCACTGCCTCACACAAGATCAGCACACTCCTCTCCTGCTGCTGTCATCGTTTTTGTGATCTGATTAGTTAAAAGATGATCTGTCATTTAAATAATTCTCACCATCTTCATAAATGGATATAGTCCGACCGTTACCAACATTTTTTGCAAATTTAAAATTTACAGTTGTTCTTGAGATATGATCTATTTTATTTCTTTTTTGTTGTTTTATTCCTTTACTCTCGCTGCATCGGGAAACTGACCATCACAGCTATCTAGATTGTAAGCGCTGAGCGGAAGATGGCCAAAATTAGAAGCTTCACAAGATTCCTTTAAAAAAAATAAATAAATAAAAAAGAGCTTGTAAGCACTGAGTATGTTGTGCTGTTTAGCAGAGGTGGTCGGTCCCCGAGTCAATGAGCGATAAAGGAAAGGTGTTAATATTTCAAGAACGACTGAAAATTTTAATAAGGAGTAAATTGCAAAAATGCTTCTATTTACAAGCTCTGTCCATTTAGGAAGCTGGGAATAAACCTTTAGTGGTGAGCTTGGTAATAACAGATGAACAGGTCACTTCCTTCCACAAGGTCGACCTACTCCTCTCCCGCTGCTGTCATCACGATCTGATCGGTTGCAAGACATTCTGCTGGAAATGTTTTCACAGTCACAGCGATCATTGTAGTCCCAAGATGAAAGGTCACAGTGTCCTAGAAGTGCACCCGACACCTGAAATACCCTGCCGTGCTGTGAACAAGTCTGGCTAGCCAGTGTTTAGTCCACATATGAGAAACCGATGTCTGTCCTCAGCAAATATACGAACGATGTGGTGAGGATAGTCTCGCGTTTTCCTGCTGTGTCAACGAGATGGCTGCAGATCCCTCATTGTCAAGAAAAGGGGTGTCCAAAGTGGACATTTCCATTAAGGATTTTTTGACCACCATACTATGGGTCAATAATAGTGTGCCGACATCTGCCGGCAATGTGACGACATCGGCCGGCAATGTGACGACATCGGCCGGCAATGTGACGACATCGGCCGGCAATGTGACGACATCGGCCGGCCATGTGACGACATCGGCCGGCCATGTGACGACATCGGCCGGCCATGTGACGACATCGGCCGGCCATGTGACGACATCGGCCGGCCATGTGACGACATCGGCCGGCAATGTGACGACATCGGCCGGCCATGTGACGACAACGGCCGGCCATGTGACGACATCGGCCGGCAATGTGACGACATCGGCCGGCAATGTGACGACATCGGCGGGCAATGTGACGACATCGGCGGGCAATGTGACGACATCGGCGGCAATGTGACGACATCGGCCGGCAATGTGACGACATCGGCCGGCCATGTGACGACATCGCCGGCCATGTGACGACATCGGCCGGCCATGTGACGACATCGGCCGGCATGTGACGACATCGGCCGGCAATGTGACGACATCGGCCGGCAATGTGACGACATCGGCCGGCCATGTGACGACAACGGCCGGCAATGTGACGACATCGGCCGGCAATGTGACGACATCGGCCGGCAATGTGACGACATCGGCGGGCAATGTGACGACATCGGCGGCAATGTGACGTCATCTGCCGGCAATGTGACGACATCGGCCGGCAATGTGACGACATCGGCCGGCAATGTGACGACATCGGCCGGCAATGTGACGACATCGGCCGGCAATGTGACGACATCGGCCGGCAATGTGACGTCATCTGCCGGCAATGTGACGACATCGGCCGGCAATGTGACGTCATCGGCCGGCAATGTGACGACATCGGCCGGCAATGTGACGACATCGGCCGGCAATGTGACGACATCGGCCGGCAATGTGACGACATCGGCCGGCAATGTGACGTCATCTGCCGGCAATGTGACGACATCGGCCGGCAATGTGACGTCATCGGCCGGCAATGTGACGACATCGGCCGGCAATGTGCCGCGCAGCCCTGGATGGAGAAGACGTGTTAAGGTTACAGATCCAGAGACATGGAAAAGGGAACAGTTTTCCCACCAGACGCAGCAAGGGTCCCGACAGGTGGAGATTTTGAGACGCCTCCAGTCTCTGGGACAATGTCATGTTATGCGAGAGGCTAAAACCTGGTTTATGTGGCCTGTTCACAGCTCATAAAAATGTGTGAGATGTCGCAATGCAATTTTTTTCACATGAGGCAGCAGAGACTTGGCATGGCGCGCCGTATGATGTAATGCTCGCCGAGCAGCTATACATTAAGCTGTATTAAATTATTACGTTATTTTTCCCTGCAGTTTGGCTTTTTCAGACAATTTAGTCCCAAAGCTTTTTTTTTTTTTTAAATTAAAGGTGAAATGGACTCTTTAAGAGCAACCAGTCTGTTCCCTGTATGCAGTAACATTTCTATATCAGATACTATAAAATATATATATATTATATTTTTTTTTTTATTTGTGGGCTTTTTTATTATTGTCTCTCTCATCATTCCTTAGGCTTCGTTCACACTAGGATGTTTTTTGTCCACGATCTTGGTAATACGGCAAATTTAAAAATCGCAACGTGAGCAAAGCTTTAGTACGGAGCACAGATTATTCTGGTCTCCGCGGATTTGGATTTTATCATATACCCTTTTTTGCCCACTACTCTTTGAGGAGAGCAGGGAGGGGGACCGACAACTGTTTTGGCAAGATTAGTGGTGTAAACGTAGTTGTCAACCTCTAAGCCTGTTGTGAATGTGCTAGAAATGAATTCTGAGCAGAAGCTCCCTCTGGTGGTTACAAACAGTACTGAACTATCCAATGAAGATTGTGAAGATTGGCGATCAGGTGTTACTGACTGGTCTTATATAAGGGAGGTTCCCTCCCATCAGGGTTGCCGGTGATCAATTGTTCTGGTCTCATCTTTGATTCCTGTTCACTTTGTAGCTTGCTGTTTCGTGCCTGCATCTTCTGCTAACAGATAAGACATTTTCTTCTTTTAGTTTTTTGTGCTTGCTTTTTGCATTTTGTCCTGCACTTCTGTAGGGGTCTGCCAGGTCCCCTACGGGGGCTTGTGCTCCTCTCAGTTTAGTTCAGCCACTGTTGTTTGTTCATTTGCCTTTTCCAGTTTTTTCAGTGGCTGCTGTTTGGTTTTTGTTACACCTAATTTAGGTGGTAGAGGTCGTGTGATCTCAGGTGTTTTTGTAATTAGTAGAGTTGGTACTTTTCAGGGTTTTTTGGGATTGCAGTAAGTGTCCTTCCTATCCTTTTCTATTTAGGAAGTTTGGGCCCCAACGTTTGCTCATACTATTTTCTGTCTGTGTCTGTATTTCCCCTTGTCTAACCGCCATTACATGTTTGGGGGCTTTCTATGTTCTTTGGGGATCTGCTCCGGGGCAGATAGTTTTCCTCTTTCTGTCTTTAGGTGTAGTTAGCTTCTCAGGCTGTGACGAGGCGTCTAGGACCAACGTAGGTACGCTCCACGGCTGCCTTTAGTTGTGGTGGTTAGTCAGGGTACTGCAATCCCATAGATTCCAACCTCTCTGGTGTATGTCCTTTTTTGCTTGCTCTCCTCAGCTACCAAATCATAACATAAGCCTATTTAGTAGAGATGGGAAAAATGATCGTGGTTCCCCAGTTAGCACTATAGTCCGTGGCCACAGGACCAAAGCTCCTGCGAACCTCATCCTATCCGTCCGTGTTCCCGGTCACTCTTCTGATTAGTAGGTTTGGCATGGTATCAATGCAGGCATGATATTGCGCCAGACTGACTAATCCGGTGAGGAGTCGGGGATGCCGGCAGGGATCTAGTTTGGTGGCCACTGACTTCCAACATGGCGTCCTGAACCAGGGTCCTGGAAATCATTTTGCTCAACTCTATTTGTCCATTGTGATGGTAAAACAAAGCGGAATTTATTGCAAGGACTGAATAGTAGCACATGAAGATCAGGGTGTGATCAGAGTGTTATCCATTGTCTCTATTCTGTAAGTCTGTGAAAATCGGACGGCACTCTGATCTCATCCATGGACTCCTTGTTCCTACATTGCCAAGTGAACACCAAATAATGGATGCAAATTGTGCGTGCCGTGATTTTTGTTTTTCTTTTCCTGGACAGGCTCTATTCGAGGAAAAACATCAGACATGCACGGCCCCATAGTATAACATTGATCCAAGTACGAACTGATGTTTTGTCGGATCTCACTCGGGACGGAAAATCGTCATCTGAACGAACCCTTAATTTACCTCTTCGAAGCTCGTGAAACCCAGATTTAGGGGTCCATCGGTATTTTAGCGTTGGTTCTTAACTCGTGGCATTAGCGGGTTTCTGTTCCTGAAGTCTTATACATTTGTCTAGAGAAATGAAAGTCCTACCAAAATTCTGGTCAAAAAGTGAGTCCGGTAGAATTCCCTCTAGCATAGTCATTAGCTAAATAGCATTTATCTAGTGTCCCTCCCTTCTGCTCCCAGCCCCTGTCACGTCTGAAATAGATCTGTAATGACCGAGGAGGCACAAAAGGGCTAATTCCAAAATTACAGATCCGAGGTCAAAATGCCGGGTGCCGCTACTTCGCCTTCACTCTGGAAGTTCCTCCATTGTGCGGGAGGAGGGGACGGACGTCTCTTTGCATTTCTCAACTTTAAGAGCATAGCAAAATAATTTCTAGTGATGGTTTCGGGGGATAATATTCCTTATTGAGCGGCGTGGTACAGACCCCGTGATAACAGCTGCAGGGGATTGGTTTCTTGGCTGGAATGCCTTTGGTGCGCACATATTGTTATGCGTCCTCTTAGAAGTAAAAATATTTAATGATAGCAGGTGTGACCTCTGACCCCGCGTCTAGTGTCAGGGCTTGTTTCAATCTCCGCCATGTACAGGTTACAGTGGTGCAGACCCGTCCGCTCCTCACAACATGTCAATGAGGATCACCAGACCGAACGTCCACAATGCACCAGTTGTCTCCTATGTGTTGCCCAGAGGGCGAAAAGTCGTTTTTGAGATTAGAACAAAATCTGTTGCAGATGATTAGAAACACACAATCGAGCCTCTTCCGACATGTCCAAAATTATCATTGGTGGGAATCCAAAGTCTCTAGGATGAAAATGCCCAGTGCTTTTTTAAAAAAAAATTTTAGGGTTGTCTGCGCCTCTTTAGGAAATTCATTTGAAGAACTTTTGAATTTCACAACTAAATGTTGACACCTTTGAAAAGGACTAATGAACGTTTAAAATTTTTATGACATCCGGAGCTGCATTCATAATTCTGCTTTTTGGATTGGGATAAATGAGCTCACTGGTTAGACCTTTACCAGCTAAACTGGGTTCTATAAAAAAAAAAAATTTCTTTTAAAGCAACTTGTCTGAACCAAGGTGCGAGGTCAAAAGGAAGAAGTCCATAGAATCCAAAGTTCAAAAGGCGACATTAACGTATCCTTCAACATCTGGTTTACAGGATAAGCCTAATTTCCATTGAAACCAATGGTTTGGCCGGCCTAATCTGTTAGCTGAAGTCGGCTAGTAGCTGTTTGCTTAGTTTTGTTGCCTATATGGCTGCCGTGGCCATTCATGACGTTCTATGAAGCTGAACTTGCGGGTAATGAGAATTTTTGGCTTTTTGCTTTTTTTGGGTGAGGATACAAAAACTAGAACCCTCATGAAGGTACTAATTGAATTTGATGTCAACACTTGGAAAAGTTCTGGGGATCACAAATGGCAAAAATACTGTAAATTATGAGCCAGTTAGACCACTCCAGAAAATGGCATGATAACGCTCCATGAGGCATTAATACTACCCAAAAATTTAGATTCCAAAAGCAACAGACTAGGCGCTCGGGGACCACTTGGCTCCTCAGATCGGTCAAGTGATGTCTGGAACTCTTGATGACTAAAAAGTCACAAAAAGGTTAATGACGAAAATAAAGAGCATCTTTTTATTTTGTGCAAAATTCTAAAAACCGATGAAAAATTTGTCGTAAGAAAAACTCGGCGAATATCACAAGACAAAAAAGAAAAATGACTTAAAAAAACAAAAACAACTAAAAAACTGCAAATAATGATTTGCGTTTTTGTCCAGAAGGTCAACTTTTTTAGATCAGCTTTCAATAAAAAATTTAAAAAAAAAATGACCATGTGGAATCTCTAGTATTCAGCCAGTTAAACTGTTATCCCAAAAGAGACCCATCTGTCAGCTTAGCAAGTACTGGGATCCTTTTATTTTGGACATCAGAGGGGTCCTACGTCCTATTTATCCCCATTCGTGACCTTTTGTGATGTCTACATGGACAATTTTTAAAAGAAAATTTATAATAAAAGCAATAAAATCCCTTAAACGGTATTGATGTGTATTATTGGTAGTGATGGGCGTACCCAGGATCAAAACTGGGGGGGCAAGCCATCTCATATACAGTGCCCCCATACATTACATGAGTGATAACTATTGTACATTCTACAATAGGTCATAAATCAGACAGTATAGTCATCCATACAGTATTCTGGGCACCACATAGTGCTCCATACAGAATAAAGAGCCCCATATATTGCTCCATACAGTATAATGAGCCCCATATATTGCTCCATACAGTATAATGAGCCCCATATATTGCTCCATACAGTATTATGGGCACCACATAGTCCTCCATACAGTATTGTGGGCACCTCATAGCGCTCCATACAGAATAACATGCCCCATATATTGCTCCATACAGTATAATGAGCCCCATATATTGCTCCACACAGTATTTTGGGTACCATATAGTGCTCCATACAGTATAATGAGCCCCATATATTACTCCACACAGAATAATGAGCCCCATATATTGCTCCATACAGTATGAGCCCCATATATTACTCCATACAGAATAATGAGCCCCATATATTGCTCCATACAGTATAATGAGCCCCATACCTGTATATACATCATCACCAGCTCCAGCCCATTGAACCCAGCACCACCTGTATATACAGCAGCCCAGCCACAGCCAGCCCCTGTATATACATCAGCCCAGCCAGCCCCTTTATATACATCAGCCCAGGCCCCAGCACCTGTATATACATCAGACCAGCCAGCCCCTGAATTATTCAGGCTGTATATACATCAGCCCAGCCAGCCCCTGTATATACATCAGCCCAGGCCCCAGCCCCTGTATATACATCAGCCCAGCCAGCCCCTGTATATACATCAGCCCGGGCCCCAGCCCCTGTATATACATCAGCCCAGGCCCAGCCCCTGTATATACATCAGCCCAGGCCCCAGCCCCTGTATATACATCAGCCCAGCCAGCCCCTGTATATACATCAGCCCAGGCCCCAGCCCCTGTATATACATCAGCCCAGCCAGCCCCTGTATGGACAACAGCCCAGCCCCAGCTCAGCACCTGACCTGTAGCGATTGCCTCAGGAGCGCACGGGTACACTCCTCCAGATGCCTGAGTTGAGACCTGATCCTGATACGTTCAGGTTCAGCGGCACGCTGCAGCCAAGGGCCGGAGACGTGGTGCTCTCTCTCCACCCACAAAGAACGTCCTGACGTTCAACGTCAGGCGTTCTTAACCCCTATGTGCCGGGCAACGGCGCGCACCTGTAAAGCCGCCGGGCCCAAAGATTTAAAGGGCCGGCGGCAGGAAAAACAGGTGGCCAGGCCTCATGCTAGGTGTGCGGCGCCCCCGTGCCCCACGGTGGGTACGCCTATGTTGCTAGTACTGAACCCAAACTACCCCTAACCACATTATGTTTGGTGTGACCCCATAGTCCATCATTTTGCCATTACTCGCTCTCTCTCTCTCTGTGGGAATCCGTGTAAGAATTCCAGCCGCTCCACCACTTGGATCCCGTCCAGCAGTCGGATACTGATGCTCCGAGCTCTCGTTGTTACAGTGCAGGGATTGTGTTCTGGAAATTGTAGACGTCCACATTCAATTTTCTTCTTCTTTTCCCCGAAATAAACTACAATAAAAAAAAAATAAATCCAATAGTCTAAAGCTCTGATGAAATGTAAAGCGAAACAGTATTTATCTCTGAGGGTTTTCCTTGCCGTTTCGCAGGTGGTTTCATAGATTGGTATCTCGGTCACACTTCGGGAGCCGCTGCGTAATTTTACTTGACTGATTGGTTAAGGGAAATGTTAGCGTCTGTACGATCGACTTTTATGAAGTGTTTAGTATGATGTTAAATACAGAAATAAGGCAAATACTGTTCTTGTCTCACCAAGATATACTGTAACTCCCAGCAGAAGAAGTAAGAAAGTATAAATGGCCTCCTAAATATTTCTGTTCAAAAATGAAGTAGTAAAACAGACTGGGCCATGATACCATATCTGACATATTGAAAGGGAACCTGTCAGCACTTTTTTGGGCTACCAGCTAAAAATATTTAATTTAGTGTCACCTATGCATTACACAACTACTTCTGATACCCCTGACTCCCCATGTATCATCCATAAATACCTTTTTTATTCCTCCAGCGCTGTATGTTAATATGGTCGGTCCGGTCCGAAGTGCGTGTCTTCGTTTCCGTCTCTCCCCCTCTCCTCGCTTGCTCTACGCATTCCTTGCGGTGAATTTCGGCAATCACGTAGATTTTTTGCGCGTGCGCATTCGAAAGGCATCTCGCGCGGGCGCCGTATGCTTTGCCCAACTGTGGTCGAAGCCAAAAAGCAGTATTGCGCATGCGCCGGCATACGCGATTGCTTTCGATTTGCCGGAAGAATTTCGCTGCCATTTCTGTGTTCCCTGACGCCGGAAACCTTTCAAAAGTAATGATGTTCAATTTGAAAAGTCTTTTAAAAACTCCTTTTTTTTTATGCTTTTTAACAAAATTGAGATTGGTCTCTGACAGTCAGAGGAGCACAACGTTACCTCTGCATTTTCACACATCCATGATGGATTTTAGTCTTCTCTTTCTTTGATTTTGTCAAAAAATTGCTGAATTTGATACCGTGTGGACATTTTTCATCCCTACAGACATCAAGGGGGAAATTCTTCCCGACGGACGGACGAACATGTCGTTGTCCGGCGACTGCTTTGTCAAGATTTGGCAAATTTCAGTCCGGTCACTGGGCTGTTCTTGGCCCGATTGGGATGACTTAAGGGGTAGCTTTGCTCCTCTTTTTCTGCTCCGTATCTCATTTGATTCTATACTGTTGATTGTCAGAATAAAGGCATATTCCGATGCATTTTTGAGTTTTTTTTTGTGATTTTTACATGAGTCTGCAGATAAACTTTAGTACATGTATTTACGTTAGAGTAATTTCCTCGCATGTAGGCGCCCGTTGCCGGTTTGACCTCTCCGACGAGCCGGCCCGCTGAGTTGCAGAACTAATGGCATAATCTGCAGACAAGTAGCCATTTGGATCTTCAACAAAGTGTTTTTTAGTTTGGAAACTTAAATGATTAGGAGAAACGAGATCCTCCAGTTCCACCTAAAGCTGTTTAACATCTGTTGGCGCATTCCCCGAAATCTTCAAAGTGATTTCTGCTCTCGGCAGGGTTATTCTCTATGGTTATGATTCTCATATGTGCTGTCTGTTTTATTACCTGTGTAACGATTGGTCGCCATTGATCTGGTGCCCATGCAGATTAGTAACATGGCACGTGATGGCGCATTTCCAGCTTCCCCCCCCCCCCCCCCTTGAATTAGTAGAGCGTTGTTTTGCTTTCATTGAAGGGAAGGAAGGGGGGGTCACATAATTATACTAATGTCATTCCAGGCTGCGACCTTCCATTTGTTGCTGGGAACACAACAGGTTTGTGACATTGGAGGCAGCTGGGATTTATTGGTGACTGGTGCCATGAAGCACAAATGGCAGAGACATTTGCAAAAACTTTCCACGGTATTGGATGACTTTAACACCCTGTGTAATATCTGATAGTACAAAGTCAGCGACAATGCCTAATTAACCGGTTGTGTTTCTACGCTTCTCAAATGTTGGGGGTTATAGTCATTTATGTATGGTAAAATTTGCATCATGGACGGTATTGGAGAAATATTCTGTAACTATAGGACTTCAGTGGAGAGGCCACTTGGGTATTATAGGTGGCTATGATATTAAAGGGGATCTTTCACTGGAATTTTTTATTTAATCTGAGCACATTCTCCAATAGCTGCTAATCCACTGATTCCGGAACAGTTTTTCTTTTTCTTTTGGGTCTTTCCATTGCAGAGTTATTCCCCCGGTAATAATGGTGCAAATTTTCCCCTTCAACCAACTGAACTTCTCTGTGAGCGTTTACTTTTTCTCCTCTAATCCTGGCCAATCAAAACATGGCCACGCCCACAGAAGTTCTGTGGTACACGCCCAGTTGGGTGAATAGCAAAATTTGCACCATTATTACGGGGGGCATAACATTGGAATGGAGGGGCACAGAAGAAAAAGAAAAACTGCTCAAGAATCAGCAGAACAGTGGGAATTGGAGGAGTTACTAAAAATGACCAGTGAAAGGTCCTCCTTTAAGTCCAGCTCACAGGTGGGATGTTGCACCCGCACTCATTTTTTAACAGGTTTTCCAGAAATTGTAACTGTTTTTAACTGATCTGAAAAAATAAATGACACATACTATTTACGACCGTAGACCTTCTCCGCTCCTGTTTCACTGATCCCCCGCTAGTCGCGACATGCCCACTGAGTGGTTCACTGAACGCAACGCTGATTGGCAGAGAGGAAATTTCTGGCTATTTCTGGGGTATTTAATAAAGAACGGAAAGCAGAGTCCGTCAGGAACCGAGTAGCCTTTCGATTAGGACAATCAGTAAGGAAGAGGATTACTATTTTTAATTTTTTTTTTTTTTTTTTTTTACCAGTCGCCGCCCTTTTAAATACCATTTTTAACCCATAGAAAACCTCTTTAATCCAGACCTGTAGGCTGTGAACTTATTGATATTTTTCTCTTTATTCTTTGTAATTAATAATCACAGTTTCGTCCCATATTTGTATGTTTTTTTATACTTTTTATATTCATAATATTTGTGTTTTTTTTTTTTATTGCAGAACTGCAAAACCATTCCAGCTTCCCAAAAGGTAAATTAATATTTTATATTTTTTTTTATTTAGCAGCGGCAATTATTGAATCTGTTTATGGTGAATTCTGCTCTTTAGTATGTCATATGCTTGGTGGTCACAAGCCCAGCTTGGCCAGCTGATGACTGATTCTTAGCTGCCGGATTATAAAATACTCATTAGGACATCTGATCTAAAAGGTGGCATTACGTATACTACAAAAATGGTGCAGGTGAAATGCTCCTTTTATAAGCTTGTGCGGCGACATGTTTATGCGTCCTAAGGGGCGAAGCTAAATCTGGCTTTGCGCTAAATTTGCTGCAGATGATTGGTGTTAATGTAGTTGATGAGAAGAACAAATTAATCTCCTTGGTGAATATTGAGATCTTGTAGAATTCTTGACGGGTCGTCTAATTATTTTAGTCAAATTTTCTAGCTTTTTTTCTAGCCCAGATGCTGCAGCGCCTCTTTTTATTCTTTTGTTTTTTGAACATTAGGTGTATAATCAGTAATAATCTCTCGCTTCCCATCTTCTCTGAAACCACAACCTTCACATGGCTTAGCATTCTGTCGCTCGTAGCTTTCAATACCCCAGATGCTGCAGCACCTCTTTTTTGCAGTTCGTAATACCTATTCTTTCTTCTGCCTGTCACTTATCCTCGTTTCTTACTGCATAATTATATAAGAGTGGCTTTCAATCGATGGCTCTCCAAATTATGCGAAACCGTAACCCCCCCTGCGGTTCGTGGCTCTCCATAGTGTAGATGCTGCAGCGCTTCTTGTCTATACTTTTCACTGTTTGGCAGTTGTTCTTGTGCTTTTCAGAATTATTATATACTAGTGGATTCCCAACTGTTGCAGCTCTTGGGCCCTCCATAGCACAGATGCTGCAGCGCCTCTTGTCTCTAGTCATTGATACCTTTCCTTCCCATTGCGTGGCTTGTATCTCTCTGCAGCTCGGATGCTGCAGCGCTTCTTTTCTGCAGTTAGCGATGCCTTTTTATTTCCGCTGCTATTTTTTTCTGCAAAATGATATGCGATCTCTTACCTGACAGCCTGAAACTCTTGGGTACTCCATAGCACAGATGCTGCAGCGGCTCTTGTCTCTAGCCAGGGATATCTGGAGATCCCCAGGTTGGGTACACCGCATTCACATGTGACGCTTCCATCATGGAGAGAGATTTTCTTACGTGAGACTTGAGCGAATATTTACTTAAATCTATCCGGGGCGATTGTTTTTCCTGCCGCTGATCTGTGACTAACGTAACGTGACCGGCGCAGCCTGTAAATGTCAGCTGAGAGTATCCCACATGAGTGGGCGTCACAGCTGAGCGTTTTATGTGGGAACCAGTAATGTCCCACCGGAATTCACACTCGGCCGTGTCATTACACCACTGATTTGTAATGTTATTTCAGCATTTGTCATAGTTTTCCTGGATGGATCGGACGTATGGCATCAACTTGTCACTTGAGATGTCATTTTTTTCGATTTTTAAGGACTCGGAACGCTGCCTTTTTAATTAACGTGAATTTTTTTTTTATTATTTAATTGTTTTATAAACTTTGCTTTTTTTAACAAAGAAAATTTTACAACTTTCTGATAGTTCGTCCATGTTTCATCGAAGAGTTTTTAGGCCTGAATTCTGGCGTAAAACTCGAAATAATGTAAAATAAATAAATAAATGAAAAATTTGGCGTTTTTAGGCCATTTCTGTCCAG
This sequence comes from Oophaga sylvatica, assembly GCA_033576555.1. Classification (NCBI taxonomy): domain Eukaryota; kingdom Metazoa; phylum Chordata; class Amphibia; order Anura; family Dendrobatidae; genus Oophaga; species Oophaga sylvatica. The sequence goes on along the minus strand of JARQOD010000005.1, from coordinate 534,992,557 downwards.
TTCCGGCAACTTTTCGAAAAGTGGGATGGGGCGTATCGGAGCACGCTGCCGGAACATTCTATATAATTTCCGGCACAAAGGTTGCAAAAATTTATAACCGAAACAGATGTTTCTTACACGGGTGCGCGGCAGCTGAGGGGTGCGCCGAATTCGCGAAGAGGTGGATTTTCCATTTGGTGCATCTTATGCTAGCGTTCTCATTATCAAGACTGACCGCCTCGATGAGTAGGGTCCTCTGTGTTTCCGTTCCTCTGCTTTTTCAAGGAGCTCCTGTATAACAAAAAGGGTAAAAGGTGGACAAAACTTTTTGACATGGTGATCAATGAGTGGAACAGGCGGCCACGACAGGTGGTGAGTTCTCCTTCAATGGAAGCCTTCAAACAGAAACTGGACAGACATCTGTCTGGGATGATTTAGTGACTCCTGCATTGAGCAGGGGGTTGGACACGATGACCCTGGAGGACCCTTCCAACATTCGAGGATTCTATGACAATCCCTTGAAAGTAAATTGATGAAGTTCTTCTTATCTCATTCTGTGGCTTCATTTTAGATATTTATTGCCCCTTGTATGTTTTTGTTTTGGTTTAGTTATGGAGTCCTTGCTTTTCTCTTTTTTCTATGTTGGGACGATTGGCGGCCCCCAGTGCAGACTCTTCTCGTAGATTTCGGCGATTTTGAGTCGTGCTTTCCGACGTTACCAGCTCCTTTTTAACTGTAGACCTAAAGTAATGTCAGTTCCTGATGGAAATTTGTTCTATTTGATGAGTAGAGAAGAGATTGTAAGCCGTGACTGCCGGGTCTGTGCTCGGGGCTCAGTGTGTGGGATCCGAGAAGCTTGTGGCCTATATAAAACAAAGAGCCCTATGTAGAGCAGACTGAGATCTACTCATGGAGGGGCTTCTGGAAGATTGCAGGACCAAAAATAAAAGTTTTTCAAACTTTAATGTAATGAAAAAGCATTAAATATTGATTTATGGAGGATTTTTTTTATTGTTCCTGGTTATTTATCTATGTATCTTGTATCTATGGTATATATTTTCTATCTTTCTAAACTATATTGACAAAATTATTGAGACACCTACACTTGGGACATCTCCAGGAGCCCATAACATTATCCTCCTCCACCATCTGTACAGTGGGCACAATGCAGTCAGGGGGTAATGTCCTCCTGGAATCACCAAGCCCAGACTCCTCCATCAGACGCAGATAAAGGAGAAGTGTGATCCGTCACTGCACAGAACACGTCTCCTCCAGAGTCCAGTGGTGGCGGCTTTACACCACTCCATCCGACGCTCCACATTGTGCTTGGTGATGTGCGGCTGCATGCAGCTGCTCGGTCATGAAGCTTCCGGTGGGGGTGCAGTGTTTGTGCTGATGTAATACTAGAGGAGGTCTGGACACTGCAGTTATGGAGTCAGCAGAGCGTTGGTGACTTTTCTGCCCTCTGCTCCTCAGCACTCGGCCCCCCGCTCTATAACGGGGTCTACACTCCGAGTTGCTGCAGTTTGTCACGTAGTTACATAGGTTGAAAAAAAAACACAGGGCCATCAAGTTCACTCTTTCTCTACCAGTTATGCATTTTTTATTACTAGAAATTATTTATAATCCACAATGCAATATGTTATGAGAAAAGCCTTCAGCCTTTTTATAAAACCTGTTATAGTGTCGGCCATTACTCCTGGTACAGAACATTGTCTCCTCCACTGCTCCCAGCCCAGATCTTTGTGGCCCCCAACTTCCGCAGTACAGATCCTTGTTGCCCCCCCAGTTTTCCGGTTACAGATCTGTGTGGTCCTCACTACTCCGAATACTGATCTTTGTACTATATCTATTATCTATCTACTCAGATAGATACTAGACAGCTAAATACATCTATCTATCTATCTATTATCTATCTATCTATTGTCTGAGTGAGGGTGATCAATGAGTGGAACAGGCTGCTATGAGTGGTGGTGAGTTCTCCTTCAATGGAAGTCTGCAAACAGAGGCTGGACAGACATCTGTCTGATATGGTTTAGTGACTCCTGCATTGAGCAGGGGGTGGGACACGATGACCCTGGAGGACCCTTCCAGCTAACATTCTATCTATTATCTATCTATCATCTATCCGCTATCTATATCTATGTATCATATATATATATATGTATATATATAATCTATTATCTATCTATATATGTATATATTATCTATCGATCTGTGATCTATCTATTATCTATCATCTATCCGCTATCTATTATCTATGTATTATATATATATATATATATATATATATATATATATATATATATATTTATCTACGGTATATATGTATATATATCTATCTATTATCTATCTATCATCTATCCGCTACCTATTATCTATGTATCATATATATATTATGTATATATATATATATATATATATACATATATATATGATATATATATCTATCTATATATGTATATATATTATCTATCTATGATCTATCTATTATCTATCTATCTATGATCTATCTAAATATGTATATATTATCTATGTATCTATCGATTCCTCTTCTATTTATGTATTTCTCTCCTGTAGAATGGGGCGGCAGTAAGTTTTATCCATCGTTTCTGAGCTTTTATTAGTCTATATTTGGTTCTCGTTCCGTGTACTTTGGCTGCTCCATCCTCACATTTCAATCATCTGGATTTTGTCGCTTTCACCTCTGACTAGTTAATAACCGTGTGTATTAGCGCAGAGCCGCGCACAGACAATCCCTGGATGAGATCAGCGGCCACGATCTAATGCCAAGTTATTGCGCAGCCATCAGCTTGTGCTCTGTTTTCTGAAACTGGACGGACATAAGACAAACACTTCACCTGCCTACAGGTCATTTCAGCATTTGGAAAAAGCATCACTTTAAGCTAAAACGCTTATTTCTCGAATCTCTTATTGTAGAGGGTTGAAAATCCCATTTCATAGAAACTGTTAGGAAATTAGTAGCGACCGATCCTCTATCCGTGGCCCTTATTGAACTACAATATTTCATTTTTTTTTTTTTTTCTTATGTGGTTGGTCACATATGAAAATAGAAGAATACTTTTGAAAATAGCTAAAATAATGGAATTAATTGAAGCCTGACTTGTATAATGTCTGCTCCATTCTCATTCAAGTTTCCTTTTAATTTCTCGACGATCCATTCACAATTTTCTACAACCTTCATCAGGTGTCAAAAGACGAACTAGGAGAGCCATGCCTGGTTTGGTCCTAATGAAGATGTGTCTCTCCGTCATGATCTTCCAGCGTTTTTGTTGTTAGCAGGTTCTCTTAAATTAATGAAAATGTTGAAACTTTTCCTTGAACATTTGTGAGACCTTTCTGTGGTTGAATTTGCTGGCTTTCCTTTCCTACTCTGCTCAATATTAATTTTCCAGGCAGTAAAGCTTGGATACACCTGACCAACTGCTGAAAAAGAAAGTGGAAGGTCACATCAGTGTCGATAAAATTTGTAAACGGTTTTACATGTAGTGTCCATAAAATTGGACTTTTACTAATTTCCGAAAACTCAAGACCAAGCCTCATTTTGCAAATTTCAAAGATTTAAATCCTGACATTTTACTTGACCCATACTTGAAATAGTAGTTACCGAAAGTTGGAGTTTGTCACACTTGACGATTTGCTGAAAATTTAGATGCTTATACATGTAACGTAACTCCTAGAATCCTAGAATGTTAGAGTTGGAAGGGACCTCCAGGGTCATCGTGTCCAACCCCCTGCTCAATGCAGGAGTCACCAAACCATCTCAGCCAGATGTCTGTCCAGCCTCTGTTTGAAGGCTTCCATTGATGGCGAACTTGCCACCTCTCGTGGCAGCCTGCGCCACTCATTGATCAATGAGTTTTTTTTTCTACTATCTAATCTGTATCTTCTCCTTTTCAGATTAATTCCGTTGCTTCTTGTGTTTCCATGTGCAAATGAGGGAAAAAAAACTCACAAACTCTTCGACCAGTAGAATTTGGTTAGAGAAACACGAGTATGAACAAATTTACTTGTCCAATTCTTAGAATAAAGCCACCCCAATAATTTTACCATTCCTGCAGGCCTGGCTTTCCTTCTCCTCAATGATCGTTGGAGGCCACTTATTATCAATTCAAGTCAAAGATGACCATGTAATATAAGGTTCCACCAAAGTGGGAACTGCTTTCTGTCTCGTAGACTGGAGTCATGAGAAGAAGAACCCCCCTTTATTATATATATATATCAACCTAAAAGATCAAAAAGACAATGGTAGTTCTTATAGGAGAAAGCCAACATTTTGAAGTTGGCCAACATTGACTTTCATGTTGGTAACCTCATCTTTCTTTTCACTTCTAGTTACGCAGCTTTAATAGCGGATTGGCCCGTGGTGGTTCTCGGAATGTGTACCGTACTCATCGTCGTCTGTGCCCTGATTGGCATTTTGGTGCCTGATCTCCCAGACTTTTCTGATCCTCTCCTGGTACGTATGTCTCTGCTCATGACTTTCTAAATTTCTGTATGTGCAGATTTATTAGACTTGTGTTAGTAATATGTGAAATCCAAACCGATATTGTAAGACTTATTGTGATACATGGAAAATCGCATTTATACTTTCCCTAAAATAATTGCATTTATTATGTAAAAAAAAAAAAATTCCAACTGCGGAATAATTTCAAGTTCCCTGGACCCAATACAAAATCCATTGCATGGCCCCACTGGTGACTTCTTTTGTGGCTTTTTTTTAATTGGAGCCTGTTGCCCCAGATCAGGGTGAAAAAAGTTTGGTTTGATTGTTGAGAAAAAATGATGCTAGAAAAAAAAATTACAGAAAGAAAAGATGAGACGGAAAATAATAAATGTTGTACTTGGCCAAATCTTGGATTTGATACATCTGTGTTTTTTTGCAATCACAGATCTGAAACATGCAATCAGTCTTTGAAATATGAAATATGTGAAGCAAAAAGGTTATTTTGGGAATTTTATTATTTTTCAGAATTTCGTAACAGGAGATGGTTTTTATCAGATGTCTAAGAGCACTAAGCTTGATTTATAAGTTGTATGATTCCAATTTTAGATTTAACTGAGACACTAACATTGTATGAAAACTATATATGTTTAAAAGTGCAATGTTGATGGCAAAACTTACTCAATCCTTTTTCTCTGTATATTTGACCAGTTTAAAGGGTGTAAATCAGTTTTGAAAAACTTGGCTACTTTCTGCAAAAAAATAGTGCCACACTTGCACAATGATTTTGTCTGATATTTTAATTTAGATGAGCCGTAATAACCAACAGCTGAATTGTATGACACGAGATTAGCCAATGGATTTTTACTGAATCAAATTCATTATGAAATTCCTGAAAATTTCTGTTTAGCAGATTTTTTTTTTTATGTATATACTTAATTTGCACAAAGCTAGTGAAATGGTTGCCAACTGTGCACCATTTCACTGGATTCCTTTGAGGCGCAGGAAGGGGTTAAAAATATAAAATGACTTTTTCTCACACGTCCTATTCTTGTCTCTTACCTGACGTGCCACTGCAGCTCTCTTCCCGATTTTCACCCACTAGCTTGGGATCGGTCTTGTATCGGTCTTGGTACGGTTTGGATCGTCTGTATCGGTCTTGGATCGGTCTTGGAACGGTCTTGGGAACGGTCTTGGGAACGGTCTTGGGAACGGTCTTGGGAACGGTCTTGGGAACGGTCTTGGGAACGGTCTTGGGATCGGTCTTGGGATCGGTCTTGGGAATCGGTCTGATCGTCTTGTTATTCGGTCTTTGATGGTATCTGTCTTGGGAACGGTCTTGGGTACGGTCTTGGGATCGGTGCTGTTGGGATCGGTCTTGTTATCTGTCTTGGGATCGGTCTTGTATCTGTCTTGGATCGGGTACTTTTTGAGATCGGTTATCGTCTTGGATCGGTCTTGGTATCTGTCTTGGGATCGGTCTTGTTATCTGTCTTGGGATCGGTCTTGTGTATCTTCTTGGATCGTCTTGTTATCTGTCTTGGGATCGGTCTTGTTATTCTGATCGTTGTTATCTGTCTTGGTGTTATCGGGTCGTCTTGTTATCTGCTGTCTTGTATGTGGACTCTTGTATCTCTGGATCGTCTTGTTATCTGTCTTGGATCGGTCTTGTTATCTGTCTTGAGATCGGTCTTGTTATCTGTCTTGAGATCGGTCTTGTTATCTGTCTTGAGATCGGTCTTGTTATCTGTCTTGGATCGGTCTTGTTATCTGTCTTGGGATCGGTCTTGTTATCTGTCTTGGGATCGGTCTTGTTATCTGTCTTGGGATCGGTCTTGTTATCTGTCTTGGGATCGGTCTTGTTATCTGTCTTGAGATCGGTCTTGTTATCTGTCTTGGATCGGTCTTGGGAACCTGGTTGACTCAAAGGTGACTTTGTTCTTCTTCACAAATTATATCACATTGTGGAGAAGGGATATGCAAGCAGAAGCATGGAGAAAGTGGATGCAGTCACTTTGACACTCTTGCTTAGAGATCCTATAGTTGGCATAGAATTTCCTTTAACCAGTCATAGACATTTGATGAAAATGGCCAGGGATTTCCAAATATTTTTGGAGGAATCCTCATTCCATAGGTCGACCCTCAGTAGATATCAGATTCTTGGGCTGCTCTTTGGTGATGAGTAGATGGATCTTTTTGAGCTTGTTGGCTGATGATGAATGAGCCAACAATGAGTTATTTTTTGATAAGTTGACTTTTGATGACGTTGAAGTCTTCTATGTCCTTGGGGGGTGATGACTGAATGAATAGAGGTCTGTGAGGAGACATAATAAACATGTTAGATGATCAGCAGTTGTAGCCCCAGGCATTTAATATACAGAGCGCGGCATCTCCAGCCTGGAGGCATCAGTTGTCATCCACCTGTTGGAGGCAGTAACCTCTGACCTGTAGGATCTGACCTCTTTCTGCACATCAACTTGTTTGTGCTTCTATTGTTGTCATTGATGACATTCCTTTCATCTTATCTTACAGGGGTTCGAGCCCAGGGGGACTGCTATCGGCCAAAGACTAGTGACGTGGAATAACATGGTGGAGAACACGGGTTACAAGGCAACGCTAGCCAATTATCCATTCAAATATGCAGATGAGCAAGCAAAAAAATAGTTAAGTCGTTTGTATGTATTTCCTGCGTCAGTAATTGCAAAAAATTCATATTGGGCAATATTTAATTTGAAAAATTGAAATTGTGTTCTTCTGGCTAACACAATACTAATTTTTCGCTCTAGTTCAATCAATTTAGGGTAACAATAGCTTGGAACCATAAAGGGCAGCCGTTATGTTCTTGCAAAAAATGTTGAATAAAAGCTACTATACAACAACTCAAAGTCTTCTCTGCATAGGCTTCTGGAATGACAGTCTTTGGGCATCATTCAGTACTTGGCCTTGGAAACATCCAGTTATGTCTGAGCCTTCTACCATAAACTATAAAGTTGTGGTGGGAGACTGGAACATTGGAGATCTTAGGGGTTCATCTTGACTACCTCTTCAGGATCTTGACACCCGAAAGCCAAAGCCAGACATTGATGATGCTCAACCCAGCCATGTTTTCGAAAACATTTAAAAAAAAAAAAAAAAGCAACCATACATTGCACAAAAAGTATCGTTAGCTTAAGATCTTTGGATCATGGGGTTCGTTTGTCATACAGTGGCCTTGGCAACATACAGCACTGTTTAGTCTACCGGCGTAGTCTGACGCCATAAGGTTTGAACTTCTGATAGGAGACTGGAATATCCATCAAGTAGAGATCTTGGAGTTTAATCTGGATTACTTTGGGCACCAATTAAAAATCTTTATTAGATCCCCCAACTATAATGTATAATTGGTGTATGGTTATGTCACAGAGGGGCCTTTAGTCTAACGTGTATAAGAGGCCTTAAGACTAAAGTTGACCAAACATGCCAATATCAGTGGCTTGCACGACAGTCTAATGTGTATGGGGGCTCCCACCTTTCCTTTACGGATGATGTTGAAGGAGAAAAGGATACGACATTTCTAATTTCAGACTACCGATCCTTGTCTCTCGGTGACATAAACCACCACCACCACCACCAGAGGAGTCTGGCAACAATCCTCTCGTAGAGAACACAACCAACCATTGTTTGGCCAACGCTATCTATTGTGTATGGCTGACTTTACTTAGGCACCAGGTCTTGAGAGACACTATCCAAGCTATGTCCTGACTATAACAAGGTTATTCCAGTGTGCATGGGTAGCTACGGACTGCTTGACTCCTGGGATTTGTCTGGCTTGAGATACAAAGTAAACTCATAATGATAAGCTTCCCTTTTGTAGTCCACATTTGGCCATATCAATGATTTTCCAGTGTCTTTAGATTCACGCTGTGTCTTGCAATAAGAGACGCTTGTAAGTATCAGTGGGGGGGCAGCTTCTCTAAACAAGGCGGATGATGCCGAAGAACAAACAAAAGCTTCTGCCCAAAACAAAGAGCAAAGACGTCAGCAGCTCCCATCTCCAGAGTATACAGTAGTTTACAAGAACATTTCCAAAAAGACGCCTGAGTCCCATTGGGCAATGTCCTGTTGAAATATCCTGGGTACAGAATTGCAGATGACTCTATATTATCTCTGTGTATATTTGAGAAAATGTAGGCGATTCTTTCGGTGGATGTTTTTTCTGATCTGAGCCCATATTCATCCCATTGTCTTCTGTTACAGTCACAGCCTGAACGATGGTCAGAAGATCACTACGAAAGAGAGAAAAGACAGGTAGACTGGGACTTCCATAAGGACAGCTTTTTCTGTGCGGTGCCAAGTAAGTCTCTCCCATGTAAGAGTGGGTTAACTGGGAAATATTTTTTTTTGCTTGTCCCGAGGGGTTTGAGATGAATTATGCCACCAAAATTATTTAAACTTGCTGCAAATGAATTTTTTGACCCAACTGAACTCTGCGACGCGACTTCCAAGGACATTGATTTGTCTGCCTAGTGTTATCCAAGTACACTTGAGCTTCACTTAGGGAATGGTGGGTTAATATTCAGGTAATTAAGAGGATTGGCAAAGGGTGCACATGCTGATAGTCTCTAAAGCCCCCCATACACCTTACAGAAAGGCTCACCAATTTTGGTGGGATTGGTCTCACACCTAAAGTGTATGCGGCAACCTGACTCTTCCCCAATAAATGTTGTTGGGGGTAGAGAATGACTTGTTGAATATCAATGTCCGATCCTTGTGTTCTCCCAGGACATAAGTTCTCTGCATAGGTGGCGGCGGCTTACGCCGTTTCTCTCCATTGAAAGTACATCTTGCTATCGAAGGTGTATGGACATCTGAATGGTAATATTACGAGCACGTTTTGGACCAATTATGTGGTACAAATACATATAGAAGAGAGACCATAAAATGGGGGGTTTGAAAGTTGCTTTTCAAGGGTTCCCTCAAGGTGTGAATGTTGGAATAGTGGCCAAGCACCAGCAGAGGTAAGGTCTGGAATTGGGCAGTGTCTAGAACCAATCGTCACATGTAAATCCAACAAACTTTTTTTTTTTTTTAAATTTTTGGCATTTTATAAACCTGATTTTTTTTTTTTTTCTTTCAGATGACCACTATTCTCGAATTGTATTTACCTCAGTGAATGGACAGAGTCTATGGAATTTGCAAGCCATCAAGTCCATGTGCAATATAGACAATACAAGAGTAAGTACAAAAAAATGTCAAATATTTGACGCATTCCTGAAATTCTTTAAATGTAAGTGTTTCAGAACACCCTGATCTCTCTAACATCGTAGGGTTGGGATATTTGGATAGTCTCTATTTGTACGGGTCCCATGGATAATGTTTGAGAGTAAATATGGGGGAGGGTTGATGGCTGTTTCCTTTAGAAATCTTCCTATATGTCTCAGGGTTCGGAAAGAAGGAGTTGAGTGACAAAAGTGTCGTTCCCACTGTGATCTGGGGTATCCCATTAAATTGTTAAATTACTGGAAATTCACAGTGGGATGTGGGCATTCCTCAGTGATTCCACAGGGCAAAACTGGCAACATTCTGTCACTCTAGTGCCTTGGCAAACACTTTTTTACAGTGACAAAAGTTTGTTGCCCAAAGGAACCAACAAAATTACAGAAAACCTATTTGGCAAAACTAACAACCTCAATTACCTTGTTTTGTTTTGTTTTTTCGAGGGTGCTGGTCCCATTTTTGGTGCAGGTATCGGTTTATACAATCCTCATTGCATTCCTTTTTCCTAAATGTAGAAGAAAAAATTCTTAGCTCTTCCTACCCATTTTTTCACGGGGCTAACGATTTGTGAATTTGGTTTACACCACAGATCCGAGCAGAACATGTTTCCATTTTTTTCTTTCCGGCAGACAGTCGGCCCGCAGAAATGAAGGACATATGAAAAGGCCCATAGATTATTATAATAGGTCTTGATTTATTCGTAAAAATAAAGGATAGTGCACATATATAAAAAAAACTGACAGCAGATCTACATCCTTCATCCTGCATTGAAACACAAGGCGTCTTCCCACCAGGAATGTGGCGCAGCGCAGTTTAGAATTCTCATCCAGTAGGTGCAAGTTCATGAGCAGTCTTTATATGAAAGAACTGTCCCTTAAAGATCCTTTCTCCCCATCATGCAATGATATGTATGGCCAGTTTTGACTAAATGTACTAAAATGTGTTTAGTTGCCTTGGCGTAATGATCGTCTACAAGACGAATGTTCTTTCAGTGTTTGTTCACCCATCATCCTGCTCCAACCCAATGTGTATGACCGCCTTTAGGATCTATAGGGTTTTGCTCGTAAATTATATAAAGTGGCGGGGGATCTATTCTACTTGAGGAAACGGCTCAAATTCCAGGCCTGGGTAATTATGGGCAAGTCACTAATGGAATTCAGATGCCGAACATTCCTAATTTAACTTTTCTTAATCACTGTAGGACACACAGGCAATTAAACATGAAATACAAACTGTTCTTGCCCTTTAGTTATGGTTCACGCCAAGCAGTAAAAACGGCCTCATTACAGAGGGCGCTGGAGCAGTAATCTAATTATGGAAGACATGGCATTTAACCCCCCGATGTGTACAGTTACTCAGCATGCGGAGAACGTATATCATGAAATTGTTATAGCTGGCCAATTCAGATTTGTAAATGGTAATGTACCAGCAACATCAAGGACTAGTCTTTAAGCTTGTGGTCAAGTAACGAGATTTTGGTCCTGATGGCCATCACCCAAATCTTGGTCAGTTTTAGTCAACTCTAGTTCCTCCACGTTTCAGAACAAGTATTTAGTTTGAGCTTCCGAAACTCTTTTGTAATTTTTTTTTCCTTTTTTCTTCCATCCTACAGATCAGATCCCACCCGCAGTTTTCAGACCTGTGCCAGAGGACCACCGCAGACTCGTGTTGCCCCAGCTGGACCTTAGGAAACTACATTGCCATCCTTAACAACAGATCATCATGCCATAAGATTGTAGAGCGGGATGTGTCTCACACGCTAAAATTAATTCGTACCTGTGCCAAATATTATCATAACGGAACGTTGGGACCAGACTGCTGGGATACGGCCGCCAAGAGGAAGGACCAGCTGAAGTGTACAAACGTGCCTCGAAAATGTACCAAGTATAACGCCGTGTACCAGATTCTCCATTATCTGGTAGACAAAGACTTCTTCAATCCAAAGAATGTGGATTTCTCTAGTCCAGTTTTAAGGCACAGTATGCTCTTCTCCCCGACCGAAAAAGGGGAGTCTATGATGAACATTTATCTAGATCGTTTCGAGAACTGGAATTGTTCTGATGGTGTAACGACCGTCACGGGAATAGAGTTTGGAATCAAACACAGCTTATTTCAAGACTATCTCTTAATGGATACTGTGTATCCGGCAATCGCCATTTTAATTGTCCTCTTGGTCATGTGTATATACACAAGATCAATGTTTATCACGCTGATGACCATGTTCGCCATAATTAGTTCACTGATTGTATCTTATTTTCTCTATCGTGTCGTATTTAACTTCGAGTTTTTCCCCTTCATGAACCTCACTGCACTGATCATTCTCGTCGGAATTGGGGCGGACGATGCTTTTGTCTTGTGTGACGTCTGGAATTACACAAAATTTGACAAACCTCACGCGGAGACCTCAGAGACAGTTAGCATCACCCTTCAACATGCTGCTCTTTCTATGTTTGTCACCAGCTTTACCACCGCAGCGGCCTTCTACGCCAACTACGTCAGCAACATCACTGCAATCAGGTGTTTTGGAGTCTATGCTGGCACCGCAATATTGGTTAATTATCTTCTGATGGTCACATGGCTACCTGCCGTAGTTGTCCTACATGAACGTTACCTCCTCAACATTTTTACCTGTTTTAAAGGTCCTCAACAACGACCTTATAATAAGAAAAACTGTTGGAATGTAATGTGCCAGAAGGTACAGGAGTTTCTCTTCGCAGTTTCGGAAGCATCAAGGATTTTCTTTGAGAAGGTATTGCCTTGTATTGTCATCAAATTCAGATATGTATGGGTGTTTGGTTTCCTGGCCATAACTATCGGTGGAGCATATATCGTATGTGTCAATCCAAAGATGAAACTCCCTTCGTTAGAACTTTCAGAATTTCAAGTGTTTAGGTCTTCCCATCCATTTGAGCGATACGATGCGGAGTACAAAAAGCTGTTTATTTTTGAGCGTGTTCACCATGGGGAAGAGCTTCATATGCCTATTACTATCGTCTGGGGAATCTCTCCAGAAGACAGTGGAGATCCCTTGAATCCAAAAAGCAAAGGCAAGCTCAAATTGGACGGTAGCTTTAATATTGCCAGCCCTGCCTCTCAACAGTGGATTTTGAATTTTTGCCAAAAGTTGAAAAACCAAACTTTCTACTATCAAACGGATGAACAGGACTTCACCAGTTGTTTCATCGAGACCTTTAAACAGTGGATGGAAAATCAGGACTGTGACGAACCTTCACTTTACCCTTGTTGCAGCCAGTCAGGATTTCCATATAAGCAAGAGGTTTTTGAGCTCTGTATCAAAAGGGCTATCATGGAGCTTGAAAGGAGCACCGGTTACCATTTAGACAGCAAGACCCCCGGCCCGAGGTTTGACATTAATGACACCATCAGAGCTGTGGTGTTGGAGTTTAAAAGTTCTTACCTTTTCACCTTCGCATATGAAAAGATGCACCACTTCTACAAGGAGGTTGACGCTTGGATCTCAAAGGAGCTCCAGTCTGCTCCAGTTGGGCTCAGCAATGGATGGTTTGTCAGCAACCTTGAGTTTTACGATCTTCAGGACAGCCTTTCCGATGGAACCTTGATTGCCATGGGATTATCTGTTGCCGTAGCCTTTAGCGTCATGCTCCTTACCACGTGGAACATAATCATAAGTCTGTATGCCATAGTTTCCATAGCGGGCACTATATTTGTTACTGTTGGCTCCTTAGTTCTTCTCGGATGGGAACTCAACGTTCTAGAATCTGTCACTATATCCGTTGCCGTGGGTCTATCTGTGGATTTTGCCGTACATTACGGCGTCGCCTATCGTCTTGCTCCAGATCCAGATCGAGAAGGGAAAGTAGTATTTTCTCTAAGTCGCATGGGTTCCGCTATCGCTATGGCTGCACTGACCACCTTTGTGGCTGGAGCAATGATGATGCCTTCAACTGTTCTGGCATACACCCAGTTGGGTACTTTCATGATGTTGATTATGTGCATTAGCTGGGCATTTGCTACCTTCTTTTTCCAGTGTATGTGCCGTTGTCTGGGGCCCCAGGGAAGTTGTGGTCAGATTCCATTGCCAAAAAAGTTACAGTTCAAAGCCTTTTCACAAGCGTTGTCCTCAACCACCACCGAAAGGGGACAGAACAAGCCGAATCACAGTACTAAGTATCAGATAGACACACGAAGTACAAAGACGGAAATAGAACATGAACACTACGAACTGGAACCTCTGGCGTCACATAACAGTAGCACATCTTGAGGGACAAGTTGCAGAAAGGAACTTGAGATGCTCTTTACGCACACAATCTTGCATCATCCTTTTACAAATTGCATACAGCATTGTAACCTTCATGTTAGAATGTGTTGAGCCAAACCTTTCTTACGCCTCTGTGGTTCATTGCTTGGTGTAATCCTCTGTGCCTCAGTTCTGAAGCAATCGATCAGCTCGCACTTTGGGATCATCTGGTCAAACCCATTCATCGTTAGTGGGATGTCCTCTTTGAGCGGAGTGAGAGCATAGTATGGGTTTTATAGAAGCACGCCGTGGCTGTTTTAATTTAAGAACAGCGCCGCATATGTCCACAGGTACAGTGCGGGATTGTGAGTCCCCTCTAGTCACTGCAATGGAGTCGAGATACAATAACAGGCACGGCAGCCATGTTTTTTCCTAAATCGGTAAAACCCTTTAGTGGCCTGTTCTTGGAAATGCCCCAGCCATTCCGTTCAGGGCCAGTTATGTAAGGCCGCAGGTGGGCAGTCATTTACTAATTGTTGCCCATTATACAAGCGTGGGTCATTTTCCTCTTTTTTGTAGAGTGTTCTTCAAAAATTAAAAACTCTGCAGCCAGACTGTCTACTACTAAATTTTTGAAGGAACGCGCTAGACAAAACTGGAACTGTGTTACATCCAGTGTGGGGTCTAAGGGGACTATTCTTTTTTTTTTTTTTTTTACGTATTTTTTTTTCTGTTTTTTAATTATTATTATTATTTTTAATTCAGAGTCATTCTCTGTTCTCCGAGCCTCAATGTTAGATGTAAAGAGTGGATCAGTTTTGCTATTGGCTCGAAGAACAGGGAATAACTCTGAATTAAAAAAATAATAATAAAAATATATATATAATTTTTAAAAAAAAAATATTTTTAAATATTTTCCAGAATTATAAATCCGTTTTTTTTTTTTTTCTTGCCACTTGAGCGCACTAAAGCAATGCTTCCAAATCTAGAAGGCATGTGACTAAAGGGAGAGGCGTAAAGTGTGTGTGGAAACGAAATAGCACTTCAGAGCAACAGTCGTGTACGTCGTCCCTCGCATTTCAATTCATGAATGTCAGTTTTTAGACCAAAATGTCGGGAATCTGACACTAAATCTGTACACAAAGTGATGTCATTTCATGGTCAAGTGCAATTCTTTTGATTGTCTTATGCCAAAATTAATGCCAACGTGCCTGCTGTAATTAAGAGAGATATCAAAGTTTATGTCAATAAAACCATATAGAGTATTGTGTCTTTCTTCTATGGTTTGTTTGTATCTTTTTTTTTTTTAAAGGGAATCTGTCAGCAGGTTTTTGCCATGTAATCTGACAGCAGAATGATGTAGGGGCAGAGATCCAGATTCTGGCGATATGTCATTTATCAGGTGCAGCAGTTGTGATACAATCAGAGCTTTCTCTGCTGCAGATCTAGCAGAGCTCGGACCTGGAGTTGTGCTTCCATCACTGACATTTCCATGGTCCGATGAACAGACATGAAGAAGAAGAATTTTCCAAGGAGCCGGATCGGTGGAGGGTTCAGAGCTCAGACCCCCAGTGATCAGAAAGAGACATTTTATGATGATACTCATAAGGCTGCTGAAATTGTGGGACCAAAAATGTCCTGGGCACCCAAAATGCTAAATCAAATCTTAAAATTAAAATAAATAATAGTACATGGCACTAGTGATCATCATACGGACATGGGCAGAGACCCTACGGAAGGCTTCAGATGCTGAAAATGGATGGATTGGGCCGATACTGAAAGCTAAAACTGACCAGCACCTAACAGAATAAAGTGTATACAGGTGCAAGCTGCTCGGACTACTACATACAAACCAAGAGCAGAAACTGTGTGCACCGAGACATACGCAAGAATGCAACATATGAAGTGTAAACTGCATCACTGCCATAGAGAAAATGATGGTACACAGCGCACAAATTGTTCATTTTGTGTGCGCCCACCGGCCACAACAAGGTGTTCCTTTCTTTGATAGGACTTTTTTTTATTTTTCTATAAGGCGAGGTAGGATCCAGCACTAATTTATTTTTATAGCATACATTCGGAGGTGGTGACTGCCTCAATGATTGGCCTGGGACACCTCAAGTCAAACGAATGGTATCTCTTCGAAGTCCTCATAAAAAATACATATGTGTACACACAGTTTTTCTAGGAGTTTTTGAAGCAGAAACTCTAAAAACTCTTCAAAAAAGTTTCTGCTCTGAAAGCCCACCAAAAAGACTGTGTGTCCATGGCTTTAGGCTTCCTTTTAGTGACTGCTATATGCCCTTTACATTTACAGGAAGTCTGATAGTTAGGGACACATCACAGAGAGGTCGACATGTTGTGGCTGGTGGCTCAAACAATTGACAACTGGACAATTAAGAATCTTTAGAAGTATAGCTTATATGGCAGCAATGCAGATGTCATTCCCTATAGTTAAGGTTTGGGCATATTTTGGAGCCTACGGTAGCTACTGCACTTTTTGGTATTTAGATAGGTAGAATAATATTATTATTTATTATTATAGCGCCATTTATTCCATTACGCTTTACATGTGAAAAGGGGTATACATGATAAAAACAAGTACCGTAATCTGAAACACAAATCACCGCCCGGTTCTGGAGGATCGAGGACCCTTCCCCCGAGCGCTCACAGTCTGCAATACACTGTATGTAGAACAGCAGTGCTATGGTATAAGGGCTTTGAGGAAATCTGGTAGTATTTTACCTGACTGGCCGCCCCTTCACCCCTGTGCCAATACGTGCCGTTATTTATAAACTTGTGACTGTCAGAGGAAACTTCCTTATCGCATGCTTGGTTTCTATTTATACCAAAAATCCCTGTTTCCTGCTGAATGCAAATATTCCAGATATTATCTAGATCCTACGCCGGCGTCCATGTGACAATTCTTTTCCTTGCAGACTCGTTTAACTTCATGCTGGATCCTTCCTTCCGATGTCATTGTCTGATTACCGGCTCTACGAGACAAGATATGTCCAAACAACAGGAAGTAATATTTCTTTATGACATTATTTTGTCAGTAGACTTCCACTGTCACCAAAATCGAAGGGTGGAGGACAGCCGGTGATGGCATTGTAATGTGACATATGGGACGGTGCTGTAGTTATGGATTATAAAATATCTGTATTGTTGTAAAAGGTTCAGATATATCTTATAAATAATAATATACCTACTATAATATGGCTCCAAGAATAAAACTACTATAATACTGCTCATATATACAAGAATATAACTACTATAATACTGCTCCTATGTACAAGAATATAACTACTATAATACTGCCCTATGTACAAGAATATAACTACTATAATACTGCCCTATGTACAAGAATATAACTACTATAATACTGCCCCTATGTACAAGAATATAACTACTATAATACTGCCCTATATACAAGAATATAACTACTATAATACTGCTCCTATGTACAAGAATATAACTACTATAATACTGCTCCGTGTACAAGAATATAACTGCTATAATACTGCTCCTATGGACAAGAATATAACTACTATAATACTGCCCCTATGTACAAGAATATAACTACTATAATACTGCCCTATGTAGAGGAATATAACTACTATAATACTGCCCCTATGTACAAGAATATAACTACTATAATACTGCTCCTATGTACAAGAATATAACTACTATAATACTGCCCCTATGTACAAGAATATAACTACTATAATACTGCCCTATGTAGAGGAATATAACTACTATAATACTGCCCCTATGTACAAGAATATAACTACTATAATACTGCCCTATGTACAAGAATATAACTGCTATAATACTGCTCCTATGTACAAGAATATAACTACTATAATACTGCTCCTATGTACAAGAATATAACTACTATAATACTGCTCCTATGTACAAGAATATACTATAATACTGCCCTATGCACAAGAATATAACTGCTATAAAACTGCTCCTATGTACAAGAATATAACTACTATAATACTGCCCTATGTACAAGAATATAACTACTATAATACTGCTCCTATGTACAAGATATAACTACTATAATACTGCCCTCATATACAAGAATATAACTACTATAATACTGCTCCTATGTACAAGAATATAACTACTATAATACTGCTCCTATGTACAAGAATATAACTACTATAATACTGCTCCTATGTACAAGAATATAACTACTATAATACTGCCCCCTATGTACAAGAATATAACTACTATAATACTGCTCCTATGTACAAGAATATAACTACTATAATACTGCTCCTATGTACAAGAATATACTACTATAATACTGCCCCTATGTACAAGAATATAACTACTATAATACTGCTCCTATGTACAAGAATATAATACTATAATACTGCCCTATGTACAAGAATATATACTATAATACTGCTCCTATGTACAAGAATATAACTACTATAATACTGCTCCTATGTACAAGAATATAGCTACTATAATACTGCTCCTATGTACAAGAATATAACTATTATAATACTGCTCCTATGTACAAGAATATAACTACTATAATACTGCTCCTATGTACAAGAATATAGCTACTATAATACTGCTCCTATGTACAAGAATATAACTACTATAATACTGCTCCTATGTACAAGAATATACTATAATACTTCCCTATGCACAAGAATATAACTGCTATAAAACTGCTCCTATGTACAAGAATATAACTACTATAATACTGCCCTATGTACAAGAATATAACTACTATAATACTGCCCTATGTACAAGAATATAACTACTATAATACTGCCCTCTATATAAAGAATATAACTACTATAATACTGCTCCTATGTACAAGAATTACTACTATAATACTGCTCCTATGTACAAGAATATAACTACTATAATACTGCTCCTATGTACAAGAATATAACTACTATAATACTGCCCCTATGTACAAGAATATAACTACTATAATACTGCTCCTATGTACAAGAATATAACTACTATAATACTGCCCTCTATGTACAAGAATATAACTACTATAATACTGCCCCCTATGTACAAGAATATAACTACTATAATACTGCCCTATGTACAAGAATATAACTACTATAATACTGCTCCTATGTACAAGAATATAACTACTATAATACTGCCCCTATGTACAAGAATATAACTACTATAATACTGCCCTATGTACAAGAATAAAACTACTATAATACTGCTCTATATACAAGAATATAACTACTATAATACTGCTCCTATGTACAAGAATATAACTACTATGATACTGCTCCTATGTACAAGAATATAACTACTATAATACTGCCCCTATGTACAAGAATATAACTACTATAATACTGCTCCTATGTACAAGAATATAACTACTATTATACTGCCCCCTATGTACAAGAATATAACTACTATAATACTGCACCTATGTACAAGAATATAACTACTATAATACTGCCCTATGTACAAGAATATAACTACTATAATACTGCTCCTATGTACAAGAATATAACTACTATAATACTGCTCCTATGTACAAAAATATACTATAATACTGTCCCTATGTACAAGAATATATCTACTATAATACTGCCCTTATGTACAAGAATATAACTACTATAATACTGCCCTATGTACAAGAATATAACTACTATAATACTGCTCCTATGTACAAGAATATAACTACTATAATACTGCCCTATGTACAAGAATATAACTACTATAATACTGCCCCTATGTACAAGAATATAACTACTATAATACTGCCCGTATGTACATAACTAAATCATAATTGTTTCACCATAATTCTAGAGATTGAAGCTGAACCTCCACCAGTGATACGATAGCATACCCTAGCGATCGTCTTTCACTCTATAACATTTATGTAATGTACTATTTAGGCTTTGTGTTTCCGTATTATGTATGCACCCAATGGCGGTATTATGTGGGTATTATTTTGCAGGATATGCTTGAAATTCTTGGTTTCTGGAAATTACATTTAGATTTGTTTATAAGTAGTGACTTTACCTTCTGCTCTGACCTGTCTGTCTGATATAGAGCTCCCCTTTAGTCAGAATGGTGCTGTGGTTTTGGAAAAGAAGCTGTGGTTGCTGCGCAGTTTTCCTGCTGCCTAGAATATGTTGCCCTTTTATAAATGTTTCTCCCACGTCCTGTTTACTGCATTTCATCGACCCGCGATATTTTTGTGCCCCTTCTCTTTGGCCTCTGTGACGTTGCGTTGTGTGCTGACCTTTGTGTGTGACACTGTGCACTTTTGTGCTGTAACTTTCGTCTCTTCCCTTCTCCACTGACACAAGAGATTCCAGTCTGTAAGTGGCGACTTTCGATATCCGCGGCGGCCTATTAATGATCCTCCGTGGTTACCTGCGGGCGCTTTCATGGCTTTTTTGGAAATATTGGAGCGATATTCCGAAAAAAAAAAAAATAAGAAAGAAATGAAACCAGCCTTGTCCTCTCCTGTCTGATGTATCACTTCTGCCCTCTGTGTCGGCGTCATTCCCAATTATGTTCTCAAAATATACTTAAGGGATTGTTCAGGATTAGTAAGAAATGGCCGCTTTCTTACAAAAGTGCACAGAGAGTTTTTGGAGGCAAACACTGAGTTTTTCTAGTAGAAACCGTTTCAAGAAACATTTTTCTAGAGGTTTTTTTTTAATAAGTTTTACTGCTCCTGAAGAAGTTTTAAAGACTGTTGGTAGATTTTTTTATTTTTATGTTTGCAATCTTTTGATTGGACAGTGCCGAATTTGGAGAGGCTGCTTTCAGAATCGGCTTTACGCTTTTTTTTTTCTACCATTTGTAATTGAAAACCTATTTTGGGAAAGAAAAAAAATCTCAAACAATTTCTCATTTGAACAATAAAATGGATTTGCCGTAGAAACTTTTGGGATGAGTTTTCCATTTTTTTTTTTAATGATTTTGGAGAGGATTGGTTAAAAAAAGCTACTCTGTGTGAACATACCCTAAAACACCACATCTCCTCTCCCCAGGGGATGAACGCTATTCAGCTCCATTAATTTCAGCTGACAGGCAGCACCACACAACCCTCATAGACAGGTGGGTGCACTATTTTTTGGAAGAAAGGTGTCCTCTCACTGCCTGTGTCCTGATTTTAGACATTTCACCCATGGTGCAGTTTTGTGCACACGTTGCGGATTCTGCTGTGGAATTTTCCGCGCAGATTTTGCTAAATCCGCAGGTAAAATGACCTGCGTTTTACCTGTGGATTTACTGCAGTTTTTGTGCGGATTTCCCCTGCGTTTTTAGACCTGCGGATTCCTATGATGGAGCAGGTCTCAAAACACTGTGGATCTGCACAAAAGAAGTGACATGTTGCAGTTTTAAATCCGCAGCAAATCTGTGCGGAAAAATCCGCAGCATGTGCACTGCGTTTTTTGATTTCCATTGACTAGAATGGTACTGTACATCACTTGCAGTTCTGCTGCGGATCCGCAGGGTAAAATCTGCTGCAGATCCGCAGCAGAATCCGCAACGTTAAGGGTATGTGCACACATTGCGGATTCACTTGTGGATTTTTCAGCGCAGATTTTGCTAAATTAGCAGGTAAAATGACCTGCATTTCCCCTGCGTTTTTACACCGGCGGATTTCTATAATGGAGAAGGTGTAAAACCGCTGCAGATTCCGCACAAAGAATTGACATGCTGCGGATTCAAATCCGCGCGGAAAAAAACGCAGCATCTGCACAGCGTTTTTTTTTTTTTTCCATAGATTCTAATGGTACTGTACAACGCAGCAGAAACTGCTGCGAATCCGCAACATGTGCACAGACCCTTAGAAGATAAAACCAACTAGAGCGATGGTCCTGCAGGTGTGCAGCTCTTTTTGTTAAACTTGTGGATTTCGGGAAACCTCTTTCACTTCGGTTACTCTCCAATGCTGACCCCGTTTCCCAAAGGTGGCACCAGTCATGCTATTTATGGCACAGCCTTATGTAAAGTACAAGTAATGGGAGGTAGCCAGCAGATGACACAGTGGGCATCGTATTTACGAAGTGACACCTAAAACGCCCGAAAATAAAGCAATCTACCGTCTTTGAGAAGTCCAGAAAATTAAAATTCATGCAGAGGTACAGCACGTATGATGCCTTGTGCTGACATGTGGTTTTCTATGAGAGCAGCTCCAGGCATCAACTTTTTAAAGTAGTATTTCTGGCTGCCTGCCGAGTTGTAATGTCAACAGGAGAGTTGGGGGAGACCGGAAATTTCTCTGCTAACTGCAGAATGGGAACCCTGCTCCCCAATCCCTATTGCAGCTGCAACCCAACCTTGATTGCTCGTGAGCCATCCGATTCAGAATGGCATCACTAATGTCAACTGTCCACCATTGTCATCACGAGTGGGGGAAAAAAACTCCCATTCTTCACTAGGTTGTGAGGAACGCAGGATCCTCCTTTATGGAAGCTGTCGGCTTAATTGGGTGTGCAGAAATAAAATGTTCCTGTGCTGAGATAATCTTATAACTGTGCCCCTGCTGTGTACTGTGTAATGGTCGTGCCCGACCATACAGGAACATGGTCTGATCATACCACATCTCATGCGCAGGGGAGGACACAAAAGAAAGTATACAGACATTACAGTATGGGATCACAGATGATTCTTTCTGTGGTGTAAAAAATTTCCCTGCCTGTTTTGTTTGTAAAAAATTTCCCTGCCTGTTTTTTTTGTAAAAAATTTCCCTGCCTGTTTTGTTTGTAAAAAATTTCCCTGCCTGTTTTTAAACAATGTTTTGCTTCGAAGAAATAAACATTTGCAATCCTGTGCTGTCCTGTCTGTATACTCTTTTACTCCCCCCCCAGCCCAGAAGATGTGGTATGGTCAGAGCATGTTCCTGCACAGTCTGACACGACCATTACCCAGTACACAGCAGGGGACATTTAGAAGATTATCTCAGCACAGGAACATTTTATTTAAACACATCCAATTGTGAAAATTATTATTATCCTAAGATCTATTGATTAAATTATTTTTTTTGTGGGAAAACCCCTTTAAGTTATTAAAATTTCAGTAAGTTTTAGTCGGCAAATGTCTCTCCTTCACTCATATTGAGATCCCCCTGACATGAAGTTTGCAGCCTTCTCCATGTTTTTCTTGTGGAAGTTTCTCTTCTATCTTATGTGCCTCTTTCCTGCCCTTATTTCCTTCTTGTCTAGAGATTGATTTCTCTGTCCTTCCTGAGACTGTAGGTGCTTTCTCCCCTCTCTACACTATGGAGCTCTGTTTCCATCTCCGCCCACTCCTTACTGCCATCTCTAACACTGAGCAAAGTATATAGACAGTAAAGACGAAGGGTCCCCTTTAACCGTCTCCTTAGACCGTGCTCCATAATGAGGATACCGTCTATGGTCAAGCTACACTTTATTTCCTATAACGAAAACAAGTGTTTATTAAGGAGGAGGATCCCCAGTTTTATTATAAGTTCTATGTCACTTTTATGTACAACCATGGGCGGCCAACTAGACCAGAGTTTTTCTTTACCCAGGATAAGGAGAAGGACCGTTGAGAACTTGCAGGACCGGTGGGAAGAGGAGTATTATCACATGGACATTCCTTTCCTGTTACTTGCCATGAGAGTGTTTGTGGGTTTTTTTTTAACCTGGCGTTTATGCTGCTGTTCTCCTGAGGAGCTTAGAGAAACTGGGGAGAAAATGCCAAAAGTCACAAAAATGATGAAGTGGTGCAAAAAAAAGTGATTTTTCAAAGTAATTTACTCCAGAATTTTGGCAAAATTGCTTTGGTGAACCAGGGCTTCAATTTATATATGGGGAAGTGGAGGCCATATCTCAGGGAAGGAACAAAAGTAAAACAAACCCAGATTCAGGAGAACAGCGGCATTTACGCCAAGTAAAAAAACTACATATTTATGGCGTGACAGGTCGAATATAAACTGTGCGAAAAATGTTTCTTCATTTCTTGTATTTAGTACATTAGTCTGGCGCTAAAGGGTGCCCGACCCATTTGGAATGCCTTGCTCAGGTTGGCACCAGCGGCTGCGCCCACGTAAGTAGCTTCTGGGAGTAAAGACGTCTTATTCCCTGTTTATTCTCCTCACATTCCTTTCGGACTGATGTTGCCCAGCATGAAATGATAAATTCCTCCCAGAAGCTTCGCACGTGGGGCCGCACTGTTAACACGCTCGCACTGAACTGAACGTGACCTAAATCCCTGCGGCGTCGTGAAAATCTACAGTATATAAATATAGAGGTAAATGTGTCGCAACGAGCACGATTTACAACAGTGGATGAAAGACGACTGTCACTAAAGAGAAGAAACTCGGCGGGAAATAAGAGGTTAAACAAAGGCGTAGAATATCCTGCGCTCGTAGCTCTGTATCTGTATTTTCAGGGCGGAGTCACTTCACATATATCTCACCTACAGTAAAATTCCGGTCTGGACGGTGCTTCTACAATGGTTCATCCTGCTCCTCCTGGTACATTACAGTGTGGTGTCCAACTTTCAAAGATGAAAAAGAGGAGGACAATTTTTATTTTTTACTCAAAGCAAAACCTCTAACCTGACGCAATGAGCGGGGACGTCAGTGAGGTGACCGGGGTTCACCAGTTATGAACTCCGGTGACCTTCCTCGCATTATCGCTACCCACTGCAGGAGCGTGATGTCTCAGTGTGTTTTGGCTGGCTTGCTGAGCGGTCGCATCATGCCACCGCTCAACAAACCCTCCATATGTAGCAGAGCTGGAGTTCTTCGTGGGACAAATAGATTGTCGTCAGGATAGGCAATATATAACATATTGGTTGGGTTCTGACACCCCCCAACAATCAGCTGTTATAATAATAATAATAATAATCTTTATTTATATAGCGCCATCATATTCCGCAGCGCTTTACAGTTTAACAGTTTCAAAACACAAGTCATAAGTAACAACGTTAACAATACAGTGATTAAAGCAAAATAAGACGGCCCTGCTCGTGAGAGCTTACAATCTACAATGAGGTGGGGGAGATACAAAATACAGGTGTGTATATACAATGGTGCATTTACAATGATGGTCCAGCCATCTTAAGGGAGTGAGGGATGGATGGAGATAGTGAATGGGCTACACACACACACTTACACATAGAATGACTTTGATTAGTGAATGTGATAGGCCGCTCTGAACAGATGTGTTTTGAGGGAGCGCCTGAAACCATGCAAATTGTGGATAGTCCAAATTTCTTGGGGTAGAGCATTCCAGAGGATTGGCGCAGCGCGGGAGAAGTCTTGGAGTCGGGAGTGGGAGGTACGGATTAGTGCAGAGGTTAGTCGAAAGTCGTTTGCAGAGCGCAGCAGTCGGTTAGGCCGATAGATAGAAATGAGGGAGGAGATGTAGGGGGTGCTGCAGTGTGGAGAGCTTTGTGGGTGAGAACAAGTACTTTGAATTGGATCCTATAATGAATGGGCAGCCAGTGTAAGGACTGGCGAAGAGCGGACGCGTCCGAGTACCGATTAGCCAGATGGATAACCCTGGCTGCTGCATTAAGGATGGACTGGAGAGGGGATAGTCGAGTAATGGGGAGGCCAAGTAATAGAGCGTTGCAGTAGTCCAGGCGGGAGTGGATCAATGCTACAGTGAGGGTTTTTGTTGTTTCCATGGTGAGAAAAGGGCGGATTCTAGAGATGTTCTTTAGGTGTAGGCGGCAAGAGCAGGCAAGAGATTGTATATGGGAGGTGAAGGAGAGATTGGTATCAAACATAACACCCAGACAGCGAGCCTGCTGCCGGGGTGTTATTATGGTGCCGCCCACTGAGAGGGAAATGTCAGATTTAGGGACGGCGGGAGCAGAAGAAGTTCAGTTTTGGAGAGGTTGAGTTTCAGATAGAGAGCAGACATGATGTTGGAGACTGCGGACAGACAGTCGGTGGCGTTCTGTAGTACAGCGGGGGTAAGGTCGGGGGATGACGTGTATAATTGTGTGTCATCAGCATAAAGATGGTACTGAAAGCCAAATCTGCTGATGGTCTGTCCAATTGGGGCGGTGTAGAGAGAGAAGAGAAGGGGGCCAAGGACTGAGCCCTGGGGTACACCGACAGTGAGAGGAAGAGGAGATGACGTGGAGCCAGAGAACGAAACACTGAAGGAGCGGTCAGAAAGATAGGAGGAGAACCAGGAGAGAACAGTGTCCTTAATACCTAGAGAGTGGAGCCTGGACAGTAGGAGACGGTGGTCAACCGTGTCGAAAGCTGCAGAAAGGTCGAGTAGAATGAGCAGAGAGTGGTCGCCGTTACGTTTTGCTGTCAGAAGGTCATTGGTCACTTTGATGAGTGCAGTTTCAGTCGAATGTAGGGTTCGGAAGCCGGACTGTGAAGGGTCTAGGAGGGAGTGAGTGGAGAGGTAACGGGTGAGGCGGGAGTAGACTAGGCGCTCCAAAAGTTTGGAGATGAAGGGGAGATTGGAGACCGGTCTGTAGTTGTTTGTGCAGGAAGGGTCGAGAGCGGGTTTCTTTAGTAGTGGAGTAATGATGGAGTGTTTGAAGGAGGATGGGAAAATGCCAGAGGAGAGTGAGAGATTGAAGATTGTAGTTAGGTGAGTTGTGACAACAGGAGAAAGAGACTGGAGGAGATGTGAGGGGATGGGGTCGGTAGTGCATGTAGTCGGATGAGAGGAAGAGAGGAGTCTGGAGACTTCTTCTTCTGTGATGGGATCAAATGTGGAAATTGAGCCAGGGGAAATGCAGGGTGGGATGGGAGTCACAGCACTTGGTGGTTGAGAGCAGATTTCCTGACGGATAGTATCTATTTTTTCTATAAAGTGGGAGGCCAGGTCATCAGCACAAATGTCTGTGATAGGGGCTTGTGCTTTTGGCCTGAGGAGGGAGTGAAAAGTGTCAAAAAGTTTCTTGGGGTTGTTGGCTAGTGAGGAGATCAGTGTGGTGAAGTAGGTCTGTTTGGCGAGGTGAAGGGCAGCATTATAAGTTCTTAACATGAATTTAAAGTGGATGAAGTCTTCTGGTGTGCGGGTTTTTCTCCATAGGCGTTCAGCACTCCTAGAGCATCGCTGGAGAAGGTGAGTTTGCGATGTGAGCCAGGGCTGTTAAACTGTGTGTTTGGAAGTTCTGAGGGTGAGCGGTGCTACTTGGTCAAGGGTGCTTCTAAGAGTGTCATTGTAGTGCTGAACAGCCAGATTAGGACAAGAAAAAGAGGAGATTGGGGACAGCGAAGAGTGTAGGGAGTCTGAAAGTGTCTGAGGGTTAATGGCTTGCAGATTTCTGAATGTGCGGTAGGTAGGAGTTCGCTGGGGTGGTGGAGGATTTGTGAGCGTGAAGGAGAGAATGTTGTGGTCAGAGAGTGGAAGCGGTGAGTTATTTAGGTGGGAAATTGAACAGAGGCGGACAAAGACCAGGTCAAGGGTGTTGCCATCCTTGTGTGTCTCAGAGGTTGAAAGCTGTGAGAGGCCTAGAGAAGTGGTTAGTGATAGTAGCTGAGATGCAGATGTGGAAGTAGGACTGTTAATGGGGATGTTGAAGTCTCCAAGGATAAGGGTTGGTAGTTCTGAGGACATGAAGTGCGGCAGCCAGGCTGAGAAGTGGTCAAGGAACTGGGTGGATGAGCCTGGGGGCCGATATATGACCGCTATTCTGAGGGAGAGGGGATGGAAGAGCCTGATGGTGTGGACCTCAAAAGAAGGGAATGAGAGTGATGGAATTGGGGGGATGACCTGGAAAGTGCATTGTGGGGACAGGAGTATGCCAACTCCACCACCATGTCTGTTTGTGGGTCTCGGGGAATGGGAGAACTGTAAGCCACCATAGGAAATGGCAGCAGGGGAGACCGTGTCAGAATCCTGAATCCAGGTTTCAGTGAGGGCCAACAGATGAAGAGAGTTGTTCAGAAAGTAGTTGTGCAGGAAAGATAGTTTATTGCATGCAGACCTTGGATTCCAGAGGGCACAGTTGAAAGAAGGAGATGAGGGAGTGCAAGTAATATTAACAAGATTATTATGGTTTCGAAATGAGGTAGGGTAGGGATTGAGGTTGGGGGATGGACCAGGGTTGGGGGAGATGTCCCCTGAAATCAGTAGGAGTAGGAAGATAAAGAGCAGGTAGTTGTTGGATTTATAAATAGGTTTTTTCTGAGATATGTTTGGGCAAGATGGGCTGAGTTTTCTTAGGAAGGTGAGGAGTGCATGGGAACTGTACATGGGAGAGGGAAGTATGGAGGGGCTGATGTATATGAGTCGTGATGGAGGGGGGATGGGGCAGTGAATGTGGATGGCAAGGGAACACAGGAGGATAGAGATAGAGAACATAATTTAAAAGAAAGCAAAGTGTGGGTTACCTGATTCCTGCCCTGATTAACTGCCATGGATAACTGCCTTTTACTCGATGCTTGTCTTTCGTGATGCGTGCGCCCCCCTTACTGCGTGCGCCCCTTAGACTACTCCTAAATATATAGTCCACACTACAGGGTCAGGAAAGTGGGATTGTGGGGGCTGTTTTGGGATAATTTGCCAGCTGGGGCCAGCACACCAGGGGGTGGTTAGATCATCAAAGGCTACCTGGCAACATCTATATGCTTTAGCACCTTCCACCTGATAGCATCTAGAGAGGCCCCAGTCACCGGGATATAAAGCAGTAAGTATTTTAAACACAGTGCAAAAATGAATTATTCCAAAGCCTTATTAACAGGCACATTAAACTATGTTGCAAGATGGTAAAGCAGTGCTTGGCAGCAAGTAGAGGTATGGAGTGCACACCATTAATATATAGTGCAGCATTCAACACAGATAGCAGAGGTGGGGATTCTATTCAGCTGTTTGCTTCCACTGAATGCAGTTCATACCATTAATATATAGTGCAGCATTCAACACAGATAGCAGAGGTGGGGATTCTATTCAGCTGTTTGCTTCCACTGAATGCAGTTCATACCATTAATATATAGTGCAGCATTCAACACAGATAGCAGAGGTGGGGATTCTATTCAGCTGTTTGCTTCCACTGAATGCAGTTCATACCATTAATATATAGTGCAGCATTCAACACAGATAGCAGAGGTGGGGATTCTATTCAGCTGTTTGCTTCCACTGAATGCAGTTCATACCATTAATATATAGTGCAGCATTCAACACAGATAGCAAAGGTGGGGATTCTATTCAGCTGTTTGCTTCCACTGAATGCAGTTCATACCATTAATATATAGTGCAGCATTCAACACAGATAGCAGAGGTGGGGATTCTATTCAGCTGTTTGCTTCCACTGAATGCAGTTCATACCTGTGTGAAGAGAGAGATGAATATTAATTCCTCGCCATGGATAACTGCCTTTTACTCGATGCTTGTCTTTCGTGATGCTTTGCTTTCTGTGATGCGTGCGCCCCCCTTACTGCGTGCGCCCCTTAAGGGTATGCCACACTAAACAATATCGCTAACGAGATCGCTAAAAAACGTCACTATTTAGCGATCCCGTTAGCGATATTGTTCAGTGCGGCAGCTTCCAGCGACGAGCTTCCTGCTGTGATCTCGCTCGTCGCTGGAATCGTTCCGGACCCTATTTTCTCGTCGGCGCTCCCGCTGGGTAAGTATCTAATCGCTGTGTGGCACCTTTTCTTAGCGATTTAGCGGTACTTTTGTACCGCTAAAGTCGTTAAGAAGATCGCTAACGGCGATAGCGTCGTTAACTATATCGCTAAATGTGGCCGCATTTAGCGATATAGAAACGATCCCGCTAGCGATCTCATTAGTATGCAACGCTAACGAGATCGCTAGCGGGATTGCTTAGTGTGGCAGTACCTTTAGACTACTCCTAAATATATAGTCCACACTACAGGGTCAGGAAAGTGGGATTGTGGGGGCTGTTTTGGGATAATTTGCCAGCTGGGGCCAGCACACCAGGGGGTGGTTAGATCATCAAAGGCTACCTGGCAACATCTATATGCTTTAGCACCTTCCACCTGATAGCATCTAGAGAGGCCCCAGTCACCGGGATATAAAGCAGTAAGTATTTTAAACACAGTGCAAAAATGAATTATTCCAAAGCCTTATTAACAGGCACATTAAACTATGTTGCAAGATGGTAAAGCAGTGCTTGGCAGCAAGTAGAGGTATGGAGTGCACACCATTAATATATAGTGCAGCATTCAACACAGATAGCAGAGGTGGGGATTCTATTCAGCTGTTTGCTTCCACTGAATGCAGTTCATACCATTAATATATAGTGCAGCATTCAACACAGATAGCAGAGGTGCGGATTCTATTCAGCTGTTTGCTTCCACTGAATGCAGTTCATACCATTAATATATAGTGCAGCATTCAACACAGATAGCAGAGGTGGGGATTCTATTTAGCTGTTTGCTTCCACTGAATGCAGTTCATACCATTAATATATAGTGCAGCATTCAACACAGATAGCAGAGGTGGGGATTCTATTCAGCTGTTTGCTTCCACTGAATGCAGTTCATACCTGTGTGAAGAGAGAGATGAATATTAATTCCTCGCCATGGATAACTGCCTTTTACTCGATGCTTGTCTTTCGTGATGCTTTGCTTTCTGTGATGCGTGCGCCCCCCTTACTGCGTGCGCCCCTTAGACTACTCCTAAATATATAGTCCACACTACAGGGTCAGGAAAGTGGGATTGTGGGGGCTGTTTTGGGATTTGGGGTTATCCACCCTCTCGAATTGGAGCTGAAGTACAGTACTTGGCAGCGGCTGATAACAGCTGATTAGTGGAGGTGATGAGTATCAGATGCCTAGCAATCAAATATTTAACCCAGGGGGTCTCAAAACTCAGCTGGGTAAATGGGCCGCACAAAGAAAAAAATTTAAGTGGACAAGTCCGCATTCTTTCAGGGACGAGATGATGTTTTTAATACAACTTTTTGTTAATTTTTCTGTGATTTTTTTCGTATCTGTATAATGAAAAATCTACCATTTTTGTGTATTTTTTATGGAAGTCATCACATGGGTTATGTTTATGTACAGTTTGATAGCTTGAGTTGTTCGGGACACAGTGATACTAAACATACATTTTTTTTGTTTGCTTCCATTTTTTCAACAGCATTTTTAGTGTCAAAATATTTTTCAGTAATTTTTTCATAGTTTTATTTTTAATTTTCTTTTTCATTTTTATCAGTTTTTTTCCATCCAGTTGGCCCTACAGTAGTATTGCCCCATAATTGGCCCTGTACAGTAATAATGCCCCCCATTTGCCCCTATAATGTAATGATGAACTCTTCCCATTCTGGCCCCCATCCTGGAATCACGTCCCCCATCCTGGCCTCATCCTGTACCTTGGCCCATATTGTGTAATATTGTGCTTGCTGGCTTCTTCCTGTAATAATGTCCTCCATCTTGCTGCTCTTCACAAACACAGTAAAAAAAATTATATTTACTCATGTATCCTCGCTCCCAGACCATGTAGTATCCTCTCTTCCTCATTCATAGCCCGTGTAGAAATCCATAGCGGCACTCATGAGAAATCTAGCATAGAAGCAATTCAGACAGGAAGTGCACTGGTAGCGTCAATGTGCTTGGAAAAACTACTTCCTGTCGACTTTGCATATGGCTTCTATGCTAGATTTCTCATGACTGGCACATCGCCTCTCTACAAAAAAGGTATCATTTTTATTGGGGGACAAGCACCTACCCAACCATATCACTTGTGCCATATGTAAAAAAAGTGCCGACGGGCCCCCTTTAAATCATCTCTTTGGGTCCATGAATAAAATTCAAGATCAGCACTTGTTTCAGACACTTGGATGTCCGTGTTATACCCGCTCTAAATCCTGTGTTTTTTGGGGGACTGAAGTGAGATCACCAAAGAAGAACCAAACCATGATCTATGTCCGCTTAGGTAAAACTGGCCGGGGGTATCATGGGCATAATAAGCATGCTAAAATAAAAACTCTTCATGTATAGAAGCAAGTTTGCCATTCTTGCATTTATTTTATGTTCATCCTGTTCCGCCTGATTCATGTCTACAGAACCCAGGCTTTCTTCTATCAAAAGAATGTTCCGTGTCCGTCCAGGAGGCTCGCAGCGGAGTTTTCAGATTTCACCTCATTAAAAATGGATTTTAGTTGCATCAACCATTCCTGGTATTACTGATAAGAGCGGTCAGACTGACATACAACAGTCCTCTCCCAGCTCCCGCCTGGTCCGCAGGATACATAAGTATTAACCCTTTAGTGGAAGCTAACAAACCAAAGCCAGAAATGTACGGCAGAATTAGGTCCAAGAACCCATGGTTTAAGGTAAAATCCCTGACAAAAAGTTGACCTTCCCGCGTGATTTTAAATTTGAACATAGTTTCAAACATTGCTGTTGGCGATTTGGGGTAATTTTTGTCCTGCCCCATTATACCAATCGCGAAGGTCTATTTTCTGCCTGGAACATTGCCAAATCTCCCTGGAATGTTTCTGAAAAATCAGGACCATCCCAGATAATCCAGGACTGTTGGGGAAAGATGAATTCATTGTATAGCATTGGTATTAGATTACTTTGTGTATGGAGGAGCTTTTATTTTTCCACTGTATAATCGCCCACTGTGTAATTGAGAGAGTGTCAACAGGATGTGACGTCCATTGTAAGGGTATGTTCATACTGAGTCTTTTTTAGTTGAGGTTTTTTGGCTCTGAAATGAAGTGGAAATTCTCCAAAATCCATCTTAAAAATGTGGTGTTTCCACTAAAAAAAAACTATGTAAAAAGACTTTGTGTCTTCAGAGTTTTCGGAACAGAAACTGAGCAGAAATTTAAATTGTAGGAGCAGTTTTGAGTTTTTGAGGAGGATTTGAATAGTTTCTGCTCTAAAGCCGTGGGAAAGACTCTCTATGTGCTCTTAGTCTATGTATGTGCACACTGAATCTTTATGCTGTTTTTGCAGCAGAAAGTGCCTATGTGCCCACAGAGTATTTTTGTTGCGTTTCTCTTAGATGGAAGTGATCAGAAACTCAATCGTTTTACGATGGTTTGCGTTTTTGCTCAGTTTCCACTCCTAAAATGTCTAGAAAAGCTTCTTTGTGCGCATAGCCACTTCTTGTGCACTCAACTTTTTGATGAGTTTTGAGATTTGGAAAAGGATTTGAAGAGTTTTCTTGGAGGTTAGGTGTGCATAGAGTTCGCAAAAAGTATATTTGGAGCAAAAACCGAGTAGATGCACAAAACTCCTCAAAATCTCAAAAACATTTGAGTTTACACTCAGTTTCTACTCCAAAAACAACAAAAAGTCTCAATGTGAATATATCCTGCTTCCGCTCAGTTTCTGCTCAGAAAACTCCCTGAGTAAAAAAAGGACCATTTCCAAGAGCTACACAGAGCCTGAAAAAACAAGGAGTCCTATATCCACCAGCTATGTAAAAAGTACAACTTTTATTCAAAGCAACACAAATACAATGAAAAACATAAATTGATTAAATCCAAATCAACGATGAAAACTCAAGCTAAGCAACACCATGGTAGATGACACAATATATGGAGGGACAAAAACCAAACAGCAAATGGACTATAATAGATCCATGAGGATTTCAAATCCATAGATAAAGAGGTAAGGCCAAAATCTGTAATGTACAGTCATGGCCAAAAGTTTTGAGAATGACACAAATATTATATTTTCACATGATCTGCTGCCCTCTGGTTTTTATGTGTGTTTGACAGATGTTTTTATCACAAACAGAAATATAATAATCGCAAACATATGAGTAACAAAAGCTTATATTGACAGTTAGAATGAGTTAATGCAGCAAGTCAATATTTGCAGTGTTGACCCTTCTTCTAGGACCTCTGCAATTCTCCCTGGCATGCTCTCAATCAACTTCTGACCAAATCCTGACTGATAGCAGTCCATTCTTGCACAATCAATGCTTTCATTTTGTCAGAATTTTTAGGTTTTTGTTTGTCCACCCGTCTCTTGATGATTGACCACAAGTTCTCAATGGGATTAAGATCTGGGGAGTTTCCAGGCCATGGACCCAAAATCTCTATGTTTTGTTCCCTGAGCCATTTAGTTATCACCTTTGCTTTATGACTGTTATGATCTGCTACAAGCACTAAGGAAAGATGGGAATTCTGTCCCTACAATAGGACTGAGCTGGATCCCTACGATGTAACGGGGAACCTGATCCTGCGACCAGACCCGCTAAAGTCCTCAGCTAGTCTGAACGAAGACCTATAGTTGCGAGGGAGGAATCCCTACAAGATCTAGGGACTGGGTGAAAAGGTGGACACCTCCTAACAGAAATTGTAGCAGAGAAAAATAAAACAGAAAACAAATTACTAAGAGATCCTAAGATCAAGCAAAACTGACAGAGTAAGGCACCTAAGCACCCGGCTAGCTTAAGAGTAGATAATACAATGAAGTCCAGCATAGTCAGAAGGGCGGAGTCAGACTAAATAGGGTAAAAAGGTCATGTGACCAGCAAACTAAAACAAAACCTAACAAGAGGGTTATAACAGTACCCTCCCTTCTAAGAGGATCCTCCGGATCCCCTAGGACTTAGGCTTATCCGGAAATCTCTTGTGAAACGCTCTGACAAGTCTAGACGCAGAAACATCATCCGCCCTCACCCATGAGTTATCCTCGGGTCCATAACCCTTCCAAGCGACGAGGTACTGCAAACCCCCTCTATACGTCTAGAATTTAGGATGCGGGAAATCTCATATTGCCCGTCCTCCACCACCAGGGGAACAGTGGCCGAGACGTCTCCATCTGAGACCTCAGCTTTTTTCAAGAGAGAAACATGAAACACCGGATTAATCTTCCAGGAGGTGGGAAGCTCCAATCTAACAGCAGATTGGTTAATAACCTGAAGCACCTTAAAGGGCCCTACAAACTTGGGACCCAATTTCTTAGACGGAATCCTCAAGCGCAGATTCTTAGAGGACAACCAAACCATGTCACCAATAGCAAACAAAACCTCTTGTCGTTTTCTATCAAAATACACTTTGGATCTTTTGTTAGCCTCCTGAAGATTACCACGCACATCAGTCCAAACTCTCTCCAAAACACCAGAAAAATTCTCCTCTTCTGGTACAGCCGATCCCAACTTGGAAAATGACCCAAAAGACGGATGTCTCCCAGTACAACAAAAAAAAGGCGAACAACCAGCAGAAGCGGATGTATGGTTGTTAAGAGCAAACTCAGCAAGTGGCAGAAACTCAGACCACCCCTCTTGATTATCAGTCACAAAACAACGCAAGAACTGCTCAACATCCTGGTTTTTCCTTTCTGTCTGGCCATTAGACTCAGGATGATATCCGGATGAAAACGACAAATGAACTCCCAACCTGTCACAAAAGGCGCGCCAAAAACGAGCCACAAACTGAGGTCCCCTATCCGAAACAATGTCAGTAGGAACACCATGTAGTCTGACTATTTCCTTGACAAAGGCCTTAGCGAGAGTCTTAGCGCAGGGCAGTTTGATGAAAGGAACCAAGTGACACATCTTGCTAAAACGGTCCACGACCACCCAGATGACAGTGAAACCCTCAGAGGGGGGAAGGTCAGTAATAAAGTCCATAGCCAAATGTGTCCAAGGTGCACTAGGGACCTCCAAAGGGCAAAGCAACCCCGCAGCAGGAGTATGAGAAGACTTAGATCTAGCACACACAGTGCATTGACGCACCCACTTAATGACTTCCTTCTGCCATCCTGGCCACCAAAAACTGCAACCCACAAGTCTCTTGGTCTCAGAGAATCCAGGATGACCTGCCAACCGAGAGTCATGACATTCAACAAACAAATCTCTTCTCAGGGTACCAGGCACAAACAACCTCCCATGCGGCGTGTTAGATGGGGCATTCTCCTGTGCTTTAAGAATCTCATCTTCCAACAAGGAGTCCAAAACCGCAATAACAACCCCCTCTTGTAAATGTTTTCCTCCTCCTCAGTACCCACCATAGGAGAAAAGCTGCGAGACAAAGCATCAGCTTTAACATTTTTAGTACCTGGGATGTAAGTAACGGTAAAATTAAACCGTGAGAAAAACAGTGCCCACCTAGCCTGACGGGCATTCAAGCGTTTGGCAGCATCAAGGTAGATCAGATTTTTATGATCGGTGAAGACTTGAACAGGAAATTCCGCTCCCTCCAAAAAATGACGCCAGTGTTCAAATGCGAGTTTAATTGCCAACAACTCCGATTACCGATATCATAATTTAGTTCAGACTCAGAAAATTTCTTTGAAAAAAAAGCACAGGGATGTACTCCATCCGTCTTTGCCTGAGACAACACCGCGCCGACCCCCACAGAAGAAGCATCAACCTCAACCAAAAATGGTTTAGTCACATCAGGCTGCGTAAGGATGGGAGCAGAGCTGAACTTCTCCTTTAGCAACACAAAAGCCTCAATGGCCTCAGTAGTCCACTGAACCGCATCAGCACCTTTCCTGGTGAGATCGGTCAGAGGTTTGGCAATCACAGAAAAATCTTTTATGAATTTTCTATAATAATTGGCAAACCCCAAAAACCTCTGTATTGATTTCACACCAATAGGTCTAGGCCAATCCTGCACAGCTTGCACTTTCACTGGGTCCATCTCAAAACCTTCACTGGAGACAATGTAGCCCAAAAAACTAAGTCTCTGTACAGTGAACTCACATTTTTCTAGTTTGGCAAAAAGTGAATTATCACTCAGTAACTGTAATACTTCACGCACACTCCTCCAATGAGACTCCAAATCCGGTGAATAAATCAAAATGTCATCCAAATACACAACCACACTTCTGCCGATCAAAGGTCTAAGGATGTCATTAATAAGATTCTGAAAAAATGCCGGAGCACTGGAAAGTGCAAAAGGCATGACCAGATTCTCAAAATGACCCAGTGGAGTGTTAAACGCAGTCTTCCATTCATCCCCTCCTTCATGCGCAACAAATTGTATGCCCCTCGAAGATCAATTTTCGAGAACCACTTGGCCCCCACTAACTGATTAAACAAATCAGGAATCAATGGCAGTGGGTAAGGATTGCGTACAGTAATCTTATTAATCTCACGAAAGTCTAGACAAGGCCGTAAACCGCCGTCCTTTTTTTTAACAAAAAAAAATCCAACCGCCACAGGAGATTTGGAAGGCCTAATGTGACCGGCGGCCAAGCTTGTCTGTATGTATTCCTCCAAAGCCTTTCTCTCAGGAATAGTCAAATTAAATAAACGACTTTTAGGAAGAGTCGCTCCAGGGACAAATTCAATTGCACAATCATATTCTCTATGAGGAGGCAATACCTGCGATTCTTTATCAGAAAAAAATTTCCAAAAATCCTGAATAGGTACAGGTAACTCCCCCTTAACTACAGCAGCAATACGCCCGTTACAACACTTGTCATAACAATTGGGACTCCAGGACTTAATTTCATTGGTAGACCAATCCAGTACCTGATTGTGCAATTTTAACCAGGGTAACCCCAAAATCACCGGTGAGGGCAAATTGTTCAAAACTACCAAATCCAAATTCTCTTGATGAACACCATTAATAGTAAGAGGAAATTCACAGATATGGTGAGTAACATTTTTCAAGGGAGAACCATCCACAGACACCACATTAATAGGGGAAGACAGAAGTTTGGGTTCTAATTGTAGTTTTTCCAAAAATTTCCCATCAATCACATTGAGAGTTGAACCACAATCCACAAATACCCGAAACTCCATTAATTCCTCCTCACCAGCAGTGGTAGCAGAAAGAAAGACACCTTTATTGTTTAAACAAGCTATGCGGGCGAAACTGACCTCATTTTTTTTTTTTCTTTATTCATACGAAGCGCACAGTTCTTAATGAAATGCTTAGATTTACCACAGTAGAAACACAAGTCCTCTGCAAATCTGCGTTCTTTTTCCCGAGAGTGTAGGTGTCATTGCTCCAATTTCCATCGGCTCTGCAATGTCAGTACAGTCCCTTTCCAAACTTGGAGCTGACAAGGCAGATTTACTCTCATTAACCCTTGCACGCAGTCTCCTATCCACCCGTATGGCTAATTGCATAGCCTCTTGCAAGTTACCAGGTATGGGATAAGCAATCAGCAAATCTTTAACCCTTTCACTTAACCCTGCAAGAAATAAACTTTTCAAAGCTGAATCGTTCCAGCCCACCTGAGTGGACCACCTACGGAAGTGAGTACAATACTTTTCCACACCACCTGATCCCTGTCTCAAACGTCTCAATTCTGTCTCAGCAGATGAAACACGATCCGGATCGTCATACAATAACCCCAAAGCAGAAAAAAAACTATCCACTGATCTAAAGCATGGATCACTAGGCTGCAGAGAAAAGGCCCATTCCTGAGGTTCTTTGCGCAAAAGTGACATTATGAACCCTATGCGCTGTGCGTCATCACCAGAGGATCTGGGTCTCAAACGGAAATACAACAAGCAAGCATTTTTAAAAGAAAAAAAATCTTGTTGTTCACCAAAAAATAAATCAGGCAAACGTACCTTTGGCTCCACGAAATGTGCTCCAGAACAACTACTCACGTGTTGCTTTATCTCAGCCACCTCCAGAGAGAGTCCCTGAAGGCGTTGAACTAAATCCTGAATCGACACCATTATAGAAAAAGAAAATCTTTCCTTACAGATTTTTTTTTTTTTGGGCTGGACTTACTGTTATGATCTGCTACAAGCACTAAGGAAAGGTGGGAATTCTGTCCCTACAATA
Source organism: Oophaga sylvatica (assembly GCA_033576555.1). Classification (NCBI taxonomy): domain Eukaryota; kingdom Metazoa; phylum Chordata; class Amphibia; order Anura; family Dendrobatidae; genus Oophaga; species Oophaga sylvatica. The sequence continues at coordinate 534,954,023 of JARQOD010000005.1, read as the reverse complement.
GTACTAAGCTGGATCCCTACGATGTAACGGGGAACCTGATCCTGCGACCAGGCCCGCTAAAGTCCTCAGCTAGTCTGAACGAAGACCTATAGTTGCGAGGGAGGAATCCCTACAAGATCTAGGGACTGGGTGAAAAGGTGGACACCTCCTAACAGAAATTGTAGCAGAGAAAAATAAAACAGAAAACAAATTACTAAGAGATCCTAAGATCAAGCAAAACTGACAGAGTAAGGCACCTAAGCACCCGGCTAGCTTAAGAGTAGATAATACAATGAAGTCCAGCAGTCAGAAGGGCGGAGCCAGACTAAATAGGGTAAAAAGGTCATGTGACCAGCAAACTGAAACAAAACCTAACAAGAGGGTTATAACAATGGCAAGGTGCTCCATGATGCTGGAAAAGGCATTGTTGATCGCCAAACTGCTCTTGGAGGGTTGGGAGAAGTTGCTCTTGGAGGACATTCTGGTACCATTCTTTATTCATGGCTGTGTTTTTAGGCAAGACTGTGAGAGAGCCGATTCCCTTGGCTGAGAAGCAACCCCACACATGAATGGTTTCAGGATGCTTAACAGTTGGCATGAGACAAGACTGGTGGTAGCGCTCACCTTGTCTTCTCCGAATGAGGCGTTTTCCTGATGTCCCAAACAATCGAAAAGGGGATTCATCAGAGAAAATAACTTTACCCCAGTCCTCAGCAGTCCACTGCCTGTACCTTTTGCAGAATATCAGTCTGTCCATGATGTTTTTTCTGGAGAGAAGTGGCTTCTTTGCTGCCCTCCTTGAGACCAGGCCTTGCTCCAAGAGTCTCCGCCTCACAGTGCGTGCAGATGCACTCACACCTGCCTGCTGCCATTCCTGAGCAAGCTCTGCACTGCTGGTAGCCCGATCCCGCAGCTGAAACACTTTTAAGAGACGGTCCTGGCGCTTGCTGGACTTTCTTGGGCGCCCTGAAGCCTTTTTGGCAACAATGGAACCTCTCTCCTTGAAGTTCTTGATGATGTGATAGATTGTTGACTGAGGTGCAATCTTTCTAGCTGCGATACTCTTCCCTGTTGGGCCATTTTTGTGCATTGCAATGATGACTGCACGTGTTTCTTTAGAGATAACCATGATTAACAGAAGAGAAACAATGATGCCAAGCACCAGCCTCCTTTTAAAGTGTCCAGTGGTGTCATTCTTACTTAATCATGACAGATTGATCTCCAGCCATGTCCTTATCAACACCCACACCTGTGTTAATGGAGCAATTACTGAAAAGAGGTTAGCTGGTCCTTTTAAGGCAGGGCTGCAATGATGTTTGTTATGATTTGGTAGCTGAGGAGAGCAAGCAAAAAAGGAAATACACCAGAGAGGTTGGAATCTATGGGATTGCAGTACCCTGACTAACCACCACAACTAAAGGCAGCCGTTGAGCGTACCTGCGTTGGTCCTAGACGCCTTGTCACAGCCTGAGAAGCTAACTACACCTAAAGACAGAAAGAGGAAAACTATCTGCCCCGGAGCAGATCCCCAAAGAACATAGAAAGCCCCCAAACATGTAATGGCGGTTAGACAAGGGGAAATACAGACACAGACAGAAAATAGTATGAGCAAACGTTGGGGCCCAAACTTCCTAAATAGAAAAGGATAGGAAGGACACTTACTGCAATCCCAAAAAACCCTGAAAAGTACCAACTCTACTAATTACAAAAACACCTGAGATCACACGACCTCTACCACCTAAATTAGTTCTCTGGTGTAACAAAAACTAAACAGCAAACACTGAAAAAACTGGAAAAGGCAAATGAACAAACAACAGTGACTGAACTAAACTGAGAGGAGCACAAGCCCCCGGAGGGGACCCGGCAGACCCCCACAGAAGTGCAGGACAAAATGCAAAAAGCAAGCACAAAAAACTAAAAGAAGAAAATTACTTATCTGTTAGAAGAAGATGCAGGCACGAAACAGCAAGCTAAAGTGAACAGGAATCAAAGATGAGACCAGAACAATTGATCACCGGCAACCCTGATGGGAGGGAACCAGTCAGTAACACCTGATCGCCAATCTTCACAATCTTCATTGGATAGTTCAGTACTGTTTGTAACCACCAGAGGGAGCTTCTGCTCAGAATTCATTTCTAGCACATTCACAACAGTACCCCCCCTTGAGGAGGGGTCACCGAACCCTCATTTGAGCAACCAGGTCGGTCAGGATGAGCTCTGTGATACGCACGGATGAGTCTCCTAGCATGGATGTCCGAAGCAAACACCCAAGAATTGTCCTCCTGACCATAACCTCTCCACTTAACCAAATACTGGAGTTTCCGTCTAGAAAAATGAGAATTCAATATTTTCTCAACCACATACTCCAGATTGCCTCAACCAAAAACAGGTTCAGGAACGACAGAACCAATAATCGTCTGAGCCGGATAATAGAACAGATACGTAACACCCGACGTGTCTGTGCTCAGGCGCCATGACAGAATGTACTCACTAATGTCCGGCCCGACCACCAACAGGGTTCACAGTTATCAGGATCAAGGTCTGATGGTGGGAGTGAACCCTTGTAGATTCGGAGACCATGACTCTCACCCTACCTTCCCCCTGTGCTATGAAACTGAACTGCCGCACTTAAAGTGAAAGCTTTATTTTGTACGAATTGTAGTTTTATTATAAGATGTCAGACTGTAGAAGAGAAACAATAATTTTATTAGTTTTTTTGTATTTGTAAGTGTGGCCCTTCTCTAGGGGCGGGTGTATTAAATATGCGCTTCCTGTAGTTTTTGTATTAACAGAACAGCAGGGTGTGTCGGCTTTATGGCTGCTGCAATGATTAAAAGTGTTACACTCCTGTCCGGGCTCTGCTCCCTTCACCCTGGTCCCTGTCGGGCTTTGCACATAGTCTGGCGTGCTCCTGTAACAAGGGTGACTGGGGTGGTAGTCCTGACCGAGCTCATCCACTAAACACAGTCCGAAGACACCCGGCCCCTTGTACATGCAATACAGGACTGACACAGCTTTTCCCCACGTGTTACCTTCTCTTCCTCTGGTCACAGAGGTCCAGGCAATTACAGTCCAGGAATGCAGCTGTCTTCCAACAGGGAATAACTTTTAATGAATGATGATGCAAAGTAGACAAAAAGACAATTTCAACACTGGCTTCCTGCTCTCTCCCTGACACTTGGTACAGCCGCACCCACAATGGCCGCAGTAGCCGAAGTTCACAGTAGTCCACTTGCTGGAATCTGGATGCTTAAAACCCCTTCAGTGGGAGGCCCTTTCAGAGTCCTGGGGCCTGTGTTGTGGTCTTTCAGTCCTTATGAGTCCTAAGTCCGGGGCAAAAGATCTCTCCCATCCGGGGGTCTGGCAGTGCCCCGTCTGAAATACACGTCAGCCCTTACCAACGTAATCAGGTGACTGACTGGAAGCAGCAGCTTCCTCCCTCCTCTGCTGCTGGTCCAGTCCACCACATTAACTAACACTTTCCCTAACTCTAACACATAAGCATAGACTTAACATGTACATATTACCAACAGTAGTTAAAGGGGAACTCCCCACATTACACAATACATTACAGGTGCATCATATGGCGGTACACAGCATAATACCACAAAAGCACATTACAGGAATAACAAGACATATCACAGAGTACATCACATACAAACATTGCAAACATCATATATTACAATAATGAACATATAACATATTTATATCAAGTTCACCGGGGCCAAACGACAAAAGGGAGAGGGAGCAACCAAAGGTACCTGCCACCTCCTTACACTTCGATGTGATCATCTACCTTAGACTATATAAGGCCTAACTTCGTATTAAGTCGCTTAGTTTGTTGGTGCACTATGAACCCTGTTCGCGGTTTCCAATACCTCTGCTACCTGTTCCCAGTCTTTCAGGGCCTATGCAATCTGTTTGCAATCTCCCAGATGTCTTCAGTCTGTCTGAGACCTCCAGTACCTCTACTACCTGTCTGCGGACTCCACGACATTTCCTGTCTATCTACAGGTTTCCGTACCACTGCTACCTGTCTGCGGTCTCCAGGATGACTCCTGTCTGCATGCGGCTTCCAGTATCGCTGCTACCTGTCTGCAATCTCCAGGAAGTGTCCTGTCTGCCTGAGACCTCCAGTACCTCTCCTACCTGTCTATATATAATTTTAACTACTTTACAGAAAATAACAAAAAATGAACATTGAGCTGTTCTAAAAAATAGCAGTGTCCTGTGAATCACTAACCTAATATTTAGTTGTTACCCACAGTTTTTTAGAACTACTTCACATCTATGTTGAATAGAGTAAACCATCTTATGGCCACTGTCACCTATAATTCCAGGCCAGGATGCTTTGATTACATCCCACAATTTTTTGGCATTTGTTGGCTTTGCCTCAGAAACTGAATTTTTTTTATATTGCCCCACAAGTGTTCTACCAAATTAGGGTCAAGGGATTGGGCTTGCAGCTCCATAACCCCAATTTTGTTGTACTGGAACCAAGATTTTGCTGTCTGCTGCCCGTGGACCCAAAAAGAACAACTTTACTTTCATCAGTCCACAAAATGTTTATCCATTTCTCTTTAGGCCAGTTGATGTGTTCTTCGGCAAATTGTATCCGCTTCAGTACATGTCTTTTTATTAACAGTGGGACTTTGCGGGGACTTCTTGCTCAGAGATTAGGCATCTTCTACCTGTCACAGTCCTCACAGGTAATTTGAGACTGTCGTGATCATCCTGGAGCCGATCATTGGCTGAACCTTTGCCCTTCTGGCTATTCTTTCCATCCATTAGAATGGTCGTCCTCCGTTTTCTTCCACGTCTCTCTGGTTTGGCTTTCCATTTTAAAGCACTGGAGATCATTTTGGCTGAACAGCCGATCATTGTCTGCATTTCTTTATAAGTTTTACCCTCTCCAATCAACTTTTTTATCAAAGTACGCTGCTCTTCTGAACAATGTCTCGAACAACCCATATTTCTCAGGCTTTCAAGGAGAAATGCTTGAACAACATGTCCTGGCTTCACCCATAAATAAGGGCCACCTGATTCACACCTGTTTCTTCACAGAATGACTGACCCCACTAATTGAACTCCACATTCGTATATTGAACACACCGACTTTCAATTATCGTATACACTCGTATACTCGTGAGTTTTTCAGAACATTAATTGTGCTGAAAACGCCCCCTCGGCTTATACACAAGTCATTGTCCAGAAAGCCGGCGGGGGAGCGGCGGAGCAGCGTCAGGAGCCGGCGGCTGCGGGTGCAACTGTGCCGCTGCTAAAGAAAAATGAATATTCATTTCTCTTATAGCAGTGACAGCTGCAGCCACCGGCTTCCAGAACACATCAGACTCACCCTCCTCCGTGCCGTCGCTGCATCTCTGTTGGCCCCGGCGCCGGCAGCTCTTCCTGTGCTGAGCGATCACGTGGTACCGCTCATTAAGATAATGAATATGCACACGTCTCCACTCCCATAGGCGTGGAGCGCATATTCTTTACCTTAGTGAGCGGTGCCACGTGATCGCTCAGCACAGGATAAGCTGCAGGAAGCCGGCACAAAAAAAGATGCTGCGAGGGCACGCTGGAGGAGGGTGAGTAGGATTTTTTTTTTTTGTAATAGGAAGCATGCATACCAGGACGGGAAGGGGTGAGCCATGCATGTAACGATGGGACGGGGGAGCCATGTATACAACGAGGGGACCGGGTGAGCTAAGCATACAACGATGGGACGGGGGAGCCATGCATACATCGATGGGACGGGCTAGCCATGCATACAACGATGGGAAGGGGTGAGCTAAGCATACAACGATGGGACGGGGGAGCCATGCATACAACGATGGGACGGGGGAGCCATGCATACAACGATGGGACGGGGGAGCCATGCATACAACGATGGGACGGGGGAGCCATGCATACAACGATGGGACGGGGGAGCCATGCATACAACGATGGGACTGGGGAGCCATGCATACAACGATGGGACGGGGGAGCCATGCATACAACGATGGGACGGGGGAGCCATGCATGCACCGAGGGGACCGGGGAGCCATGCATACAACGATGGGACGGGGGAGCCATGCATACAACGATGGGACGGGGGAGCCATGCATACAACGATGGGACGGGGGAGCCATGCATGCACCGAGGGGACCGGGGGAGCCATGCATACAACGATGGGACGGGGGAGCCATGCATACAACGATGGGACGGGGGAGCCATGCATACAACGAGGGGACCGGGGGAGCCATGCATACAACGAGGGGACCGGGGGAGCCATGCATACAACGATGGGACGGGGAGCCATGCATACATCGAGGGGACCGGGGTGCCATGCATACAACGATGGGACGGGAAGCCATGCATACAACGAGGGGACCGGGGGAGCCATGCATACAACGATGGGACGGGGAGCCATGCATACAACGAGGGGACCGGGGAGCCATGCATACAACGATTGGACAGGGAGCCATGCATACAACGAGGGGAACGGGGAGCCATGCATACAACGATGGGACGGGGGAGCCATGTATACAACGATGGGACGGGGGAGCCATGCATACAACGATGGGACGGGGGAGCCATGCATACAACGATGGGACCGGAGGAGCCATGCATACAATGACGGGACGGGGTGAGCCATACATACAATGACAGGGGAGCCACGCATAGCAGGACAGGAATGAGGGGACAATGCATACCTAACTTATACTTGAGTCAATAAGCTTACCCAGTTTTCCATGGCAAAATTAGGTGCCTCGGCTTATACTCGAGTATGTGCAGAAATTATTCTAATAAATGGACTCAAAAACCTGCAGATCATGAATGAGGAGTCTGGTGGGTTTTTTAGAATCTACTGCACCAGGATCAGTGCAGAATAAGTAATATAATGTATGTACACAGTGACTACACCAGCAGAATAGTGAGTGCAGCTCTGGAGTATAATACAGGATGTAACTCAGGATCAGTAATGTAATGTATGTACACAGTGACTACACCAGCAGAATAGTGAGTGCAGCTCTGGAGTATAATACAGGATGTAACTCAGGATCAGTAATGTAATGTATGTACACAGTGACTGCACCAGCAGAATAGTGAGTGCAGCTCTGGAGTATAATACAGGATGTAACTCAGGATTAGTAATGTAAGTACACAGTGACTGCACCAGCAGAATAGTGAGTGCAGCTCTGGAGTATAATACAGGATGTAACTCAGGATCAGTAATGTAATGTATGTACACAGTGACTGCACCAGCAGAATAGTGAGTGCAGCTCTGGAGTATAATACAGGATGTAACTCAGGATCAGTAATGTATGTACACAGTGACTGCACCAGCAGAATAGTGAGTGCAGCTCTGGAGGATAATACAGGATGTAACTCAGGATCAGTAATGTAATGTATGTACACAGTGACTGCACCAGCAGAATAGTGAGTGCAGCTCTGGAGTATAATACAGGATGTAACTCAGGATCAGTAATGTATGTACACAGTGACTGCACCAGCAGAATAGTGAGTGCAGCTCTGGAATATAATACAGGATGTAACTCAGGATCAGTAATGTAATGTATGTACACAGTGACTACACCAGCAGAATAGTGAGTGCAGCTCTGGAATATAATACAGGATGTAACTCAGGATCAGTAATGTAATGTATATACACAGTGACTGCACCAGCAGAATAGTGAGTGCAGCTCTGGAGTATAATACAGGATGTAACTCAGGATCAGTAATGTAATGTATGTACACAGTGACTGCACCAGCAGAATAGTGAGTGCAGCTCTGGGGTATAATACAGGATGTAACTTAGGATCAGTAATGTAATGTATGTACACAGTGACTGCACCAGCAGAATAGTGAGTGCAGCTCTGGAGTATAATACAGGATGTAACTCAGGATCAGTAATGTAATGTATGTACACAGTGACTGCACCAGCAGAATAGTGAGTGCAGCTCTGGGGTATAATACAGGATGTAACTCAGGATCAGTAATGTAATGTATGTACACAGTGACTGCACCAGCAGAATAGTGAGTGCAGCTCTGTATTTACCATGTTCTATTTCAGGCAGTTTTGCTTTATATAATGAACCATAAAATGACCAGACACAGTTGTTTTACCAACAAAGAAAAATCCTTTATTACAAAAATTGAGTCTCTTATTAAAGAATAGTGTGGCTTTTATAAATCACCATTCCCTTTTAAAACTTATTACGGCTCCAGCACCCTCTGTAATGAGGCCGTTTTATGCTGGACATGAACCATAACTAAAGAGCTGAACAGTTTGTATTTTATGTTTAATTGTCTGTGTGTCCTACAGTGATTAAAAAGTAAACCTGAAAATACTGCGCATCTGTATCCCATTAAGAAATGGTCTACAATTATCCAGAGAATATTCCTAAACTTTCAGCAGAACTAAGAGAGAACTATCATATGGCATTGTTTTAGGAAAAGTGGACATCAAGATAAAAAGTGTCCGCTTCTACCAAATACAATATGAAATTGATAGTAAAAGCTCCAGTCACAACTCCTAAACCACAACATTCAGTATTAGGTTCAACTAAACAAAATTCGCAACTGTCATTGTGATTAAGCGTGATATATTGTCAATGTCACACGAATAAATAAGAATAAATGGTATAATAAGGCCCATATGTACAAGAATATAAGTACTAAATACTGCCCCTATGTACAAGTAAACTTCAATACTAACAGAATTACTACTTATGCTCCTATGTACAAGAATATAACTACTATAATACTGCTCCCTATGTACAAGAATATAACTACTATAATACGCTCCTATGTACAAGAATATAACTACTATAATACGCTCTATGTACAAGAATATAACTACTATAATACTGCCTCTATGTACAAGAATATAACTACTATAATACTGCCCTATATACAAGAATATAATACTATAATAGTGCCCCTATGTACAAGAATATAATACTATAATACTGCCCCTATGTACAAGAATATAACTACTATAATACTGCCCCTATGTACAAGAATATAACTACTATAATACTGCCTCCTATGTACAAGAATATAACTACTATAATACTGCCTCTATGTACAAGAATATAACTACTATAATACTGCCTCTAAAAAAAAATAATATACAAGAATATAACTACTATAATACTGCCCTCATGTACAAGAACATAACTACTATAATACTGCCTCTATGTACAAGAATATAACTACTATAATACTGCCCCTATGTACAAGAATATAACTACTATAATACTGCCCCTATGTACAAGAATATAACTACTATAATACTGCCTCTATGTACAAGAATATAACTACTATAATACTGCCTTATGTACAAGAATATAACTACTATAATACTGCTCCTATCTACAAGAATATAACTACTATAATACTGCCCTATGTACAAGAATATAACTACTATAATACTGCCCCTATGTACAAGAATATAACTACTATAATACTGCTCCTATCTACAAGAATATAACTACTATAATACTGCTCCTATGTCACAAGAATATAACTACTATAATACTGCTCCTATGTACAAGAATATAACTACTATAATACTGCCCCATGTACAAGAATATAACTACTATAATACTGCCCTATGTACAAGAATATAACTACTATAATACTGCTCCCTATGTACAAGAATATAACTACTATAATACTGCCCCATGTATAAGAATATAACTACTATAATACTGCTCCCTATGTACAAGAATATAACTACTATAATACTGCCCCATGTACAAGAATATAACTACTATAATACTGCCCCTATGTACAAGAATATAACTACTATAATACTGCTCCCTATGTACAAGAATTATAACTACTATAATACTGCCCCATGTACAAGAATATAACTACTATAATACTGCCCCTATGTACAAGAATATAACTACTATAATACTGCTCCCTATGTACAAGAATATAACTACTATAATACTGCCCATGTACAAGAATATAACTACTATAATACTGCCCCTATGTACAAGAATATAACTACTATAATACTGCTCCCTATGTACAAGAATATAACTACTATAATACTGCCCCATGTATAAGAATATAACTACTATAATACTGCCCCCATCATCATGTACAAGAATATAACTACTATAATACTGCCCCATGTGCAAGAATATAACTACTATAATACTGCCCCATCATCATGTACAAGAATATAACTACTATAATACTGCCCCATGTGCAAGAATATAACTACTATAATACTGCCCCATGTATAAGAATATAACTACTATAATACTGCCCCCATCATCATGTACAAGAATATAACTACTATAATACTGCCCCATGTATAGAATATAACTACTATAATACTGCCCCCATCATCATGTACAAGAATATAACTACTATAATACTGCCCCCATGTGCAAGAATATAACTACTATAATACTGCCCCTATGTACAAGAATATAACTACTATAATACTGCCCTATGTACAAGAATATAACTACTATAATACTGCCCCATGTACAAGAATATAGCTACTATAATACTGCCCCATGTACAAGAATATAACTACTATAATACTGCCCCATGTATAAGAATATAACTACTATAATACTGCCCCCATCATCATGTACAAGAATTAACTACTATAATACTGCCCCTATGTACAAGAATATAACTACTATAATACTGCCCCATGTGCAAGAATATAACTACTATAATACTGCCCCTATGTACAAGAATATAACTACTATAATACTGCCCCTATGTACAAGAATATAACTACTATAATACTGCCCCTATGTACAAGAATATAACTACTATAATACTGCCCCTATGTACAAGAATATAACTACTATAATACTGCCCCCATGTGCAAGAATCTAACTACTATAATACTGCCCCTATGTACAAGAATATAACTACTATAATACTGCCCCTATGTACAAGAATATAACTACTATAATACTGCCCCTATGTACAAGAATATAACTACTTTAATACTGCCCCCAGTGAAATATGATCTGATGGTTTTATACATCAAATGAAGTGTTTAAAATGAAGTGTATATTTTGGGACACGCCAGTATTAGGTGTCTCTTACTGTTATTTTTATTTTGATTTCAAATCTAGAATTTTTAAAACTGTAGAAAATTCCTTTTCATTGTCAGTTCACATTAATGAAACTTTGCACTCTGACCACTGCCTTGTATTTAAGCAGACAGTAACATACACAGGTTCAGCTTGACAATATTAAACATTATGTGACCTCAATAACCAGCTTTGGCCGGAGGAATCATTGTGGAATGTCACATCCTACTGTGCATGTGTAGGATTTGAGCAACTTAATGGAATTTCCAAAATCACAGTGGGAATAGCACTGTTGTGTTTCAGCTAAGTTTCTGCCCCGAAGACATACAGAACATCCCACCCTTCCCCCATTGTATTATTTACAGGGACACTAAAGTTAAGGAATATAAGTAAATATAATCCTTATTCTTTACCTCTTTTTCTCACCTTGTTCTTTATTAACCTTCAATCAGAATGATGAAACTGAGATGTTCCTGGTTTCAGCTGCAGAATCCTTCTCTTCTTCAATATTTTCAGGGGAGACTAAGGAAGCTTAAAGGGAACCTGTCACCAGGTTTTTCCGATATAACCTACGGCCAACACGCTTCAGCCCCATGTGACAGCATTCTATAATGCTGCACATTTGACTCAAATTCGCCCTGCAAGGCAAGAAAAGAGCTTTTGTTACACTCTCCTATACTATGATCCATTGGACATCCCTGGTCTTGGTCCAGCGCTTCTTCCCTTCTTGCAATGCTGTCCTCCTTCTGGGCTTCGAGTGGATGACGCGTCCTACATAATTTTCATAGTGTTTGACATTGCGCTCTTGTGCAGGTGCATTTCTCTTTGCCTTGCTGAAGGCAGTACAAAGTACTGTATGTAGTGCGTATGACCCGGCTCTCTCTTGACTTTTACCTGCGCATGCGCAGAACAGTACTTTTCTCTGCCCCCCAGTGATCCACCCGCGGTTGCTAACTTGCCTGACAGCAGCATTTAACTTGAGCTTACCGGACGCGCGTCACAAATTCCGCATATCGGTGCCCCTGTCCCATGATCGATGGGTTGGTATGACAACCGGTGGTCTGCAGGGATTCTGATGTAAAAGGTCAAATTTATGTAGAAATATGGAAAGTTCTGAAGAGTTCACAAACTTTCAAGCACCAATGTAGGTAATTTTCTATTATGCAGCCACGGCAGACGATAATTGTGCAAAGGTTAGAGCTCAGATAAAAAGTTTACTTTCTCTCTATTAATATAAAAGGGAATGTTCATTTTTTGCATAGACCATAAAGCTGGGGGTTAGCAGAGATATCCTGGTATCTTTATTTTAATTTCTTCTCTTTTGTCCGTTCTGCTGATCTTTGCTTCGTGTCACTTGTCTCTCTGGTCATGGCTGTCCCCTCCAGGCTCAGACCCCTGCAATGAAGATGAAGGAATGTCATTGATGCCAATTCCCTAGAAAAGCACCAACATGACAAAAGGACTGCAAACAAGCTAATGTGCAGAAAGAGGTAATATCTGAGAGGTCAGAGGTTACTGCCTCTAACAGGTGGATGACAACTGATGCCTCCAGGCTGGAGATGAAGTGCTCCCTGTATTTCCCATAAATGCATTGATCGCCTGACATGCCTACTAAAGAAAACCTGCGTCAGAAGATAATGTCCCTCCTGATGGTCTCCGACACAATGGCATCAAGATAGAAGATGTACAGTCGTTGCACCACAACTGGGATCTGTGTTGTCTCCATTAGGTAGAACTACACAGCTTCATTTACTACAATAATTTCTCCATTCACTTCCCCTCCTTACTCCAGTGTTGGGTCTTCGTCATCAATATTTTCAGCCTCAGATGTCAATGCTTGATGTACTCAGGACCCAGTGCACGAATGTTCGAGGCCGAAAAGGATTTCATCTGGGTTTGATTTAATATCAATGTATGTCCTGAGCTCTCAGTGAACTATGGGATCTGGACTGGGGTTTTAATTTCAAGATTTGGTCTTGGGTCTAAACTCATCTTGGAGTCAAGTCTGGGGTCATAATTAATTTGTAGTTCTCGCAAATGGTACAGATTAATTCTGTGTCCTGGTTTGAGATCTGAATTAGTTCTGGTGTCAGAATAAATTGTGGGGTCTCATCTCGGGTCTGAATCAATTCTCAGGTTTACTCTGGGGGTTCTGAATCAATTCTGAGGTTTAGTCTGAGGGATCTGAATCAATTCTGAGGGTTAGACTGGGGGGTCTAAATCAATTCTGAGGTTTAGTCTGAGGGATCTGAATCAATTCTGAGGTTTAGTCTGAGGGATCTGAATCAATTCTGAGGTTTAGTCTGAGGGATCTGAATCAATTCTGAGGTTTAGTCTGAGGGATATGAATCAATTCTGAGGTTGTCTGGGGGGTCTAAATCAATTCTGAGGTTTAGTCTGAGGGATCTGAATCAATTCTGAGGTTTAGTCTGAGGGATCTAAATCAATTCTGAGGTTTAGTCTGAGGGGTCTAAATCAATTCTGAGGTTTAGTCTGAGGGATCTGAATCAATTCTGAGGTTTAGTCTGAGGGATCTGAATCAATTCTGAGGTTTAGTCTGGGGTCCGAAATAATTCTGAAGTTTAATCTTGGTCTGAATTATTTCTGAAGTCTTGTTTGTTCATCGAGTCTAGATCATGTTGGGGTCTGATTAAACAATAATAGAATAGACAATAATTTAATTAAATAATAATAATACAGGAATTTTCTTGTTTTCAGAATGATTCCCTTTACTTATTACCCTATCACCCAATGGGGGACATTTCTAGTAGGGCAGATATCAGGCTGCGTTTATCAGGCAATGCTTGTGAGGAGATTATTTAGAAGGACACGCTGCTGTGAAACTAATCGGAAGTTATGAATGAGGATATCTAGTTTTTCAATGACTTCTTTCCCAGGGTAGGTGATATAAGAGAGGGGAGGTTACAGCCTCAGGGGCTCTCTATAATCCACTCAGAAGAAATGAACAAGCTGCCACAATTACCTGAGACTGATGGAAGGAGCCTGCGGCTCTTGTCTGGACAATACCGAGGATCATTTAAACAAGTGCCCGCAACCTCCACCAAATTAATGAGGAATTATTGCCGAACAAAACTCCTGTTATAATGTGCACTGTTCCACATAATAATACAATATCATATACATCCAGTTTATGAACTACAGGTGATAATATAAAGAATAAATCAGTAACTTATATGGATATAAATGTGTCTGAAGGTTCTCAGCGCTGCCGATATGTCATACAAAGTAGTCCCTAAGGGCAGGGTTTTTCTTTTAGGTTTTCCCCTAAGCCAGCCTAATGAAATAGCAGATAGCAGAAGCAATAGATATCATTCAAGGATAAACTTAAGGTCTGGACCATTTTAGACCTTAAAGGGGTGGTCCACCTTTTGGAACAATTTTTTTTTTGTTTCCTTATGTCCATGTATTTGGAGCAAAAAAAATCATTTTTTGCCCAATTCTGCTTTTACAGGCTCCTTGTTTCCCTATATACTAAGCTTGAAGTCGTATGTTCATAAATCAGTAGAGAGGAGCTCTCAGCAAAAGTGAAGGAAAAAGTTATGATCTCTTCTGTCACACCGTTAGTATGAGTTTACTGGCACATTCTGTTAGCGGATATTGCATCGAGCATTATCAGTGCGGCAGAAAGGCTAAAACAGACAAACGGTACAACATTTTTAATGGAATCCAGTTACAAAATATTTTTTCGCTCCAAATACATGCATTTAAGTAAAACAAAAAATCTCCAAAGGAGGACAATCCCTTGAAGATCTTTAACATGCTTTATTTTTCATTGTTGTATTCCAGTAATCAGAACATTTTTTATTTCTCTCTCTGAACATGAGAGCTTGTTGATTGCTGGATGTTATGTATTTTTCACTTGCACAATTTTGGAATATATATAATATATAATCCAATATATATATATATATATATATATATAAATATACTGTATATGTTTCGACACGCACCACAATTGTGGATACCAAGGCTATGGGGTACTCGGAGCCGAGCCCATGGAAATCTATGGGAGTTGTCACTGGTAGCGGTGGCTCGGTCCGTGGCCCTGGCGGTCGTGCAATAGGGGATATTTACAGGGGATTATAAGGATAGTTCGTGACGCCACCTGTGGTTTCTGGTAAATTGTACCAGCGCTGCTGTAAGGGTCTTCACAGGGGATGTTATGGGGCAGCTTGGTGGTAGGTCCCCCACAGGTGAGACGTGTCCCTGGAAGTCTATGGTGATGATGCAGGGTGTAGATAAGGATTCAGTCACACACATTGCAGTTTCTTTCCATACCTTTACTGGCAGATGGTTCAAGCAGGTCCCAGGGAGCTGGTCGGGGTGGAGAGTGCACATTCAGGTAACCGCTGAGCAGGTTAGAGGCCACCTTAACTTCAAAATATATGTGAGTCCAACTTGCCTGAAGCGAAGTTAACTCTGAACTCTCCAGCTTTCTCAATAGCTGTAATGCCCGGCCAACATTGTGGTGGAGCCTTCTAAGTGGTGAGAACTAAGTCCTTACTTTTGTCTGCGCTTGACTCAAAGTCCCCGTTCTCCCTGACTCAGTTACGTATTGACGCTTTGGGCTGCACTCTGCGACCTGTAGTCCAGATGCCTCCGGTTTTCCTATTACTAGGCGTGAAGCACTAGCAACGCTTCGGACCCGGTGTCCGGCTATTTAGTGCAGGCAATCCAATACCTGAAGCACTTCTCTCTCTGTCTTCTCCACTATGCCCTTCACCCTGCTTCCCGCTCTTAACATAAGCACTTGTGGCGGTTGTGGAAATGTCAGCCTTCCTCCAGAGCTCGCTGCACAGCTCTCAGTTTCCTCCTAGTCCAGACTGGACTGAACTGAATGGCTGCTCTGTCCTTAGACAGAAGCTAACAGACTGAAGTCCAACAGAACACTACTCCCCCTTGCCACGTGTCACTCCCCCTTATATCTCAGATGGGTGTGTCTGAAAGAGTGAGTGGCAGTGAATGCATATCAAGCGTTGCGATTACCTTCCTGTGCACTCTCCTGGATATTATGTGTGCCTGCATAGCTGGGCCACACATCTACATATATATATATATTTATTATCTGTTTCTAGTAAGAAATGTCTTTTAGTTAAAGGAGATGTCCAGGACTTAATGATTGATGACTAGGGATGAGCAGATCTATGGAAGTTCAGGTTCTGGAACCTTACCCAAGCTTCATTCCTAAGGTCGGATAAGTTACCAGAGCTTTATCTGAACTTGAACCGGAACCCAAACCCCATTAAAAACAATGAGGACCCGAACTTTTAAGCTGGAAAGTTCTCTCTCGCTCCTCCCGGAACTTCACCGGAACTTCCAACATTGCAATGGACTTCTGGTGGGAGAAGTCCGTGTTTGGCGTTTACCCCCCGGACACTAACTGTCTGGTACAAACCCCAAACTTTTTAGTTCAGGTCCACTCATCCCTATTGATGACCTTTTCTAAGCACTGGTCATCAATATAAGATAGGTGGAGTTCTGACACAAGTTCAGGTATATCGTTTTATAGTCATGGAATAATTTAATGGCTTTGATTGTTACATACGTGGCAAGACCAATTTTGGAGGGGACACTGTCACACAGGTTTTTTTTTTTGTACCTCAATACCCCAAATATTGGTAAAAGTTATACATCCTGTCCTGCAAAAATCAAGTCCTCATATTTATTTATTTATTTTTTATTTTTTTTTGGCTATATTAATAAAAAAGTATTTATTGCATGAAGGTTATAATTATAAGTTGCATTTTATTCCACCTTAAACCTTAAAAGGAAGCTATCACAAGTATGTGAACGTTTTTTTTTTAATTCGTTTTTTTTTTTGGCAATGCTTACTGTTTCCATATCACAATCTGAATTAAAAGTAAAAAAAAATAGAAATTTTCCAATTTTCACACGGGGACTCAAACTTCCTGTTGTTTCAGGAAACAAAACATGCACATCAGCAGCAATGAACACACTCTGCCCCTGTCAATTTATTGAAGCATCTAAAGAGCGTGTGCAAAGGTCTTTGTAAAGGGAGGGGGAGGAGGTGAGCTGGGACATCACCTGTTGTGATTGGTGGATCCTGTTATATCAGCTGTGTATAGAGGTACTATCTGTTATACTGCCTCTGCTGATGAGGAGGCGGCTGAAAACTCTTCTTAGCAGGACGTATGCGTCTAAAAAAAGCATCTAAAAAAGCCCCAGGAAAAAATTGCGAGATTACCAATTTTGTTTTTTTTATAGTTTATGAATAAATAATAATAATAACTTTTTTTCAAATACATGTAATGCAAAAGCTTTAAAAGTTGTATAAACTTTTGAAAACTTTTTTAAACTTTTTTTCTTTTCAGTGTAAAAATAAGCAGCATTTTAAACATTCTTAATTAAACATTCAATAAGCTTTCAGTATTCAGCTCCAATGTAAACCTATGTGACTTCTTATTCTGCAGTTGCATTTTACTCCATGTGCTCCACTGCTTCTTTTCACTAACAAATAGACTACCAAAGAACAAAGAGATGAAGGTGCGATACACAAGAACCAAAATATAGCAAATATGTGACGGGTTTGGCCCCAGAGATCGAAAGGTGCATAGTCAATGGCTTCAACAGCAGCACCTGAAAATGCACCATCACGTGCCATGCTACTAATGTGCATGGGCACCAGATCAATGGCGACCACTCGTTACACAGGTAATAAAACAGACAGCACATATGAGAATCATAACCATAGAGAATAACCCTGCCGAGAGCAGAAATCACTTTGAAGATTTTGGGGAATGCGCCAACAGATGTTAAACAGCTTTAGGTGGAGCTGGAGGATCTCGTTTCTCCTAATCATTTTAGTTTCTCATAAAGGACCCTTAGTGGAAATAATGGGAAAGTAGTCGTGACAGATTTGCTTAGTTATGTTGTCATCTGAACAGCAGGCGTTAAAAAGAGAGAAAAAAAATAACTGTGTAATTGGCTTAATGGAGAATGAGCAGTAGATGAGAAGATGGCGTCAATCGGAAGGGGGTGGTGATAGTATGTGACATTTTACACATCGGGATATAGAGGGGGACCCTCATCTAATAGGAGTTGTAAAGAGAAGTTACGAGGATCATCTTTCAGTCTGGGAAACTTGTGTGTACTGTATGGATCACTAATTTCAGTAGGAATTGTGTAATGCTTTTTTTCTCCTGCGGAGGCACTGCTGGGTAACCGAACACTTCCTGCCAGGTGTCATCCAGTGATTACAGTTCATTGTCCCTTTAAAAGGACGGTCAAAATGGTTCTAAACTACTTTTACCAGGGATTTTCAGTCCTTAGAATACAGATTACTTGAGATCCCCATTGTAGAAAGAAAAGGGAGCTACTTTTATATGAGCAACTAAAAGCAACTTTTGACTTTTCTGGGGTCCGTCCCAGGTGGTAGACTCGCACAGATCAGTGGTTACTATTAGTTTGGTTATCAAGACACCCAGCAAACTGCTGATTTTGTAGAAAAAAAGTTATGTCTCCAGATTAAAGGGGCTGTTCACAACAGTACAACCCCTTATTGTTGGGTCCAGAGAAGTGAAAAAATAAAATAAAATTGGTATACTGCCGATCTTCTGGCATCAAGATCTAATGGGGAGTGTTATGGGCAGCTGATTGGCGTTCGCCCCCAGTATTTCTTCTGACTCAGAAAAAATGTGAATACTGCAGCCGATCAGCCTGATCACTGGGGATAGAATTTTTTTTAAAGGGGTTCTATTATCACAACAACCCCTTTCATTTGGGAAACATTAGCAACATCCAATTTTTGGGGTACTCAGAAGCAGAGATCAGTGACTTGCCACATTTCCGGCTCCTGAGCCAACAGAAAATTAATTTTGCAGTAGAATAAAAGGGGTTTCATCTGAGGATGGATGTTCATTTAAAAAAAGTTGTCTTATCTCAGACATATAAGGAATTGATAAAAACTCCCAATTTTTGCCAGGGTCTCAGGTACTGGTCTTGGAGAGATTGGTAGATTGCACATAAAGCTTCAATTTTGCAAAAGGAAGTTGCTCATTTTCCTACAATGGCCACTACAGGCAGAATGTGGTATTGCATGCTATACAAATTTATGGCCATGCATATAATATATATATACTGTATATATATATATATATTTTTTTTTTCTTTATTGACTCTCCCCCTTGGCTTATAGCAATGGACACCACTATATGATATACACTTTAATAGATTATATAGGAAAGGATTGTCAAGGCAAAAATATATGCAGTTTTGTAAGACTGGTAGCTAAATTCCCAAAAACAATAATTCATATATAATCACGGGGTAAGAGCTCAAAGTGGAGCGTAACCGAGATACGAATCTACGAAACCACCCATGAAATGCCAAGAAAAACCTTCCCAGAGATAAATACTGTTTTGCTTTGCATTTAATCAGAGCTTTACATTATGGGATTTTTTTTTTTTTATTGTAGTTTATTTCTCGGAAAAGAAGAAGAAAATTGAATGTGGACGTCTACAATTTCCAGAACACAATCCCTGCACTGTAACAACGAGAGCTCGGAGCATCAGTATCCGACTGCTGGACGGGATCCAAGTGGTGGAGCGGATGGAATTCTTACACGGATTCCCGCAGAGAGAGAGAGCGAGTAATGGCCAAATAATGGACTATGGGGTTGCTCTGCAGAGATAATTACATTAACCTGCTCCAGCACGGGAATGTTAAAGGCGAGACACCACATATATAAACTGTTATATAAAGATAATATTTTTGCTCCTTGTTTGGCTACAGTCCAACAACGACATCTACTAAGTCCATGTAATGCAGACCGTCCATGCAGAAAGACCTCCAGATTAGGCTTTCCTTATGGACAGGATTAATCCAAAAAGAAGGGCACTGGCCCAATGGGACCAGCCCCATTTTCTTCCATTATTGGGAAAACGAGGTTCTAGTTGGTGTGAGAGTAGAGTACGATTAGTAGTAAAGTTGACCTCATTTTGACTTTTTTGCCCTCTTTTTCTATATGTCTCTGGGTTAATTCTAGGCCAAAAGTTTTCTGTTTTTTGAATTTTTGGAATTTCATGGAATTACTAAACATCTGGTGGTGGCCATAAACTTGTGAATGCCGTAGTAGGCAGGGATTCTCCCTAGAAGCTAAAAGCGTTGTTTAGAAGGAAGAATATATCACCTTAGGCAATAGAGGAAATGGCCGCTTCTGCTTCCGCCATCATATGGTCGTCAGCACTGCTAAGAAAGTCAGCACAAAAGAATAGAACATGTTTATTATCTTCCATGTATGACCTATCCTAGTTTGTAAAAAAAATAAATAAATAAAGAATTTACAAAAAAATAAAATAAAACTGTTCTGAAGTCCCTGCACCAATATACTAAATACTACGTCTAAAGACAAAAAGCGAATGGTGTCAGAAACAAATATAGAATAAAGATATAGATGTAAAAAAAATGTTACAGCTTTTAAACTAACACATTTCTAAAAATTGTCTGTTCAAAAAACATCTAGATTATGGGGTTGTATCATACGTAGAAAAAAAAACATTAAAGGGCGCCCCGCCACTGCTCTAGTCACGATTTTGGCTGCAGCAGTGATGTCATGCCAACACTTCACATCACTGCTGCAGTCAATCACTGAGCTCAGCAGCTAGTTCTATCAAAATCAGCAAAACTGCGGAGCTCATGTGACGGGTCGACATGATGTCACTGCTAAAGCCAAAACTTTTTAAGAGAACTTTGATTTGTCTCCTTTTATTTCTAAAGTGTAGTTTTCCTTTAAGGGGTTGTCCATTACTTGGATAGCTCCTTCTCAATCCCTTTGCTTCCATCCAGTAAACCAACAACACCTATATTCACCTCCATTGCCGGAGCCTTTAAAGTGGTGTCAGCATTGATTTTCCGTGACTTTGTTATGTCGAGCAATCCCTGTGGCCGATTAGCGCTGGCTTCACGCTCCTTCAGACAAATCAGACATCCAGAGGAAGAAGTGCGACCTGCGGCTGCTCTCTCACTATCTCCGGATAACAATTACGTTTGAAAGATAAGTGAATGAAGCCAACGCTGTTTGGCCACAGGGATTGCATGACATCGCAAAGTCAGGGGAGCACCGGGAAAGCCAATGCCAACAACTCTGTAACAGCGTCAGCACCGGAGGTGAGTATAGGTGTTGTTATTTTACTATGGAGGGCCATAGTGATTGAGAAGAAGTTGTGCGAGTTGTGGACAATGCCTTTAACTACCAGTCGACTCATCACGAGGGGAAAATACTCATATATGACCTGTTTTGAAAGTTAATTTTGTATATATCTTCAGGAATGTAAAGGGTATGCCACACTGAACAATATCGCTAACGGGATCGCTAAAAAACGTCACTATTTAGCGATCCCGTTAGCGATATTGTTCAGTGCGGCAGCTCCAGCGACGAGCTTCCTGCTGTGATCTCGCTCGTCGCTGGAATTGTTCCGGACCCTATTTTCTCGTCGGCGCTCCCGCTGGGTAAGTATCTAATCGCTGTGTGGCACCTTTTCTTAGCGATTTAGCGGTACTTTTGTACCGCTAAAGTCGTTAAGAAGATCGCTAACGGCGATAGCGTCGTTAACTATATCGCTAAATGTGACCGCATTTAGCGATATAGAAACAATCCCGCTAGCGATCTCATTAGTATGCAACGCTAACGAGATCGCTAGCGGGATAGCTTAGTGTGGCAGTACCTTAAGTTCCACCATCTCTGAGTAAATACAATTATTTGATGGTCAGGTATAGACGCTGGTGCCCATATCGGTACCATGTGACCATGGTTACAGTTTAATGACAATTTGAGAAATTGACAATTTTTAATACCAGTACCAAGAAATCCCCAAATTTTGTGCACTCGAAGCATTTTGATCTCCAAGAAATCTTTAAGCAAAAGATTAAACCTTTAGGAATCCCAGAAGAGATTGAGATATTATGGCTGCAACTGAAGCCTCCATAACCTCCCGGAAAGCAATTTTGTAGGAAGCGTGGCACATTCAGGGGAAATGGTAGAGAGGGAGACATAGAGGAGCCGAGCCTGAGAAAAGGCATTCTTATAAGGAAAACCTTTTGCCTGTGCCCTTTGTGCTCTGCAATTACTTACCTCCCAGTTGGACACTCTGGAAAGTTGGAAAGTATAAGTTACCCTTATTGTATATTCACATCTGAACTATTTTTTTCTGCACTTTTTGTAAAAATTGTAGCAAACTATTTTCTTCAAATTTTTACCAAAAATATGACAGGTGATATAATGCAAAAAACATATCCTTACGAATAGTGATGACTTAAAATTACAAGACTCGGGGTCTCGGATCCTTATCAACCTTTGTTACATTTTTCATTCCAATTTTATCTTAATGGACATGTTGTTGGAGCGGACGGGTCTGCACCACTGTAACCTGTACATGGCGGAGAGTGAAACAAGCCCTGACACTAGACGCGGGGTCAGAGGTCACACCTGCTATCGTTAAATATTTTTACTTCTAAGAGGACGCATAACAATATGTGCGCACCAAAGGCATTCCAGCCAAGAAACCAATCCCCTGCAGCTGTTATCACGGGGTCTGTACCACGCCGCTCAATAAGGAATATTATCCCCCGAAACCATCACTAGAAATTATTTTGCTATGCTCTTAAAATTGAGAAATGCAAAGAGACGTCCGTCCCCTCCTCCCGCACAATGGAGGAACTTCCAGAGTGAAGGCGAAGTAGCGGCACCCGGCAATTTGACCTCGGATCTGTAATTTTGGAATTAGCGCTTTTGTGCCTCCTCGGTCATTACAGATCTATTTCAGACGTGACAGGGGCTGGGAATAGAACAAGGGAGTTTATCAGTAAAATGCAAGTAAAGCGATCGGCGGTACGTTATTTTAATTTAGAAGGATGGAAAAAAATGTTGGACTCCATTTGACCTCCTTTCCAGATAGTTTCATATTTTGGACTCTGTTTTGCCTCAGTGAAGTCAATGGCTCTGTCTGATTTTAGTTTTTTGGGTCTTCTGACGGAAGCGTCCAATGGTGGCATGAATGTGGACACACCGGCCTTATGAACACTGTATTACAGCTCTTATCAATATCTAAATTGGAAAGAACCATAATAAAACATCAGCGCCTCAGTGGCCTACTGCCCGTCCTACTGCTTAATCTCAACCCCATTGACAGCTCCTCAACCTTCCTTCTCCCCTATCAGGATAATACCGCCACACTGGTATGACTTATCAAAGTAAGTACACCAGCCTCAACTGGTCTAAGACATCTATATAATATAGTATGCAGTTTGCATCATGGCAGATCTCTTGTAACTTATGTATTAAATGTATTTTACAGGTTGTACTGAATAAGCGACTATACAATATGTGAACATTTTTGTGTTTAATTATCTTTAATAACATTTTTATTAAATCTTTGTCAATTCTTCATTTCCTTGTGCATCTTTTAACTAATTGTTTTAGAAAATGTTATTCTATTTTGACTTTACGTATTTTTTCTTAGAATGGATTGAAAGCTTTAAGGTGTAGTCCGAAATACAAATACATTTTTATCCTAAATTCCAATTTATTAAATGCCATCATCAAATATTTTTTCTAATATACTTTGATTAAAAATTCTCTATCCATCCCTAATTACACTGTCGAGCTGCTTTTCTTTTTTTTAACAATATTCCTTTTGATGACGCTTCACTTGAGAATCTCAACCTATGTTGTGACACTTAAACAGAGTGTCATCAGTGGGCAGAGGCTGCAGCTGTGACAGTCATCGGTGGCGTCATTAGTGATCTTCGTTTCAGGGGCTGGGCTACTCACTGTGTGATGTGCACAAAGCCAGTATGCTCTCACTGCCTCAGATCAGTAATAAAAAGCAGAGTGCACTGTCAGTGTGCATTGTAAGATGAATACCTGGCTTTCAGAGACCAGCGCCACTATTACAAGTGATGTAACTTTTTGGGGCGGTGCTGGTCTCAAGCCACATATTCTTACAACACATAGTGACAGTGCGCTCTGATGATGGTTCATTACCAATGATCTGAGCCATGAGAGAGTGAACTGTCATTGTGCACGTCGCACAGTGACAGAGCAGGGACTGTCCTAGCCCCAGAAACGAAGGTCAACGATGCCGCTTATTTTCAGGGAGGGGGAAGTGACTGCAGCCTCTGCCTCCTGATGCCGCTTTGATTGAGTATCCCAGGATGCTTCAGGATTCTCAAAGAGAGCGTCATCAAAAAGGAAAAGCAGTTAGATAGTATAGTTAGGGAAGGATAGGGAATTTTTAATTAAAGTATATGAGACAATAGATTAAATTATGGCATTAAATAGACAGGCATTTAGGATGAAAATTAATTTCTATTTTGACCACCTTTTAAGTATTTCTCAGCTGTACCCTAATGCAGTTTTTCTCCAAAAAATTAGTTACTTTTCTAATCACAGGGCAATTAGTCTTGGCAAATTACCCGCTATCATCCGCAGCCAATAGGGGACATGAGGAGACGGCTACTGTTCTCACTGTGAGAAAAGACTCTCAGTGAACTATACAAGTGATGTCAACAAAGGGTTAAAAACAACAACAAAAAAGCAACCACAAAACATAACGTAGTGGACCCGATAATCGTGTAGATTAACTAGTAATACTGTAGAGCTAGAAAACATCTCCATAGTCTCCAGCGAATTACAGGGGACGTTTTACTGGTCGACCAACAAGTGTGAACGAAAAAGGATTTAATGGAATGATTTAACTCGAGATAAGAGGATGTATGGCTGCATGACATCATACGGCGCGCCATGCCAAGTCTCTGCTGCCTCATGTGAAAAGATTGCATTGCGACATCTCACACATTTTTATGAGCTGTGAACAGGCCACATAAACCAGGTTTAGCCTCTCGCATAACATGACATTGTCCCAAAAACTGGAGGCGTCTCAAAATTTCCACCTGTCGGGACCCCCAATAAACCAAATGGTCACAGGCTGAGTCCTTAACACTGTCGTGGCTTGTGACGATAGTAGTTCGAGTTGACCGTCAATTCATTTTTAAAAATGAAAAAGAAAAAAAAAAGAATAAATATGTATTTTTTTAACCTGTTGTAAATGCAATTGCTCTCATGAACATGGCGAGGTTTTTAGTTTGTCCCTGCTCCTCTCTGTTCCTGATATATGGCCCTCTCTTATCTGTATATAAATATGATTGTTACACACCTGTCCTGGGTATCCCGGGCTCTGCGTCTTTCCCCTGGCTCTGCTGCCCTCTGCTGTGCTTCACATCGGTTGCCCGGCATGGATCAATGACATTATCTCCCTAGGCCTATTTAAGGCCCATTGGCACACACACGTGTCTTGGGATTGAGACTCTCGTGCTCCTTGTTGGGTATGCTCCATTATCTGCTGGGATCCATTCCATATATCTGTCTGCTCCTGAGTTTCCAGTTAGTCCTAGTCTACATGATTCCATGTGTCCTCTAACACCTGAGGTCCGTGTACCCACCCAGACCAGACTCTTAGCAGATCCACCTCACCTGGTGAGCAATTACATGGAGGTGTCTATGCAGCATTGTAGTTTGTTTCTGACACGTTTGCTAGTTTTCAGGTCCCAGTGCTTGTATCCCAGTATACCTACCCTGTCTATCAGCCGTGCCCACCTGCCTGTCTGAATATCAGCCGTGCCCACCTGCCTGTCCGTATATCAGAGGTGCCCGCTTGCACCCACCTGCCAGGATACCAGTCAGGCCTGTCAGTACCCGCCTACTGGTGTGTCCGTCGTGCCAGTCACTATACTAGCCTGTACTTGCTAATTCTACCATTCCTGGCTGTTCCTGCTTCCTGTCACTTGGGGGTCAGTTACTATCTCCCTCATCCCTCCTCGGATTGTGGTATCACCAGCCACCGTGCACCCAAGGTCAGACTTGGTGAGGCACCTAGTCACGCCGCTCCAGGCTCTCCTCAGATCAGGGCACAGTGGTTCCACCACTCAGTTCCTTACACATTACATGAGGTGTCGGTCGATATTTTGGCCAAAATACGCAATCTCACAACCCACATCAAGGGTCCTCATACTTGTGAGTCCTAACTAAAATTAAAGACCGCTCAACAAAGGACAAAACTTCACAAAACATACCAGAAAATGAAACCAGCCTTACCAACACCAGGTCAGATTACCACCAATGCTCTAGGAGGATGCAGCAGACCCCCATGATAAAGGCAGGGGCAGCACAGGTGCAAAATACTGATGAAAACAGCCACTCAAAAAAATACCAATTCATGGAGGGGGTGGGTGACTAGTAAAAAATGCACACAAATGAGGCTTGCGTAGGATGCCAGTCACACAGGTACGTGTCATGCACAGTGTCTGGGGGTCTGCTGCATATTGCTAGTGCATTTCCAATCTGACCTGGTATTGATAAGGCTGGTTCTTTTTCTTCTATGGTTTTTTGAATTTATGTCCTTTGACGGGCCATGATTACAATATGGCAGCAAAACTCATGCAGGAAAACATTCCCATTTGAAGCTAATTTTGTATTTTAATCTCTTTTTATTGTTTTCATTGAAGCTAATTTTGGAGGCAGTTACTCGCCACTATGTTGTATTTTCTTCTGGTCGGGTCACAATTTGTACATCATCCATATACAATAGATGGAGATTTGGCCTTCAGAATAATGTCTTCACGGAATCAATATTTGATGCTCTCGGTTTCCATGGCTTATCTTTGGTTTCATGGCTGGGCTTCGAATTGGACAATTTTGTAAAATTTAGATTTTTTTTCTTAGAATTCATTATATCTTAGTAAAATATTATCAATTCACAGAATAGACGATCACTTTTGACTGCCGGAAATAGTCATGTAGTGAAGCCACCACTGTATTCTAATGGGACATTTCAAAGATGGTCTCAGCAGCTGGAACCACAGTGATCAGAAAGTTACCATGTGTCACGTGGATAAGTGATTACTTGCAAAGTTCGGAATAACATTTTAATAATTTATCATACTGTGTTTTAATATTTTCAGCCCTTTCCTCTGTCCGATCTGAAAATTAACCCCTGGTCTGATGTAATCTGCAATATTAAACTTCCATTTCCAATTTCATTATGTTCCAGAACAATAGGACTTCAGCCTAGATTTCAAACTTACAGATATGGCAAAACACGTCTCGGTGGGACTTACTCTGTACAGAGGGAAACAGATATTGGGATATAGGAACAGAGACGCGGTGAGAAAATACATTTTGGCTCAATGTGAAAATGACCAATTTATGAAAGTGCACAATAAGCGAGTGTTACGTGCCAAACTCCCCCGCAAGCGAGCGTTCACACCAGGACAGAATGACAACACACTGGGAATGGCTGAACCTCAGGAGGTGCCGCATTAATATAGATAAATGTATCCTGATTACAGCCAGGGACATAGACTGATGGTAAACTGAACCGTAGCAAGACCCAGTCCCAAATGTGCTATTATACAAACATTGGTGAAAAGTTATAATAAAAATACTGTAAATCCCTTCAAAGACATCACAAATCATATCCAATGTATGCAATTTCACATTGCAACTCCTCAATCTAATCTAGGCATGGATTTTTCATAAAAAAATGGCAGCAATGTATTTTCCATTGAGCCTGAGAGGATGTCACTCTTTCTGAAAAGACTGTACAATCCAGGGGGTTGAGCATCTACTGCAAAGAACGGATCATTATCATCATCATTGTCATCACTCCCAGCCTCTGTGTGGGAAACGGTCAGCACTCTTTGCCCCTCTACCTGATTTGCACCCTGAGATTTGCCCTGACTTGGAGCGCTGCCACCACTGACAATGCCCATACCACCACAGCTTGCAGATATAGCAAAACAGCTTGGCGATAGAATTATGTCCTCCATCTCCTCCCACCCCATTTCATTGAAGTATAAAGATTGACTGTTCATCTCTTCCAATAAATTAACACAAATATTATTTTTCGGGTGAAGTATGTCCCTTAGCCTCTATGAGGCAGAACAGAAATAGATGTCATTTACGAAATAGAAATTCCACTCTGCACAACATTTCATGTTATGGCAGTGAAGAAGATCAGAACATTGACTCAAGCTGATGGTGTTGCTGTCAGAGGCGACATCCTGCTGCTGTGACACAGATGAGTGATTTGACATATTTTCCACTATTCCGTCCACTTCCTCTCCACTGATATGCTTGCCAGAAGTCGCCAGTATCTGTTGCCAGTTGTAAGTTTTGATTTATTATACATTTTGTACTGCAAAACACTAGGCACTCGTTTTGGCGTATTCAGCACTAATATTTAATAGTTGTGACAAATCTAGGCTTCCAGTCGGAGCGTTGGATACCGCAGACTCTATCCTGGCGCTGCAGCACACAGCAGTTACCTACTATCCAAATGACTGATGAAGGTCTTGTATTGACCGAAACGTATCTTGTTTTTTCGGGATTTGCCACAATGAATAAATGTTCCTGTTGAATACACCAAAACGAGTGCCAAGTATTTTTGCAGTATAACTGACGGATTGGGTATTCTACTTGTGCACCACTCTCTGTTTTTTTAAGCACTTGTGTACGTGACCCTAAAATGCAATGTTAGTGGGTATTGTCCTGGCAGTATTGTTCTGGTGCATACGGTTGTTAAAAAACAACTTTCTTAAATTAATTAATTATTTTTTTTAAGGTATCCCTTCTTTGAATGAAAATGTAATGGCACCCAAAATGCTACGACGCAAAGTAGGTCCACGTAGGTTCAAGCCTGAAGACAAAAATATGGCAACAGCGCGTAGAATGGTCTTGGGGTGTCTGGTTGATAAAATGTACTATTAAAATACATATTTAAAAAGATTGTTTTAAAAATTTGCTCCCAGAACTTAAAAAAAAAATAGAGCAAGAAGAGTTTGTTAGTTTTGTGCCACAAAAGCGAGAATCTTCACGGGTAACGGATAACTTCCAAATCTGAAAATTTAACGTTCCACTTAAACAATAACCAACAAGTAACACACAAAAAATGTAAATTAATGGTGACAAGTGTAAGAAAATAAAACAGTTCTCTATCACAAACTAAATGTGGTGATAATGAATGCGGGGAAGTGTCGGGTCGTTCCTGTGGACGATACGTGTTTGTCTGGGGACCGCGTGTTTGTTCTGCGCACAAGACTTGAACACATTCCGGTCTCAGAAATGAATGGGCTTTCTGTAAGGGAACGTCCGCGGGATCTCTGGGTGCGCGTCTGGCCTCTTTCAAGTCGGAAAATCTCCTCGCAGCCATAGGCCGGAGCAGACTTATAGAAAAGTTACCTTAAACCTTACATCTCGGCCTGGCACCGCGCCAGCGCGTCTAGCACTTTACAATGATTTAATTTCCTTCACTGGCAGCCAGAAGAAAAAGCCAAAACCTATGACGTGGAGTTTTCCGCCGAAAAGAAAGATCTGGCCGCGCGGCTCCAACTCACAGGAGAAAAGCACCTTAAATTTATCACACAAAAAAATCTTAACCATTTAATTCATTACTTAGATTATGCAGCTTTATAAGTTTTATATATTTTATATAAGGATTATGCACTTTATATACTTATAAATCACTGAATGACTCCATGCCAGAAACATGTCCAGATAAACCACATTCTTTATTACATGACCACAGGACCTAAAACGAACTCTTAATTTAGGAACAAGCAAACAAGTACTCTGCCTATTTATATCTGTATTCTGTACACTTACCCACAGGGTGTAGTATTATAGTAGTTATATTCTTGTACATAGGGGCAGTATTATAGTAGTTATATTCTTGTACATAGGAGTATTATAGTAGTTATATTCTTGTACATAGGGGCAATTTTTATTGTAAAAACCAAACAAATACAAATATACTGACATTCCTCCAGTAATACAAAAATAAATTCACTTGGATTGTACATTCATTACATATCCGGATTATACATATAAAATTATCTTAAAGAGTCCATACACCTGGTTGGAAAAAAAAAACAAAAAAACATCATATTTCAACCCAGTGACACATCCTTCCATAACTTAACATTTCCTAATGATTTTATCTATCTGGGGTCGGACATTATTTAGTTGACAGCGTCACAGATCTGAGTCGGAGTTATTCTGGTCACCGCCGGTCTCCATTTCAGACTCTACCCGAGAGCCCTCAGGTAATGGCTTCCGCTTGGGCGGAGGACAGTCCTCTACGTCCCTATCAAACTCTGCGTCAATTCTTCTAAGGTCATCCTCAAAATCACCGTCAGACTCAGACAGAACACCAAACCTATTAGATAAGTCCATTACACCTGCAGAACTCTGGACCTTCTTCCTGGCTCCTTGGCCAGTGTCATACTCCTTCTCAGGTTTACGGGAGGTCTTGTCCTTTTTCTTCCTTTTAGTCTGAGACACAGATGGTAGTACTGAAGTAATGCTTCCCTGTGACTGCTGCCCCTGAGGGACAACCTCCATACTTCCCTGTGCACCCTCTGAACCCTGCTGCTCTGGTGTCACCTGAGTAGACCCTGGTGGGCCTCCGGTCTGGCCAGTATTTCCCCTGACAGTAAAGCTGCCTCCTCCAGAATCTCTGCCCCTGCCACCAAATCCTCATCAGGATAGTCCTTACAGATATTGTGCCAGGCGTCAGGACAGTCCCTGTGAGGGTGACCGATCTTCCCACAGAGGTTGCACCTGATGTTCTGGCAGTCTGCAGCCACATGGCCGACCTCCCCACACAGGTTGCACTTCACCACAGTACACGTATTCGCCAGGTGACCCGCCTTGCCACATTTGAAGCACTTACGAGGCTGCCCAGGATAGAAACACACACCCCTCTCCCTCCCAATAAAGAAGGAGTTGGGTAAGTGGGCAGTGATATTATCGCATTGGCGCAGTTTCACCAAAACCCTCCACCCTCCCGTCCAGATACCATCATTGTCTCTGCTTTTGGTGAGGTCAGAGACCAGGTCACAATGCCTCCGGAGCCACACCACAATGTCCTGCGGGGGAACAGACTCATTCCAGAAGATGAGATTTACCGTAACGGTATCTGGCTTAGAGATAGGAATAAAGCTGAACTTACTCCAGCCCTCAGAGTCTCTAAACTTGGGGAAATTAGACCAGAACCTGTCCAGGTCACTCATGAGCTTAAAGCTGACGTCATAGCCCTGCCTGTCTGGAAGATTAATCACCGCCAAGATGCTGACTGGCGCAAACCCCATCTGGCGACACAAGAGCTCCCTGACCACAAACCTTCTATCTGGCAGATCCTCCTTGGCACCTCTGTGCCGGAAACGCACAACGTTTCTCCGTTTAAACGCCTGGCCGGTATAATTGGCACCAGAGGTGAAGGACGGAGCGCCACGACTCCAGGCATTACTGGGGGAACCTGCGGGGTCACACTAGGCTGACTGACGGGGTGAGGGTCTGCAGCAGGGGGGGCTTCTACACCTTGTGTGCTCGGAATTAAAGGGGGGAAATCACAGACATCATCATGAACATTGTTATCATCAACATCAATGTCACTATCAGACTGCGCAGCGTCCAGCAAAGATACTGTGCTCCCCCAAACCCCCGACCCCTCAGATACAGCGCGGTTATCCCCAGCATCAGAGCCCTGCTGGGCACCATCAGGAACTACCGGCAATGTCCACTGCCCAACTGTGGTGCATGGCATTCTGAGACTTGTAGTCCCTGTGCTGAAAAATGTCCATGCTGCTGCTTGGAATCTGCTGCAGGCGGCTGTACTGGGCATTCTGCGACTTGTTGTACCTCTACTGGAATGTGCCCTTCATGCTGCTGCTTGGAATCTGCTGCAGGCTGTTGTGCTGGGCATTCTGTGACTTGTTGTACCTCTGCTGGAATCTGCACTACATGCTTCTGCTTTGGATCTGCTGCAGGCAGTTTTGCTGGGCATTTTGAGACTTGTGGTACGTCTGCTGGGGTCTGTACTACAGGCTGCTGCTGGTGCGGCATTTGCCCTTTTGGAAGCAGAAACTTGCAGGCTGCAGCACTGGCCGCACCTGCTTCTGGGGTCCACCTGGGACAATGTCTGACCTGGAACCTGCAGAGTTCTGCTTCTGTGACTTAAACAGTTCCTGGTTCCTATAAGTCTCCGCCAGGGGCCCCATCCTCTCTAGGACGCAGTCCATGTCCCTCACCACTTTTGCCAGCAATACACCCAGTGTGTTCAGAGTCTCATCATAAAAATCATGACTCCCGGGATTAATAGCCTTTAGTTTATAGCAAGTGTCTATCTGCATCTGTAGTGCGTCTTTCTGCTGCTGTAACTCACCGAACTTCTTGACCAGTCCTGGGATCTCCTCTGCGAGCTGAAGCTCAGGTGCACGTGGCGTCTCCTCCTGGGATCCTGCATTCAGCGATGTCCCCGGCTGCTTGAACCCAGACGTCTCCTTAATTTTCACCACCGCTGGTTTCATGGCTCCAGGCTCCACAGCACTTTTACTGCTGCCACCTGACTGCGACCGTGTGCGTCCTGACCGCGCCATACTGCCATGCTGCTGTAAGTTCTCCTGGATGGTTTGTCTTTCCAAAGACGTCCGTCTCTGCCTGGGAGCAGGAGAGGTGATCTGCACAGCTGGGACTGATCTCACCTGTGCACCTGGCAGGAGCTGCTTGCTGACTGGGGAGTTACCTGACTTCACATTGTGCTGTAACCCATCGCTGACCGACACTTTTCCTTCTTGCTTCTTTGCTGGACTTGGAGAAGGTTTTCCTCCCAAAACTTTACTGACGGCTTTTTCCTCCTTCACAGAACTGCTGCAGCTTTGGCTCGCTGCATTCACTGGTCTGACAGTGGCTCTGGGATTAACATTCCCATTAGGAGAGGCCTGGGAGGCTTGTCCCAGTGTAGGCCGAGAAGCCTGGGCCTTGCCTGGGAGCTTCCCCGCCCAGGGTGGCCCCTACCTGGGCTTGCTCCAGACATCAGGAGAGCTACAAACACACAACCTCTCAGCTAGGAGGCAGTATTATAGTAGTTATATTCTTGTACATAGGAGCAGTATTATAGTAGTTATATTCTTGTACATAGGAGCAGTATTATAGTAGTTATATTCTTGTACATAGGGCAGTATTATAGTAGTTATATTCTTGTACATAGGGGCAGTATTATAGTAGTTATATTCTTGTACATAGGAGCAGTATTATAGTAGTTATATTCTTGTACATAGTGGCAGTATTATAGTAGTTATATTCTTGTACATAGGGACAGTATTATAGTAGTATTATATTCTTGTATATAGTGGAGCAGTATTATATAGTTATATCTTGTCAGCCAGCAGTATAAGGACTTTTACTTGCACCTATGGACCGTTGTCTGACGGCATACTGCCATAGTGAGTAAGTATCTAGGTTTGTTTAAATTCTGTACATCGGGGCAGAGTATAGTAGTATATCTTGTCACAAGTGGGCATGATCTCACATGAGGAGAGCAGTTGTATGAGTTACTGACTTACATGGCTGTAACTCAGTACCGACATTTTACTTTTCTTCTTGTACATTGGAGAAGTTTTTCAAAACTTACTGAGCTTTTTCTCTTACATAGAGTGCAGTTTTGCTGCTAATTCCTGTACTACGTAGTGGCTTCTGTACTAAGCAATTCATATAGGATATGGCACGGGAGCTATATAGTAGGAATCTTGTCTGGGGCAGTTAAGTAGCTATTTCTTGTACATAGGGCAGTAATAGAGATCTTCATGACATAGGGGCAGTATTATAGTAGTTATTCTGTACATAGGGCAGATTATAGTAGTATATCTTGTACATAGGGCAGTATTATAGGTAGTATAGGCAGTATTGTAATGGGGCTATTATATTATCATACGACAGGGCAGATTTAGTAATCAATAGGAATCTGTCATAGGGCAGTATTATATGTAGTTATATTCTTGTACATAGGAGCAGTATTATAGTAGTATATCTTGTACATAGGGCAATATAGTAGATATCTTACATAGGGCAGTATATAGTAGTAATTCTGAATAGGGCAGTTTAGTAGTTATATCTTATAGGGCATTTATAGTAGTTATTCTTGTACATAGGGCAGTATTATAGTAGTTATATTCTTGTACATAGGGGCAGTATTATAGTAGTTATATTCTTGTACATAGGGGCAGTATATAGTAGTTATATTCTTGTACATAGGGGCAGTATTATAGTAGTTATATATCTATACATAGGGCAGTATTATAGTAGTTATATTCTTGTACATAGGGCAGTATTATAGTAGTTATATTCTTGTACATAGGAGCAGTATATATAGTAGTTATATTCTTGTACATAGGGGCAGTATTATAGTAGTTATATTCTTGTACATAGGGGCAGTATTATAGTAGTTATATTCTTGTACATAGGGCAGTATTATAGTAGTTATATTCTTGTACATAGGGCAGTATATAGTAGTTATATTCTTGTACATAGGGCAGTATTATAGTAGTTATATTCTTGTACATAGGGCAGTATTATAGTAGTTATATTCTTGTACATAGGGGCAGTATTATAGTAGTTATATTCTTGTACATAGGGGCAGTATTTATATACTGTGAGTATATATAGTATATTCTTGTACATAGGAGCAGTATTATAGTAGTTTATTCTGTACATAGGGCAGTTATTATAGTATTTATTTATTCTTGTACATAGGGGCAGTATTATAGTAGTTATATTCTTGTACATAGGGCAGTTATGTATATCTGTAATAGGCAGTATTATAGTAGTTATCTTGTACATAGGGCAGTATTATAGTAGTTATATTCTTGTACATAGGGGCAGTATTATAGTAGTTAATATTCTTGTACATAGGGGCAGTATTATAGTAGTTATATTCTTGTACATAGGGCAGTATTATAGTAGTTATATATTCTTGTACATAGGGGCAGTATTATAGTAGTTATATTCTTGTACATAGGGTCGTATTATAGTAGTTATATTCTTGTACATAGGGCAGTATTATAGTAGTTATATTCTTGTACATAGGGGCAGTATTATATGTAGAGTTATTATTATTTCTTGTACATAGGGGCAGTATTATAGTAGTTATATTCTTGTACATAGGGCAGTATATAGTATTATTCTTGTACATAGGGCATATTAAGTAGTTATATTCTTGTACATAGGGGCAGTATTATAGTAAGTATTAATTCTTGTACATAGGGCAGTATTATAGTAGTTATATTCTTGTACATAGGGCAGTATTATAGTAGTTATATTCTTGTACATAGGGCAGTATTATAGTAGTTATATTCTTGTACATAGGGCAGTATTATAGTAGTTATATTCTTGTACATAGGAGCAGTATTATAGTAGTTATATTCTTGTACATAGGGCAGTATTATAGTAGTTATATTCTTGTACATAGGGCAGTATTATAGTAGTTATATTCTTGTACATAGGGCAGTATTATAGTAGTTATATTCTTGTACATAGGGCAGTATTATAGTAGTTATATTCTTGTACATAGGCAGTATTATAGTATTAATTCTTGTACATAGGCATATTATAGTAGTTATATTCTTGTACATAGGGCAGTATTATTAGTTATATTCTTGTACATAGGGCAGTATTATATAGTTATATTCCTGTACATAGGGGCAGTATTATAGTAGTTATATTCTTGTATATAGGAGCGGTATTATAGTAGTTATATTCTTGTATTAGGGGCAGTATTATAGTATTATATTCTGTACATAGGGGCAGTATTATAGTAGTTATATTCTTGTGCATAGGGACAGTATTATAGTAGTTATATTCTTGTATATAGGAGCAGTATTATAGTAGTTATATTCTTGTACATAGGGGCAATTTTTATTGTAAAAACCAAACAAATACAAATATACTGACAATCCTCCAGTAATACAAAAATAAATTCACTTGGATTGTACATACATTCATTACATATCCGGATTATACATATAAAATTATCTTAAAGAGTCCATACACCTGGTTGGAAAAAAAAACAAACAAAAAAAAAAAAAAACATCATATTTCAACCCAGTGACACATCCTTCAATAACTTAACATTTCCTAATGATTTTATCTATCTGGGGTCGGACATTATTTAGTTGACAGCGTCACAGATCTGGGTCGGAGTTATTCTGGTCACCGCCGGTCTCCATTTCAGACTCTACCCGAGAGCCCTCAGGTAATGGCTTCCGCTTGGGCGGAGGACAGTCCTCTACGTCCCTATCAAACTCTGCGTCAATTCTTCTAAGGTCATCCTCAAAATCACCGTCAGACTCAGACAGAACACCAAACCTATTAGATAAGTCCATTACACCTGCAGAACTCTGGACCTTCTTCCTGGCTCCTTGGCCAGTGTCATACTCCTTCTCAGGTTTACGGGAGGTCTTGTCCTTTTTCTTCCTTTTAGTCTGAGACACAGATGGTAGTACTGAAGTAATGCTTCCCTGTGACTGCTGCCCCTGAGGGACAACCTCCATACTTCCCTGTGCACCCTCTGAACCCTGCTGCTCTGGTGTCACCTGAGTAGACCCCTGGTGGGCCTCCGGTCTGGCCAGTATTTCCCCTGACAGTAAAGCTGCCTCCTCCAGAATCTCTGCCCCTGCCACCAAATCCTCATCAGGATAGTCCTTACAGATATTGTGCCAGGCGTCAGGACAGTCCCTGTGAGGGTGACCGATCTTCCCACAGAGGTTGCACCTGATGTTCTGGCAGTCTGCAGCCACATGGCCGACCTCCCCACACAGGTTGCACTTCACCACAGTACACGTATTCGCCAGGTGACCCGCCTTGCCACATTTGAAGCACTTACGAGGCTGCCCAGGATAGAAACACACACCCCTCTCCCTCCCAATAAAGAAGGAGTTGGGTAAGTGGGCAGTGATATTATCGCACTGGCGCAGTTTCACCAAAACCCTCCACCCTCCCGTCCAGATACCATCATTGTCTCTGCTTTTGGTGAGGTCAGAGACCAGGTCACAATGCCTCCGGAGCCACACCACAATGTCCTGCGGGGGAACAGACTCATTCCAGAAGATGAGATTAACCGTAACGGTATCTGGCTTAGAGATAGGAATAAAGCTGAACTTACTCCAGCCCTCAGAGTCTCTAAACTTGGGGAAATTAGACCAGAACCTGTCCAGGTCACTCATGAGCTTAAAGCTGACGTCATAGCCCTGCCTGTCTGGAAGATTAATCACCGCCAAGATGCTGACTGGCGCAAACCCCATCTGGCGACACAAGAGCTCCCTGACCACAAACCTTCTATCTGGCAGATCCTCCTTGGCACCTCTGTGCCGGAAACGCACGACGTTTCTCCGTTTAAACGCCTGGCCGGTATAATTGGCACCAGAGGTGAAGGACGGAGCGCCACGACTCCAGGCATTACTTGGGGGAACCTGCGGGGTCACACTAGGCTGACTGACGGGGTGAGGGTCTGCAGCAGGGGGGGCTTCTACACCTTGTGTGCTCGGAATTAAAGGGGGGAAATCACAGACATTATCATGTACATTGTTATCATCAACATCAATGTCACTATCAGACTGCGCAGCGTCCAGCCCAAAAATACTGTGCTCCCCCAAACCCCCGAACCCTCAGATACAGCACGGTTATCCCCAGCATCAGAGCCCTGCTGGGCACCATCAGGAACTACCGGCACATGTCCACTGCCCAACTGTGGTGCATGGCATTCTGAGACTTGTAGTCCCTGTGCTGAAAAATGTCCATGCTGCTGCTTGGAATCTGCTGCAGGCGGCTGTACTGGGCATTCTGCGACTTGTTGTACCTCTACTGGAATGTGCCCTTCATGCTGCTGCTTGGAATCTGCTGCAGGCTGTTGTGCTGGGCATTCTGAAACTTGTGGTACGTCTGCTGGGGTCTGTACTACAGGCTGCTGCTGGTGCGGCATTTGCCCCTTTTGGAAGCAGAAACTTGAAGGCTGCAGCACTGTCCGCACCTGCTTCTGGGGTCCACCTGGGACAATGTCTGACCTGGAGCCTGCAGAGTTCTGCTTCTGTGAATTAAACAGTTCCTGGTTCCTATAAGTCTCCGCCAGGGGCCCCATCCTCTCTAGGACGCAGTCCATGTCCCTCACCACTTTTGCCAGCAATACACCCAGTGTGTTCAGAGTCTCATCATAAAAATCATGACTCCCGGGATTAATAGCCTTTAGCTTATAGCAAGTGTCTATCTGCATCTGTAGTGAGTCTTTCTGCTGCTGTAACTCACCGAACTTCTTGACCAGTCCTGGGATCTCCTCTGCGAGCTGAAGCTCAGGTGCACGTGGCGTGTACTCCTGGGATCCTGCATTCAGCGATGTCCCCGGCTGCTTGAACCCAGACGTCTCCTTAATTTTCACCACCGCTGGTTTCATGGCTCCAGGCTCCACAGCACTTTTACTGCTGCCACCTGACTGCGACCGTGTGCGTCCTGACCGCGCCATACTGCCATGCTGCTGTAAGTTCTCCTGGATGGTTTGTCTTTCCAAAGACGTCCGTCTCTGCCTGGGAGCAGGAGAGGTGATCTGCACAGCTGGGGCTGATCTCAACTGTGCACCTGGCAGGAGCTGCTTGCTGACTGGGGAGTTACCTGACTTCACATTGTGCTGTAACCCATCGCTGACCGACACTTTTCCTTCTTGCTTCTTTGCTGGACTTGGAGAAGGTTTTCCTCCCAAAACTTTACTGACGGCTTTTTCCTCCTTCACAGAACTGCTGCAGCTTTGGCTCGCTGCATTCACTGCTCTGACAGTGGCTCTGGGATTAACATTCCCATTAGGAGAGGCCTGGGAGGCTTGTCCCAGTGTAGGCCGGGAAGCCTGGGCCTTGCCTGGGGAGCTTCCCCGCCCAGGGTGGCCCCTCCCTGGGCTTGCTCCAGACATCAGGAGAGCTACAAACACACAACCTCTCAGCTAGGAGGCAGTATTATAGTAGTTATATTCTTGTACATAGGGGCAGTATTATAGTAGTTATATTCTTGTACGTAGGGGGCAGTATTATAGTAGTTATATTCTTGTACATAGGGGGCAGTATTATAGTAGTTATATTCTTGTACATAGGAGCAGTATTATAGTAGTTATATTCTTGTACATAGGGGCAGTATTATAGTAGTTATATTCCTGTACGTAGGGGCAGTATTATAGTAGTTATATTCTTGTACATAGGAGCAGTATTATAGTAGTTATATTCTTGTACATAGGAGCAGTATTATAGTAGTTATATTCTTGTACATAGGGGGCAGTATTATAGTAGTTATATTCTTGTACATAGGGGGCAGTATTATAGTAGCTATATTCTTGTATATAGGAGCAGTATTATAGTAGTCATCTTCTTGTACATAGGGGGCAGTATTATAGTAGTTATATTCTTGTGCATAGGGGCAGTATTATAGTAGTTATATTCTTGTACATAGGGGCAGTATTATAGTAGTTATATTCTTGTACATAGGGGCAGTATTATAGTAGTTATATTCTTGTACATAGGGGCAGTATTATAGTAGTTATATTCTTGTACATAGGGGGCAGTATTATAGTAGTTATATTCTTGTACACAGGGGGCAGTATTGTAGTAGTTATATTCTTGTACATAGGGGGCAGTATTATAGTAGTTATATTCTTGTACACAGGGACAGTATCCCTATGATCCCACAACATAAATGATATAGATGATAGACAAATTGAACAGCCTTTTTGCTATTCTTTGTCCAGTGATGCTTTGGCTCATGGATCTCCATGTTCTGGCTGCTGATGGAATAAGTAGAGCTTGCCTGTTCTAACCTATAAAGCTCTGTGGAATTATTTAGTACATTTTGCAATTAGGTAATTGTAAAAATAGTATTTTTGAAGTGGATCCAGCCTTTACTGGGAACACATTAGGTTTTGCGGTGGTTCATAACGTGTTTACATTAATTCGTATAAAGTCATAATATAATTGCTGTTTCGCTAAGTTTCCATCATGTAAACAAATTAAAAAACCGTCGGCGGTGAAACGCTCCACCTGGCAGGGAGTGTCAGTTTCCAATTAGAAAGAGCTCAGGACTTTACTTTCCCCTGAGCTCGACTTGGGAGGTGATGTTTAGTCCACAGGGAAACCAGCAACATCAAAATATGAAACCACAAGAGATCTCCAAAAGGGGATTCCAGGAGAGGCGCCCAAACATTTTTTTTTTTTAGGTAAAATAACGTGTTTTTTTTTACACCTAATCCCTGTTTTTTTCCAGTTCAGGAAACAATTTAGGACTTTAATTTTAGCAAAATAAGTGAATGTAAAACATAAATGTAATTTCGTCCTACGATTGTGGACAGACGTTACTGTGTCGACCCGCCACCACAATTGTGGGTTACCAGGGCAATGGGGTACTCAGAGCCGAGCCCGTAGAAGTCTATGGGGATTGTCACAGGTAGCTGTGGCTCGGTCTGTGGCCCTGGCGGTCTGGCGTATGTTGGGGGAATATTTACAGGGGATAGGTTTATATACAGTTCGTGACGCCACCTGTAGTATTCTGGTAATTAGTACCAGCGCTGCTGTAGATCTCTGAGGGGATGGTGAGGCAGCTAGATGTCGGGTCCCCTACAGGTGGGACTCTTCCCTCAAAGTCTATGGGATTTGTGAAGTCGAGTGCGGATAAAGAACACAGTCTCACACGGTCAGCGTCTTTCCATACCTTTACTTGCAAGTTGTTAAGGCAGGTCCCAGGGAGGCTGATCCAAGGAGAGCGTATCTTGAGACAGCAGCTGGACAAGTTAGGGGCCTCCTTTGACTCCAATAAAACGAGTACAACCAGCCTGAAGCGTAGTTCCCTCAAATCTCCAGCTAATCTTTAGCTGTACCTGCCCAGTCAGCTTAGTGTTAGGGGCCTTCCTGTGAAGGAGCTGAATTCTTATTTTGTCCTGCAGAACTCCAAAGTCTTCACTCCCCTGACCCCAGTTACGTACTGACTATAAGGGGCTTGTCTGCCGCGACCTAGGGTCCGGTAGATTCCTGGTTTTCTTATCACTGTGCTTGAAACAACAGTGACCCTTCGGTCCCAGTGACCGGTAGCAATGTGCTGGACTTCTCCAATCCGTAAGCACTAATCCTATAAATCCACTTGCCTTTCGCCTTGTCCACGCTGGTAACATAAGCACTCAAACTAGCCAAGGGTCGAGCAGTCACTTCTTTCTTTTTCCTTCCTACGAAGTTAGCCACAGATGCTCAGTTATCACAGGCAGGAGCACGTCTCTGAACCTGATACCGTCCTTTAGACAGGGATGCTGAAGACTTTCTGTACTAAAACTTCTTCTTTCTTTCAGTGTATGCTGATGAGGTGATACAGCTCTGACTAGACTAAGGTGTATTCCAAACACCTATACCAGACTCCACGATATGAACTAGTGATAAAGCAGGCTAGACTCCTTCCTCCCTCCAAACGTCTTCTCTCACAGAAGTCTAGACACTCACTCCACACGTCCTCACTGTCCGAAGACAGGAACTAGACTGACTAAAAATCACCTCAACACCTACTACCTTGACCACTCCCTCTAGAGTATACTCCACTACCCTAGGGGTGTGTCTAGTGTGTGTTGAGTGAATGGATATTTAGCATTAAACTGCTGTCTCGCCATACACTCTCCAGGGTACTGCGTGTGCCTACCACCAGGGCTACACATTACTGAAGCGGACAGCAGTAGTGTTTGTGTCTCTCAAATGTCTAAAAGGGGATGTTCTCCAGCACTAAAGGAAAGACGGTAAAACTTAGCCTTTAATCATATAAAATAAAAACATTGGGTTTTTACGCGTTTTGGGTAGAAAAACCCTTAATCACAGTGTTTTCTGTCTGTAGTATTCTCAGTTAGTGAGGACTGCTGCTCCATGAAACCTCTTATTGGACCAGTCCCAAATTGTGACTTGTGACCAGCAATGTTGAAAGACGTCTGTTCAGCCAATCAGTTATCCAAGGTGGCTTTTAATACAAGCAAAGTGAGACCCCAGCCCGTTTCCACACATCCAACATTCATGGTCCAACTACTGACCTTGATGTCCAGCCTGGCCTTAGGTCTCCTGACCCAAACTCAACAGCCTCATAGACACATACGGTATGAAGCTGCTGAATTCGGGTCCGGAGAATTACGGCCAGGCCAGACATGGACATCTATACTGCCAGTCATTTTTTCTCAAAATTTTTCCAAATTCCTGGTGGTTTTTGAAAGGGTTAATTGTAAATTCCCTGGTAGTCTTGTGCAATGTAAAGGTTAATTGTAAAGTCCCTGTTGGTCTACTGTAGTGAAAAGGTTAA
Organism: Oophaga sylvatica; assembly: GCA_033576555.1. NCBI lineage: Eukaryota > Metazoa > Chordata > Amphibia > Anura > Dendrobatidae > Oophaga > Oophaga sylvatica. Next base: position 534,911,768 of record JARQOD010000005.1, on the reverse strand, counting down.
TTGTCCATTCTCCCCTGGTATAATTTTGTGACAAGGTTAATTGTAAACCCTTTGGTTGTCTAGTGTAATGAAAGGGTTATTTGCAATGTCCCTGATGGTCTAGTGTAGTGAAATGGTTGACGGCAGAGTCCCTGGTGGTTTAGTGCAGCAAAACAGTAAATTGTCAACTCGTCAGTGATCTAATATTACTAAAGGGTTAATGTAATATTCCCTGGTGGTCCAGTGTCGTGAAAGAGTAATCTGTCAATTCACCAGCGGTCTAAGAAAGGGTTACATTTACATTTCCTAGTGCTCTACTTTAGTGAAAGGCCTTATTGTAACTTCCCTGGTTGTTTTAGGCAGTGAAAGGGTAAATGTAACATTTTCTGGTAGGGTTAATTTTCAATTCTCTGGGTTAAATGTACATACCCTGGTGGTCCTATGCAGTATAGGCGCTAATTTTACAGTCCTTGGTGAAATTATTGATTTTAAATTATCTGCTAGTCTAACACAGTAAAAGAGTTAATTATAATGTCCCTGGTGGTGTAGTGTAGTGTAAAGATTATCGTTAACACCCCAGCTTATGTATATTGTCAATTCTATCATGGTTTAAGTGGTGAAAATATTGATTGTAATCTCCCTGGGTGTCTACACTAGTGAAAGGTTTAATTGTGAAATCCCCGGAGGTCTAGTGTAGTGAAAAGTTACATTTTCAATTCCCTGGTGGTCTTAGACTTTGAATGGGGTTAATTATACATTACCTTTCTGGCCTAGCATTGTAAAGTATTCCACTCTAACAGGATACTGAAAGCTGCAGCCAATCAGTGGGCCATTGATTGGCTGCAGCAGTCATTTGACAATCAATATTATGTTGCGTGACCACTGGGAGAAGCAGCACTAGCATCAATCCTGAATGTAAGTGGATTTTTTAAAATACGGAATAGGCTGGATGGACTGCCATTTAGGTTTTGGAGCTTGGCTTTTCATTAGTGGTTGCTTTGTTTGGGCTTTTATGGGTAAATAAGTTCATTACGTGGGTTTATATAAGATGTGCAGAGAACAATATACAGGGGCTTCTCACAAAATTAGAATATCATCAAAAAGTCAAATTTATTTCAGTTCTTCAATACAAAAAGTGAATCTCCTCTATTCTATAGAGACATTACACACAGAGTGATCTATTCTATAGAGTCATTACACACAGAGTGATCTATTCTATAGAGTCATTACACACAGAGTGATCTATTCTATAGAGACATTACACACAGAGTGATCTATTCTATAGAGACATTACACACAGAGTGATCTATTCTATAGAGCATTACACACAGAGTGATCTATTCTATAGAGTCATTACACACAGAGTGATCTATTCTATAGAGTCATTACACACAGAGTGATCTATTCTATAGAGACATTACACACAGAGTGATCTATTCTATAGAGCATTACACACAGAGGATCTATTCTATAGAGTCATTACACCAGAGTGATCTATTCTATAGAGACATTACACACAGAGTGATCTATTCTATAGAGACATTACACACAGAGTGATCTATTCTATAGAGACATTACACACAGAGTGATCTATTCTATAGAACATTACACACAGAGTGATCTATTCTATAGAGTCATTACACACAGAGTGATCTATTCTATAGAGTCATTACACACAGAGTGATTATCTAGATCAACAGATAGGTTTTCTATAGAGTACACACGAGTTCTGAATTACAAGTGATTATTCTATAAGTTACACAAAGTGTTATTCTTAGATTAACGAGTGTCTTTGACATAACGAGGTATTCTAAGGCAAAGGACTATTCTATGCATTCACACGGACTTATGGATTCACGATCTATCTTGAGCTTAAGTGATTATCTATAGGATTACACGTCTTATGTACCAAAGGATCTTTCTAACATTACAGAGTGACTATCGGCTACAATCTATTAGTATACACACAGGTGACTATTAAGATACAAGTGATCTTCTAGCTTACACAGAGTGATTATTATAGTCTTCACCAAGTGATCTATTTATGAGTCACACAGAGTGATATTAGAGCACACTGATATCTATAGAATTACACACGAGTGTATTATAGAGACACACAGAGTGATCTTCAAGACATTACACATATATTAGACTTACAGAGTGACTATTCTATAGAGTCTTACAACAGATGTCTATTAGCTAACCATGTTATTCTTAGAGATTACCACGTGTTATTCTTAGTCTTAACAGGTGATCTTTGAGTTCACAGTCTATTCTATAGAGACATTACACACAGAGTGATCTATTCTATAGAGTCATTACACACAGAGTGATCTATTCTATAGAGTATACACATAGGATCTATTCAATAGAGTCATTACACACAGAGTGATCTATTCTATAGAGTCATTACACACAGAGTGATCTATTCTATAGAGCATTACACACAGAGTGATCTATTCTATAGAGACATTAACACACAGAGTGATCTATCTAAAGAGTGATTAACAACGAGTGATCTATTCTATAGAGTCATTACACAGAGTGATCTATTCTATAGAGTCATTACACACAGAGTGATCTATTCTATAGAGACATTACACACAGAGTGATCTATTCTATAGAGTCATTACACACAGAGTGATCTATTCTATAAGCATTACACAGAGTGATCTATTCTATAGAGTCATTACACACAGAGTGATCATTCATAGAGATCATTACACACATGATCTATTCTTAGAGTCATTACACACAAGTGATCTATTCTATAGAGTCATTCACACAGAGTGATCTATTCTATAGAGTCATTACACAGAGTGATCTATTCTATAGAGTCATTACACACAGAGTGATCTATTCTATAGAGACATTACACACAGAGTGATTATTCTATAGTAGCATACACACAAGTGATCTATTCTATAGAGTCATTACACACAGAGTGATCTATTCTATAGAGTCATTACACACGAGTGATCTATTCTATAGAGCATTACACACAGAGTGATCTATTCTATAGAGTCATTACACACAGATGATCTATTCTATAGATACATACACAGAGTGATCTATTCTTATAGAGTCATTACACACAGAGTGATCTATTCTATAGAGTCATTACACACAGATGATCTATTCTATAGAGACATTTTACACACAGAGTGATCTATTCTATAGAGCATTACACACAGAGTGATCTATTCTATAGAGCATTACACACAGAGTGATCTATTCTATAGAGTCATTACACAGAGTGATCTATTCTATAGAGTCATTACACACAGAGTGATCTATTCTATAGAGCATTACACACAGAGTGATCTATTCTATAGAGACATTACACAGAGTGATCTATTCTATAGAGTCATTACACACAGAGTGATCTATTCTTAGAGTCATTACACACAGAGTGATCTATTCTATAGAGACATTACACACAGAGTGATCTATTCTATAGATCATTACACACAGAGTGATCTATTCTATAGAGTCATTACACACAAGTGATCTTTCTATAGAGCATTACACACAGAGTGATCTATTCTATAGAGTCATTACACAGAGTGATCTATTCTATAGAGTCATTACACACAGAGTGATCTATTCTATAGAGACATTACACACAGAGTGATCTATTCTATAGAGTCATTACACACAGAGTGATCTATTCTATAGAGCATTACACAGAGTATCTATCTAAGTCATACACACAGAGTGATCTATTCTATAGAGACATTACACACAGAGTGATCTATTCTATAGAGTCATTACACACAGAGTGATCTATTCTATAGAGTCATTACACACAGAGTGATCATTATCAAGAGTACATTACACACAGTGATCTATTCTATAGAGTCATTACACACAGAGTGATCTATTCTATAGAGACTTACACACAGAGTGATCTATTCTATAGAGACATTACACACAGAGTGATCTATTCTATAGAGACATTAACACAGATGATCTATTCTATAGAGTCATTACACACAGAGTGATTATTCTATAGTCATTCACACAGAGTGATCTATTCTATAGAGTCATTACACACAGAGTGATCTATTCTATAGAGTCATTACACAGAGTGATCTATTCTATAGAGTCATTACACACAGAGTGATCTATTCTATAGAGTCATTACACACAGAGTGATCATTCTATAGAGACACACACAGAGTGATCTATTCTATAGAGTCATTACACACAGAGTGATCTATTCTATAGAGAATTACACACAGAGTGATCTATTCTATAGAGACATTACACACAGAGTGATCTATTCTATAGAGTCATTACACACAGAGTGATCTATTCATAGAGTCATTACACACAGAGTGATCTATTCTATAGAGTCATTACACAGAGTGATCTATTCTATAGAGTCATTACACACAGAGTGATCTATTCTATAGAGATTTACACACAGAGTGATCTATTCTAAGAGACATTACACACAGAGTGATCTATTCTATAGAGTCATTACACACAGAGTGATCTATTCTGTAGAGTCATTACACACAGAGTGATCTATTCTATAGAGACATTACACACAGAGTGATCTATTCTATAGAGTCATTACACACAGAGTGATCTATTCTATAGAGTCATTACACACATAGTGATCTATTCTATAGAGTTATTACACACAGAGTGATCTATTCTATAGAGTCATTACACAGAGTGATCTATTCTATAGAGTCATTACGCACAGAGTGATCTATTCTATAGAGACATTACACACAGAGTGATCTATTCTATAGAGTCATTACACACAGAGTGATCTATTCTATAGAGTCATTACACAGAGTGATCTATTCTTTAGAGTCATTACACACAGAGTGATCTATTCTATAGAGACATTACACACAGAGTGATCTATTCTATAGAGTCATTACACACAGAGTGATCTATTCTATAGAGTCATTACACACAGAGTGATCTATTCTATAGAGTCATTACACACAGAGTGATCTATTCTATAGAGTCATTACACACAGTGATCTATTCTATAGAGTCATTACACACAGAGTGATCTATTCTATAGAATCATTACACACAGAGTGATCTATTCTATAGAGACATTAAACACAGAGTGATCTATTCTATAGAGTCATTACACACAGAGTGATCTATTCTATAGTCATTACACACAGAGTGATCTATTCTATAGAGACATTACACACAGTGATCTATTCTATAGAGTCATTACACACAGAGTGATCTATTCTATAGAGACATTACACACAGAGTGATCTATTCTAGAGTTATTACACACAGAGTGATCTATTCTATAAAGACATTACACACAGAGTGATCTATTCTATAGAGACATTACACACAGTGATCTATTCTATAGAGTCATTACACCGAGTGATCTATTCTATAGAGTCATTACACACAGAGTGATCTATTCTATAGAGTCATTACACACAGAGTGATCTATTCTATAGAGACATTACACACAGAGTGATCTATTCTATAGTCATTACACACAGAGTGATCTATTCTATAGAGTCATTACACACAGAGTGATCTATTCTATAGAGTCATTACACACAGAGTGATCTATTCTATAGAGTCATTACACACAGAGTGATCTATTCTATAGAGACATTACACACAGAGTGATCTATTCTATAGAGTCATTACACACAGAGTGATCTATTCTATAGAGACATTACACACAGAGTGATCTATTCTATAGAGTCATTACACACAGAGTGATCTATTCTATAGAGTCATTACACACAGAGTGATCTATTCTATAGAGACATTACACACAGAGTGATCTATTCTATAGAGTCATTACACACAGAGTGATCTATTCTATAGAGACATTACACACAGAGTGATCTATTCTATAGAGTCATTACACACAGAGTGATCTATTCTATAATCATTACACACAGAGTGATCTATTCTATAGTCATTACACACAGAGTGATCTATTCTATAGAGTCATTACACACAGAGTGATCTATTCTATAGACATTACACACAGAGTGATCTATTCTATATAGACATTACACACAGAGTGATCTATTCTATAGAGACATTACACACAGTGATCTATTCTATAGTCATTACACACAGAGTGATCTATTCTATAGAGACATTACACACAGAGTGATCTATTCTATAGAGTCATTACACACAGAGTGATCTATTCTATAGAGTCATTACACACAGAGTGATCTATTCTATAGTCATTACACACAGAGTGATCTATTCTATAGAGACATTACACACAGAGTGATCTATTCTATAGAGTCATTACACACAGTGATCTATTCTATAGAGTCATTACACAGAGTGATCTATTCTATAGAGACATTACACACAGAGTGATCTATTCTATAGAGTCATTACACACAGAGTGATCTATTCTATAGAGTCATTACACACAGAGTGATCTATTCTATAGAGTCATTACACACAGAGTGAAGACTGGAAAACATGTATTTGGAAGTCGCCTTGCTCCACTCATCAGGAGAGCTTTAAACTAGAACAATGTGGGAAGGGAAGCAAAACGCCAGAAAAGCCATACACTTGACAAATACTATTGAGATTTCTGCTATTAGAAGTGAAGGGAAAGAACAAAGACAAAAAAATTTACATAATAAAAATATTGAAGGAAGAGAAACCAATCACAAACTAAAGTGTTTCTATACGAATGCACAAAGCATGGGCAACAAACAAGGAGAACTGGAGCTACTAACGCAGGAGAAGAAATATGATGTCATTGGAATCACTGAGACTTGGTGGGACGATACACATGATTGGAATACAAGGCTAGAAGGATACAACTTATTTGCAAGAAACAGACTTGATAAACGAGGAGGAGGTGTTGCATTGTATGTTAGAAAAGCGTATATCTGCACAGAGATTGACGCTTCAGAGACTGGGAGTTCTGTGGAAACTGTTTGGGTAAGAATACAAGGACAGAACAATGGAAAGGACACCATTGTAGGCATTTACTACAGGCCGCCTGTGCAAGCTGAAGATATGGATGAACTCTTTATGCATCAAATGGCCAAGTTCTCCAAAAAATATGACATAGTGGTCATGGGAGATTTCAACTATCCAGACATTTGTTGGGAATCTCTCTCAGGCAAAACGAACAGGTCAAGGAAATTCTTATCCTCTCTTGCTGACAACTTTATCTTCCAAAAGGTAATGGAGAAAACAAGGGGATCTGCTACCTTGGATCTAATCCTCATAAACAGGGAGGAAATGGTGGAGGAGGTAAGAGTGGCTAGGACCCTAGGAGGTAGTGACCATGCTATTTTAGAATTTTGGATAACAAGAGGTGGAAGACCTGTGAAGACTCAGACGTCAAGGTTAGATTTCAGAAAGGCAGATTTTAAGGAACTCAGAAAGAGAATTGGAGGGATCCAATGGCTGGATATCCTTAAGGACAAAAATGTCCAGGAAGGATGGAAAATCTTGAAAAATGAGATTCTCAAAGCACAATCGTTAACAATTCCAAAAAGAGGGAAGAATGGGAAGCATTTAAGGAAACCAGGATGGATGAACATAGAACTTAAACACATGCTAAAAAGGAAGAAAGAAATGTTTATCAAATGGAAAGAGGGAGGCATATCTAAAGAAGAATATAATGCCGTCTGCAGAACCTGCAGGGCACAAATCAGATTATCTAAAGCTGACAATGAATTAAGGCTTGCAAGTGACGTCAAAAGCAACAAAAAAGGATTTTGGGGATACGTCAAAAGTAAAAGAAAAGTCAAAGATGCTATAGGATTTTTACAGGATGAAAATGATGAAATGGTAAGTCAGGATGTTGAGAAGGCTGAACTTTTAAATTCCTATTTTGCATCTGTTTTCTCTCAGAAAGGAAATGTAACATCAACTGATCTTCACTGTCCTATTAAAGGAATAGAAGAATCCAGGATATCTATAAACAGAAAGACAGTGAGGAAACACTTAGCTAACATAAATGAATTCAAGTCTCCAGGTCCAGATGAATTACACCCCAGAATACTAAAGGAGATAGCAGAAGAAATTCTTGAACCACTGTCCATAATCTTTGAAAATTCTTGGAGAACAGGAGAAGTCCCAGAAGACTGGAGAAGAGCAAATGTTGTTCCTATCTTCAAAAAGGGGAAGAAGGTGGACCCAGGGAACTACAGGCCGGTGAGTCTGACTTCTATACCAGGAAAGATCTTTGAACAAATTATTAAAGAACATGTATGCAAGTACCTGGATAAGAATGAAGTGATTAAACAGAGTCAGCATGGGTTTGTAACTAATAAGTCATGTCAGACTAACTTAATTTCCTTCTATGACAGAATCACTGACTGGGTGGATCAGGGAAATGCTGTAGATATAGTATATCTTGACTTCAGCAAAGCATTTGACAAAGTATCTCACGCAATCCTTATTGAAAAAATGACTAAGTATGGAATGGACAAGGCAACTGTTAGGTGGATTCATAACTGGCTTAGTGATCGGACCCAAAGAGTGGTTGTAAATGGCTGCACATCCAGTTGGAAGAATGTCTCAAGTGGGGTACCACAAGGCTCTGTTTTGGGCCCTGTATTGTTCAACATCTTTATCAATGATTTAGATGAAGGAATTGAGGGTAAACTGATCAAATTTGCTGATGACACAAAGCTAGGAGGGGTAGCTAATACTAGAGAAGAGAGAGAGAGGATTCAAAAAGATATACATAAACTGGAGCAGTGGGCAGCAACTAACAGAATGGATTTTAACAGGGAAAAATGCAAAGTACTACATCTGGGCAATAAAAATGAAAAAAGCATATACAAAATGGGAGGAATAGGGCTAAGTAACAGAACATGTGAAAAAGACTTGGGTATACTAATTGATCACAGACTTAACATGAGTCAACAGTGTGATGCAGCAGCAAAAAAGGCAAATGCAATTCTAGGATGTATCAACAGAAGCATACAGTCTAGATCACGTGAGGTCATTATTGTCCTCTACTCCTCTTTGGTCAGACCTCATCTGGAATACTGTGTCCAGTTTTGGGCACCACATTTTAAAAAAGACATCAACAAACTGGAGCAAGTTCAGAGAAGAGCCACCAGAATGGTGACCGGTCTGCAAACCATGTCCTATGAGGAACGGTTGCAGGATTTGGGAATGTTTAGCTTGCAAAAAAGAAGACTGAGAGGAGACTTAATAGCTGTCTACAAATATCTCAAGGGCTGTCACATTATAGAAGGATCATCTTTATTCTCATTTGCACAAGGAAAGACTAGAAGCAATGGGATGAAACTGAATGGGAGGAGACACAGATTAGATATTAGAAAAAATTTTTTGACAGTTAGGGTGATCAATGAGTGGAACAGGCTGCCACGACAGGTGGTGAGTTCTCCTTCAATGGAAGTCTTCAAACAGAGGCTGGACAGACATCTGTCTGGGATGATTTAGAGAATCCTGCTTTGAGCAGGGGGTTGGACCAGAAGGCCCAGGAGGTCCCTTCCAACTCTACCATTCTATGATTCTATGATTCTATGATCTATTCTATATAGTCATTACACACAGAGTGATCTATTCTATAGAGACATTACACACAGAGTAATCTATTCTATAGAGTCATTACACACAGAGTGATCTATTCTATAGAGTCATTACACACAGAGTGATCTATTCTATAGAGACATTACACACAGAGTGATCTATTCTATAGAGTCATTACTAGAGTTGAGCGATACTTTCCGATATCCTAAAGTATCGGAATCGGAATGGTATCGCCGATATCACTAAAATATCGGCGATACCCGATACCGATACCGGAAGTCCCATGTAAGTCTATGGGAACAAAATATCGCAACTAAAAAAAACCCCATTCTTTCCTTGTAAACACTAAATATACACACATAGAATACATATATATATATATACATGTCATTGTGACATATATATATACATATATGTATAGTTTATACACTTCTACATAGTAAAATATCCTTTGATTCAATTGCCGGGTAAAGCCGGCTTCAGTGAAAAGACAGAAGCACCCGACATGAAATGACACTTGGTGTACATAGGGTTAACCATGTCTTTTCATGTCGTTTGCTATCTGATTTGCACAAACAATTAAATCAGACTATGTGTGCAAAATTTCACACCTGTAGGGGTTAATTAAAGGTGTAAATTCTTGTAAAAAAAACGGACTTTTTTGCTACGAATTTACACCTTTAATTAACCCCTACAGGTGTGAAATTTTGCACACATAGTCTGATTTAATTGTTTGTGCAAATTAGATAGCAAAGGACATGAAAAGACATGGTTAACCCTATGTACACCAAGTGTCATTTCATGTCGGGTCACCCGACATGAAATGACACTTGGTGTACATAGGGTTAAACATTTCTTTTCATGTCCTTTGCTATCTAATTTGCACAAACAATTAAATCAGACTATGTGTGCAAAATTTCACACCTGTAGGGGTTAATTAAAGGTGTAAATTCGTTGTAAAAAAAACGGACTTTTTTGCTACGAATTTACACCTTTAATTAACCCCTACAGGTGTGAAATTTTGCACACATAGTCTGATTTAATTGTTTGTGCAAATTAGATAGCAAAGGACATGAAAAGACATGGTTAACCCTATGTACACCAAGTGTCATTTCATGTCGGGTTCTGCATTTTCACAAAAGCCGGCAATTGAATTAGCGGCTATTATACTATGTAGAAGTGTATGAACTAAAATATAAATATATATATATATGTGTCACAAATTCAATGACATGTATATATATATATGAGGTGTAAAATTGCTGAAAAAAAATGCGTGGGCTCCCGCCCTATTTTCGCAACCAGACAGACAAAGCCAGTGAGTGGGGGCAGATAATAATAGCCCAGAGAGGGACCATTATTTTTGCCCCCCCCCGGCTACTAACATCTGCCCCCAGACACCCCAGGAAAGACAAATCTATAATTAGATTCGCCCTTTCTGGCACTTTGCCCGTCTATTCCCATTGCCCTGTAGCGGTGGCGAATGGGTTAATATGGGGTTAAAGCCACCTTGCTATTGAAAGGTGACCTTAAGACAGGTTAATAATTGAGAGCTGTCAATTAGACAACTATCAATTATTAATCCTATTGCATGAAATAAAAATAAAACACACACACTTTAATTAAAAATCATTTTAATGAAATAAAGACACATGTTTTTGACCATCTTTTATTTTACTGCAAAAACCATTTCCTGTAATAAAAATAAAATAAAAAAGCAAAATTATTCTTACCTATCCCATGCACAGTCAGGTCCCACGGTGTAATCCTTCAGAAAGGGTTAATGTTTACTGCAGGGACCTCAGCTAATGCTGCAGCCTCACAGTAAACCCCAAATGAATGAGTTCCTCTCCTGCCTGACAGGAGAGTAAAGGCTGGGTGTCACATAACGATACACCAGCGATCCCGACAACGATATGCACTTGTCAGGATCGCTGGTGTATCGCTACATGATCGCTGCTGAGCTGCCAAACAGGCAGCTCAGGTAGCGATCTGGGACAGCGACACTGCGGGTAACATCGCTTAAGGGCCCGTCTCACATAGCGATATCGCTACCGAGATCGCTGCTGAGTCACTAGTTTTGTGACGCAGCAGCGAGCTCACCAGCGATATCGCTGTGTGTGACATTCAGCGACGATCAGCCCCCTGCCGGGTATCGCTGATCGTCGCAGAAATGTCAGGACCTTTTTTTGATCGCTGGTTTCCCTCTGACAGGCACGCATCGCTGCGTGTGACAGGCGGGAGACCAGCGATCCGCTGGTAACCAAGGTACACAGCGGGTTTCCAGGCACCGCGCAGCGCTTGGAAACCCGCTGTGTACCTTGGATACCAGCTCCCTGCATCAGGGCGCTGGTATCCAAGGTACACAGCGGGTTTCTAGGCACAGCCCCGCGCCTGGAAACCCGCTGTGTACCTTGGTTACCAGCGGATCGCTGGTCTCCCGCCTGTCACACGCAGCGATGTGTGCCTGTCAGCGGGAAACCAGCGATCAAAGGTCCTGACATTTCAGCGACGATCAGCGATACCCGGCAGGGTGGCTGATCGTCGCTGAATGTCACACACAGCGATATCGCTGGTGAGCTCGCTGCTGCGTCACAAAACTAGTGACTCAGCAGCGATCTCGGTAGCGATATCGCTATGTGAAACGGGCCCTTAAGTGGAAAGCTTAATTGATTGCTTTCCACTTTCACTTCAGGTCAGCCAGGGACACAATCAGTGACGTCAGAGGGAACTGATTAACAAAAATAGGGGTTCCCTTCGAAAAAAAAATGGCGTGGGGTCCCCCCTATTTTTGTTAACCAGCCAGATGAAGCAGACCACTGAGGCCTGGATTTTCAGGCTGTTAAGGAGCCAAGATCCATGGACCTTGCCAGCCTGATAATACTAGGCCACAGCAGTCTGCATATCTTGGCTGATTAACAAAAATAGGGGATCCCCTCGAAAAAAATTGGCGTGGGGTCCCCCCTATTTTTGTTAACCAGCCAGATGAAGCAGACCGCTGAGGCCTGGATTTTCAGGCTGTTAAGGAGCCAAGATCCATGGACCTTGCCAGCCTGATAATACCAGGCCACAGCAGTCTGCATATCTTGGCTGATTAACAAAAATAGGGGATCCCCTCGAAAAAAATTGGCGTGGGGTCCCCCCTATTTTTGTTAACCAGCCAGATGAAGCAGACCGCTGAGGCCTGGTTTTTCAGGCTGGTAAGGATCCAATATCCATGGACCTTGCAAGCCTGATAATACCAGGCCACAGCAGTCTGCTTAGCTTGGCTGGTTAACAAAAATAGGGGATCCCCTCGAAAAAAAAACGGCGTGGGGATCCCCCCTATTTTTGTTAACCAGCCAAGTAAAATGCAGACTGCTGCGGCCTGGTATTAAAAGACTGTCAAGGCCCATGGATTTTGGCCCTCAACAGCCTGATAATACCAGGCTACAGCAGCCCCACATTTGGCGCATCAAAAGATGTGCCAATTGTGGCACTTTACCCGGCTCTTCCCACTTGCCCTGTAGCGGTGGCAAGTGGGGTAATAAGGGGTTAATGTCACCGTTGATTGCACGGTGACAATAAGCCCGGTTAATAATGGAGAGGCGTCAATAAGACACCGATCCATTATTAATCCCAAAGTTATTAAATGTATAAAAAAAAGACACAGCAAGAAAAAAGTCTTTTAATGAAATAAAAGAGACAACACAGTTTTCATTTCTTTTATTACTCTCTCATTCCTGCGACGCCATCGATCTCCTGTAAAAAAAGAAAAAAAACAAACCAACAGTATACCACCTGTCCGACGCAGTCCATAGTAACGATAGTCCCACGACGATCCAGCTCTGCTACATCGCAATGACAGGCAGAGCCTGTCATTGCAACGCAGCACAGCTGATTACCTGCTTCCCCGGCGGTGACGTCATCGGACTGACTGCTTTACGGCCGGGATTACCCAGCAGTCACTGCAGTTATCGCGAGAAACTGCATGTGACCGCCGGGGAAAGAAGAGGATGGCGGCCATGAAGCAGTCCAGGACGTGACCGCCGGAGATCTTCTGCCAGGTAAGTGCCGCTGACTCCTGACAGACCCGACCAACGGACACTGACAGTGACAGTGACAATCCCGATTCCGGTATCCGATAAGACGAAAATATCGGAACTCGGAATCGGAATTCCGATACAGCCAATATCGGCCGATACCCGATATTTGCAGTATCGGAATGCTCAACACTAGTCATTACACACAGAGTGATCTATTCTATAGAGTCATTACACACAGAGTGATCTATTCTATAGAGACATTACACACAGAGTGATCTATTCTATAGTCATTACACACAGAGTGATCTATTCTATAGAGACATTACACACAGAGTGATCTATTCTATAGTCATTACACACACAGTGATCTATTCTATAGAGTCATTACACACAGAGTGATCTATTCTATAGAGTCATTACACACAGAGTGATCTATTCTATAGAGTCATTACACACAGAGTGATCTATTCTATAGAGTCATTACGCACAGAGTGATCTATTCTATAGAGTCATTACACACAGAGTGATCTATTCTATAGAGTCATTACACACAGAGTGATCTATTCTATAGAGTCATTACACACAGAGTGATCTATTCTATAGAGTCATTACACACAGAGTGATCTATTCTACAGAGTCATTACACACAGAGTGATCTATTCTATAGAGTCATTACACACAGAGTGATCTATTCTATAGAGTCATTACAACAGATGATCTATTCTATAGAGTCATTACACACAGAGTGATCTATTCTATAGAGTCATTACACACAGAGTGACTATTCTATAGAGTCATTACACACAGAGTGATCTATTCTATAGAGTCATTACACACAGAGTGATCTATTCTATAGTCATTACACACAGAGTGATCTATTCTATAGAACATTACACACAGAGTGATCTATTCTATAGAGTCATTACACACAGAGTGATCTATTCTATAGAGTCATTACACACAGAGTGATCTATTCTATAGAGACATTACACACAGAGTGATCTATTCTATAGAGTCATTACACACAGAGTGATCTATTCTATAGAGTCATTACACACAGAGTGATCTATTCTATAGAGTCATTACACACAGAGTGATCTATTCTATAGAGTCATTACACACAGAGTGATCTATTCTATAGAGACATTACAACAGAGTGATCTATTCTATAGTCATTACACACAGAGTGATCTATTCTATAGAGTCATTACACACAGAGTGATCTATTCTATAGAGTCATTACACACAGTGATCTATTCTATAGACATTCACACAGAGTGATCTATTCTAGAGTCATTACACACAGAGTGATCTATTCTATAGAGCATTATACACAGAGTGATGTATTCTATAAGTCATTACACACAGAGTGATCTATTCTATAGAGTCATTACACACAGAGTGATCTATTCTATAGAGTCATTACACACAGAGTGATCTATTCTATAGAGTCATTACACAGAGTGATCTATCTTAGGTCATTACACACAGATGATCTATTCTATAGAGTCATTACACACAGAGTGATCTATTCTATAGAGACATTACACACAGAGTGATCTATTCTATAGAGACATTACACACAGAGTGATCTATTCTATAGAGTCATTACACACAGAGTGATCTATTCTATAGAGTCATTACACACAGAGTGATCTATTCTATAGAGTCATTACACACAGTGATCTATTCTATAGAATCATTACAACAGAGTGATCTATTCTATAGAGTCATTACACACAGAGTGATCTATTCTATAGAGTCATTACACACAGTGATCTATTCTATAGTCATTACACACAGATGATCTATTCTATAGAGTAATTACAGACAGAGTGATCTATTCTATAGAGTCATTACACACAGAGTGATCTATTCTATAGAGCCATTAACACACAGAGTGATCTATTCTATAGAGTCATTACACACAGAGTGATCTATTCATATAGAGTCATTACACACAGAGTGATCTATTCTATAGTCATTATACACAGAGTGATCTATTCTATAGAGCAATTACACACAGAGTGATCTATTCTATAGAGTCATTACACACAGAGTGATCTATTCTATAGAGTCATTACACACAGAGTATCTATTCTATAGTCATTACACACAGAGTGATCTATTCTATAGAGTCATTACACACAGAGTGATCTATTCTAATAGAGGATCATTACACACAGAGTGATCTATTCTATAGAGTCATTACACACAGATGATCTATTCTATAGAGTCATTACAACAGAGTGATCTATTCTATAGAGTCATTACACACAGAGTGATCTATTCTATAGAGTCATTACACACAGAGTGATCTATTCTATAGAGTCATTACACACAGAGTGATCTATTCTATAGAGTCATTACACACAGAGTGATCTATCTATAGAGTAAATTACACACAGAGTGATCTATTCTATAGAGTCATTACACACAGAGTGATTATTCTATAGAGTCATTACACACAGAGTGATCTATTCTATAGAGTCATTACACACAGAGTGATCTATTCTATAGAGTCATTACACACAGTGATCTATTCTATAGAGTCATTACACACAGAGTGATCTATTCTATAAGTCATTAACACAGAGTGATCTATTCTATAGAGTCATTACACACAGAGTGATCTATTCTATAGATCATTAACACAGAGTGATCTATTCTATAAGCATTACACACAGAGTATCTATCTATAGTCATTACACACAGAGTGATCTATTCTATAGAGTCATTACACACAGAGTGATCTATTCTATAGAGTCATTACACACAGTGATCTATTCTATAGTCATTACACACAGAGTGATCTATTCTATAGAGTAATTACAGACAGAGTGATCTATTCTATAGAGTCATTACACACAGAGTGATCTATTCTATAGAGCCATTACCACAAGTGATCTATTCTATAGAGTCATTTACACACAGAGTGATCTAACTATAGAGTTCATTACACACAGAGTGATCTATTCTATAGAGACATTATACACAGAGTGATTATTCTATAGTCATTACACACAGAGTGATCTATTCTATAGAGTCATTACACACAGAGTTGACTATTCTAAGAAGTTCATTACACACAGAGTGATCTATTCTATAGAGTCATTACCACAGTGATCTATTCTATAGAGTCATTACACACAGAGTGATCTATTCTATAGAGACATTACACACAGAGTGATCTATTCTATAGAGCATTACACACAGAGTGATCTATTCTATAGAGACATTACACACAGAGTGATCTATTCTATAGAGTCATTACACACAGAGTGATCTATTCTATAGAGTCATTACACACAGTGATCTATTCTATAGAATCATTAACACAGAGTGATTATTCATACACAATGTATCTATTTAGAGTCATTACACAACATTTATTCTACAGAGTGTTATCAAAGAGTGATCATCAATGATCATTACAAAGGTTCATTATAACATTACATTCTTTAAGCTTACACAGAGTGATTATTTATAATCATTACACACAGAACATTATATTCAAGAGTATCAAATGATTATTCTTAACATTACCACATGACATTAACATGTACACAAGATTCATTCAAGAGTCTTACAAAGAGTCATTATCAAGAGTATTAACTAGTCTTCAAGATTCATTCAAAGTATTCATCAAGTATTATCACAGAGTATTATCAAGAGTAATTACAAGAGTACAAGTGATCTATTCTATACATTACACACAGAGTGATTATTCTATAGAGATTACAACAGAGTGATTATTCTATGAGTCATTACACACAGAGTGATCTATTCTATAGAGCATTACAACAGAGTGATCTATCTATAGTCATTACACGAGTGATCTATCTATAGAGCATTACACACAGAGTGATCTATTCTATAATAGACGATTATACAGAGTATTATCATAGTCTTCATCAAGTACATTCTATAGAGTCATTTACACACAGAGTGATCTATTCTATAGATCATTACACCAGTGACTATTCATAGAGCATTACAACAGAGTGATCTATTCTATAAGTCATTACACACAGTGATTATTCTATAGAGTATTACACAGATGATCTATTCTATAGTCATTAACACAGAGTGATCTATTCTATAGAGACATTACACACAGAGTGATCTATTCTATAGAGTCATTACACACAGAGTGATCTATCTATAGAGTCATTACACACAGAGTATCTATTCTATAGTCATTACACACAGAGTGATCTATTCTATAGAGTCATTACACACAGAGACTATCAAGAGTCATTACAACATACATCATAGTCATTCACCAGAGTATTATCAAGAGTAATTACAGACAAAGTGATCTATCTATAGAGTCATTACACACAGAGTGATCTATTCTATAGAGCCATTACACACAGAGTGATCTATCTATAGAGTCATTACACACAGAGTGATCTATCTATAGAGTCATTACACACAGAGTGATCTATTCTATGAGCATTATACACAAGTATGTATTCTATAGTCATTACACACAGAGTGATCTATTCTATAGAGTCATTACACACAGAGGATCTATTATAAGTCATTACACACAGAGTGATCTATTCTATAGAGTCATTACACACAGTGATCTATCTATAGAGTCATTACACACAGAGTGATCTATTCTATAGAGACATTACACACAAGTGATATTTCTATAGAGACATTACACACAGAGTGATCTATTCTATAGAGACATTACACACAGAGTGATCTATTCTATAGATCATTACACACAGAGTGATCTATTCTATAGAGTCATTACACACAGTGATCTATTCTATAGAATCATACACACAAGGATCTATTCTATAGAGTCATTACACAAAAGTGATCTATTCTATAGAGTCATTACACACAGTGATCTATTCTATAGTCATTACACACAGAGTGATCTATTCTATAAGAATTACAGACAGAGTGATCTATTCTATAGAGTCATTACACACAGAGTGATCTATTCTATAGACCATTACACACAGAGTGATCTATTCTATAGAGTCATACACACAGAGTGATCTATTCTATAAGTCATTACACACAAGTGATCTATTCTATAGTCATTATACACAAGTGATCTATTCTATAGAGACATTACACACAGAGTGATCTATTCTATAGAGTCATTACACACAGAGTGATCTTTCTATAGAGTCATTAACCAAGAGTTATCTATTCTATAGTCATTACACACAGAGTGATCTATTCTATAGATCATTACACACAGAGTGATCTATTCTATAGAGTCATTACACACAGAGTGATCTATTCTATAGAGTCATTACACACATGATCTATTCTATAGTCATTACACACAGAGTGATCTATTCTATAGAGTAATTACAGACAGAGTGATCTATTCTATAGAGTCATTACACACAGAGTGATCTATTCTATAGAGCCATTACACACAGAGTGATTATTCTATAGAGTCATTACACACAGAGTGATCTATCTATAGAGTCATTACACACAGAGTGATCTATTCTATAGTCATTATACACAGAGTGATCTATTCTATAGAGACATTACACACAGAGTGATCTATTCTATAGAGTCATTACACACAGTGATCTATTCTATAGAGCCATTACACACAGAGTGATCTATTCTATAGAGTCATTACACACAGAGTGATCTATTCTATAGAGTCATTACACACAGAGTGATCTATTCTATAGAGACATTACACCAGAGTGATCTTTCTATACATAACAGAGTGTCTATCTATAGAGTCATTACACACAGAGTGATCTATTCTATAGTCATTACACACAGAGTGATCTATTCTATAGTCATTACACACAGAGTGATCTATTCTATAGAGTCATTACACACAGAGTGATCTATTCTATAGAGTCATTACACACAGAGTGATCTATTCTATAGTCATTACACACAGAGTGATCTATTTCACGTGTTTATTTCTGTTAATGTTGATGATTATGGCTTACAGCCAATGAAAACCCAAAAGTTATTATCTCAGTAAATTAGAATAATTCACAATAAACACCTGTAAAGGCTCCTAAGTGTTTATAAAGGTCCCTTAGTCTGTTTCAGTAGCTCCACAATCATGGGGAAGACTGCTGACCTGACAGATGTCCAGAAGGCTGTCATTGACACACTCCACAAGGAGGGGAAGCCACAAAAGGTCATTGGTAAAGAAGCCGGCTGTTCACAGAGTGCTGGATCCAAGCAGATTAATGGAAAGTGGAGCGGAAGGAAAAAGTGTGGTAGAAAAAGGTGCACAAGCAACCGGGATAACCGCAGCCTGGAAAGGATTGTTAAGAAAAGACCATTCAGTAATGTGGGGGAGATTCACAAGGAGTGGACGCTGCTAGAGTCATTGCTCCAAGAGCCACCACACACAGACGTATCCAGGACATGGGCTACAAGTGTCACATTCCTTGTGTCACCACTCATGACCAATAGACAACGCCAGAAGCATCTTACCTGGGTCAAGGAGAAGAAGAACTGGACTGTTGTCAGTGGTCCAAGGTGTTGTTTACAGATGAAAGTAAATTTTGCATTTCATGTGGAAATCGCGGTCCCAGAGTCTGGAGGAAGAGTGGAGGCCACAATCCAAGCTGCTGGAGGTCTAGTGTGAAGTCTCCACCATCAGTGATTGTTTGGGCAGCCATGTCATCTGCTGGTGTAGGTCCACTGTGTTTCATCAAGACCAAAGTCAGCGCAGCCGTCTACCAGGGAATTGTAGAGCACTTCATGCTTCCCTGTGCTGACAATATTTTTGGAGATGGAAATTTCATTCTCCAGCAGGATTTGGCACCTGTCCACACTGCCAAAAGTACCAATACCTGGTTTATATTCTGCAGATTCAACTAAGTATCATTGCATGGTAGGGTCAGCAGAGTCATCCTATTATCATTAGAAAATAGGGCAGCGAAGTCATCTTATTTTCCTTAGAAGGTAGGGTCAGAAGAGTCAACTTAGTATCATTATAAGGTATTGTCAGCAGAGTCATGTTATTTTCATTGAAGGGTAGGTTCAGCAGAGTTATCTCTATATCATTAAGGGCTGGGATTAATAGAGTCTCCTCTCTAGATGACACGGTCAGCAGAGTCAACTCACTGCGTCACTATCAATAGATTGAAAAGTCATCAAAAGATGCCGCCATATACCAGAATGATCTAATTTTTAATTGCAGGAAAGGTCAGAGAAGTTCTTTCATTGGCATTAGAGGTTTGGGTGGTCACTAGTCATCACTAGAGTCTTCTGATTATCACTGGATGATGACTTCAGCAGAGTCATCTCATTATTAGAGAGCAAAATGCACAGGGTTATTTCACTAGTAGAAGACAAGAACTCAAAATCATCAAGGGCGTATTCATTTACAGTTCTATTGTTTCTATGGTACTGCTGGAAACACTGACTTAAAGGGATTGTCTGGCATGACATTTTTCTTTGATGGCACTCCGTTTCAGTCAACTGATGGTCGCAGCCAATCACAGGCTTCAGCAAAACCGTAACATCCGTATGACAAAGTCGTCACTTCCGAAACGATCCCTGACCATCAGAGCGGCGTTCACTGGATTCATAGAGGTGACAAGAGTTGACGATGCCTCATTTGCTATTTTAGTATAACCCATGCCTTAAAAAATATATGTGGCAGTCATCCCCTTTAATATCTCCTTTTCCAAACATAATCAGTGCACATTTTACTCTATAAAGATTTTTATGATGACTTTTTTTTTTCCAGGATATAAATGAAGATTTGAAGAAAATGCTGCAAACAAAGAACATCGTCTGTAGGAAGAAATGAAATCCACGTGTTTCCCTATAAACAGATTTATAAATGAGGAATCAATTTCCTTTGAAGTAGGTTGTTTCATTTGAAAGAGATGATCCCTGGGGCAATAATAGGATGTCCGCATTGGAGAAAATAATGGCTCCCTCCTTAAGGAATGTAGCTCGATAAAATGTATGAATTATTCTGCGTTGGTTGTTTTTGAACCAGACACATAATGGGAGTTGTGATCTGCAGTGGTACCAGTAATAAATCTGTGGCTACAACATATCAAAACTTCTTTAGAAGTTTAACGTTTCTCCTTGCAGAGAGTGACATGACAAGGCGAGGAGACTTTTAAGCCCTGCAATGCTCCTCTGGAAAATATGCAAATTGTCTCTTCAGAGAGGAAGAGGACTAGAACTCTAGCGTCACCTATAGGAAGTAGCAATCCTAAGACTTTTATCCTAAGTCATGTGACAAGGCTCATTAGAGGGTTGATGATTACTGGGTGGATGCTCCTTTGTGATTGACAGTTCAGCAATGAGAACACCGTGTGGCTGACGTTCGGTAGACTTAGGAGCTAACCGCATGTGCCAGAGATCCCTGCTGTCTGCAGTCACAACTGGAGGGAGCTCTGAGCATGCACTATTATTATTAAAGGGTTATTCACATCTTCACTGATGAGCAAAAGGGTAACAGTGTTTTGAACTTTTGACTTTCAGACTCTATATCTCACTATTCACTACTGCTTCGAACTTGAGACTACCATCATTTTATAGACAATCATCTCGAATATCTCATACTTAAATGTGACTTGCAACTAATTAGTATATGATTACTTATGCAGATTATTATACTCATATGCTGTATATAGGAGTGGTGGTGCTGATGTTCTGCTCCCTGACACTCTAAAGGGTTAAATATATTTGATATTTATGTATGTTATAAAAGGGTAACACTCACTGGGGCTGACTTACTGGGGCTGCAGTTTCCTTGGACAGGGTTAACTGTAATGGCCAGCTCAGTTTGGGAGGGGGGACTGAGAGTTAGTGTAAAGGACAGGAAGTGACAGAGTCAGTAAGTGCTGAGCAGTGAATAGTGACAGTGACAGTCCAGAACCTCAGGGCAGTGGATTTCCAGAAAACCCATCGGCACAAATCCCCTTTGCCGGCCTGGGAACCTCAAGATAGACGTCGGGGCCTGAGGGAACACTCCTTTTGCGAAGCTGCAGGAGAAACTGGACTCAAACCTCTAGACCCGGAGTGAGATGGAATCCAAATATACATCTAGAAAAAGAGAAGATTCCCCTAGAACTAGAAGAGATAATAAAAGGGATGTTCTACCTATACCGAGAACCAGGGCTGAAGTTGTATCCGGTACCTGTGGGAAAGATGACAACCCATTGGGCCCTATCTTCTATACCTGCCTGTAAATACTGTGAATACTGCCATTCACCAAGTAAAAATTTGGTTGTTTTTATGAACCTCATGTCTCCTGGATTGATTGCTACCCTGGTTCCAGAAGAGGGATTCCTGGAGTCAGAACAGCAGCCCTAAAATAAATGTGATGCACCGCACACACAGCAGCACGCTAGGACTGGAACATAAATTGTCTGTAGGATTCCTGTTATGAATGTGCTGGAGATGGTTTCTGAGCAGAGGCTCCCTCTGGTGGTTGCAGACAGTACTGAACCTCACAGCGAGGAATGGCAATCTGAGATCACGGACTGGACTGATATAAGGGAGGTTCCCTCCCATGATGGTTGCCGGTGATCAATTGTTCTTGTCTCAATTGTGGTTCCTGGTTCATTTGGAAGTTTGCTGAGTCTTGCCTGCATCTTCTGCTTTCAGATAAGATATTTTCTGCTTTTATTTTTGTGCTTGCTTTTTGCATAGTTCCCTGCACTTCTGTGGAGGTCAGCCGGGTCCCCTCCTGGGGGCATGTGCTCCTCTCAGTTTATCTGAAGCCACTGTTATTTGTTCATTTGCTTTTTCCTGTTTTTTTCAGTGGCTGCGGCTTAGTTTTGTTACACCAGAGATCTGATTTAGGTGGTAGAGATCGTGTGATCTCAGGTGTTTTTGCAATCAGAAGAGTTGGTATTTTTTAGGGTTTTTTTTGGATTGCAGTGAGAATCCTTTCCTGTACTTTTCTGTCTAGATAGATTGGACCCCAGCGTTTGCTCATTCTATTTTCTGTCTGTGTCCATGCTTCTTCTTGTCTAACCGCCATTACATGTTTGGGGGCTTCCTATTTTCTTTGGGGATCTGCTCCGGGGCAGATAGCTTTCCTTTTTCTGCCTTTAGGTGTAGTTATCTCTCAGGCTGTGACGAGGCGTCTAGGATCAACGTAGGAACGCTCCACGGCTACCTCTAGTTGTGTGGTTAGTTCAGGTTACTGCAATCCAATAGGTTCAAGCCTCTCTGGTGTATTACTGTTTTTGCTTTTTCTCCTCAGCTACCTAAACATAACAGATTCCAAAGTGAGTGGGAACAGAAGCTCGCCCACGACTACCTTGTTTGGGTATACATATGTGCCGGCAAAGGTCAAAGAGCCCCATCGCATGCGCACTGCAATACTTTATTCTGCCCTAGTCAGAGCAGAGAAGTACGCATGTGCAGAAGTGTGATGCCGGGAATCACTGTGTGGATGATGAGCCGGACCAGGATAAGCAACTCCCCTCAGACTCGACTGCACCCCAGCTGAGTATAATGAAAGGTGTTTTTCTTTTGTTGCAGGATGGATGGGGGCATATATACAACATATTAGTATGCTGTGTGTGACGCTTCCCACGGCTGCGGGGCGTTGGGACATGGCATAGCTTGCCTAACTAGCCAATGCTCCCACGCCGCCAGTCCACGACGACGTGAGGCATGCGTCCCAGATGGTAAGAGAATGTGGACCCACTGGACCACGGAGGGAGACCCGGGCCTGCCCGGACTAGGGAAGGGCAGCGACCGGGATCCGTGGCAGCTGAGCATGTGGGCAAGGTGGCGACCTGCAGGACTAGACAACACCGCACAACTTCAGGTAAGAAGAAACATAAAGTTTACTTAAAGAAACACAGTACATAAACAGAACATAAGACCGGGCTCCCGATTCCTCACATCAGAGAAGGGTACACGACTCAGGATCACAGACGAGTGCAGGAGGACATCACGGGTAGATGCAGTCCAGGGTTAACTGGCACGGGCATACTAGGATGGCCTCTCTCTCAGGCCTCAGGCGTAGCACAGGCTCAGCAGGAGAACATCAGACACCGGCCCAGGACGAACGTCAGATGATGGCGGGGTCATCACGGGTTGATGAAGTCCAGGGTCATCTGGCACGGGCATACTAGGACGGCCTCTCTCTCAGGCCTCAGGCGTAGCACAGGCTCAGCAGGAGAACATCAGACACCGGCCCAGGACGAACGTCAGATGATGGCGGGGTCATCACGAGTTGATGAAGTCCAGGGTCATCTGGCACGGGCATACTAGGACAGCCTCTCTCTCAGGCCTCAGGCGTAGCACAGGCTCAGCAGGAGAACATCAGACACTGACCCAGGACAGACGTCATCACAGGGTAGACCAAGGAGGAACCGGCAGGACATCGGAACATCAGGAACACGGACTGGATCTCAGGGACACAGGAACACGGACAGGACATCAGGAACATGGATTGGATCTCAGTGAGTCAGGAACACGGACAGGAACATCAGGAACACGGATTGGATCTCAGGGAGTCAGGAACACGGTCAGGAACACGGATTGGATCTCAGGGAGTCAGGAACACAGACAGGAACACGGATTGGATCTCAGGGAGTCAGGAACACGGACTGGAACACAGGCATCGGACTCCGGACATCTGGCACCGATCGGCAGGCTCCGGACATCAGGTGTGTCGACCCGCCACCACAATTGTGGGTTACCAGGGCAATGGGGTACTCAGAGCTGAGCCCGTAGAAGTCTATGGGGATTGTCACAGGTAGCTGTGGCTCGGTCTGTGGCCCGGGCGGTCTGGCGTATGTTGGGGATATATTTACAGGGGATTGATGTATGTACAGTTCGTGACGCCACCTGTAGTATTCTGGTAATTTGTACCAGCGCTGCTATAGATCTCTGAGGGGATGGTGATGCAGCTAGATGTCGGGTCCCCTACAGGTGGGACTCTTCCCTCAGGTCGGTAGTTAGGTAGGGATTGTGCAGGCATGCAATAATAACTCAGTCTCACACGGTCAACGTCTTTCCATACCTTTACTTGCAGGATGATAAGCAGGTCCCAGGGAGGCTGATGGGGTTGATGGAGGATGAGCTTTGAGGCAACAGATAAGCAAGTTAGGGGCCTCCTTTACTTTCCAATGAAGCTGAGTACGACCAGCCTGAAGCGTAATCCTCTCTATGATTCCAGCTAGTCTTTAGCTGTTCTGCCCAGTCAAATTTGTGTTAGAAGCCTTCCTGCGAGGGAGCTGAATCCTTTTCTTGTCGTGCACAACTCAAAGTCTTCACACCCCCTGACTCCAGCTACGTTCTGACTATAAAGGGGCTTGTCTGCCGCGACCTAGGGTCCGGTAGATTCCTGGTTTTCTCTTCACTATGCTGTACAATAGTGATCCTTCGGTCCCCAGTAACCGGTTGCAACGTGCAGGACTTTTCCAAGTCAAAAGCACTTTTCCAATTACCTTCCTTCCACTTTGCCCTTCGCCTTGCTTGTCTCTTAATAGATAGTTCAGTCTTTCTTCCAGTGGGGCACAGCTCTGACTAGACTAAGGTGTATACAGACACCTACACCAGACTCCACTTTCTGAACTGATGATAGACTTAAACTGGACACGTCTACTCTGTCCAAGGACAGGAAACTGACTTCTCACTCTGAAGTCCGGACACCGACTGACTAAATCACTCCCTTCCACACCCCTGCTGGGTGTGTCAGAAGTGTACATGATGTCATGAAGAGACCTTAACTGTTACCTCTCCACTCATCCTCCTGGTATTGTGTACCAGGGCTACACATTCCCCCATGGTAAACGACAGCACTCCCGGGCTGTAAAATATAAAGAGACATTTTTGTTCATACAATAAACATTAAACAATAACATCTTCCCATCCGGGAGGTGAGAACACCTTGAACGTTACGAACAATAACATTCTACATATAGAAATACAAAAGTATCAAATAGCATTTAATAAATATATATACAAGATACTTGTGAAGGACCCGCACCAAACCTTCAATGTGGGTCCTGGGTGGGCTGCAGGACATCCAAATGCAGACCTCACTCAGTGCCACACCACACGGGTTTTTGGTTCAGAGGTGAGTCAAGGGTTCATGTGAAACCATTAAGAAGGCACTTTAGTGCAACTATTTACAGGATACAGTTTTTGGGCTGGCTCAGTCCTCAGCCTCTGAGTCCATTGTTAAACGAAGACATAATAGAGAAAAAACACATTTATATATATAGACTTTTACAATGTTCACATAAATTCGTTATAATCACTGCTGATATCTAATGGGTAATTTCCCTTTTGTGATTCTCTCTGATCTACGTGGTGTAGTTTCAGGTATAACAAGTTGCGATCTGTCTGCACTGCGTAACGGCAAACTATAGAACTGCCTTAACCTTTCTATGGATCTGGCAAGCGTACTGATGGCTGGGCGGTGTGAGTCAGCTTCACCAGGGGATCCCATAGTATGGGGCGCTGCTTCAGATGATCCATCTTGAGGTTCCACAGGTTGAGGTGTTGCTGGGATGGGTAACTCCTGAGCGGGCTCAACTGGCACCACAGGCACAACTGGAGGTAGAACTTCCTCTTGTGGCTGATAAAACTGCAACACTGGAATTATCACAGCATCTCCCAGTCGGGGCCAATCCGCAGGAAAATCTCCCAGATCGGTGTGTATGACCTCTTCCTTTCTTTCTCTTTGATTGAGGACAGGGTTCTTTTCACAACTCTTTAAGTGTTCTGGACACAACTTCAAATGATCTCTGGACACAGTGGTCGTTGTTCTTCCTCCGTCTTTACTGACGACACAAACTTTTCTGTTGTCGTATTTAGAATCTTGTATGACGTAGGGTTCTTGCTCCCACTGATTATCCAGTTTTGCATCTTTCTTTTTCTTTTTAATACTACCTCTCCAGGCATCAGAGGCTTGGCAGGAGCATTTCGGTTGTAAACATCTTCCTGTTTCTCCCGTGCCTTATTGAGACTTTCCTCCACACAGATTTGTACTCTTCTGTATTGCTCTTGCCGATTGACGTCCCAGTTCTCAACAGCGTCGTCTGCCTCCGGTTCTACCACTCCAAGTTCTAGATCCATTGGTAGTTTTCCGGGCCTTGCTCTCATAAGATAGGCTGGAGTGCAGTTAGTTGAGCTTACAGGTATATGGTTGTACAAATCAACCAAATCAGGTAGTAAATCCGGCCATCGATTCCTGTCTTCCAACGGTATGGATCTCAACAAGTCAAGGACAATATGGTTCATCTTTTCACAAAGACCGTTGGTTTGAGGGTGATATGGTGTTGTTCTTATTTTCTTGCACCCGTACATATGACAGAATTCCTTGAATAAATCAGCTTCGAAAGCAGGTCCCTGATCGGTTAAGACTTGCTCGGGATACCCATGCGGTCTGCAGAAGCTTGCTTGAAAGGTCTTCGCGGCCGTCACTGCGGTCTGGTCTTTCACTGGAACGACTACCAGAAATCTGGAGTAATGGTCCACCATGGTCAAGGCGTATGAGTATCCAGATCTACTCGGCGACAGTTTGACGTGGTCCAGGGCCACAATCTCCAGGGGACGAGTCGTCCGAATAGGTTGCAGGGGGGCCTTTGACTACCGTAGTCCTTTCTTCTGAGACCACAGGGTCCACAGTTCCGACACCACCTCTCGACGAGCTGCGCATCCCTACCCAGTAGAACCGGCATCTCAACAGGGTCTCCAGCTTCCTCCAGCCAAAGTGTCCTGCTTGATCGTGGTACGCTTCCAACACCATTGGGACGTCTGCCTTGGGGACCACATTTGCCAGACCATTTCATGGGTTCTGGGGTTGACGTATCTTCTGCACAACTTCTCACGGTATAGGAACAACCTGCTTTTCTCGTTCCACAGGAGCTTGGCTGACATAGGTGCATCCTTTTCCAGAGAGGAGCCTTCCTGTTTTAACAACTCCTTGATGCGGCTGACCACTGGATCACTGTCCTGAGTCTCTTTCCAACTATGATGGGGTAAAGGATTTAATGTTGCACCATACTGCTTTCTGTGGACTTGATGCTCGTGGACTACCCCATTTCGATGGAACGCGGGTAGCTCAATTTCTTCCAGGTCGTCCGATTCTTCTTCCGTGTCAGAGTCATGCGGCATTCGGGACAACGCATCAGCATTAGCATTCTTTCGACCTGCCCGGTACTTGATAGTAAACTGATAATTGGACAACCGAGCCATCCATCGCTGCTCCATGGCACCCAGCTTGGCGGTTTCCAGGTGCGTTAACGGGTTGTTGTCTGTGTACGCCGTGAACTTATTGGAGGCCAGATAGTGCTTAAATCTTTCAGTAATGGCCCAGACCAGCGCCAGAAACTCTAGCTTGAAGCTGCTATAATTTTCCGGATTCCTTTCAGTTGGCCTGAGTTTTCTGCTAGCATATGCGATGACTTTTTCTTGTCCATTCTGCTTCTGACTGAGAACGGCTCCCAACCCTTCATTACTGGCGTCGGTGTACAACAGGAACGGTTGGCTGTAATCAGGATAGGTTAAGATCTCATCACCTGTCAGGATCTCTTTCATCTTTTGGAATGCTTCAGCCTGTTCTTTACCCCAATTAAAGGGAGGGTTTCTGCTCTTTAAGGATTGTCCTACCAGGAGGTCCTGTAAAGGAGCTGCCTTCTTCGTGTAATCTTTCACGAATCTCCTGTAGTAACCCGTTAGTCCCAGGAACTGTCGCACTTCCTTAAGGTTTTTCGGCTCCGGCCACTTCTGGATGGCAGTGACTTTCTCTGGGTCCGGCGCTACTCCTTCCGAACTGACGATGTGCCCCAAGTATTGTACCTTCTGCTTGAGTAGATGGCATTTTGAGGGTTTCAACTTCATCCCGTACCTGGACAGGGACTCAAACACTTCTGCCAGGTGCTTCAGATGGTCCTCATATGTCTTGGAATACACGATAACGTCGTCTAGGTATAGCAGCACGGTTTCAAAATTGAGATGTCCCAGACAGTTTTCCATCACTCTCTGAAATGTTCCTGGGGCACTACTGAGCCCAAACGGCATTCTGTCGAACTCACAGAGCCCCATTGGGGTGGTGAAAGCCGTTTTCTCACGATCCTCCTCAGCCACAGCCACTTGCCAGTAACCACTAGTCAGATCAAGGGTAGAAAAGTAGTTAGCCGTTTTCAGAGCAGCTAATGATTCCTCTATGCGTGGTAACGGGTATGCATCCTTGTGTGTTATGCGGTTCACCTGCCTGTAATCCACACACATTCTCATACTACCATCTTTCTTTTTAACCAGAACTAGAGGGGCTGCCCAGGGACTACAACTATCCCTTATCACCCCAGCTTTCTTCATATCATTCAACATTTCTTTAGCCTTCTGATAATGAGCTGGAGGTATGGGCCTATACCGCTCTTTGATGGGAGGATGATTGCCTGTAGGGATATGATGTTGTACTCCCTTAATTGTCCCAAAATCAAGTGGATTTTTGCTAAACACTTGGGCATACTCTTGCACCACCCGTAATACCCCTTGCTTCTGGTGAGCGGGAGTGGTGTCCGTCCCAACATGGAGTTGCTGACACCATTCCGCCACCTGAGTTGCTGGGTCATTGTCCTCCTCTATTTGACAGGAGTCTAAGGACTCAGCCGGGAGAATAGAATTATTATCAACAGCATGAAGTTTAGCAATGGTTGCATAACGGGGTAAATTTACCTCATCATCTCCCCAATTGAGAAGTCGTACCGGTACTCTTCCATTCACCACTTCTACTACTCCTCTAGCAGTCATAAGTGTAGGTCTATGTTCTGAATGGTGGGGTTCTACTACAGCTTGGTAATTCTGTCCCCTCAGACCTATGGCCGCCCTGCACCAAATGATCATTTCACTCATTGGGGGTATCACAATAGGATCTGAGTCAGTGACCCGTACATTACCAATTTCGCCGTCGGTAAGCTTCGCTTGCTGCTGACACACCAGGGCCCGGATCTCTCTTTGGATTACTCCTCTCTGCCTTGGTCGGGCAATCTCAGCGAGCTGTTGGAGCAAGAACACAACTTCTCCCAAACAATTACCGATAATGTTAGTACCCAAAATGATATTTAAACCGTTCTCCTCATTTACAGTCTTTACTACCAGAAGCCCTTGGTCTTTCAACTCCTCTCTGCCCACCTTTACATCTACACATTTTGTTCCGAGTACTTCTACAGGAAGACCATTCGAAGCATACACAGTAAAGTCAAGGCTCGGAGGTTTAAGACTGTCCATTGACCAGTACTTGGTATATAGAGCATCAGGTATTAGGGTCACCTGGGACCCAGTGTCTAACAATGCTGGAACAGCAATACCATCTAGAATAATAGACAGGTAGGGTCGCCCGCCCACATACCTGCGGTTCCAGTCTAGGGGGCCTGACGGGTATTCTCCTGGGTGTTGGCCCTTGGACCCAGGTTCTGCCCGTTTAAAGGACACTGTGTAGACAGATGACCTTTCCGGTTGCAGCGATAACAGATGATCTCTCGACGAGAAGGGTGTTGATCAGAGGTTGCTCCTGGGGGTGGCGTTGTCCTCCTCCGGGGGGGCGACGTCTTCTTTCTTCTCCGGTGCATCCACGGAACATCCTCCGGGCAGTCAGCTAACAAGATCTTCCCTTCCTCCTCTTTCCGCAGCTGTAGGGCACTCATCACAGCGGCCAGATTTTTAGTCAGCTGGCGCACCTCTGAGCGCAGACAGTCCAATTCACTAGGAGGTGTCACCTGCGTTTTGGTTTCTGCCACTAGCGGGGAACAGGGGGTTACTGCCGGTTCCAGAGTGACTTCACCCTGATGATGTTGGGTGGACACCTCAGGTTGGCCCAGGGGCCGCAGCCCTTTTATTGCCATGTCCTTTAGGGCATCAAAGGTAGCATCCGGATGATCTAAGGACCACCAATTTACAGTTCTGCGTTCCTCTGGGGATCTCAATCCCTGTATAAATTGTTCTTTCAGCATTCTATTCTCGTCGATAGCATTTAAATTGTTAATTTGCTTGAGGGCTCTCAGGGCTCCCTGTAGTCGGCAAGCATAGTCCCGGATGCTGTCACCTGGCTGTTGTGAACAGTGATAGAAGGCCATCCGGAGATCCGTTTCTGTGCGGTCTTCAAATATGGCATGAAGCTTCAGGAAGATCGCAGGCACCGACTCCTGATCAACGGTATCCCAAGTCTCCACTTCCCTCTCAGCAGCGCCAGTTAGCTGCCCTATTAGCACAGTAGCTTTTTGTCTCTCAGGCATGGAGTACATTTCTAGGATGCTGCATAACTTCCGCTTGAAGCCTGCTAATGTGCCTGGCCCACCGCTGTATTGGGGAAGCCATTTCGCCCCAGGCATATATGGGAGCGTTAGTGGCATGATCGGGACTACCGGACTGGGTGCAGGGCCTGCGCCCCCATCCGACGCTACAATACCAAGCGGTGCGGGATTGGGGCCTCCGGCCGGGGCCGCACTGTCAGCCGGTTGTTGTGACATCTTAGCGCCCCCTTGGTTAAACGGAGCCTACCGGTTTCAGACGCTGCTACTTCACAGGCACAGCAGTGGGAACAGGACCTTCGTCGCAGGCGCTCTGATGTCAGAGCGTTCACTTCCTGTCGCAGGACCTGCCGCTCTATTTTGCGATGCAATTTGCGATGCAGATTGCAATGCAGATTGTGATGCAGTTTGCTATGCGGATTGTGATGCAGATTGCTATGCAGTTTGCGATGCGGTTTGCGATGCAGATTGCGATGCGGTTTGCGATGCGGTTTGCTATGCAGTTCGCGATGCGGTTTGCAAAGCAGATTGCTATGCAGTTTGCGATGCGGTTTGCGACGCAGATTGCTATGCAGTTTGGGGTGCAGGTTGGGGGCGTGTCCAAGACTTTGCGCGCTTTTTCAGGTCCGCCCACCTTCTTCTCCAGCGCCTGAGGGCGCGAATATGGCGGCAAAATGGCGGATTTTAGCGCCAAACAATAGCAACAGTCTTTTTCATCAAAACACTCCACAGGCACACAGGGCTCGCAATGCTGCAAGTTTCGTATCCTGTTCGTGACGCCAAGTTGTTGTGTCGACCCGCCACCACAATTGTGGGTTACCAGGGCAATGGGGTACTCAGAGCCGAGCCCGTAGAAGTCTATGGGGATTGTCACAGGTAGCTGTGGCTCGGTCTGTGGCCCGGGCGGTCTGGCGTATGTTGGGGATATATTTACAGGGGATTGATGTATGTACAGTTCGTGACGCCACCTGTAGTATTCTGGTAATTTGTACCAGCGCTGCTATAGATCTCTGAGGGGATGGTGATGCAGCTAGATGTCGGGTCCCCTACAGGTGGGACTCTTCCCTCAGGTCGGTAGTTAGGTAGGGATTGTGCAGGCATGCAATAATAACTCAGTCTCACACGGTCAACGTCTTTCCATACCTTTACTTGCAGGATGATAAGGCAGGTCCCAGGGAGGCTGATGGGGTTGATGGAGGATGAGCTTTGAGGCAACAGATAAGCAAGTTAGGGGCCTCCTTTACTTTCCAATGAAGCTGAGTACGACCAGCCTGAAGCGTAATCCTCTCTATGATTCCAGCTAGTCTTTAGCTGTTCTGCCCAGTCAAATTTGTGTTAGAAGCCTTCCTGCGAGGGAGCTGAATCCTTTTCTTGTCGTGCACAACTCAAAGTCTTCACACCCCCTGACTCCAGCTACGTTCTGACTATAAAGGGGCTTGTCTGCCGCGACCTAGGGTCCGGTAGATTCCTGGTTTTCTCTTCACTATGCTGTACAATAGTGATCCTTCGGTCCCCAGTAACCGGTTGCAACGTGCAGGACTTTTCCAAGTCAAAAGCACTTTTCCAATTACCTTCCTTCCACTTTGCCCTTCGCCTTGCTTGTCTCTTAATAGATAGTTCAGTCTTTCTTCCAGTGGGGCACAGCTCTGACTAGACTAAGGTGTATACAGACACCTACACCAGACTCCACTTTCTGAACTGATGATAGACTTAAACTGGACACGTCTACTCTGTCCAAGGACAGGAAACTGACTTCTCACTCTGAAGTCCGGACACCGACTGACTAAATCACTCCCTTCCACACCCCTGCTGGGTGTGTCAGAAGTGTACATGATGTCATGAAGAGACCTTAACTGTTACCTCTCCACTCATCCTCCTGGTATTGTGTACCAGGGCTACACACAGGCAGAGATGGATAGGATCCGGACATCTGGAAGTGGTCATCGGACATCGGATATCAGGCCATGGTCATCAGGCATAGGATCCGGACATCTGGCAGCGACCTGAAAAGGAACCCCAGCGGTCTGGTGCAAGCCCCGCCAGGCTCAACGGGAGCTGGCCGGGAATTGCACAGAAGCTGAGCACAGAGTAACGGAAACTCAGCACACACTGGACTCCTCCTTCCAAGATGAACTCAGGTTATAAAGCAAGGATTCACAGTCACTGGCACAGGGTTCAGGACACAGCAGGATTTCAGGAACATAACACAAAGGACACAGTTCAGACAGTCAGGTACAGGATGCGATCCAGGATCAGGGGTTCAGGTAATTAGACACAGCAGGAACAGGCCTGGATATACAGCCTCCAGGAACGGCGATCTGGGTAATCAGCCCCCAGCATAGGCGGAAACACAAGACACAGTTCAGACATTCAGGTACCGGGTTAGATCCAGGATCAGGGATTCAGGAACAAGACACAGCAGGAACAGGCCTGGATATACAGCCTCCAGGAACGGCGATCTGGGTAATCAGCCCCCAGCATAGGCGGAAATACAAGACACAGTTCAGACATTCAGGTACCGGGTTAGATCCAGGATCAGGGATTCAGGAACAAGACACAGCAGGAACAGGGAATCAGCTCTCCAGAGCTGATTGAACTCAGAGCAGGAGCAGAACCTACAACCACAAACGGCTAGGTTCAGGAATTCAATGCAGATTCAATGTGAAGCTCTGGCAACGCCCACTAGGGCTGGGGAACTTTATATATGAGCTGCTTCACAGCAATAGGCTGGAGCAGTAATTCTAGTACACACCCAATCCTTATCTCATAAAAGCAGGACAGGTGTGGGCCGCGCCCCCTATGCCGAGCCAGACAACTCATTACAGAGGAACAACTGACAGTGGCTGCTGCCACACACGTAGTAAATCATGCACCATTGCAGAGGACTTTGCAACCTACGGATGGT
This sequence comes from Oophaga sylvatica, assembly GCA_033576555.1. Classification (NCBI taxonomy): domain Eukaryota; kingdom Metazoa; phylum Chordata; class Amphibia; order Anura; family Dendrobatidae; genus Oophaga; species Oophaga sylvatica. The sequence goes on along the minus strand of JARQOD010000005.1, from coordinate 534,877,125 downwards.
CTTCACAGCAGGCCAGGCGCCTGACAGAAGCTGCTGCCACACACGTAGTAAATCATGCACCATTGCAGAGGACTTTGGAACCTACGGATGGCTTCTGCAGCAGGTCAGGAACCGCACATGCGGGTGGTCATGCAACGCAGCGGAGACACTCACGCAAGTACGGCCATGCAGCAGAGCTGGGAACTGAGCAGCATCCATACAGGTAACAGACAACAGTATCCCAGCTGGTTAGGGGAAAGGAGCAAAAGGGTTAATGCAAAAGACATGCAGAGTAACGCTGGAAAACAAAGTACAGACAATACCAGCGTTACACTGTGTATCAACGATGAAAGGTGGTGGCTGTATCTCATATGGAGCAAACCTAGTGACAGGTTTTGTTTAAGCACGTGAAAATCATGTTATTGTCTGATGAGACCAAGGTGGAACTTTTTGGCCATAATACCAAAAAGTACATTTGACACAAAGCCAACACTGCAGATCACCAATAGAACACCTTACTCACAGTGAAGCATGGTGGAGGAAGCATTGTGCTTTGGGGCTGTTTTTCGATAGCTGGAACTGGGGATTTAGTAAAGGTGGAAGGAATTATAAACAGTTCCAAACATCAGGCAATTTTGCAACAAAACCTTCAGGACTCTGCTAAGCTCAAGCTGTAGATGAATTTCAACTTTTCGCACGACAACGACCCTCAGCGACCTCCAAATAAATGATAAAAGAATGGCATGGCTCCACTAGAAGCTCAAGGTTTTGTAATGACCCAGACCTGAATTTCTGTGAAAATGTGTGGGTGACCTGAAGAGGGCGTTTTATACAGGAGTTGCTCATGCAATCTGACAGTTGTGGAGCTGCTGTAAAGAGGAGCTGGCAAACAAAGTCAATTCTAGATGTGCCGTGTAGATAGAATCCAACCTAAAAAATGGAATACTGTGATAAATGCAAAGGGGACTTCAACAAAGCATTAGTCTAAGGGTGTGCAGATTTTTGCAACCCCATTATTTTAGTTTAGTTATTTTCTTGTTCCACTTGAAAAGATTTCAGCCATTTTTCAACTGAATTGTACAGATTATTGGGGACTTTAAAGATGGAAAAAAATTTAAATGATTCTTCTTGATATGATTTTTTTATATAACAAATACCATGCATTTTAACAGGGTTGTATAGACTTTTTACATCCAATGTATATATTTCAGTGTCCTCTAATAATACGTTAATGCATATATGACCATGAGTTGATTTGTAAAATTGCCATCCACTTTAATTGCACATCTGACTAATGTTGCAAATTTTGACCATGGCCAAAATGCGAAAGTTCCCTTAGTCATTTGATCTTGCCCAGTCTCTAAGAAGTCGAAGTAAAGGTGCGCTGCAACTCTGTGTTACATGAAAAGAGAGTCAATTCTTTTTCTGTACCCTGTATATGGAGTATAAAGAGGGCGAATGTCATATTGTATCAGGAAGAATGTAACGTCGGTAAATGGATGGAGACATTCACTTGTGTTATTGGAATGCAACAAACCTCATGGAGCGGCTCGTCCTTTGTGATCTGCGCTTTCTCTGCCGTAGTTAAATATTTACTCACCCGGATTGTCAGGTTTTCTTTTGAAAAATGCATTTGATGCTTTTATTTTAGGTTTCCACCTGTCAGGGAAAGTCCTATTGATAACAATGGACCAGACCAAGGACTACAAGAAGTTTTCTCCAACAGCTGCAATACATTGAGCTGCATACAACCCATGGCAGCTGTCAATCAAGAGGTAACTCATATCTGCCTACTTTTTGAGAAGAGACATCAGGGAGATTTGAGAAGTCATATATGAAGAACTGCATCATTTTCACCATTTTTTTCCCTTCACTATTGGCTCTATCATTTGTATAGAGCACACAATCAACCTAAAGCATTTGCACCACTAGTATCTATGACCTCCTTTATCACAGCCAAAATTGAATACAGACCCCAGGCCAGTCCCCTTAGATACATCCATATGACAGACCAAATTGCCTAAAAAATTATATACACCAGTCCAGACCCCTAAATAAATATTAATCCTAGACCACGCCCCTTAAAAAATACAGGCTCTAGACAGAACCTCCTAAATAAATGCAGATCTCACACAAAACCCCTTTAATAGTTTCCAAAACCAGACTCCTTAAATACATACAGATGAAAGACCAAACTTGTTAAATAAATACAGACCCCAGGCCAGACCCCTTAAAATATACTGATCTTAGAGAGAACCTCTTAAATAAATACAGACCCCACAGAAGTCCGATTTAGTAACTGCAAACCCCAGACCCAACATACAGGTGACAGACCAAACTACTAAAATACAGACCCCATACTAAACTTCCCAAATACAGACCCCAGGCCATCCCCCTGCAAATAAATAGACCTCAGACAAGATCCTTTAACTAAATACAGATCCCAGACCTCCTAAATAAATTCAGACTCCAGACCAGACCCCCCTATAGAAAAAGAGATCCTGGACCAAACTACTTAAATAAATAATCCTAAATGACTGAAAAAAACAAAAAGTAAATAGTCCATATAGTATTGTGGGCTTGGAAAAAATTATAAGTAGGGTCATCCATACAACCTTGAAAGTAATAACTGGAGGGCCTCATTCAAATATTGAAGATTAAAAACACGTTATGTGCTGCTGTCATCTGGTGGTGTGGAAAAATCGTGGCTAATCCATGCTTTGTTCATTTTTTATCAGAGTGAGCCTATCAGCATTTTCTGTTGACAGGTGAAAGTACCTGTCGGTTATGACCCCCTGGGCGGCATTGAAAACCCGTTCAGACAAGACGCTAGCGGCAGGGCAGCCCAAAACCTCCAAGGCATAGAGGGACAGCTAATGCCAGGTGTCCAGCTTTGAGACCCAATAGTTGAAGGTTACAGAGGTGTTAAGGAGCATGCTGGTTTTATCATCCAGTTATTGCTTGACCATCTTTAACAACTTTTCCCTCACTGTCAAAATTACCTAGTTATCAGAGCCTGGATGCTGGGAGGGAGTCATGAAATTACCCCAGGCCTTTGGCAGTATACCCCTGCCTGTGCTGAAAATGGTATGTGTCTCCCTCGCCTCCCCTCCTTGTTTGGCCATCATTATCTACCTTCTTAGACAAAATTTGACGTTCCCCACCGTCATCTTCTTGTGACCGTGGCTGCTTTAAGTTTTGTGCATCACTAAACAGCATGTCCTCCTGTTCCTCTTAGAACATGCAGAGTGAGAGGCCACAATCAAGAAATGGTGACGAAAAGAGCTCCTCGGAGTGTCTTAGTATGGGATCACTGGCCTCATTGGACTTGACATGGTGGGACGAAGGAGGATCCGGGAAAGATTAGCCCTAAGAAGGACTTTTAGTATGATGATTCAGCAAAGTATCATAACTAGAGGACACTGATCCCTAAAATTGCGCACATAGGCCTGGACAACTACTCTCTCCCTCCAATAAGAACTCAATAAAACCTGTCCCTGAGCTGTGCAATGATGTCAGTATGCAAAGCGTGGCGGCGCCGGTCCTTTTATATCTTCTGATGAGGTAATTCGGCCAGCCAATCACAGTAATGCCACTATCAAGATGGCTATGGCATTGCAGTGTTTATTGGCTGTGTAACAGGTGCAAAACATGTGGGGCGGGAATTCAAGCATTCACTCTGAGCACCAGCTAATCCTTGACAAGTGCCGAGCACAGCTAAGCACTCAGATACTCAAGTGATATCCGAGTATCACCAAGCATGTTCACTCATCACTAGTCGCTACTGATCCTGCTGTGTTCTCCTGAGCTCCACAGAACCAAGACCTCTTCACCTGGAAGCCTGCGCTCCTGCCCAGGTAGGGAGTGGATTTCCTGGGATGAGCAACGGAGCCAAGACACAGACTTCTGTTCCCAGAGCTTGGTATCTGGTCAGGGGCCTGGACATTTATAGTAAAACCTAAGTGTTCAGGTGCTACTGTTGCCACATTACATCATCTGCCTTCCTGGGTAGAGATCATATCCTGGTCTTCTACCAGGGGCAACTGAATCTCTGTCACAAGTGTGGCAATCCACACACTTCAGTGCAAACTGTACTATGCAGAAAAGTGCATTGTGTGGGAATGTTGGACATCTTGCTACATCTTGTCTGGAGATTAGGTGCCACTTGTGTGGTTGTGTGGCCCAGCTGCGCTTGGTACACATGTTCCCAGGAGAGTGCACAAAAAGGTAATTACAAAACCTGATATTCATTCACGCTCACATTTCCCAACATTACCACTAGAGGGAATCTTAGACTATTTAAGGGTGAGTTAGGTAGCAGTAGCCATTCAAGAGTTCAAGAGTTCATGAGATCAGTTCCTGTCAGAGAGAGAGAAGATTAGATCAGTTGGAGACGAGTCTGAGGCAGTGAGTCATACTAGCCAGACGTGTGGAGATTTCCTGTCAGAGACAGAAGGAGAGAGATTGAGCTGATATCTCAGAATAGACAGATTGCTAGTACCCTATGCATGTGGAAAGTGACTCTCGGAGCAAGCGTGTATTCAGTCTGACGGAACGTCCTGAGAGCTGCTCTGGACAGAGTCTTGGAAGGAAAGAAGGAAGGGGACTACAGTTTGCGGAACATCGAGTTAACTGAGAACAGTCAGCGAGCTTGAAAAGAAGGCAGAAAGCTAATGACAACTACACCTACTGCTACCCGTGCTTATGTTAAGGGTAAGAGTGAGGCGACGGGCGAGTGGTGACCCAAGAAAGGAGTGACTTCGGTGACAGATCACCTTCACTCGACTAACCGGACACCGGGGTCCGAAGTATTGCTAGAACCTTTACGGCTAGTGAGAGAAACACCGGAATCCTTGCTGGACTCCAAGTCACAGAAGGTAGCCCTAAGTGTCGATACGTAACAGGAGTCAGGGGGAACAGGACGGAGTCGGCCTGATCAGCCACAACGGCTTAGTTCTTTCCAACATCTGGTCACCAGAGATAGAAAAGGCTCCACCACAATGTCGACCGGGCGTAGCTGTTATACATAGAGTTGAACTTCGCTTCACGCAGGTTGGAAACTCACACATTAAAGGAAAAGGAGGCCTTAAACCTACTTGGCAATTACCTGGATGTGCATACTCCACCCTGAGCAGCTTCCCGGGACATACCTGCCACCATCACCAGTAAAGGTATGGAAAGAGAACAACTTGTGTGTGACTGACTTATTATTTGCACCCTGCAACACCATTGACTTGGAGGGAAAAGTCTCACCTGTGGGAGACTTAACATCTTGCTGCCCCATAACATCCCCTCAGAAGATTCACCTTGCAGCGCTGGTCAAAGTGATCAGAAACCACAGGTGGCGTCACGAACAATTATTATTATCCCCTGTAAATATCCCCCTTTGTATGAGCGCCCAGGGCAACGGACCGAGCTGTGCTACTTGTGACATTCCCCATAGACTTCAATGGGCTCGGTGCCGAGTACCCCATAGCCCTGGTACTGTACGTGCGACTCATCTTTGGCATCACGAACAGGATACGAAGCTTACAATTTGTGAGTCCTGTGTGCCTGAATTGGACTGTTTTGTGCAGAAAAGACTGTGTGCATTTTTTGTGATTTTTGGCGCCATTTTCCGCCACTTTGCCGCCATATTCGCACCCTGAGGCGCTGGTGAAGAAGGTGGGCGTGCCTTCGTGGGCGTACTCCCCCCCTGTGGCGCGAAAGCTATGGGCGCCCTGTCTAAATGCTATTATAATACAAAAGCCTGCCCCACTGCAAGGGAGATCCGCCTCCTCTTCATCCTCTATGCCAAGAAGAGGAAGCGCCAGTCCCGCCTCCACGGAAGAGACCAGATTGTTCCTGATGGAAAACACAGTCTGGCCTGGAGTGAGATGGCGGAGGGACAGGAGACGCTGTGTGGAGGAGCGGTGGCGCGCAGGCCCCGTTCCCCAGAAGAGCTACTGCCTGTGTCTGAGCCGTCCCCAGGTCGGGAGACCGACCAAACCATGAAGAAACTGGAGGAGGTGGATGCGGTGTTAAGGGACCTGGCCCGACACCGTGAAGAAATGGAGGAGATAGAGCAAAGATGGAGTGCCCGGAAACAGCGGCTGCTGTGGGACGCAACGCTCTCCCCTCCAGGAGCGCAACCATTACCTGTGTCACCAGTGCCAGCGGCTGAGGAAAAACCGGAGGCCGCCTCCAAAAGTGCTGATCCTGACTCCACCGAAGAAGCGGCGGGAGAGAAGGAGGCTGAGGAGGCCCTGCCTGTTCCGGAGTACCAGCCAGGCCTGGAGGCCGCAGCGGAATGCCGATCCCCGGTAGGGACACCGGAGGGGACCCAGCCGTCCGTGATGGAGATCGACTGGGAGGAGATGGAGTACCTGGACGACGTAGAATACGCCGCCCAGCTGGAGAACGAGTGGCGACGCCGTGAATATGAACAGCGGCAGCAGCAGGAGCAGAGAGAAGTGCAGCAGTTTCGCCAGAGGTACCAAGAAGAGACTCTCGCTGAAAAGGAAAACATCAGGCGAGACAAAGGTACGCTCCGGGAACCGCGGCGCCAGGGGACGGTGTGTGCCTCTAAGCCCAAGGAGTTTGGGGTTACATATGTGAGCCCGGGTTCTCTCCAAAGATCTATGTTCACTGCTGCGATGCGGGGTTTCACCTGTTAAAAGGGGATGTTGTCACCTACACACGACACTGTAGCCGTCAGGGGTGGTTTGCCCTGAATGTTTCCCGTGTCAGCAACCCCGTCTCTGAATTCGGCAGCACACCCCGTGTCTCAACATCCCAAGTCACAGCCCCATTAGCACCTGGCCGCGCACCTGCATCGTGTACTGAGTCCTCCCTGCATCACACCAGCATTGTGCGACTTCAATTGAGCCACCGGATGCATCTGCGCCTTACTCAACAACGCAGCAGGAAAGTGCGTTCCAAAGTGAGCCAAATCTATACTCTGAAGAGGCACCCGTTAGGCCTCAAGTCAATCGCTCAAATGCGACCAGGACTGTGGCTACTCAGACACAGATCGCAGGCCATGATATGTTAGTGATGCGTTCCAGATCGCACCGCGTACTTCCAGCCCCAGGTGTGTAAGAAGTCACTGCAATTTACAAAGAAGAACAGTAGGACCCAGACAGGGTTTACTGCATCTGTACAAAGTTGAAGAATTTGCACTTTATTAATAATATTTGATGATGTTTGCATAATTTGCATAATTTTAAGTAGAATACCCCAGTTGGGTAATGAGTACTAAAGTATTAATGTGAAATATTGTGTGATAGTATAGAAATGTGATTTTTTCTAATTGAAATGTTCTTAAGCAAGGACTGCGTGGCTGAGGACTTTGCCAGCCCAAAAACTTTAAATGTAAATAGTTCGCACTTCGGTGCCCCATCTTGGTTTTACATAAAGCCTTACTACCTCTGAAGAAAAACCTGTATGGTGTGGCCTTGAGTGAGGTCTGCAGCAAAGAAGTCCTGCAGCCCACCCAGGACCCACGTGGGAGGTTTTTGGTGCGGGTCCTCCACAAGAATCTTAAATTGTATTTATTGCGAAAAGTGTTTTGATGTTTTTCTATTTTCGCCATTGTACACATTGTAACGTTAAAGAGTCCTTACCTCCCACAAGGGATGAGTTATGTTTATAGTTATGTTGTTAATGTTATTATAAAAATTGTTTTTTCCTTTTTCAGCCCGGGAGTGCTGACGATAACTAGGGGGGGATGTGTGGCCCAGCTGCGCTTGGTACACATGTTCCCAGGAAAGTGCACAAAAAGGTAATTACAAAACCTGATATTCATTCACGCTCACATTTCCCAACATTACCACTAGAGGGAATCTTAGACTATTTAAGGGTGAGTTAGGTAGCAGTAGCCATTCAAGAGTTCAAGAGTTCATGAGATCAGTTCCTGTCAGAGAGAGAGAAGATTAGATCCGTTGGAGACGAGTCTGAGGCAGTGAGTCATACTAGCCAGACGTGTGGAGATTTCCTGTCAGAGACAGAAGGAGAGAGATTGAGTCACTCGACTAACCGGACACTTGGGACACCAAGTATTGCTAGAACCTTTACGGCTAGTGAGAGAAACACCGGAATCCTTGCTGGACTCCAAGTCACAGAAGGTAGCCCTAAGTGTCGATACGTAACAGGAGTCAGGGGGAACAGGACTGAGTCGGCCTTTATCAGCCACAACGGCTTAGTTCTTTCCAACATCTGGTCACCAGAGATAGAAAAGGCTCCACCACAATGTTGACCGGGCGTAGCTGTTATACATAGAGTTGAACTTCGCTTCACGCAGGTTGGAAACTCACACATTAAAGGAAAAGGAGGCCTTAAACCTACTTGGCAATTACCTGGATGTGCATACTCCACCCTGAGCAGCTTCCCGGGACATACCTGCCACCATCACCAGTAAAGGTATGGAAAGAGAACAACTTGTGTGTGACTGACTTATTATTTGCACCCTGCAACACCATTGACTTGGAGGGAAAAGTCTCACCTGTGGGAGACTTAACATCTTGCTGCCCCATAACATCCCCTCAGAAGATTCACCTTGCAGCGCTGGTCAAAGTGATCAGAAACCACAGGTGGCGTCACGAACAATTATTATTATCCCCTGTAAATATCCCCCTTTGTATGAGCGCCCAGGGCAACGGACCGAGCTGTGCTACTTGTGACATTCCCCATAGACTTCAATGGGCTCGGTGCCGAGTACCCCATAGCCCTGGTACTGTACGTGCGACTCATGGTGAGTTAGGTCACTGATTCAGCCATTGTCCTTGCTCCTTCGCTGATGTGATTGTGACTCCAGTGTGAGAAAGCCATGAGACCGATTCTGTTGGGGAAGGGACTAGCAGAGATGAAGGAGCTGAGGGTCCAGGGAGGAAAAGCAAGATAAAGACGCCTGCCAAGCTGAGGCGTCTAGACAAGCGCAGACAGGAAAATGAGATAGGCGAGCCCCAGGTTACTGGGGCGGCCTCTGTCCTGAATACCAGTCTTGCTGCTGAGGTCCCGAAGGATGATGAGTAGGATGAAGAGATCCACAGAGAAGAAAATGCCACGTAATCAGAATCCTCCCATTATGAAAGTATGGATGAGGATAGTAAGCAGTGGCCATAGGACAAGCATAAGCTCTGCGCCAAAAAGAAGAGAGAGAAAGGAGATAAAACATTTTCTACCGCTCTGATCAAGGTACCTAAGTAAGGTAAAACTGACTCCCCTCTGGTTGGTCTTTTAACCGGTTCCAAGTTCTTGAGAATATCTCTTCCTCTGAGGAGGAGGCCGAGGGTGAGGTTATGGCCTTGATGGGTCTTACAGGTTGCCAAGAATCCCGAGACAAGGATGATAAAGGATACGGCTGTGGCCTTTGATTTTTTTTTTAGCCTGGTTGAAGCTGACATTTTCTTTTTACAAGAGACCAGGCTGCCAAACATGGCAGACGTATGTAAAGCTAAGAGGAAGTGGAGACTTGGGACATTCTATTGGTCGCTTGCGGCCGAGCTGTATAGCAGAGTGGCGGTCCTTTTTACCGCACCTTTAGAGTTATTTAATTAACAATGGAGAGGCGCCTGATCTTAGATGTCCTCATGAAGAGGCAACAGCTCTGGCTCATTAACATCTATGGTCACCAATTTAAGTGAAACCGGAACTGTCTTTGTATGAGGATGCAGCCCTACCTCTTTATGAGTTGCCATGTCGTCTTTGGAGAGGACTTCAACACTATTAAAAGGCCCCGTGAAAGATGAGATTCCAGAGACAAACTGACAGCATCACCCTTAATAATAAAGCTAGTGAGGTTCGCCTGGTGGATATGCACCAGGCCACTAAGGGTTTGCCTATCATAGAGGTAACTGTGGGTCCAGAATAGACAGGTTTTATTTAAGGGAGGAAGCCGTCTCTTCAGCAGTATCTGTTGTGGAGATGGAAATATCAGAAGACTGACCGTCACTGCCAAACAAATATCAGGTGTGAACAGCTGCTTACTAAGAGTAGCCATCTCCATATACAACCAACAAATAAAGTAGCACTCTGTAGCGCTGTAGCATGCAAACATGAAATATGAAATTCAGTGTGCTACTTTAGTTGTTGGTTGTATATGGAGATGGCTACTCTTTGAGGGCCCTGAACTAAGTAAGAAAAGGGCCTAGGACTGTGAGGAAGGTTTGGTTGGTACAGTTAGGGTTAAATAAAGTGCGGGAAATAATGGGGCTGCCCTGTGCAAATAGCGGTGTGGTTTGATAAGAATGATAAGAGGGCAAAAGAGCGCCAACGGACATTCAGCCAGTTTACCACCTGAGTGTGAAGAGCCCACCCACCTGCCCTTAATTTATTTTATTTATTTATTTTTACTGTTTTAAAATAATGTTTATAGCAAGATTTATGGTTTTGTTAGTTGTCACAGCATGGCGGTTCTCATCCATGCCGATGAGTTTTTTCTTGCAAGGCTTGCTGTACATCAGCGGTTGGCCTTTGGGTTTTCTTTTGGTATAAAGCATTAAAAATGGGCTTGGATGATGAATGATTGTTTGGCAATGTATGTAATGCGTTTTTTGGTTAAATAACAGCTGTGGCCAACCCACTTAACTCAACTTTTGTTTTCCTGGTATTTTATTCAAAGGTACACCTGGTAAGGTTGTGTGTTTTGTTGGTAATGCAGCCCAATTATTATGGTAAAGGATTGCTTTTTACACTCCTTTCAATCTAGTAAGCACCTGTTCACACCTGATTTCTGTTTGGAACTGACGGTCAGTCTTATGATATTTGTATACATTGTCTCTCTGACAGCACTCCACCCCTCAGCCTCAGGCGTTTTTAATTACAGCAGGATCCTACCTTCCCATGGAGATGTAGACTTTAGTCTAAGAGAGGATTCACATTAGGCAGGTGCCAGCAGTGAAAAGCGCCTTATCGTGGCTGCCGGGTACACATGAATTGGCCAATTAATGCACTAAGTATTCTCAATTTTTCATATTTTCCAGTGAAGTAATGCAATTTGTTTGCATGCTATAGCGCTAGAGTGCTACTTTATTTGTTGGTTGTTGTGAAGATGGTGTTCTCCAAGCACTGTTTAATTTTGTTTCATCTGAATGTTACAGAGACCCCTGGATGGGAAAAGGCTTTTGGAGGCTCAATTTGTATCCCTTGGAAGAAGCGGCGATAACACAGTTCTTTGAGGATTTTCTTCAGAGCCAGGTACTCTTACTGGATCTTTGTAGTAGTGAGTCAGAGTGGTGGAAAATGTTCAGGAAAAAGGTGGGGGGATTCTTCCACCAGCTCTCAAGCCTCAGGAACCTCGACAGTTACTGCTTGTATCAGGGCCTGAGGAGCATCTGTCTCAACTAGAGGTAGCCGTGAGGACATCTCCAAAGTGAAATCTTTGCTTAAGAGGTGTCAGTATGATAGACACTCATCTTTGGTTTCTGAGAGGGAATATGGGAAGTACTGCTCGCCCGACCCTTAGAAAAACTGCAAAATGTCAGTGAAAAGTTAAATTGTCAAAGGACTGGTCGGCACTGCAGAGTCTCTGAAAAGATACAGATCAGGGATCCTGTAAGTCATCAAATTCTTCTACTCACACCTCTTGGAAAAGAGGGATCTGGATTGGGATGAGGATAAGATGTCGGCTTTCCTGGCTGAACCGACCCGAACTAGGGGTAGACACCTATTTTGATGTTTTGAGAGAGATGATCAGGGAAGATGAAGTTAAGTTGGTGATTGAATGACTTACCCTAAACAAATCGCCCAATCCAGATGGATTAACATCTGAATTCTATAAGACCTGTAAGGACACCTTGACTGAAGTATTCAATGAGTGTCTTTCCTCGGGCAATGTGCTGAAGTCAATGAAGATGTCTGCCCTGGAAGAGGTACATTCCGTAAATGGACAAGGCAAAAGCATTTGTCCTTCTGTCAGTTTGTTGATTGGCTAAAGACCTTTTACACTTGGGCAGAGAGTATCCCGCTTGTGAATGGTTGGATTGGCAGCTCTTTTGAGGTTGGGTCTGATGTTTGCCAGGGTTGCCCTTTCAGCCCACTGCTGTATATGTGTCACGCTGTATAGCAGATATATATATATGTGATGACAGTAATCTATATCAAAAGGGCAACATACAATATAACATGCGCATAGATATATGATAACATAGAATTACCTGACAGAAAGTCCAGTGGGTCAATACGGAATCCGTTATACGCTGTCTCCGGCTAGAGGGTGACCGGGGTCTATGCTGACCCTAAACTGGGGTCCTAACTAATCCCTCTACCTGGAGGTACTGTTAAAGGTACAGAGGTCCAGGCCACCAGCGTAAACCCTGTCTCCTATCAATCCCTGCCAACTGTAATCTAGTCCTAAGAAGGACCCTGATTACCACCAAAGGGAATGAACAGGTAACGGTTAATGAACAGAAAGACATACAAGAAAGACAAGAAATAAAGTAAATAAAGTCTTACATACAACACTCACACACAGTAGGAACACCTAAGGTCTCAGAGATAAACTATAAGCTATAAGAGTAGAAACAACTAAGGAGCTCTTAGCTTAAATATTCTCAGAACCGATCCAGTCTGCTAGACTACATAAAGGCTTTCACCGGCATCTAACAAGCAGACTGGCAGGTATATGAAGGAATCTAATTAGAACATAATCAAAAGCAGCCGGGCGAGGCTGGACCTAGTCTTAGCAAAGAGCTAGGTAAAATTAACTCCCTCATTACCAAACACAAAGAAACAGCAACTCAGCTGTGAGAAGTCAGAGTGTGCAATCGCGACGATCCTCGTGGCGATACACCCATGACAGTACCCCCCCCTCTACGAGGGGACTCCGGACCCTCAGGGCCAGGTCTGCCCGGGTGAGTTGTGTGAAAGGTCCGAACCAATCGATCTGCGTTAACATCAGACGCAGGGACCCACGTCCTCTCCTCAGGACCATACCCCCTCCAATGAACCAAGTACTGAAGGGATCGGCGACTGAGACGTGAGTCAATGATTTTCGACCCATGAAATTCCACGTTATCATTGACCACCACTGAAGGAGGAGGTAGAGGTGACGGTATGACTGGTGCCACATACTTTTTAAGTAATGACTTGTGAAACACATTATGAATTTTAAACGTAGGAGGGAGGTCCAGACGAAATGCCACAGGATTAATTATGGAACTGATCCTGTACGGCCCGATGAATCTGGGACCCAACCTCCAGGAGGAAACTTTAAGTTTTATATTCCTGGTAGACAACCAAACCAGATCGTTCACCTTCAGATCTAGACCAGAAACTCTCCCCCTATCAGCCATTTCGTTTGTAACGGTTCCCCGTAACCTTCAGTCTTAACCGATCTGGAACTATCAGTCTCCCTGGAAGTCCCACAGGGGCGTCCCCCTGAGCCCCAATACCTCCCCCTCAAGCTCAGAGCATACAGCTGACACTACAACTCCCTCCTGTGGAATAGGAACCGGATCATCCGTCTTCCCGGCCCCTGGGAAAGTACGAGATAAGGCATCAGGAAGCAACTTTATTGAGCAGTCATATGCGCGATGAGGAGGTAACTCTTTACACCCCTCCTCTGAGAACATCTCCCCAAAGTCCTCCAGAAAAGGAGACAAAGTCCTAGGCACAACCGCACCGATGACCGTGCTCATGCAGTTATTCCTGCAAAATTCACCCCACTGGCTTATCTTTCCGGATTGCCAATCAATCACTGGGTTATGTTTAGCCAACCAAGGAAGTCCCAACACAATAGGAGTAGGTAGACCCTCCAACACATAACAAGACAATTGCTCTTTATGTATTGCCCCTACTCGAAGATCTATGTTATGAACCGCTTGTACCAAGCTACCTTGACCGAGAGGTCTAGAATCAATAGAGACTATAGGGACCGGTTTGGCCAATACACTCAGTTGCATACCATGCACCTGGGCAAACCGGGCGTCCACCAGATTAGCCCCGGACCCACTATCAAGAAAAACAGAAATCCTCTCAGTTCTAGTACCAATCACCACCTCCGCAGGCACGAGAAACTGAGAGGGATTTGGGGATGAAATACACACTCCCAGGTTAACTCCTTTGCTCAAAGAGGCCCGGGATGGACACCCCCCAACAAAATGTCCTCTCTCTCCCGCAAAAGAAACACCTTCTAGTCTTGCGGTGCACCGCCGATTCCCTCCTACAAAAAGATGTCCCTCCCAACTGCATGGGTTCCTCAGAACAGACCAGGGGAACCTCAGTATAAGGGACTTTAGTAGTAGGTGGAGTCATCACGGGAGGCGGAGTTACCTCGCGTCTTCCCCGAATTCGTCTATCAATGCGAATAGCGAGGGCCATAGCAGCCTCCAGTGATGGAGGAGAATCATACTGAGCCAACACATCTTTTAATTTGTCAGACAACCCTTGACAAAACTGGCTCCTAAGAGCTGGGTCATTCCACTGAGTATCTGTTGCCCATCTACGGAACTCAGAAGAATATTCCTCCGCTGGACGATTTCCTTGCCGTATTTTACGTAACTTTGTTTCAGCAAGGGAAACTCTATCCGGATCATCATATACCAGACCCAGGGCAGTAAAAAATCGATCCACTGACTGGAGATCTGGGGAGCCTGGAGGAATAGAGAACGCCCAAGATTGAGGGTCCCCTTGTAAGAGCGAGATAACAATTCCCACCCTCTGCTCTTCACTCCCAGATGACCGAGGCCGCAGCCGAAAGTACAATTTACATGCCTCCCGGAAAGTAAAAAATTTGTCCCGCCCACCAGTGAACCTGTCCGGGAGAGCAACCTTAGGTTCAGATCTGGTTTGCTCCGGGGGGGACAAAACCTTGGACTTAATGTCTGCAAACTCCATGGACAACCCCTGCAACTACTGGGCCAGCTGGGCTACTGGATCCATGACAGCTGGAGAGAATCTTTAGTAGGGCCGGTGAAAATGTCACGCTGTATAGCAGATATATATATATGTGATGACAGTAATCTATATCAAAAGGGCAACATACAATATAACATGCCATAGATATATGATAACATAGAATTACCTGACAGAAAGTCCAGTGGGTCAATACGGAATCCGTTATACGCTGTCTCCGGCTAGAGGGTGACCGGGGTCTATGCTGACCTAAACTGGGGTCCTTACTAATCCCTCTACCTGGAGGTACTGTTAAAGGTACAGAGGTCCAGGCCACCAGCGTAAACCCTGTCTCCTATCAATCCCTGCCAACTGTAATCTAGTCCTAAGAAGGACCCTGATTACCACCAAAGGGAATGAACAGGTAACGGTTAATGAACAGAAAGACATACAAGAAAGACAAGAAATAAAGTAAATAAAGTCTTACATACAACACTCACACACAGTAGGAACACCTAAGGTCTCAGAGATAAACTATAAGCTATAAGAGTAAAACAACTAAGGAGCTCTTAGCTTAAGTATTCTCAGAACCGATCCAGTCTGCTAGACTACATAAAGGCTTTCACCGGCATCTAACAAGCAGACTGGCAGGTATATGAAGGAATCTAATTAGAACATAATCAAAAGCAGCCGGGCGAGGCTGGACCTAGTCTTAGCAAAGAGCTAGGTAAAATTAACTCCCTCATTACCAAACACAAAGAAACAGCAACTCAGCTGTGAGAAGTCAGAGTGTGCAATCGCGACGATCCTCGTGGCGATACACCCATGACAATATGTTTGCTATTGACACACTTTTTATGAGGGTGGATTGTGGACCGTTGGTCGGGGTCGGGATGGACTGTGCAGCACCAGAAGCCACTCTGAGGGTGGTTGCGTATGCTGTTGACGTCACTATTTTTATTTCATCTGATGTAGCGGCAGAGTGGCTGATGTCGGGGGTAGATCACTACTAGGAGTCATCTGGTAATGATTTGAGGAAAAGGAGGTTTGATTGCAAAAATCATTTAAAAAATTGAATCTTTAATGATAAATTATTAAAACATTAGTAAAAATTCAAGCTTGGAAAACAAAAAGTAGTGCGCTGACATTAGATATACATCTTGAGTTACAATGTGTGGGAATAGACTGAACCTGGTCATGAGGAAGGTTACTTACCGTACGAGGAGACTAGGAGAGTTGGGTATGGTCAGCCCTGTGGTATTCCTTGAGGGTACCTCTGTGGGTATTCTCCTGTAGAGGATGGTTTCAGCCTTTCTTCCAGAAATGGGAGACAGAAGGGCAAGTGAAGGATCTTTGCATAGCACATGGACATCTTCTGGCTTACACTACCCTGGTACTGAAGGTAATTCGCCAGTGGGGTCTAGAAATGTTGGAGATCAGGACTCTGCCAAGGAAGCTCCTTGACAAAAAGGGTTCTGTTGACCCATTTTCAGAAGCCTATGGTGCTCAGGCAATGACCAAGTCGGGATCTTTGGGTGAGTTTGCATCTTTTGGATCCCCTCAAAGTTTTGGGACTTGGCTTGGCGCTGCTTCTATAGGAAATGGTGTGTGAGGGACAATCTGAAGTGTGAGAGCTCTGAGGACAGGAACTGCCCTTGGGAGCATTGTGGTACCATGCTGAAAAGCATGCACCACTTCTTGCTTCATTGGTCCCCCAATTGGCTGCAATGCGCTAGCTACATACACACATAAATAGTTAGGGGTATGAAATTCTGCTGATCGATCCTCTTTAAATGTAGAAATACCCTTTGAGACTAAAATCACCATCCAAGCAACGATTGTAATGCAATGCTTAAAACTGTTATAGAAATAATATATTATTGGATGTGCATCTGATACTTATTATGAAAAATGATAACCTTTCTAATTCAATCCTGAAAAAGGAAAAATAATAAAAGTAACAGCGGGTTCAGTAGAGGAGAACCCCCTCTGGATATAACGAGGTGCTGCCAGACCTAAATCCTCAGGCTGTAAGATCAAACATTGACCTGTGACCTCGCAGATCAGATATTGCTCTATGATACTTAGCACCTATTACCCAGCTGCTCATTAGGAGGCGCCGCTCCTCTCCACTAAATCTTAGAGGTGGGGGTTTAGTTGGATTCTGTGGAAATTAATTTTGGTTACAATAAACTTTTCTCCTTTTTATCCTTTCCTCAAACTGATAACAGATGTGAGACTTTCGGGTGTGTAGAAGTGAATGTGACGACCGCTGAGCAGCTTCCATACACCTCCGAGACTGGTACTAAGCGCACATTAACCCTATGATGTCAGGGTAGAATCCCATGTTATCATGGTCTGCAGCAAAAACTAGAAAAGGAGCTGAGCCGCCGCGGACTCTGTTGGGGTACTCAGATCCGAGCCTATTAACTTCTATAGGGGGATGTCACGGCAACACAGTTCGGTCCGTGGTCCTGGGCGCTCACCCAAAAAAGGGGAATATTTACAGGGGATTAGTGTTCGTATGATTATTTGTGACGCCACCTGTAGTACCTGGTCAGGGTGACCAGCGCTGCTGTGTAGATCCTCTGGAAGGGATGGTGTTGTGCAGCTAGATGATAAGCCTCCTACAGGTGAGGCTGTGTCCTTCCAGGGCAGGTAGAAGTGGTGGTGCAGGGATGGTGCTTGAGGATGTAGCAAAGCGGAGTGTGCGTCGCTGGAATAATTCAGGGAAACCGTTCAAGTGCAGTTTCAGGGTTTTTACTCACAGTCTACAGTCTGTTGTGCACATACAGATGCCCGCCTGGCACTGTGTCCTCCAAGTGAGTGGTCCAGCAACCCTCAGGTAAATTGGTCGCACTTCCATAGACTCCCCTTCAGTATATTTCTTTCCAACCTTTTCTCTCTCAGTGCTAACTCTCCTTACTTCCATGCACCACGCCACCACAGAACCCTCGGACAAGGGAGTATTGGGCCTTTTCAGTTCACAGATCACTGCCAATGTCTGCACGTACTTGACCCCTAAGCTGCCTTCCGGTGAGATTATGGTGGCTAGTGGCAATAGCCCTTGAAGTGACGACTGCCGTACGGTTTTACTAGCAGAGCTTGAGCATTCCTGCTAATCTAGGGACCGTTCCCCGTTGTTCGCCTGGTCCTCCCTTCTTCAGGATGGGGGCACAGCTCCAATTGCTGTCTTTGCCCTGGACCCTTTAACTCACTACAGCACGGCTCCCTGAGGTGGACTCAGAGGAGCAGCAGGACAGTCCAGTACCCACACACTGACTGCCTGACACTAACTGTTCTCTAAACTAACACTCAGCCTAAATGCTGCCTAAGCTCCACCCACCAACTAGCTACACCCTTTCCTAACCAGCCTGAGTCAGACCATCCTCCCTAAGGGTCCGTCTGAATGCTCATCTGGCATAGTGTATGTTGAATGCGGTGTGGAGTCTAAGGGTTGCTTCCTCCTTACCTGAGAGTCAGGTGTCACACCTTTGGGTGAGATGCAACATCTCTGTGGCGACTGAACCCTCAGGGCGCCACAGAGCAAAAACAATTTCTGAGCAACAGGGGCGCTTATCAGGTAATTGAACATTTTTGGCAGTTTTGTAATATTTTTGAAAACATAAAATTAAAAATCTACAAATTTTTATATCTACACAAAAAACCCCACAGGAAAATGAGCCGATTGGTACAGTGCCAAAAGTCCCAAATAGGGAGAGAAAGACACCTGCTCCGATTAGACATGTGTGGCAGGAGAAAACAAAGGAGCAAATAGGTGAAAAATATAATCAATCTTTATTCAACAGAATACATCATATAAAAAAGTATCACAATCCATATATAAAGAGACAGAATAGGGTAGGACCAGAATGTACCACAGGGAAATTAACCCACAGTGCTATTTCATGTATAAAGTAACATATCAAGACAAGTATGGGTTAAAAAAGTGCAAATGCATGAATTACAGCATATGTTACACAGGCAGAGCTGCTGATGCTTGGATCCTAAGTCGCAGTAAGGGTAATAGTATCCATGTAAACAAAAAGAGCCAAGACACCAAGTAACTCACAGGTAAAGTAAAGCACCGTGGGTGTCCTGGGCCAAAATGTACCACAGGGAAATTAACCCACAGTGCTATTTCATGTATAAGGTAACATATCAAGACAAATGTGGGTTAAAAAGTGCAAGTGCATGAATTACAGCATATGTTACACAGGCAGAGCTGCTGGTGCTTGGATCCTAAGTCGCAGTAAGGGCAGTAGTATCCATATGAACAAAAAGAGCCAAGACACCAAGTAACTCACCAGGTAAAGTGGAGCACCATGAGTGTCCCTGGGCCGGGTATAGAGAGACCCCCGACGCACGTTTCGCGTGCAGGAAGCACCGCTTTTTCAAGGGGAACCTGACCATGGTAGGTACAAGGACTCTTAACCACATGTGATCTAGTCACATGGTATAGACCGGACCAATAGCGGCGCTGGAGGCGGCGCATGTGCAATGCGCTCCACAGGTCCCGGAAGCAAGAAGACGTCAGACCCCAGACATGAGAGCAGGAAATGACCTGCGCACATGTATGGGACCACCGAGACGCCTCCAGCATCGCAGGAAGAGGGAGCAGCAAAGTGCATGCGCACACACGCTAAACCACCAATAGAATAAGGATATAGATAGTAAATATATACAGTATAATACCATCCCGAGGCCAATCGCTGACACAATACAGGGCCAATCACAGACACAGTAATATCCAAATAAAGCAGTGTATTATTTATAATAACAATAACTACAACAGAGATAACTATATATATTAGGATAATTGCAGATCTTGGACGACTGGAAGGATGATGGTGGAATATGAGACAAGCAGGAACCTCTTGGTCCGAGAGATAAATAATCCATACAAAGCAGTTCACATAGGCACAAGGTCAGACTGGATATAGAAAGAATAATGCAAGAAATTAAAAATTGAAATTTACACAAATAAAAAAAGGGATTAAAACAATTGAATATACTCGGATAATGATCCGGAGAGGGGATCCAACACTGGGAAAGGCATACAAGTAAAATAATAATGGAAAATAAAGAAAAAAACAAAAACCAAAAAAAAATAAAAAAATAATAATGGGAGTCAATGCCGGTAGATTCATGTCAGGGATATCTCACATAAGGGATCACAAGAAAGAGGTAAACGATCAAGACTCATTGAGCCCAGACGGGGTCATAGTATTTAATGTGACAATCCATTTAGCCTCAGCCCGTGCAAGGGCTTTTTTATAGTCACCTCCTCGCACACTAAATGGATACAATCAATTCCTCTTACCATAAAAGAGGAAGGGTCAGAGTTATGGTGATAAAAGAAATGCCGTGGTAGGTTTTGAGAGTAGTAGGGTCGCCTGCTATCCTGGCCGCACAAATGTCCCGCACATGCTCCCGCACGCTAATCCTCAGCTCTCTAGAGGTAAGGCCCACATATATTTTCGCACAGCTACAAGTGGCATAGTATACTACATTTGTAGTGTTACATGTGATCTGATGACGGATAGTAAAAGTTCTATTGCCATCAGAGGACTGGAAGTTGAAGCAGCACGGGACATTTGCGCAGGCAAGACAGCGACCGCATGGAAATGATCCCAATGTGGGACCCCGTGACCCGAAGGGATTGATCAGAGGGGGGACATAATGGCTTTTGACAAGAAGGTCATTGAGATTCTTACTTCTCCTGGCCGTCATTGCAGGAGATCACCGAGAACAGGACCCAGGGAGGGTTCAGCACCCAAAACTGCCCAATGTTTTTGAATACAAGATAAAGATCCCCAACTCACATCAGGACTACAAGATGCCAGGTACTTTCAGCTGCATCACACCTAATGTGGTGTACCTAATTATATGTACTAAATGTCCAACTGGGGGTCTATATGTGGGAGAGACAGGGCAAAAACTGAGAACAAGGATGAATTCCCATCGCCACACAATAAGAGAAAAAATAATGGATCTACCTGTGGCAAAACACTTTTGTATGCCCGGTCATAGCATGATGGACATGGAATTACTTGTATTAAAATCTAACTTTAAATCTGAGAGAGATAGAAAGGTTTGGGAATATAAGCTCATGATGACTTTGACACTCTTAGTGCTGGAATGAATATATCACATGGATTCATGTCTTTCTACATCAATTAAGGAATCTGCTTCTCTGACCTTCTAGGGGCATCAAAACACAATAGCAGACTCCAATCAGAGGGCAATAAAACTTTCACACTCCTTATCTATGAACTGTTCCAATATTTATGTTCATCCCTCTGCCATAATGACAGTTCTGCTTCACGTCACTTGTCTTATCTTATTGCATTTTTTCTGTGCTGTGTGGTGTATAAATATGTGATTCTTCAGATGTTGTAATAGTCTTCGCCTGATGAAGAGACCTGAGTAGTCTCGAAAGCTTGCAATTTGTTACCATCTTTTCAGTTAGCCATTAAAAGGTATCAACCACTGAGGACTCTCAAGTCTAAATATTTTTCAATGTTTTTGAAGGATCCGCCTCATATCCTCCCAGCCATGGTTATATGTCGAAATAAATCTGATGGGTGCCTGTCCATAAGATGGTGGACGGGTCCCACCTGATCTCAAAAGACTGTCGCGCGGAGTTGCCCTGGCCCTAAGATAACCTTTTTTAATACATCTGTTAGAATAACCGCGGGCACGAAAGTGAGATGTAAGGTCGGAGGCTTGTGCCTCAAACCGAACTTCAGATGAACAGATCCGCCTTATCCTCAAGAATTGCCCGACCGGGACGGCCCTAATGGTGGAAGTATTGTGTGCTGAGGATGCGTGAATCAGAGCGTTAACAGATGTAGGTTTACGATATACGTCAGTTTGGATATGACCAGAGCTATCAACCTCCAAGACAATGTCGAGGAAGCTGATTCTCTTCTGGTCAAAATTATATGTTAACCGAATGTTGGAAGAATTCCGATTCAGCGTCCCCATAAACTCCCCGAGCTGCTGCACCGTCCCATCCCACAGGAACAAAATATCATCAATATAGCGATGCCAGCACAGCACATGGGACGCGGCCGGTACGCCCCCGTCGCCAGAAGCCTAGGAAAAGATTTGCATACGAAGGCGCACAAGCCGCGCCCATGGCTGTGCCGCGCATCTGCAAGTAAAATTGGTCTTTGAAAACAAAAAAATTGTGGGTGAGAACATAGTGCAGCAGCTCGAGGATGAACTCACACAGGGGGCCGCCCAGGTCGGACGTCCCGAGGAAGAAGCGGACCGCACCGAGCCCCAGAGTGTGGTCAATACACGTGTACAGGCTCTCCACGTCGGCAGTCACCAACCAGGTGTTCGAGTCCACAAGGATGCTGTCCATCCTAGCCAGGGTGTCAGTAGTGTCACGTACATGTGATGGCAAGGTCTCCACTAGCGGTTTCAGATAAAAATCAATAAATTGGCAAATCCGATCACATGGGCCATCAATACCCGAGACTATGGGACGCCCTATATCTGCTGATATCTAGTGACCAAATTGGTGAAACTGCAGACTGGTCTAAGACACTATTATCAATGGAGGACCGGTGATGTCACATAGTTAAGGGCAGGGTTATCAATGGAGGACTGGTGATGTCATTGAGTGAGGGCGCAGTGTTATCTATGGAGGACCGGTGATGTCACAGAGTGAGGGGCAGTGTTATCTATGGAGGACCGGTGATGTCATTGAGTGAGGGCGCAGTGTTATCTATGGAGGACCGGTGATGTCACAGAGTGAGGGGCAGTGTTATCTATGGAGGACCGGTGATGGCACATAGTGAGGGGCAGTGTTATCTATGGAGGACCGGTGATGTCACATAGTGAGGGGCAGTGTTATCTATGGAGGACCGGTGATGTCACAGAGTGAGGGGCAGTGTTATCTATGGAGGACCGGTGATGTCATTGAGTGAGGGCGCAGTGTTATCTATGGAGGACGGTGATGTCACAGAGTGAGGGGCAGTGTTATCTATGGAGGATCGGTGATGGCACATAGTGAGGGGCAGTGTTATCTATGGAGGACCGGTGATGTCACATAGTGAGGGCAGTGTTATCTATGGAGGACTGGTGATGTCACAGAGTGAGGGGCAGTGTTATCTATGGAGGACGGTGATGGCACATAGTGAGGGGCAGTGTTATCTATGGAGGACCGGTGATGTCACATAGTGAGGGGCAGTGTTATCTATGGAGGACGGTGATGTCACAGAGTGAGGGGCAGTGTTATCTATGGAGGACGGTGATGCACATAGTGAGGGGCAGTGTTATCTATGGAGGACCGGTTGATGTCACATAGTGAGGGGCAGTGTTATCTATGGAGGACTGGTGATGTCACATAGTGAGGGGCAGTGTTATCTATGGAGGACGGTGATGTCACATAGTGAGGGGCAGTGTTATCTATGGAGGACCGGTGATGGCACATAGTGAGGGCAGTGTTATCTATGGAGGACTGGTGATTCACATAGTGAGGGGCAGTGTTATCTATGGAGACGGTGATGGCACATAGTGAGGGGCAGTGTTATCTATGGAGGACCGTATTGTCACATAGTGAGGGGCAGTGTTATCTTGGAGGACTGTGATGTCACATAGTGAGGGGCAGTGTTATCTATGGAGGACCGGTGATGTCACATAGTGAGGGGCAGTGTTATCTATGGAGGACCGGTGATGGCACATAGTGAGGGGCAGTGTTATCTATGGAGGACCGGTGATGTCACATAGTGAGGGGCAGTGTTATCTATGGAGGACCGGTGATGGCACATAGTGAGGGGCAGTGTTATCTATGGAGGACCGGTGATGTCACATAGTGAGGGGCAGTGTTATCTATGGAGGACTGGTGATGTCACAGAGTGAGGGGCAGTGTTATCTATGGAGGACCGGTGATGTCACATAGTGAGGGGCAGTGTTATCTATGGAGGACCGGTGATGGCACATAGTGAGGGGCAGTGTTATCTATGGAGGACTGGTGATGTCACATAGTGAGGGGCAGTGTTATCTATGGAGGACCGGTGATGGCACATAGTGAGGGGCAGTGTTATCTATGGAGGACCGGTGATGTCACATAGTGAGGGGCAGTGTTATCTATGGAGGACCGGTGATGTCACATAGTGAGGGGCAGTGTTATCTATGGAGGACCGGTGATGGCACATAGTGAGGGGCAGTGTTATCTATGGAGGACTGGTGATGTCACATAGTGAGGGGCAGTGTTATCTATGGAGGACCGGTGATGGCACATAGTGAGGGGCAGTGTTATCTATGGAGGACCGTTGATGTCACATAGTGAGGGGCAGTGTTATCTATGGAGGACTGGTGATGTCACATAGTGAGGGGCAGTGTTATCTATGGAGGACCGGTGATGTCACATAGTGAGGGGCAGTGTTATCTATGGAGGACCGGTGATGGCACATAGTGAGGGGCAGTGTTATCTATGGAGGACCGGTGATGTCACATAGTGAGGGGCAGTGTTATCTATGGAGGACCGGTGATGGCACATAGTGAGGGGCAGTGTTATCTATGGAGGACCGGTGATGTCACATAGTGAGGGGCAGTGTTATCTATGGAGGACTGGTGATGTCACAGAGTGAGGGGCAGTGTTATCTATGGAGGACCGGTGATGTCACATAGTGAGGGGCAGTGTTATCTATGGAGGACCGGTGATGGCACATAGTGAGGGGCAGTGTTATCTATGGAGGACTGGTGATGTCACATAGTGAGGGGCAGTGTTATCTATGGAGGACCGGTGATGGCACATAGTGAGGGGCAGTGTTATCTATGGAGGACCGGTGATGTCACATAGTGAGGGGCAGTGTTATCTATGGAGGACGGTGATGGCACATAGTGAGGGGCAGTGTTATCTATGGAGGACCGGTGATGTCACATAGTGAGGGGCAGTGTTATCTATGGAGGACTGGTGATGTCACAGAGTGAGGGGCAGTGTTATCTATGGAGGACCGGTGATGTCACATAGTGAGGGGCAGTGTTATCTATGGAGGACCGGTGATGGCACATAGTGAGGGGCAGTGTTATCTATGGAGGACTGGTGATGTCACATAGTGAGGGGCAGTGTTATCTATGGAGGACCGGTGATGGCACATAGTGAGGGGCAGTGTTATCTATGGAGGACCGGTGATGTCACATAGTGAGGGGCAGTGTTATCTATGGAGGACTGGTGATGTCACATAGTGAGGGGCAGTGTTATCTATGGAGGACCGGTGATGGCACATAGTGAGGGGCAGTGTTATCTATGGAGGACTGGTGATGTCACATAGTGAGGGGCAGTGTTATCTATGGAGGACCGGTGATGGCACATAGTGAGGGGCAGTGTTATCTATGGAGGACCGGTGATGTCACATAGTGAGGGGCAGTGTTATCTATGGAGGACTGGTGATGTCACATAGTGAGGGGCAGTGTTATCTATGGAGGACAGGTGATGTCACATAGTTTAGAATTTTAGGCCTCTATTTATCAAAGTGTTTATGGAAAAAATATTGCGACTTTTGGTGTTTCCATACCATTTTTGGGCAGATCTGGCGAGGATCCAGGGCAGAGCAGGCTATGGCAATGCCCGGACGCCACATTCATAGATAGTGGTGACATTTTTTACACCACAAATGTTACTCCAGTCCCTGACTGTAAGAAGATGTTGTTGTGCTGAATTCATTAGGTGGCGTGCGCCTCTTAATGATTTTGGTGCACTCTCCTCTACCTTACTGCCCGGACATGGCCCACTGCACAGCGGGTGCCAATTTTTGTAATGGGAGCCTCATTTCCTAGATGAATCATTACTTTGGCTTCAGACTACAGTTTGTACACACATCACCATAATCTGGAAATCTTTCCAGTGATTCCTCCCTATTATGACAATCTCCTAATAAATGGATTCCATAGCGAATGGTTTCCATGCACAGATGCAGATGTCCATGTCGTCTGTAAGATATTATTTGATTAAAGTGCCTCATTAAGAAGCAGCTTTGTGGGTGGGGAGGTACGAGGCGCATGAGGACAATCACTCCCAATAGGGCCACTATTACAGTATATATTCATTCCTACAAAAAACACAATGATCAGGACAGAGTTTTACAAGTTTCTTCTGACAGAAAGCAGAGATCTTGAACACCCTAAGAAATTCATGTACAAAGTACATTGGAAAAACTGCAACTTTTCATCATACAAAAAAAATTTTTTTGCTGAAATTGGAGTACCACTTCAAGATAAGATTTGGGTTGTATATCTGAGGTCAGTAGCAAGTCTGCTTTGAAAGGGAATCAGAAAATGACCTTCTGTTTCCATCAGATTTTTATGGTAAATGTATTTTTTTTATAATTTTCTTTTATTTTAGCTATAAAAAAAATTTAAAAAATTCCAGCTGGCCACGCAATCTAATATTAATAATCAGCTATTTATAATTCTTCACATGGACAGTAACAGACCCTATTTCCCTATTTGTTAGTATGTATGTATAAACTGGGCATGATCTAATCTGAGCAACGATCATTGTGAAGGGAGTAGGAGGAGGTGAGTTGTGACATCATTGACTATTGTGTATGATGGATCCTGTGTTAGCTATTGTATATAGAGGTGTTATTCATCATTGTGCAGGAGGAGGAGGAGGTGAGCTGTGACATCACCTATTGTGAATGGTGGATCCTGTGTTATCTACTGTATATAGAGGCGTTATCAGTCATTGTACAGGAGGAGGAGGAGGTGAGCTGTGACATCACCTATTGTGAATGGTCGATCTTCTGTTATCTACTGTATATAAAGGTGTTATCAGTCATTGTACAGGAGGAGGTGAGCTGTGACATCACCTATTGTGAATGGTGGATCCTGTGTTATCTACAGTATATAGAGGTGTTATCAGTCATTGTACAGGAGGAGGAGGTGAGCTGTGACATCACCTATTGTGAATGGTGGATCCTGTGTTATCTACTGTATATAGAGGTGTTATCAGTCATTGTACAGGAGGAGGAGGTGAGCTGTGACATCACCTATTGTGAATGGTGAATCCTGTGTTATATACTGTATATAGAGGTGTTATCAGTCATTGCACAGGAGGAGAGGAGGTGAGCTGTGACCTCACCTATTGTGAATGGTGGATCCTGTGTTATCTACAGTATTTAGAGGTGTTATCAGTCATTGTACAGGAGGAGGTGAGCTGTGATATCACCTATTGTGAATGGTGAATCCTGTGTTATCCAAGTGTATATAGAGGTGTTATCAGTCATTATACAGGAGGAGGAGGTGAGTTGTGCTATCACCTATTGTGAATGGTGGATCCTGTGTTATCCAAGTGTATATAGAGGTGTTATCAGTCATTGTACAGGAGGAGGAGGTGAGCTGTAATATCACCTATTGTGAATGGTGGATCCTGTGTTATCTACTGTATATAGAGGTGTTATCAGTCATTGTACAGGAGGAGGAGGAGGTGAGCTGTGATATCACCTATTGTGAATGGTGAATCCTGTGTTATTACTGTATATAGAGGTGTTATCAGTCATTGTACAGGAGGAGGAAGTGAGCTGTGATATCACCTATTGTGAATGGTGGATCCTGTGTTATCTACAGTATATAGAGGTGTTATCAGTCATTGTACAGGAGGAGGAGGAGGTGAGCTGTGATATCACCTATTGTGAATGGTGAATCCTGTGTTATATACTGTATATAGAGGTGTTATCAGTCATTGTACAGGAGGAGGAAGTGAGCTGTGATATCACCTATTGTGAATGCTGGACATGTGTTATCAACTGTATATAGAGGTGTTATCTGTCATTGTACAGGAGGAGGTGAGCTGTGATATCACCTATTGTGAATGGTGGATCCTGTGTTATATACTGTATATAGAGGTGTTATCAGTCATTGCACAGGAGGAGAGGAGGTGAGCTGTGACCTCACCTATTGTGAATGGTGGATCCTGTGTTATCTACAGTATATAGAGGTGTTATCAGTCATTGTACAGGAGGAGGAGGAGGTGAGCTGTGATATCACCTATTGTGAATGGTGAATCCTGTGTTATATACTGTATATAGAGGTGTTATCAGTCATTGTACAGGAGGAGGAAGTGAGCTGTGATATCACCTATTGTGAATGCTGGACCATGTGTTATCTACTGTATATAGAGGTGTTATCAGTCATTATACAGGAGGAGGAGGTGAGCTGTGATATCACCTATTGTGAATGGTGGATCCTGTGTTATCTACTGTATATAGAGGTGTTATCAGTCATTATACAGGAGGAGGAGGTGAGCTGTGATATCACCTATTGTGAATGGTGGATCCTGTGTTATCTACTGTATATAGAGATGTTATCAGTCATTGTACAGGGGGAGGAGGTGAGCTGTGAGAACACCTATAGTGAATGATGGATCCTGTGTTATCTACTATATATAGAGGTGTTATCAGTCATTGTACAGGAGGAGGAGGAGGTGAGCTGTGACATCACCTATTGTGAATGGTGGATCCTGTGTTATCTACAGTATACAGAGGTATTATCAGTCATTGTACAGGAGGAGGAGGAGGTGAGCTGTGCTATTACCTATTGTGGATGGTGGATCCTGTGTTATCTGCTGTATATAGAGGTGTTATCAGTCATTGTACAGGAGGAGGAGGAGGTGAGCTGTGACATCACCTATTGTGAATGGTGAACCCTGTGTTATCTACTGTATATAGAGGTGTTATCAGTTATTGTACAGGGAGGTGAGCTGTGACATCACCTATTGTGGACAGTGGATCCTGTGTTATCTACTGTATATAGAGGTGTTATCAGTCATTGTACAGGAGGAGGAGGAGGTGAGCTGTGACATCACCTATTGTGAATGGTGGATCCTGTGTTATCTACTGTATATAGAGGTGTTATCAGTCATTGTACAGGAGGAGGAGGTGAGCTATGTCATCACCTATTGTGAATGGTGGATCCTGTGTTATCTACTGTATATAGAGGTGTTATCAGTCATTGTACAGGAGGAGGAGATGAGCTGTGACATCACCTATTGTGAATAGTGGATCCTGTGTTATCTACTGTATATAGAGGTGTTATCAGTCATTGTACAGGAGGAGGAGTGAGCTGTGACATCACCTATTGTGGACAGTGGATCCTGTGTTATCTACTGTATATAGGTGTTATCAGTCATTGTACAGGAGGAGGAGGTGAGCTGTGACATCACCTATTGTGAATGGTGGATCCTGTGTTATCTACTGTATATAGAGGTGTTATCAGTCATTGTACAGGAGGAGGAGATGAGCTGTGACATTACCTATTGTGGATGGTGGATCCTGTGTTATCTACTGTATATAGAGGTGTTATCAGTCATTGTACAGGAGGAGGAGGTGAGCTGTGACATCACCTATTGTGAATGTGGATCCTGTGTTATCTACTGTATATAGAGGTGTTATCAGTCATTGTACAAGAGGAGGAGGTGAGCTGTGACATCACCTATTGTGGAATGTGGATCCTGTGTTATTTCTGTATATAGAGGTGTTATCAGTTCATTGTACAGGAGGAGAGGTGAGCTGTGACATCACCTATTGTGAATGTGGAACCTGTTATCTACTGTATATAGAGGTGTTATCAGTCATTGTACAGGAGGAGGAGGAGGTGAGCTGTGCTATCTCGTATTGTGGATGGTGGATCCTGTGTTATCAGCTTTGTACAAGAGTGTTACTTCTCATTGAATCCGATGCATGAACGCTGCTTACTGGCACTACATAGGCTCTTTCACACATCCGTTTTTTCCCTTCAGTCACAATCCGTTGTTTTGTGAAAAAAACAGATCCTGCAATTGTTGCTGCAGGATCCGTTTTTTTCTCATAGACTTGTATCAGCGACGGATTGTGACGGATGGCCACACGTTTCATCCGTCTTTTGACGGATCTGTCGAAAAATCTTTGTCCGTCGGCTGGATACAACGGACTTTGGAACGTTTTTTTTTTGTACGTCGAAAAGACGTACAACGACTGATCCAGCGCCATCCGTCGTAGGCTATAATGGTAGCCTATGGGCGCAGGATCCGTCACAAGACGGATTCCAGCGACGTATTCCGTTTTTTCACGCTGAGCATGCCGGAAGAATTCCTTTTGCTTTATTTTAACCCCTACAGCCATTCTGGCATATCTCTCTCTCTCCAGAAGCGCATGTGTGAAGGTTCAAAAGTTCACCTCTTCACCTTGACGGATCCGTCAAAATAACTGATCAGTCGCATCAGTATTTTACAATCTGCACTGGACCCGTTTT
Organism: Oophaga sylvatica; assembly: GCA_033576555.1. Classification (NCBI taxonomy): domain Eukaryota; kingdom Metazoa; phylum Chordata; class Amphibia; order Anura; family Dendrobatidae; genus Oophaga; species Oophaga sylvatica. The sequence goes on along the minus strand of JARQOD010000005.1, from coordinate 534,847,086 downwards.
TTCTCAACTTTGACGGATTGTGACTGATTGTAAAAAACGGATGTGTGAAAGTGGCCTTACACCGCCAATTATAAGACTTAATACCACTCTAATCCTTCCTCCTACAATTGAACAGTAACTCCAGCTCACCGCCCGGTCATTGTGGACCACATTTTTCCGGTGCACGCAACTATTATAGCCACTGAGTCAACTAATCAGTTACGACGACACTTTCCTTATAGAAACTTTCCTAATATTATTTTTTATAATAGATATTATTTTGTATCACCTATTAAACCCCTGTCAGCAGTATATAACACCGTCCTCAGAACATTGTCTCTACATTCTAGACTCGCGGCATTTTACCATCTGGAAGGTGATTGTGACACAGGCCCTATGAGGAGACTACAAAACCTTCACAACAGTGACGACTAGTGACCCTTCTTATCAACGAGCAACTTACAATGTTTAATCGCAGTGTTTTATTCCTATGTTCTAAATAAAAAATTCAGTTGTTACAGTATATATTTAAAGTAAATAAACGTCTGTTTTTACATCACTCAATAGACTGAAGAGATTTTACATTTATCATCTTTACAGCACATCACACTCCTGGACTAGCAATCATACAGGTGCGGCATTTTTGGTTTTATTGGTTTTAAAGCGCCACTTGGATTCCCATTTATTTTCTCATTGTAATCCTATCTCTGATGATGAACTTTTCTTGAAATAACAGTAATTCTGATTAAAATTGCAAGATTACTAATTGTTTTGCTTTTTTTTTTATTACAGTTTGTGATATAAAAAAAAAAAAACATTGCTAAAATAAAGAAAGAATGTAATGTACACAAAACCTGTTTTAAACAATAGGTTACTGTCTTATGATACATTCCTGTTAATAAGCAACAGCAAGAATGTGAAAGCAGCAATACATGGAAAAAAACCAATAACAACACTCAGCACTGTGCAGAAGGTTTAGATGGGGGGAAAATGCTTAGTAAAAATGCTTCCAAAAAGAGAAGTGATAATAGATTATTTTTATCAGCTTACAAAATTCAAAGTGATCGAATAAAAGAGAGAAATCATAATCATATAATTGCTGACCGCTCTATGTCTTCAAAACAGCATCGATTTCTCTCGATAGACTTGCAGAATATCAGAGATTTTGTAGGATTATTGTCAGGTGTCTGAGTAACCAGTAATACCAAACAGGTGATTTTTCATCATTTTCATATGTAAGTTGAAACAGTCAGTAACTGAAACAGAAATAGATGTGTGGGAAGCTTAAAACTGGGTGAGGAACAGCCAACCCCTGCTATAAAGGTGAGGTTGTGGAAGACAGTCACACACCAAGGCAAGACTGAGCGCAACAACAAAACACTAGGTAGTTGTACTGCATCGGCAAGGTCTCTCCCAAGCAAAGATTTCATTGCAGATATTTAGATTTCACTTTTGTTCATCCACTTTTCATTTTGCTGATTGATAAAAATAAACTGTCACTCCTATTTTTGAAAGTTTCTTACTGTGTTGCATTTTTTTACACCACTGCCTAAACATTCTGCGCAGTATTGTATAATTACTAAATTGCAGTATAGTAATGTAAAAATAAGACATGAAATTTGCAGGATAAAAGAAAACTAAACTTAGAAATGAATAATTATCCTGTCATTTGTACTAAAGCAGATACAACAGGTGGGGTGAGGCTCCTGCTGCAGTCAGATGTATAAAGGGTATGCCACACTGAACAATATCGCTAACGGGATCGCTAAAAAACGTCACTATTTAGCGATCCCGTTAGCGATGTTGTTCAGTGCGGCAGCTTCCAGCGACGAGCTTCCTGCTGTGATCTCGCTCGTCGCTGGAATCGTCCGGACCCTATTTTATCGTCGGCGCTCCCGCTGGGTAAGTATATATCGCTAGTGTGGCACCTTTTCTTAGCGATTTAGCGGTACTTTTGTACCGCTAAAGTCGTTAAGAAGATCGCTAACGGCGATAGCGTCGTTAACTATATCGCTAAATGCGGCCGCACTTAGCAATATAGAAACAATCCCGCTAGCGATC
>JARQOD010000005.1:534786266-534844946 GCA_033576555.1 Oophaga sylvatica | reverse complement strand
TTTCACAAGATGCTCATAAAGGGGGGAAGGTTTTATCGCCCCCCAAAAAAAAAGTTTTAGGGGGGGGGGGGTTTCCCCTTTTGGTTTTGGAAGTTTTTTTTATTTTTAAAAAACCCCTTTAAAAAAATTGTGTGCCCCAAAAGCCCCCTCAGAAACCCTTCCTTTTAAGGGGCCAAATTTTAAGTCAAAAAATTTTAAAATTTTGGATTAAAAAGGGCCATGAGGACCCCCGAAAAAACCCGGATTTTTAAAAAAGGCCGTTTTGGGGGGTGGTTCGTGATCCCACATTTTTTCCACCCCGGCACCACCCCCATTTTGGGAAAAAGCCAAATCCTTTCAAATCAGAGGCAAAATTTGCCATTCCGCCTGTTGGAAAAGGGGGGCCCCGTAAACTGCGGAGATGGCGTTGATGTCCCCAAAAAATTGGGGTTTCCCCAAAGCAGCAAAACCAAAAATTTTAGAAGAAAATTTTCAAACCCTTTTATTAAACGCCCCGGTTCCCAAAAAAACGCAGCGTTATGCCAAACGTTCCCTGCTGAAACAGGCACGGGACCCGGGGGATCCGCCTTAAAAAGAGGGGCCCCAAAACCCCCAAAGGGGCTTGAATGAATCCTCCCCCCCCCCCAAATTTAAAATTCCGGAAACCTGCGGATTCTTCCCCCAAAATTCCCCAAAATAGAAAAAAGGGGGGAATTTTTTACCTCTCCCCCCCGCCACCCCCCGGGCCCCATGCACGTTTTTCCCCTTGGGGGCGCCTCTCTTCCCCCCGCGCCTCTTTGTCGATCTGCCCCCATAAAGGGCAACTGCCCAATCAAAAAGCTCCGCGGGGGCCCCTTTTTATTTGTGAAAAAATGTACGGTAAAGAAAAGAAAAATTTAAAATTCAAAATTAATTCATTAATAATTTTGTGTTTTAAAAAAAAAAATAAAGAAAAGAATAAAATATATTAAAAAAAAAAATTAAACTTTTTTTTTTTTTTAAAAAATTTAAAATACGTTTACAAATGTCAAAAAAGGTGGGGGGTGTAAAAATATAAAGAGAGGGAAAAAAAAAAAAAAAAAAGGGGCAGGGGTGTAAAAAAAAAAAGAAAAAAAAAAAAAAAGGGGCAGGGTGTAAAATAAAAAAAGGGAATGAAAAAAAAAAAAAAGGGCGGGGGAAAAAAAAAAACAGCCCAAAAAAAAAAAAAAAAAAGGTTAAAAAAAATTTTCAAAAAAAATTTCCCCAAACAACATGAAAACCCTGAAAAATACCCCCAAGACCAAACCCAAAGGGGGATGGGGCCTAGCGCCGCCCGGCGCAAAAACCCCACTGCCCCCCAAAAAAAAGGGGGCGCAAAACTACTCACACGAAACTACCTCGCAAAAAAGCCAAAAAAGACCCTAAATTTTCTCTGGAAACAAAAAAATGGGGCGCGTTATTATACTGAGGTATTTTGGGGGTCACCAACGGGGCTGAAGGGTTTTTCAAAGAAAAAAAGTCCCGCTGCGCCCCCCGACTAATGCGTCGCAACGAGGGGCACATCGTTCAAAAAAAGGGCCCCAAAACGCGATACAGGCCCACAGCGGGAGCCAATTTTTAAAAACGGCCAGAACTCTAGTGAACGATAAAAGAAAATCACAGCGGGGGGAAAGTCGTTGCTAATCCCAAACCCCAAAGACGGGGGAACGGATCGCTAAATAGTGACGTTTTTTTTGCGATCTCGTTCCCCATCTTGTTTAGTGTGGCTTTTCCCTTGGGGGTTTGGGGAAATACTATGGTATGTTTTTCGATTCTTTCCTTCTCTAATTACACACAGGAACGCCACAAAATATGGATAGATCCAGACATTCCACTAGTTTTCACTGTTCCCAATGTCCATTGTTTTTTTTAGACTTGTTTATGCCATTTAAAACTACATTGTTTTTTGGATTATTAGTAAAGTTTTGAGACTTCAGTTTTATCTTTTGAAATTTATCCATAAACTTACCTTAAATTATGTAAAAATGATATTTAAGAACATTTCTGGTATTTTTTTGCGGAGCAATATATTGCTTTTGGTCAGAAATTATTGCATATGCCAATCCATTGTAGTTTAAAATTGTGGATATATTTTTCTGTTACAAAAGATATGAACAAATTTTGAGAATAATACAATTCAATCTCTGCAAGACGCCCCTCAAATTGTCTTGCAGGGATAAATCAGTTAGTCATTAAACTTTTTGATAAGGAAGGAAAGGGTGTAATAATGGATAATAAACCTCTCGTAGATGTTCGTAGTTCAGGTCTTTGTATAAAGAGTTTGTTTATATAAAAAAGATTTTATTTAAAGTTTCAAAAAATTTCCCTAAAATTTAACGTAGGGGAAATAATGGGGTCAAATATATGCCAACCTGTTCCTGTGTGTTTAAGGGCAAATGATATTTTCTCTGATCTTTGCCCGCTTGTTCTTGACTATATTAGCCGTTTAGGGTAAACCCTTTTAAGCATAAGACAGAACCAGTTGGGGATTGTGCAGTAAGACTATGCTCTGATTAATCATAAATTCTTGGGTTTGTTTACACTTACTTTTTTTAATTTTTTTGAGCAAAAACAATAGATAAATTTTAATTTTTATAGTATGATTTTTATTGCAATGAGTGTTATCGAGGATTAATTCATTAGTCTTTTAATCCAAGGGGGCACTATGTTAAAATGGGGGTATAAATGTGTGGTAGGCTAGTTATCCTTAGGAAACTTTAGTAGTTTAATCCTTGAAAATGTACATTATCGAAAAATGGTGAATGAAAAACAATGTGCTAGGGCTAGTTAAACCTTAAGATCTTTTAGTAGTTAATACTTGAGAGCTTTGAGTTAATTTTTGGGTGATAAATTATTCTTAATGTTTTCAAATTCCTCAAAATATCCACTTTCATGGGCCATTTTTTTTATCAGAGACTTCGTACTAAGAAAGAGGGTGTATCTTGGGAATCGTAGTGGGTTTCCTTAGGATTTGGGGGAAGGTCACTGCCTAATTTATTCCCGCGAAAGACCTATATCTTACGGGGAAACTTGCCCTTATAATCCCTATGGATTTTTTTTTTAGTTTTTAATAACCAAATATTTATCTTCTATACTTTACCCAAAGTTTTTATGAAGTTGTTGGTTCTCCTTTTAAATCCAGGGGGATATTCAAATTGGGGGCCCACCATATTTTAAGCCTGCAATGGGGAAACCCTTGTGCTCCCACCTTTTTGGCAACCTTTTGAATTTCTGGGATTAAGAAACTGTAAAATTTTACAATTTATTATGATAGCTTGGATTTTTTATGTACATGTTGCATGAAAGAGTGAATTTTTACATTTTTTTTTTATTTTAATTTTCTTTTTAAAAATTTTTTTTTGCTAAAGTAAACGTTTTTCTCCCTTTCAAAGTTCCAATTCAAGGACATTAGAACATTACATATAACTTAATTTTAGTGTAATTTAATAATTATGGGGGATTGTTTTTAGGGGAAATTGGCTTGATTAAAAATAACCAACATTTTATGTTTTCGTAGTATTAGTTTTTTTCCCGTGGCCAATAAACTGTTAAATTGCTATTTGGTTTTGGAAACATTTACCAAGTAATTAATTTGGTTATGATTGCGGTCTGGGGCGGAATAGGTGCGTGATGTAGAATAATATGCTTTGAGTCTTCTACTGTCCTGGGGACTCAAGCTAAAATTGTCACAAATCAGTCATCAATTCCTGAGAAATCAGCAGTTTGTACCGTCTTTTAAGACCTTAGACTACTGTGATGAACCAGTAGAGATGGAGTCAAGAACAATGGTAAAAATCTATTGACTTTTAAAGGTGAAGTTTCAATACAAGTAATTATAATTTTTATTCTTTCTAGTGTCTCTTACTCAAAATTTTTGTGAGAATTTTTTATGGATTTTGTAAAGTAAATTCAGACAATTACAGTAGTTTAACACTTTTCCAAATGTCCATAAATTTGGTAGACCATTGATTTTGATACTTGTTATGCCTTTAAACCTACTTTGTCTATTTTTGTTTTACTTTTTTAAGGATGTTCTTGTTGTAGTTGAGGTTTTTTTTTATGATGGTCTTATTTAATCATTAAGAATTATGTTTTGATACAACCGATCTCATATCGTGTATAAATCATTGTTCACATTTTATTAAGTTTTAAATTATTAGCTATTGTATTGGAGACAGTTAAGGTTTTATCTTCTTTGATATATTTATTTTGTCCTTCAGATCTTTCCAATACAACTTATCTTATGTTGTGTAAAAATCAAGTTTATTAACATTTTATGAAGTTACTAGCTGTAGTACCCGGCTGTCGCCCGGGTTAATTAATAACTGCTGTTAGCTGTAACAAAATAGACTATGTTAACAAAAATTTATTCTGCACATAAAAAAGCACACACCAAATGGGACAAATTTTTAAAAAGCAAAAACTAAAGTAACAGAACCATTTCACAACAGATATTCAACAGCATAGATTTCCCACACAGATTAATTAAATAGCCCAAGTGATGTGAAGTCATTTATCTTCTACTCCTTATTCGAAGCCTTTTGATAAACGACATTCTTAGTTTTTCCTTCAGGTTGCAAAGACGAACAGATTTTTGGCATTTCCAACTCTTGAACAGGCCACATAAAGTTTGACCATGCGAAAAGCATGGAGATTGTTAAATCGTTCCAACTACTTTCAAGGACTGTCCTTGAGCCTTGTTGATGGACATGGCAAATGCCAATCGAACAGGAAACTGGAGGCGTTTAAAATCAAAAGGCAAATCAGATGGAATGAGAGGAATTTTTGGAATGAAAACGTCTTCTCCTTTGGCACATCCTGTCAAAATGTTTTGCTTCAATTACATGTTGAAACAGGTTCTTAATCAGAGTCTTTGCCATTACAACAGCTTTGGTGGATCCAAAATTTCTCAGTAGCAGAATAGGTGCGCCTGGTTTTAGAAAGAGGTTGTGAGGAGGAAGTCCCTTGTGGCTCCAAGGAATTGAGAAACTCAGTTGGATAAAATAATGCTTGAGCAGGTCTGTACTGTATCCAGTGACTTGTAGGTCGTGCACACACCTGAAAGGAGATTTAATATTTGAAAGATTGATCTTGTTGACGCTGGCATGTTTTGGAGCTAGAATAGCCCTTTCATACAGCCAGCCAGATTTTCTGAAGTTCATTGAATGTTTTGGGAAAACCTTTGCTTTCAGCTCCTCAATGGAAGTCACAATGCAGCAAAAGTTGCTTGGAAACGTGATCTGTCCAGTTGTTGAGTTTACTGGTGCCTTGCCATCTCCAATAGTCAACAGCTGGCTCGAGAACAGTCCAGCAGAAACATCACCCCTCATGTGGACCCTCATGTTTGTGTTTAGTGACATTTTTCTCACTTGTCCCAAAGGTACGATACTTTGAGACAGGCATTCAGTTCGTCAGCAGGGTTGATCTTGGAAAAACGGGCAGGTTTGGCGGAAGTCACCTGCCAAAAATAACAACTACTCCTCCCTGAATATACTTATTGCTACGCAGATCTTGCAGCTTCTGTCCACTGCTTCCAGAGCCCTTTTGTGTGACATGGACATTCATCCCAAAGATGGCACTGCACTTTTGAAGCAATTGGCCAGTCCCTGATCCCTGGCAATATTACACACGGGGCTGTCACTATGAGCCAGGTTAAGTGGTAGTTTGAATGTTGAATGTGCTGTAATACCACCTTGTAAAAGTGTAGCTGCAATTCCAGAAGATGCCCTGCAAGTTGCAATCTTTTTTTGTTGTCGAAATTTTGCCAGGAGCAAGTTGATTACAAATGTCTTTCCTGTTCCACCCTGGAGCCATCAAGGAAGACAATCCCCCCTTGTTGGTTTTACTGAAACTTAAAATTTGGTTATAGGCATCCCTTTGGTCTGGTACCAATTGGCTCGTTCTGAGAGACAAATGCGTCAGTTCATCAATAATTGTAGTTTGCTTCTATGAAATCTCCCACAATTTGGTTGCATTCATTATTTCTTACTGGAACAGCAAACCAAGAGCTTTAAGGCTTTCCCTGACATTGCCATGCACTGGTCTTCTAGGAGCTTTAAGGCTTCATTGAAAATGTCCTCAGTGAAGTTGATGATTTGCTGAGGATTTTCCCTTCTAATCTGCATGAGGATGTCCTCACTGAGATCACTTTTGTACTTTGTCCAAATCTCTAGAGGATTTGAAATGCTACAGGTTGTTAGAAGAATAGCAAAGAGGTTTCTTAGTCGCTTTGGGTTTGTGTGGCTGCTGCTTCACTGAGGGTCATGTCCCAGTGTCCATCATTTTCCAGAAGTCCTTGTCTTTGGCAAGCTTCCCTGAAAGTTTCACACACATGACCTCGGACAGTCTTCAGGTCAGAAAATGAGTAGGGCCTTTGACAACATGAAGCAACATGCGCAGGTAGAAGCACTCTGCATTTGAGGGATGAAACAGTGTAGACCCGACAAAGAGTATCACTCGCTTTCACCCCTGGATAGCCTTTAATGTCAAGCCCCCGTTTCCTCCGTTCAAATGTTTTACTGGAGCCATGCCAAGTGTAATACTTCGGTAGATCACAGTAGAGAATTGTTTTTGCAAAAGGGTCCTGTTGACACAGTTCAAAAAATGCCAAGAGGGTGGTCTTAGGTGGTGTTAGCAGTTGCTGCCGCAGGTTTCCTGGGTTAAAGTAAATCCTCTGTCCATTTTCCAAGTGCACACTGAGATGCACAACTGGTGGGTAGCGTTCATGAATGGAGAACCCTAGTATTCTCCAAACAGCTTCATTGCTGCTGATGTACCTGCCCATCTGGAATGCCTGCACTTCATCAATTATAGGTCCATTTTTCTGGAATTCAAAACTGCTTGATCACTTCCTTTGTGGACATATTTGCAGATGTACTTGATTGATTTCACAGAGTGGCAATATTCAACATTTATGTGGGCCTGAAAATTTTTGAGAGCAAAGGGTTGTAAGGTACCACCCACCTGTTGTCAATTTGTATCTCTTGGAGTGATGGTCCAAGACGAATTTTTAGATTTGATGTGAAACCACCATCCCCTGACCTTCTTCTTCGATAGACTGGTATATCCATCTTGTCCTGTTTGGGTTTTCTTGGACCACGGATCGTGGGTAACCTTTTGAACACCTACCATCAATCATGCAGGGAGAATTTTTGTTGAGGTACCCACACGGACCATGGATCATGTTTTTTTGTGATGATTTCAAATAGCAAAGGGTCAATCTGAGGGTCTGGCAATTCGGCACTGATAATATTGTCAATTTCGGTGGCCTGTATTTTTAGCTTTAGCCAAATCAAGATGTGGGCATGAGGAAGGCCTCTTTTTTGCCATTCAACTGAATACATCCAGCACTGTGTCTCACCATAAATATGTGCTTTAGTAATCAGATTAATCATTTTTGAAAGTTTCTGTTTGAAAACTCGAGCAATAATGTCATGGCGATTCACTGTTTTCTGGCCTGGCAACAGGTGTCCTCCAATTTCCTCCCAAGCAGGATTGCAAGTAAAGGTGATGAAAAGATCTGGACGGCCATACTTTCTCACGTAAGTCATTGCAAACCTGTGTGTATTCATGCATGTGTCGTGGGCTTCCAGTGACAGTTGATGGAAGAATGACCATTTTCCCCAACTCTTTTGGATCAGCATCATTTGCTACAGCATCTCTAAGGTGAATATATTCCTCTGCCCTAAGTTTCTTTTGATTTAATCGGATATACAAAAGACGTTCACTCTCAATCTTTGCATACATATCAACGATAAATTGGTGGAAGAGGTGTCGCATTTCAGGATGTGATTTTCCTCTGCAAATCTTGTCATAGCCTGTAGGCATAGAAGTCCATGGCAGACACTTTTTTCCTGAAGGGTTGCCTGTTTTAGGATCTGTCTGAGGTATTCCAAAGTGATAGCCATCCTGTCCCTGCCAAAAGATGATTGGATATTGCAGAGGATCATAGGACCTGTGAGTTTCTGCTACTCGTTGCAAACTATTGTTCCTTTTGTGAAGCACGATGTCACGGCTTTGAAACTCATTACCCACAATCAAGATGGCTACCTCATCAAATGTGGGAGCATTGAAACGTCGCTGATTTTCACCTTGTGGTGTTTTGTCAGCTCTAATTACAACCTTGTAATTGTCACTGGGCATGCATTCAAGTGCAGTCTTGAAAAGTTGAACATTCGGATTGTTGGAGTGAAGAAACTGCTGCAAATTAATGACAATATCAAGGCGAGTGTTTGGAATTAAGGAGCATCTCCGCTGAGCCTCTGCTTCTGCATTTCCCATGAAGAAGAGTTGAAGAAATTGAGGTTCTTCTCCTTGTAATGGAAGCAGTGATCCAATTGAGTGGTAAACCTGTCCTTGAACTTTGAATGTCGGCATAAATCCTGTTGTAAACATTTCTGTTGTTGTACCAAATGAGGTCATTTGGAAGCATGAGTTGTACTTCCTGATGTTGTCCAAGAATGTTTTGATGTTGTAGTGGTGCCTGTCATCAGAGAATTTAGGGGATCTGGTGGTGACAGGAGAGGAGGAAGTTTTACCTTGCCATTTGCACAGCATAAACCTGGCGGTTCATCTTTCCATTTCAGGGCATTGCAGTACACGCAGACCACATCCATTTTTCCTATCTGAACTTTAAGATTATCCTGATAGTTTATATCTGAGTGGTAAAAAAAAGGCAGCATGTTTCAAATCGCCAACCATTTCCTGTGCCCTGGTGGAAGAAATTCCAATTCTCATGTTGGCAGTCGGCCTTCTCTCTGCTCTGATGACTCATTGGCCCTTGAGGAAGTAGCTCTTGTTTTCATGTCTGAAAGTCTTGATTCCCTCTCCTCAGAAAGTTCAGTGGCCCTTGAGGAAGCAGCTCTTGTTCTCTTGGCTGCAAGTCTTGATTCCCTCTCCTCAGAAAGTTCATTGGCCCTTGAGGAAGCAGCTCTTGTTTTCATGGCTAAAAGTCTTGATTCCCTCTCCTCAGAAAGTTCATTGGCCCTTGGGGAAGCAGCTCTTGTTTTCATGGCTGAAAGTCTTGATTCCCTCTCCTCAGAAAGTTCATTGGCCTTTGAGGAAGCAGCTCTTGTTTTCATGTCTGAAAGTCTTATTTCTCTATCTTCAGAAAGTTCGTTGGCCCTTGAGGAAGCAGCTACTGTTCTTATGTGTAACAGTCTTGCTTGTCTTTCTTTATATTGTTCATTGGCCCGTAATGCAGCTTTTCTCTTTGCATCAAATGACCTTTGTGCAATAGAAATCCTTTTCTTATGAGGCATAATTGCTGGAAAAGTAGTCTGTAATTGGAAGTATATATAGTAGTAGTTAGGGTATTAGATCAAATATACAACAACATAGTGCGAAAAATGTACTTAACTGTGCCCTCATCAGGATAGCAACATAGAAGGACAAAGCTGTGGCTGCTACTATATATATATCCTTCCACATACAGGTGATGTGACTTACATCAGTCATTACACCAACATTGGCCAAGCATAGTAACTGAAATCCTATTACCTCACACAAGCTTTCTTATACTGACAATGTCCTCTGTTGCCTATAGTAACCAAAGAGAGCTCATATTAATGACCTATGGCAAAATAGAAGCTGAGCTGTGATTGTTTGCTATAGGCAGCCTGATAAATCCCCAGCCAACAGAAAGCATTCCCCTCTGGCAGTATATATTACCTCACACATACAAATAATATACAGCTCATGTGACTGACATCTGTCTTATTTCCCTATATGGCAAATTTATAACAAATTGGTCTTGTAGTTTGGCTGGTTATTAATCAGATATTTATTTTTAAAAGATAAAAATACCAGACGTGTGTGTGTTTTTAATGCGCGCAATTTTGAACACGTGGGGTTAAAATGTCGACTCAAAACACAGCCTATGATGCTCCCGGGGTCGAAACGTGCGGGTGTGCAAAATTTCATGCCCGTAAATGCAGATTCCTATGCCGGACATAGACACAAGTATTCAGCTTTCTCCCCATTATGTAGATAGGGCCAAAATAGTTTGGCGATTTGGAACGTGCGGGGGTTAAAATTTCCATTCAACACATAGCCTATGATGCTCCTGGGGTTGAGATGTGCGGGCATGCAAAATTTCATGCCCGTAAGTACAACGGTGCAGATTCCTATCCCGGGCCAAAATTATTTGCCGATTTGGAATGCGCGGGGTTAAAATTTCGACTAAAAACCTAGCCTATGACGCTCCCAGGGTCGAGACGTGCGGGTGTGCAAAATTTCATGCCCGTAAATGCAGATTCCTATGCCGGACATACACACAAGCATTCAGCTTTCTCCCCATTATGTAGATAGGGCCAAAATTGTTTGGCGATTTGGAACGTGCGGGGGTTAAAATTTCCATTCAACACATAGCCTATAATGCTCCTGGGGTTGAGATGTGCGGGCATGCAAAATTTCATGCCCGTAAGTACAACGGTGCAGATTCCTATCCCGAGCCAAAATTATTTGCCGATTTGGAATGCGCGGGGTTAAAATTTCTACTCAAAACCTAGCCTATGACGCTCCCGGGGTCGAGACGTGCGGGTGTGCAAAATTTCATGCCCGTAAATGCAGATTCCTATGCCGGACATACACACAAGCATTCAGCTTTCTCCCCATTATGTAGATAGGGCCAAAATTGTTTGGCGATTTGGAACGCGCGGGGTTAAAATTTCGATTCAAAACATAGCCTAGGACTCTTTCGGGGTCGAGACGTGCGGGCGTGCAAAATTTCATGCCCATGAGTGCGACGGTGCGGATTCCAATCCCGGACAAACATACCCAAATACATACACACATACATACATTCAGCTTTATATATTAGATTTTGTATTGCTATGGGGAGCTATGTAGCACATACACATTTGGTCAGTATTACCAATTGGTTCAAAGATGGGTGTGTATATACACTCCATTGTAGTTAAAGCATGTAGAAATGATGTTTCATGAGTGCCTGCAGTTGATTTCCATTCCTGATTCACTGAATTTATAGGAATTGTCAAAGCATATGTAGTTTTCAAACTCTGCAAGATTTGTTCTGAAATTAAGTCTTGCAGAGGACAAATCCATAATCATTAAACTATCTGATAAGGGAGGTTATATGGTAATAATGGATAGTGATAATGTGGCGTTCTCATGTGGTGTATGACTGAGGGTTGTACTCCTGACAGGGTATGATTATCTTACTGAGGCCAAGCTTTCTGTCAGCAGAAGATTCTTTCCTTCTCTAATTACACACACACAGGGAACTCCACAATACAATGTTTGCTCAATAACTGCCTCTAAGCAGAAGATGATGGCAGTAGTTATTGGTGCATTTGAGCCCCAATCATGAAGCAGCTGTAAGAATTTTAAACAGAAGTCTTTTTACTGAAGGTAATGTGGCAAATTATTACTTACAAACAGTAGTAACCGGAGGTACAGGATTACACAGGCAAATCGTAGTAACCTCTGGTTTTATTAAAGGGGTTGTCCACTACTTTAAATTAACCCCCAATGTATCCCCCCGGGGCCCCTAATAAATTTTGTAAATACCTCATGTTGCCTATACTGCCTGTGAGCGCGTCACGGCAAGTAAGGCGTCACTCAGCGCTGGGTCCCCGCGGTGGCTGCTGGGATGTGGGCGGGGTTACTCCCACATCACACCCAGCATCCACAGCGCGCTTTCTCAATGAATGGGCCCGCGGTGGATGCTGGGTGTGACTCGGGATAACGCCACCCACAGCCTGGCAGCTAGCACGGAAGGAGGAAGAGGGACCCCCGGCTGCTGCCAGCACTTGTCGGAACGTAAGCGGAAGCTAGAGCCGGCTGCAGCCGGGGGTCATGTGCTGCCTGTGAGCGGCCAGCGATAGCGCCGCTCACAGGCAGTATAGGCAACATGAGGTATTTACAAAATTCATTAGAGGCTGCGGGGGATACATTGGGGGTTAATTTAAAGTAGTGGACAACCCCTTTAAGTCTGAATATTTCTTCAGTGTGCTCTGTTTCTGCCTTGAGGTAATTCTTCCTCCTAAAAGTGCAATGGTAGTCTTCCTCATATAAAGACTGTCTCCCCTTATCGTGCCAGTCCCCTTTTTAAGCAAAGCCGGCAGGGGGAAAGTACGTAATTCCTCCACCTAAAAATGGCTCCCCCTTCTCAAGATGTCCGACCAACTGCCACTTCAAATTTAAAACTTTCCACCAAGACTTAGCTCCTCCCCCTTCTAGGTGACTGTAGAGTTGCAGTCATTGGCTGACTGCCCTGTGGTGTTTTTCCAGAACTTTCTGCATATTAAAACAACTGGGTCACCTGGTCAAGCCTGGGAGATTAACCCTTTTTGGACTGCCTGTCAGCAGGTCTCGCAATGTATTTAAAATAAATGCACAGTCCACATAAAAATTCACAGCATTTATATAAAAACACACTGTGTATCCGTTATCCCATAGAAATGTCCACTTTGTGGAATGCCAAAATAAGTAATGTGTTTGTGAATGGACTTGAGATGAGTTCTGAGCAGAGGCTCCCTCTGGTGGTTACAAGCGGTACTGGACTGTCCAGTGAAGATTGTGAGGATTGGGAATCAGGTGTTACTGACTGGTCTTATTTAAGGGAGTCGCCTTCCCATCAGGGTTGCCGGTGATCAATTGTTCTGGTCTCAATCCTTGATTCCTGTTTCCTTTGTAGCCTGCTGTGTCGTGTCTGCATCTCCTGCTATCAGATAAGACATTTTCTTCTTTTTGTTTTTGTGCTTGATTTTTGCATTTTGTCCTGCACTTCTGTGGGGGCCTTCAGGGTCCCCTCCGGGGGCTTTTGCCCTCTCAGTTTAGTTCAGCCACTGATGTTTTGTACATTTGCTTTTTCCAGTTTTTTTCAGTGGCTGCTGTTTTGATTTTGTTACACCAGAGAACTAATTTAGGTGGTAGAGGTCGTGTGATCTCAGGTGTTTTTGAAATGAGTAGAGTTGGTGCTTTTCAGGTTTTTTTGGGATTGCAGTAAGTGCCCTTCCTATCCTTTTCTATTTAGATAGTTTGGGCCCCAACGTTTGCTCATACTATTTTCTGTCTGTGTCAGTATTTCTTCTTGTCTAACCGCCATTACATGTTTGGGGGCTTTCTATGTTCTTTGGGGATCTGCTCCGGGGCAGATAGCTTTCCTCTTTCTATCTTTAGGTATAGTTAGTTTCTCAGGCTGTGACGAGGCGTCTAGGACCAACGTAGGAACGCTCCACGGCTGCCTCTAGTTGTGGTGGTTAGTCAGGGTACTGCAATCTCATAGATTCCAACTGTTTTGGTGTATTGCCTTTTTTACCTGCACTCCTCAGCTACCAAATCATAACAGTATCACCGGCCTAACTGAAAATTATATTGTACTCACAGAAGGGAAAAATATTGTGAAAGAAAAAAAAAAAATTGTCAGAGTTGTCAGAGATATTTTTCTGTTTGTTGCATTTTTTTTTTCCCTCTGTATCTCTGGGTGCTGGGGAGGATTTTTTCTCTCAATGGAGTTTGCACAGTTGTCTGGCCGTGTGGATCAGCTTGCCACTGAGGTTCGGAGTATTGCTACCTATCTTGCTAGGTTGCCTGTTGTGGAACCTAGGATTCCCATGCCAGATTTGTTTTTGGGGGATCGAGCCAAGTTTCTGAATTTCAAAAATAATTGTAAATTGTTTTTTGCCTTAAAATCTAAGTCCTCAGGGAACGCAGCGCAGCAGGTTCAAATTGTCATCTCTCTCCTGCGCGGCGATCCTCAGGATTGGGCTTTTTCCCTGACACCTGGGGATCCTGTTTTGAGTGATGTTGATGCATTTTTTCAGGCCTTGGGGTTATTGTACGATGAGCCTAATGTCACTGATCAAGCTGAAAAAGCCTTGTTGGCATTAAATCAGGGGCTTGATGACGCTGAGTTATACTGTCAGAGATTCCGCAGGTGGGCAGTCCTGACCAAATGGAATGACGACGCTTTGGCAGCCCTTTTTCGGAAGGGTCTGTCAGATAATGTAAAGGATGTTATGGTGGGATTCCCTATCCCCTCTGGTCTCAATGATTCTATGTCATTAGCGATTCAAATTGACAGACGTTTGCGTGAGCGGAGAAGTATGCGTGGAATAGTGTTGCCTTGTGAACCTGCTTCTGAACCCATGCA
Source organism: Oophaga sylvatica (assembly GCA_033576555.1). Classification (NCBI taxonomy): domain Eukaryota; kingdom Metazoa; phylum Chordata; class Amphibia; order Anura; family Dendrobatidae; genus Oophaga; species Oophaga sylvatica. The sequence goes on along the minus strand of JARQOD010000005.1, from coordinate 534,830,833 downwards.
GTGTGATAGAGTGGTTTCTGGGGCACAGCGTCATGAGTTTCGAAAGCGCAATGGGTTATGTTTCTACTGTGGTGATGCCTCTCATGCTATTTCAGTCTGCCCTAAGCGGGGAAGACGTTTTGCACGCTCAGTTGTCTTGGGTAGTGTTCAGACTAAGTTTTTATTAACTGTTACTCTGATATGCTCTCTGTCCTCATTTTCTGCTCAGGCTTTCGTTGATTCGAGAGCAGCTATTAACCTGATGGATTTTGATTTTGCTAAACGTTGCGGGTTTCCCTTGATACCCCTACAGAAGTCTATTCCCCTACTGGGGATCGATTCTACCCCTTTGGCTGAGAATAAACCTCAGTTCTCTACTCAGGTGATAATGAGGGTTGAACCTGATCATCAGGAGAGCTGCAAATTTTTGGTTCTGTATAATCTGCATGACATTATCGTGCTGGGTTTCCCTTGGTTACAGTCTCATAATCCTGTTTTTTATTGGAAATCTGTGTCTGTAACCAGTTGGGGCTGCCAATGTGTTAATACCAACACTCCTGTTTTTTCTGCCTCCCCCCAGGCTCAGGATGTTCCTGACTTTTTGATTGATTTTTCTGATGTGTTTAGCGAAAGTAAATCTGCATCCTTGCCTCCCCATAGGAGCTATGACTGCGCTATTGAATTAGTGCCTGGTAGTAAATTCCCTAAAGGTCGCCTTTTTAACTTGTCTGTACCTGAACATGACGCTATGCGGTCTTATATCAAGGAGTCATTGGAGAAGGGTCATATCAGACCATCCTCTTCACCCTTAGGTGCCGGTTTTTTCTTTGTGGCCAAAAAGGATGGTTCATTAAGGCCGTGTATTGATTATCGTCTTTTGAACAATATTACTGTGAAATATCAATATCCGTTACCCTTGATTTCTGACCTGTTTTCCAGGGTGAAAGACGCTACTTGGTTTACCAAGCTTGACCTCAGGGGGGCATATAACCTTATTCGCATTAAGCACGGGGATGAATGGAAGACGGCATTTAACACCCCTGAGGGGCATTTTGAGTACCTTGTGATGCCCTTTGGGCTCACTAATGCTCCTTCTGTCTTCCAGTCCTTCATGAATGACATTTTCAGAGATTTTGCGGATAAATTTCTGATTGTTTATTTGGATGATATCTTGATTTTTTCTAATGACTGGGACTCTCATGTGAAACATGTTCGAACTGTATTCCAGATTTTGAGAGAGAATGCTCTGTATGTGAAGGGATCAAAGTGTCTCTTTGGCGTACAGAGGATCTCATTTTTGGGATTCATTTTGTCCCCATCTGTTATTGAAATGGACCCGGTCAAGGTTCAGGCCATCTGTGATTGGGTCCAACCTACTTCATTAAAGGCTCTTCAAAGATTTTTGGGTTTTGCCAATTTTTATCGTAAATTTATTGGTAATTTCTCGGTTATTGTTAAACCATTAACTGATTTGACCAAAAAGGGTTCTGATGTGGTGAATTGGCCTCTTGAGGCAGTCTCTGCATTTCAGGAACTTAAGCAGAGATTCACTTCTGCTCCTGTTCTACGGCAGCCTGATGTTTCTCTGCCATTTCAGGTGGAGGTTGATGCCTCTGAAATTGGGGCAGGTGCCGTTTTGTCCCAAAGAGATCCAGAGACCTCTAAAAGTAACCCTTGTGCCTTTTTCTCTCGAAAATTTTCTCCTACTGAACGTAATTATGACGTTGGTAATCGGGAGTTATTGGCCATGAAGTGGGCTTTTGAAGAGTGGAGACATTGGCTGGAGGGAGCCAAACATCAGGTGGTGGCCCTTACGGACCATAAGAATCTGGTTAATCTGGAATCTGCCAAGCGACTTAATCCTAGACAGGCCAGGTGGGCCTTGTTTTTCACACGTTTTAATTTTGTGGTTTCCTTTCTTCCTGGCACTAAGAATGTTAAGGCGGATGCCCTCTCGAGGAGTTTCCTTGCGGACTCTCCTGAGGTATCTGATCCTTCTGTTATTTTGAAAGAAGGTGTAGTTCTTTCCGCCATCTCGCCCAATTTGAGACTGGCTCTGGAGGGGTGTCAGGAGGATAGGCCCGAGCGCTGCCCTGTTGGGAAATTGTTTGTCCCGGACCAGTGGAAAAAGAGTGTGATGTCTGAGATTCATTGTTCCGCGTTGGCCGGTCATCCCGGAATTTTTGGTACCAGAGACTTGGTTAGTCGGTCCTTTTGGTGGCCTACCTTGTCTCGTGATGTCAGGGAATTTGTGCAGTCCTGCGGGACTTGCTCTCGCTCCAAGCCTTGCTCTCGCTCTAGTGGTTTGTTGATGCCATTGCCTGTGCCCAAGAGACCATGGACCCATATCTCTATGGATTTCATTTCCGACCTCCCTGTTTCTCAGAGAATGACCGTCATCTGGGTGATTTGTGATAGGTTTTCCAAGATGATACATCTTGTGCCATTACCTAAGTTGCCTTCCTCCTCTGAATTGGTGCCTTTGTTCCTTCAGCACGTGGTTCGTTTACACGGCATTCCTGAGAACATTGTGTCTGACAGAGGAGTCCAGTTTGTTTCCAGATTTTGGAGGACCTTTTGTTCTAAGCTTGGTGTTCAGTTGTCTTTCTCCTCGGCGTTTCATCCTCAGACCAATGGTCAAACTGAGAGAACAAACCAGACATTGGAGACTTATCTGAGATGCTTTGTGTCTGCTGATCAGGATGACTGGGTCTCTTTTTGCCTTTGGCTGAGTTTGCTCTTAATAATAGGGCTAGCTCTGCCACTTTGATGTCTCCATTTTTCTGTAATTCTGGGTTTCACCCTCGATTTTCTTCAGGACAGACGGAGGCTTCTGCCTGTCCAGGTGTTGACTCTGTTGTGGAGCGTATGCAACAGATTTGGGACCAGGTAGTGGAGAGGTTGTCCCTCTCTCAGGAGAGGGCCCAGCGGTTTGCTAACCGGCATAGGACTGATGGTCCTCGGTTTAAAGTGGGGGACTTGGTCTGGTTGTCCTCAAAAAATATTCCTATGAGAGTGGCATCTCCTAAATTTAAGCCTAGGTTCATTGGACCTTATAAGATCATGGAGATTCTTAATCCTGTTCATTTTCGTTTGCTTCTTCCAGGGACATTTAAGATCCATAACGTGTTCCACAAGTCCTTGTTAAAGAGGTTTGTTGAGCCAGTGGTTCCTACTGCTTTGCCTCCTGACCCTGTTCTGGTTGAGGGCAATATGGAGTTTGTGGTTGAGAAAATATTGAATTCTCGTTTTTCTAGACGGAAACTCCAGTATTTGGTTAAGTGGAGAGGTTATGGTCAGGAAGACAATTCTTGGGTGTTTGCTTCAGACATCCATGCTAGGAGACTCATCCGTGCGTATCATAGAACTCATCCGTGCGTATCATAGAACCATCCTGACCGACTGTTGCTCAAGTGAGGGTTCGGTGACCCCTCCTCAAGGGGGGGGTACTGTTGTGAATGGACTTGAGATGAGTTCTGAGCAGAGGCTCCCTCTGGTGGTTACAAGCGGTACTGTACTGTCCAGTGAAGATTGTGAGGATTGGGAATCAGGTGTTACTGACTGGTCTTATTTAAGGGAGTCGCCTTCCCATCAGGGTTGCCGGTGATCAATTGTTCTGGTCTCAATCCTTGATTCCTGTTTCCTTTGTAGCCTGCTGTGTCGTGTCTGCATCTCCTGCTATCAGATAAGACATTTTCTTCTTTTTGTTTTTGTGCTTGATTTTTGCATTTTGTCCTGCACTTCTGTGGGGGCCTTCAGGGTCCCCTCCGGGGGCTTTTGCCCTCTCAGTTTAGTTCAGCCACTGATGTTTTGTACATTTGCTTTTTCCAGTTTTTTCAGTGGCTGCTGTTTTGATTTTGTTACACCAGAGAACTAATTTAGGTGGTAGAGGTCGTGTGATCTCAGGTGTTTTTGAAATGAGTAGAGTTGGTGCTTTTCAGGTTTTTTTGGGATTGCAGTAAGTGCCCTTCCTATCCTTTTCTATTTAGATAGTTTGGGCCCCAACGTTTGCTCATACTATTTTCTGTCTGTGTCAGTATTTCTTCTTGTCTAACCGCCATTACATGTTTGGGGGCTTTCTATGTTCTTTGGGGATCTGCTCCGGGGCAGATAGCTTTCCTCTTTCTATCTTTAGGTATAGTTAGTTTCTCAGGCTGTGACGAGGCGTCTAGGACCAACATAGGAACGCTCCACGGCTGCCTCTAGTTGTGGTGGTTAGTCAGGGTACTGCAATCTCATAGATTCCAACTGCTCTGGTGTATTGCCTTTTTTACCTGCACTCCTCAGCTACCAAATCATAACAGTAATGTTCTAAGTTGGTTTTCTTGGAGATCTCTTAGTAGATTATCAATCTTTCAAAAAGCTTTGCATAAAGAGGTGTTTTATAAAAAAAAAGCAGTTATTTAAGATTTTAAAAATCTCCCAAAAATGCTAGCTTTTTATGAACAGTTGTCTGGTATTGCTATGGGGACTGATACTGCATCTACATATTTTTTCACTATTATACGAGAAAGGCATTCCCCCAATTGAGAGATATTGAGACCTATACCAAATTGGCATATAATCCAGTGACCTCCTTTACGTCTCAGTTACAACAGATCCTTTCTAGGGCTTTTGAGGATGACACAATAGATAAAAGGGTGTTGGAGGGATTGACAGGTTCCCTAAAATACCAACTTTCTATCTCCTTTTGAAGGTCCACAAAGACGCCCTCGACCTTCCGGGACGTCCAATCGTGTCCCGCATAAATAGCCTTTGTGATCCTATATGTCGGTTTATTGACTACTATTTAAAACCCTTAGCAGAAACTTTACCTTCGTATGTCCGTGACACGACTGATGTTCTTTCACGTGTCAATGGCGTCTTTGTGGACCGTGGTGTTCTCCTTGTCACTACCGATGTGCAAACCTTGTATACTTGCATTGAGCATAGCCACGACCTGGACAGCACTTTATGTGAATTTATTCTTGAACTGCTGTGCTTTGTCCTAACCCATAATTTTTTTGTGATTAAAGACATTTTTTATCTACAGAACCGCGGCATATCCATGGGCGCCCATGGGCCTGTGCGCCCTCGTATGCTAATCTCTTCCTGGGTTCCTGGGAGAGATTCCTTTTTGGCAACGCAGGTGTGCAGGCCGTAGACCATGTGCTGTCCTGGCTTAGATATATAGATGACATTTTTATTATGTGGGGAGGGACGACACAGCAGCTCAAGGTTTTTATGGAACAGCTCAATCAGAATCTGTTTACATTCAGGCTGACTTATCAATATGATTCTAAAAAAATGGACTTTCTAGACATCACATTACAAATTGATAATACACGACACATTCAAACTGATGTTTTTAGAAAGTCAACATCAGTTAATGCTTTACTTCATGCTGATTCGGCACATAATCCAGCAACTATTAGGGCTGTCCGGGTCGGACAGTTCTTAAGGATGAGACGGATTTGTTCTACCGATGAGAAATTTTCACAAGCAGTTGATCTAAAAACCCGATTTGAGTCACACGGCTATAGCCGCAGGTGCAACAGACGTGGCTATGACAGGGCTAGGAGGACACCACGTAATGATCTCTTGTACCCTTATAACAACATGAGTAGGAGACCAAAGCAAGGGGATAGGGTTAGATTTTTCACTACGTATAACCACGAATGGATGTGAGGGATATTTTTGACCAAGGATTGTTAGTTAAGAGCCATTATATTCCTCCAATTAAGAACCAATTTGCTACAAGAGGTCCTGTTTTGGGGTGTTTTCCCTGTGGTCGTTGCCTTGCTTGCGCTAATGTCCAACGGAGCTCCTCTTTTGAATCCTCAGACGGATCCAGACAGTTCAGTATCAGACAGCACATCACATGTGGCACCACTAATGTTATCTATTATGCCACGTGTGGTTGCTCTCTGATATATGTAGAGTTAACCTCTAAGAAGCTCCGTGTTCGTGAACACGTTAGGGGCATCTGCGCAGCTAGGACTGATTCTGATCCCTCCTGAAGACTATATCCCGCCATTTTAAACAGTTTCATGATTGTGATGCGGGATCTCTTTGTCACGCTGTATAGCAGATATATATATGTGATGTCAGTAATCTATATCAAAAGGGCAACATACTATATAACATGCGCATAGATATATGATAACATAGATTTACCTGACAGAATGTCCAGAGGGTCAAAACGGAATCCGTTATACGCTGTCTCCGGCTAGAGGGTGACCGGGGTCTAAGCTGACCCTAAACTGGGGTCCTAACTAATCCCTCAACCTGGAGGTACTGTTAAAGGTACAGAGGTCCAGGCCACCAGCGTAAACCCTGTCTCCTATCAATCCCTGCCAACTGTATTCTAGTCCTAAGAAGGACCCTGAATACCACCAAAGGGAATGAACAGGTAACGGTTAATGAACAGAAAGACAAACAACAAAGACAAGAAATAAAGTAAATAAAGTCTTACATACAACACTCACACACAGTAGGAACACCTAAGGTCTCAGAGAAAAACTATAAGCTGTAAGAGTAAAAACAACTAAGGAGCTCTTAGCTTAAATATTTCTCAGAACCGATCCAGTCTGCTAAACTACATGAATGCTTTCACCGGCGTCTAACACCCAGACTGGCAGAAATATAAAGGAAACTAATTAGAACATAATCAAAAGCAGCCGGGCGAGGCTGCACCTAGCCTTAGCAAAGAGCTAGGAAAAATTAACTCTCTCATTACCAAAAAACAAAGAAACAGCAGCTCAGCTGTGAGAAGTCAGAATGTGCAATCGCGACGATCTTCATGGCGATGCACCCATGACAGTACCCCCCCTTCTACGAGGGGCCTCCGGACCCTCATGACCAGGTCTGTCCGGGTGAGTTGTGTGAAAGGTCCGAACCAATCGATCTGCGTTAACATCAGACGCAGGGACCCACGTCCCCTCCTCAGGACAATACCCCCTCCACTGAACTAAGTACTGAAGGGATCGGCGACTGAGACGTGAGTCAATGATTTTCGACCCATGAATTACCACGTTATCATTGACCACCACTGAAGGAGGTAGAGGTGACGGTATGACTGGTGCCACATACTTTTTAAGTAATGACTTGTGAAACACATTATGATTTTTAAACGTAGGAGGGAGGTCCAGACGAAATGCCAAGGATTAATTATGGAACTGATCCTGTACGGCCCGATGAATCTGGGACCCAACCTCCAGGAGGAAACTTTACGTTTTATATTCCTGGTAGACAACCAAACCAGATCGTTCACCTTCAGATCTAGACCAGAAACTCTCCTCCTATCAGCCATCCGTTTGTAACGGTTCCCCGTAACCTTCAGTCTTAAGCGATCTGGAACTATCAGTCTCCCTGGAAGTCCCACAGGGGCGTCCCCCTGAGCCCCCAATACCTCCCCCTCAAGCTCAGAGCATACAGCTGACACTACAACTCCCTCCTGAGGAATAGGAACCGGATCATCCGTCTTCCCGGCCCTTGGGAAAGTACGAGATAAGGCATCAGGAAGCAACTTTATTGAGCAGTCATATGCGCGATAAGGAGGAAACTCTTTACACCCCTCCTCTGAGAACATCTCCCCAAAGTCCTCCAGAAAAGGAGACAAAGTCCTAGGCACAACCGCACCGATGACCGTGCTCATGCAGTTATTCTTGCAAAATTCACCCCACTGGCTTATCTTTCTGGATTGCCAATCAATCACTGGGTTATGTTTAGCCAACCAAGGAAGTCCCAACACAATAGGAGTAGGTAGACCCTCTAACACATAACAAGACAATTGCTCTTTATGTATTGCCCCTACTCGAAGATCTATGTTATGAACAGCTTGTACCAAGCTACCTTGACCAAGAGGTCTAGAATCAATAGAGAGTATAGGGACCGGTTTGGCCAATACACTCAGTTGCATACCATGCACCTGGGCAAACCGAGCGTCCACCAAATTAGCCCCGGACCCACTATCAAGAAAAACAGAAATCCTCTCAGTTCTAGTACCAATCACCACCTCCGCAGGCACGAGAAACTGAGAGGGATTTGGGGACGAAATACACACTCCCAGGTTAACTCCTTGGCTCAAAGAGGTCCGGGATGGACACCCCCCAACAAAATGTCCCTCTCTCCCGCAAAAGAAACACCTTCTAGTCTTGCGGCGCACCGCCGATTCCCTCCTACAAAATGATGTCCCTCCCAACTGCATGGGTTCCTCAGAACAGACCAGGGGAACCTCAGTATAAGGGACTTTAGTAGTAGGTGGAGTCATCATGGGGGGCGGAGTTACCTCGCGTCTTCCCCGAAGTCGTCTATCAATGCGAATAGCGAGGGCCATAGCAGCCTCCAGTGATGGAGGAGAATCATACTGAGCCAACACATCTTTTAATTTGTCAGACAACCCTTGACAAAACTGGCTCCTAAGAGCTGGGTCATTCCACTGAGTATACTTGTTGCCCATCTACGGAACTCAGAAGAATATTCCTCCGCTGGACGATTTCCTTGCCGTATTTTACGTAACCTTGTTTCAGCAAGGGAGACTCGATCCGGATCATCATATACCAGACCCAGGGCAGTAAAAAATCGATCCACTGACTGGAGATCTGGGGAGCCTGGAGGAATAGAGAACGCCCAAGATTGAGGGTCCCCTTGTAAGAGCGAGATAACAATTCCCACCCTCTGCTCTTCACTCCCAGATGACCGAGGCCGCAGCCGAAAGTACAATTTACATGCCTCCCGGAAAGTAAAAAATTTGTCCCGCCCACCAGTGAACCTGTCCGGGAGAGCAACCTTAGGTTCAGATCTGGTTTGCTCCGGGAGGGACAAAACCTTGGACTTAATGTCTGCAAATTCCATGGACAACCCCTGCAACTGCCGGGCCAGCTGGGCTACTGGATCCATGACAGCTGGGGAGAATCTTTAGTTGGGCCGGTGAAAATGTCACGCTGTATAGCAGATATATATATGTGATGTCAGTAATCTATATCAAAAGGGCAACATACTATATAACATGCGCATAGATATATGATAACATAGATTTACCTGACAGAATGTCCAGAGGGTCAAAACGGAATCCGTTATACGCTATCTCCGGCTAGAGGGTGACCGGGTCTAAGCTGACCCTAAACTGGGGTCCTAACTAATCCCTCAACCTGGAGGTACTGTTAAAGGTACAGAGGTCCAGGCCACCAGCGTAAACCCTGTCTCCTATCAATCCCTGCCAACTGTATTCTAGTCCTAAGAAGGACCCTGAATACCACCAAAGGGAATGAACAGGTAACGGTTAATGAACAGAAAGACAAACAACAAAGACAAGAAATAAAGTAAATAAAGTCTTACATACAACACTCACACACAGTAGGAACACCTAAGGTCTCAGAGAAAAACTATAAGCTGTAAGAGTAAAAACAACTAAGGAGCTCTTAGCTTAAATATTCTCAGAACCGATCCAGTCTGCTAAACTACATGAATGCTTTCACCGGCGTCTAACACCCAGACTGGCAGAAATATAAAGGAAACTAATTAGAACATAATCAAAAGCAGCCGGGCGAGGCTGCACCTAGCCTTAGCAAAGAGCTAGGAAAAATTAACTCTCTCATTACCAAAAAACAAAGAAACAGCAGCTCAGCTGTGAGAAGTCAGAATGTGCAATCGCGACGATCTTCATGGCGATGCACCCATGACACTCTTTGGGTGAGAGGGATTGAAATCATCTGGGACTGAGGTGGAAATTACAAAAAATCCCTGGCTCAACTGGAGGCGGATTGGATTGTACGCCTCAACACTCTGACACCTAGGGGCCTTAATGAATCCCTGAGTTTTTCCTCATTCTTGTAGGATATTCTTTTAGTATTTTAATTGCCTTCTGCCGGTCGAATTATATCTATTCATACTGTACTTCTATTTTTTGGACAGTTTTCTCTTTTGGATCCTTATTTGGTTATTTTTTGTTATGTATGGTCTTTTAATACATTTTTTTGTCTGTTTATTTAGCCGTACTTATTCTCCTCAAGTTCGAATCGACCTGCTTGAACTATATTATTTATCATTGGATCTACGTCAACACCACTGGAAATTGGAATTGATTCATGTGATGCATAGTGTTTATTTGCATTCCTGCGTAATGTTGTCCGGTACAATATGTACTTTTGAAACTGCTTATACACATATGGACATTTCTACGTTGTAATTCTGACTCTTTGGATTTATTAATCTGTTGTCATTGTCCTTCATGAGACGTCATTAGTGCATTTCGGGTACCATTTATGTCATAGGTGTCACCGGTGATTGATTATCGCAACGGTGCGCATGTAGCATGTTGGACTGCCCGGCTTCTGCCCGGCGTCTCTTTCATCTCCCACTCGTGACCGGGATATTCAGGACTTGGTCCTGCCCACCACACACGTGTTGTGATGTGTTGACGCCGACTCTGGTACCATACGCATGTGCTGAGTAAGCTGCTGTCATTGGTTAACACGCTGTTATGTTTTGGTAGCTGAGGAGGCAGGAGTAAAAAACCGCATAGGCAGCCTAACACCAGAGAGGTTGGAAACTAATAGATTGCAGACCCCTAAACTAACCGCACAACTAGAAGCAGCCGTGGAGCGTACCTATGGTGGTCCTAGATGCCTCGGCACAGCCGGAGAGATAGCTATCCCTGAAGCTGGAAAGAGGAAAGCTAACTGCCCCGGAGTAGACCCCAAAAGAGTAGGAAGCCCCCAAACATAATGGCGGTTAGACAAGATGAAAATACTAACACAGACAGAAAATAGATTGAGCAAACGCTTGGGCTCAAAACTGTCTAGATAGGACAGCAGAGGAGAGAATACTGTCTGCAACCCAGAAAAACCCTAGGAAAAACTCCCAACACTTCTGAATCCAAAAACATTGAGACCACACGGTCTCGACCACCTATATCAGATCTCTGGTGTGGACACGTAGCTACCCAGCAGTAAAATATCACAAGAACTGAGCAAATGAACAAATACAAAAAACGAATGGAGACCAGCCAAAGCCCCCCAAAGGGGACCCAGCTCAAGACAAAAAGCAAGGAATTCAAACCACAGTAAAAGAAACTGAAAGGGACTTATCTGAAAGCAAGCAGGAGACAGCAGGAAAGCAAGCTGAATTCCAACCTAGACCAGGAAGCACAATTGATCACGGGCGAGGATCATGGGAGGTCAGCTCACTTATATCAGGCCAGTCAGTACCACCTGACAACCACTCGTTATCTGCAGGTGTAGGACTCTTGGTGTTCAACATAGGTTCAATACCCTCAGCAACCACCAGAGGGAGCTTCAGCTCCGAAGTTGTCTCCAAAATGTTCACAACAGTACCCCCCTTGAGGAGGGGTCACCGAACCCTCACTTGTGCCACCAGGACGATCAGGATGAGCTCGGTGATAGACACGGACCAGTCTTTCAGCATGAATATCAGAAGCAAACACCCAAGAATTGTCCTACTGACCATAGCCTTTCCACTTCACCAAGTACTGGAGTCTCCGCCTGGCCAAACGAGAATCCAATATCTTCTCAGCCACATACTCCAAATTGCCCTCAACCAAAACAGGATCAGGAGGCGCAGCCATAGGAACCACTGGCTCGACAAATCTCTTCAATAAAGATTTGTGAAATACGTTGTGAATCTTGAATGTTCCTGGAAGAAGGAAACGGGATTAATAATCTCCCTCATAGGGATATTTCTTGAGGACAACCAAACCAAGTCGCCCACTTTAAATCGAGGACCATCAGTCCTATGCCGGTTGGCAAACCGCTGGGCCTTCTCCTGAGAGGGAGACAGCTTATCCACTACTTGATCCCAAATCAGCTGCATTCTCTCCACAATAGAGTCAACACAGGACAGACAGAAGCCTCCACCTGCCCTGAAGAAAATCGAGGTTGAAACCCGAAATTGCAGAAAAATGGAGACATCAAGGTGGCAGAACTAGCCCTATTATTCAAAGCAAACTTAGCCAAAGGCAAAAAAGAGACCCAGTTTTGTTAATCAGCAGACACAAAACATCTCAAATAAGTCTCCAAGGTCTGGTTTGTTCTCTCAGTTTGTCCATTGGTCTGAGGGTGGACGCAGAGGAAAAAGACAGCTGAACTCCCAGTTTGGAACAAAATGTCCTTCAAAATCTGGAAACAAACTGGACTCCTCTGTCAGACACAATGTTCTCTGGAACGCCGTGCAACAGAACCACTTGTTGAAAAAACAAGGGCACCAACTCGGAGGAGGATGGCAACTTAGGTAGTGGCACAAGATGTATCATCTTGGAAAACCTATCACAGATTACCCAAATAACCGTCATTCTCTGAGAGACAGGGAGGTCAGAAATAAAATCCATAGAGATATGGGTCCATGGCCTCTTGGGCACAGGTAATGGCATTAGCAAACCACTAGAGTGAGAGCAAGGTTTGGACCTAAGAAGTTACACGGGACTGCACAAAGTCCCTGATGTCACAAGACAAAGTGGGCCACTAAAAGGACCGACTCACCAAATCTCTGGTACCAAAAATACCAGGATGACCGACCAACGTGGAGCAATGAATCTCGGACATCACATTCTTCCTCCACTTGTCTGGGACAATCTCCCAGCAGGGCAACGTTCAGGTTTATCCTCCTGAAATTTCTCCAAAGCCAGTCTCAAATTGGGCGAGATAGCGGAAAGGACCACACCCTCCTTCAGAATAACAGCAGGCTCTGTTACCTCAGGAGAATCCAGAAAGAAACTCCTCGAGAGGGCATCCGCCTTAACATTCTTAGTGCCCGGGAGAAAAGAGACCACAAAATTAAAACATGTGAAAAACAAGGCCCACCTGGCCTGTCTAGGATTAAGTCGCTTGGCTGATTCAAAATAAACCAGGTTCTTATGATCCGTGAGGACCACCACTTGATGCTTGGCTCCTTTCAGCCAATATCTTTTCACAATACCAGAGAAATTAGCTATAAATTTACGATAAAAATTAGCAAAACCCAAAAATCTCTGAAGAGCCTTCAATGTAGTGGGTTGAGCCCAATCACAAATGGCCTGAACTTTGACCGGGTCCATTTTAATAACAGACGGAAACAAAATGAATCCCAGAAATGAAACCTTCTGTACGCCAAAAAGACATTTTGATCCCTTCACATACAATGCGTTTTCTCTCAAAATCCGGAATACAGTCCGAACATGTTCCACATGAGAATCCCAGTCATTGGAAAAAATCAAGATATTGTCCAAATAAACGATCAGAAATTTATCCACGAAATCACGGAAAATATCGCTCATAAAGGATTGGAAGACAGAAGGGGCATTAGTGAGCCCAAAAGGCATCACTAGGTACTCAAAATGCCCCTCTGGGGTATTAAACGCCGTCTTACATTCATCTCTGTGCTTGATACGAATAAGATTATACGCCCCCCTGAGGTCAAGCTTGGTAAACCAAAAATCACCCTTCACTCTGGAAAATAGGTCAGAAATCAAGGGTAATGGATATTGATATTTAACGGTGATCTTATTCAGGAGACGATAATCAATACACGGCCTCAATGAGCCATCCTTCTTGGCCACAAAGAAAAAGCCGGCGCCCAAGGGTGAAGAGGATGGTCTGATATGACCCTTCTCTAAAGACTCTTTGATATAAGATCGCATAGCCTCATGCTCAGGTACAGACAAATTAAAGAACCGACCCTTGGGGAATTTACAACCGGGTACTAAGTCAATAGTGCAATCATAACTCCTATGAGGAGGTAAGGATGCAGACTTACTCTCACTAAACACATAAGAAAAATCAGTCAAATAGTCAGGAACATCTTGAGACTGGGGGGAGGCAGAAAAAACATCTTGAGACTGGGGGAGCAGAAAAAACAGGAGTGTCAGCACGAACACATTGACAACCCCAACTGGTCACAGACACAGATTTGCAATCCAAAACAGGATTGTGAGTCTGTAACCAAGGAAAACCCAGTACAACAATGTCATGTAAATTATGTAACACCAAAAATTTGCAATTCTCTTGGTGGTCCGGGTCATCCTGCATTATCACCTGGGTAGAAAATTGGGGTTTATTCTCTGCCAAGGGGGTAGAATCAATGCCCAGCAAAGGAATAGACTTCCGCAGGGGTATCATAGGAAAACCACAACGTTTGGCAAAATCAAAATCCATCAGGTTTATAGCTGCCCCTGAATCAATAAAAGCCTGAGCTGAAAATGTGGACATGGAGCAAATCAAGGTAACAGTCAGCAGAAATTTAGTCTGAACACTACCCAAAACAACTGAGCGCGCAAAACGTCTTCCCCGCTTGGGGCAGACGGAAATAGCATGAGAAGTGTCACCACAATAGTAGCACAACTTATTACACTTACGAAATTCATGACGCTGTGCCCCAGAAGTCAGGGCAGACGGAAATAGCATGAGAAGTGTCACCACAATAGTAGCACAACTTATTACACTTACGAAATTCATGACGCTGTGCCCCAGAAGTCACTCCATCACACTGCATGGGCTCAGGGGTTGGCCCGCAAGGCATCACAATCTCACGCATATTTCTACGCTCGCGCAGACGTCTGTCAACTTGAATAGCTAATGACATAGAGTCATTGAGACCAGAGGGGACAGGGAATCCCACCATAACATCCTTTACAGTCTCTGCCAGACCCTTCCGAATAAGAGCTGCCAGAGCATCATCATTCCATTTAGTAAGGACTGCTCACTTTCTGAATTTCTGACAATACAGCTCAGCGGCTTCATGACCCTGATTCAATGCCAACAAGGTTTTTTCAGCTTGATCAGTAACATTAGGTTCATCGTACAATAGCCCCAGAGCCTGAAAAAACACATCAACATCATTCAAAACAGGATCCCCAGGTGTCAGGGAAAAGGCCCAATCCTGAGGGTCACCGCGCAACAGGGAGATGACAATTTGAACCTGCTACGTTGTGTTCCCTGAGGATTTAGGCTTCAAAGCAAAAAACAACTTACAATTATTTTTAAAATTCAAAAACTTAGACCGATCCCCCAAAAATAAACCCAGCAGAGGGATGCTAGGTTCCACAGCAGGCAACCCAGCAACATAGATAGCAATACTCTGAACTTCAGCAGCATGCTGCTCCACACGATCGGACAAATGCTTGACTCTCCATTGCGGAAAAAATTCCTCTTCAGTCCCCAGAGAAAAAGAGGGAAAAAATGCAACAAACAGGAAAAAAAAAATTTTTTATGACAACTCTGACTTTTTTTTTTTTTCCTTTTCTATTTTTCCCTTCTTTTGAGTACCATAGAATTTTCAGTATGGCCGGATGATTCTGTTATGTTTTGGTAGCTGAGGAGGCAGGAGCAAAAAACCGCATAGGCAACCTAACACCAGAGAGGTTGGAAACTAATAGGTTGCAGATCCCTAAACTAACCGCACAACTAGAAGCAGCCGTGGAGCGTACCTATGGTGGTCCTAGATGCCTCGGCACAGCCGGAGAGATAGCTATCCCTGAAGATGGAAAGAGGAAAGCTAACTGCCCCGGAGTAGACCCCAAAAGAGTAGGAAGCCCCCAAACATAATGGCGGTTAGACAAGATGAAAATACGAACACAGACAGAAAATAGACTGAGAAAACGCTGAGGCCCAAAACTGTCTAAATAGGACAGCAGAGGAGAGAATACTGTCTGCAACCCAGAAAAACCCTAGGAAAAACTCCAACACTTCTGAATCCAAAAACACTGAAAACCACACGGTCTCGACCACCTATATCAGATCTCTGGTGTGGATACATAGCTACCCAGCAGTAAAATATCACAAGAACTGAGCAAATGAACAAATACAAAAAATGAACGGAGACCAGCCAAAGCCCCCCAAAGGGGACCCGACTGAAGACAAAAAGCAATGCAGCAAAAAGCAAGAAATTCACACCACAGTAAAAAAAAACTGTAAGAGACTTATCTGAAAGCAAGCAGGAGACAGCAGGAAAGCAAGCTGAATTCCAACCTAGACCAGGAAGCACAATTGATCACGGGCGAGGATCATGGGAGGTCAGCTCACTTATATCAGGCCAGTCAGTACCACCTGACAACCACTCGTTATCTGCAGGTGTAGGACTCTTGGTATTCAAAATAGGTTCAATACCCTCAGCAACCACCAGAGGGAGCTTCAGCTCCAAAGTCGTCTCCAAAACGTTCACAACAGTATCCCATGCTTTGTCGAGTTCTTTAGGGGTTCGCATGGTAATTTGTTTGCCATCTTTAAATAATCCCAGACCTAAGCGAAAAAGCCACTTATAATTGAGCTTATTGGATCTCAGGATGTCCAAAAATGGCTTCATCTTTCTTCTTTTTGCTAGAGTACTTGGAGAGATGTCTTGAAACGAGAATGGGGGAGTCACCATTGTTGAGAGCTGATTTTTCTCTGGCTCCAGTCAGAATCGCTGACGTCAACAAAACTCAGCAGACCGCATATGACATCACTTGGGAGATCCGATGGTTTTGGTCTGGGTCTAAGGACTCTGTGTACTCTCAATGATGATAGTGTCTGCCCTTTCTTGTGCCAGTATTGAAGCAAAAATTTCTTGGTAACCTTTCCTAGTAACTCAGAGGCAAAGGTCTCCGGAATTCCCTTCAGTCGATTGTTCTGTTCTTTCTTCTGCTTTTATTCTCTTGATCTTCTATGGCTAATAAGGCTGTGTTAATCTGATGGTGATGCTGGATCGTTTGAGCTCTTAAAATGGTAGAGACCAAATTTGTATGTGAATCTTCTAAACACTCAACTCTTTGGCCTACATGTTTTAGATCAGCACGCAGACCTGAGATTTCCTGAAGTAGCGGTTTCATGACCTGGGCCAAATACTTTTTTTTTTAGAAAGGATCTAGAGATTGTCAGTGTTCATTGAGTCACAGTCTGTATCTTCGTGGCTCAAATTTGAATCTTCCATCTAGGTTGAAGAGAGGGAACGTGCAGATGGGTTTTTGGAGGGAGTTTGGTTAGTCATATGTTTCTTCCAGAGGAACTTATCTAATTCTCTTTGTTTTTGAGAGGTCTGATGTTCTGTAAGGCAGCATGCTCTTTATTTGATTTCACCATTTTTGACTGTAAGCGTGCTCTAGCAGGTCACCAATAGTACATGAATTTTGAAATTACATAGTCACTTTAGCTGATTTATAGAGGAACTTCTGAGTAGAGTTAGCTGTAATTTAATCTAATGGTCAGAAGATGGCAACAGAGAGTCTCTTGTATCCAGCGCAAAGAAAAATATTCAGAATTGAGAGTCTTCAATGGTTGATACCTTTTAATGGCTAACTGAAAAGATGGTAACAAATTGCAAGCTTTCGAGACTACTCAGGTCTCTTCATCAGGCATAGACTAATACAACATCTGAAGAATCACATATTTATGCACAAAACAGCACAGAAAAAAATGCAATAGATAAGACAAGCGACGTGAAGCAGCGCAAAGAAAAAACTTGAGAGTTCAGAGCTTATAAATCACTATAAAGAGTCTCTAATGATCTGTCAACCACTCGTCTCCAATCCTACTCTGTAAACCTTTAGTTAAAAGGCCATGCAATTTTCAATATATATTATTATTCTTTACATTAGAGGAGAGTGGATTGGCTGATTATAACGGTGTCCTGATGGAAGGGGGGAGTGAGAAAGGGCTCAGCGCGCCCCAGCTATTAACACTCCGGGGGATCTACTTAACTTTTTCTGTCACTCCTTTATCTTCCCTCTGGCAGGGTCTGCAGCCGCATCCAGGATCTGTGACACCCCAGGGAGACCGCCCGCTGTGATCAGTAACTACCAGTTTCACCTCCAAAGATGGCCTCCAGGGCTCTTCTCTTCTGTATTTAGGCCCGCCAACCACTGCACCACGTGGTCTCTTTCTGAAGTTCTCCGGACTCCCCGTACCTCCTCCACAGGAACCTGCCGTCACCCAGAGAACACCGGCCGAGGCTTCAGGGTAAGCGGTGTCAATACGGGCACCAAGGGGAGAGAGATAACTCGGCGCGCTGCGGTCGCGCTACTCGGGGACTCTACACCGGGGAATCCCCTCATCTCTCACAAGCCTCCCATCTCCTCTCTTAGGTCGACCCTCCGGGCAGTCAGGCTCCTCTGTTGCTTGCGAGGGAGACAGCGATCTCCAGAGCCCGCCACTCCGACCTGGCACAGTTAATGGGTTCCCACCTGCGAGATCTCGGTTGCAGCGTCTGAGATGCGGTCCTATCCGCCTCGTCCACCAACACAATTACCAGGCCAGGGGTGCACCGCAGTCGGTAGGACTTCTTTTGATGTCACTTTCACCTCTTTATATGGTCAAATTCTATGGAATTTATAGCCTAGGAGTAGGAGCTGCCAAGTAACATGTGCTTC
Organism: Oophaga sylvatica; assembly: GCA_033576555.1. Taxonomy (NCBI): domain Eukaryota; kingdom Metazoa; phylum Chordata; class Amphibia; order Anura; family Dendrobatidae; genus Oophaga; species Oophaga sylvatica. The sequence goes on along the minus strand of JARQOD010000005.1, from coordinate 534,812,541 downwards.
CTGCTGGATGCCTAGGCCACGCTTCTAAATTGATACCATTTTGGTATTGTCTGCCAATAATTTTTGGAAATGTGAACACTCCTGGTTGGGTGTCCATCTGCTTGATTGGATGTAGTGGAAGACCTATTGGTCCCTATCATAATATTTCTACTGTGGTGAAATTGATGCCACTTTGGTAGTGTCTGCCACTAATTTTTGAAAATGTGTAGACTCCTGGTTGGGTCTCTTTCATGCGTGTTGAATGTAGCAGTAGGCCTCCGAGACTGCCAGGCCTCCACCCCTTGGACTCGACTACCCGTGTTACTATCCTGAAATGTTTCTAACAATTGTAGTCTAAAGGGTATGCCACACTAAACAGCGTCGCTAACGAGATCGCTAAAATACGTCACTATTTAGCGATATCGTTCGTGACGCTAACGTGTGTGGCATGTAGCAACGACGTGGCCCCTGCTGTGATCTCGCTGATCGTTCACTAGAGTTCTGGACCGTATTTAGATCGTTGTCGTCCCGCTGGTGAGCCTATATCGGTGTCTGGCACCTTTTGTGAGCGATGTGCGCTGTTTTTTACATCGCAATGACCGTTAAAGTCGTTAATGAGATCGCTAACTGCTTTTGAGTCGTTAACGAGATCACTAAGTGTGGCAGCTACTAGAGACATTAAAACGATCACAAAATCGATCTCATTAGCTTGCGTCGTTATTGAGATCGCTAACGAGATCACTAAGTGTGGCAGTACCTTAAGAAACAGATATTTGTGCCACTGAGTGTGGCTCAGCATGAAAGCAGGTAGAGGTGTTGCATGTGGTATCAGGGCTCCCATCACAGGAGACCTATACTGATCCCTCACCCACCTCATCTTAGGGCCCTGTCTCACATAGCGACGCACCAGCGATCCTGACAATGATATGAAATTGTCAGGATCGCTGGTGTCGCTACATGATCGCTGCTGAGCTGGCAAACAGGCAGCGATCAGGACAGCGACACTGCGGGTAACGTCGCTTTTAGTAACCCGCAGTGTACGTTGGATAACAGCCCGCTGATACAGGGAGCTGGTAACCAAGGTACACATCAGGTTTCCAGGCGCTGCGCGGTGCCTGGAAAACTGATGTGTACCTTGGTTACCAGCTGATCGCTGGTCTCCTGCCTGCCACATGCAGCATGCTTGCTGGCCAGCAGGAGACCAGCGATCAAAAAAAAGTCCAGGCATTTCTGACACGACCAGCGATTCACAGCAGGGGCCTGATCGCTGGTACGTGTCAGACATAGCGAGATCGCTGCTGAGATCGCTGTTGCGTCACAAAACTTGTGACTCAGCGATCTCGCTATGTGAGACGGGGCCCTTACTGTGATGTTCAATTGAAAACTGTAAATGCTGGCCCAGACCCCGACACCTCATGCCTGGCTGATAACTGCAGGGCCATGCTAGAATTTGTACTGTAGGTGAATTGAGGCCACTTTCCTTCCATCTGTCCCTCATTTGATGTGTTTTGGCAGCATTTGTGGGCCATTATATGGTGTTGTGTGTGACACAGGTATCCGGATGCAGTGACACAGAGGCACAGGGAAAACAATGTCTGGTTTAATTATTACAGGGATAGACCTCGCAGGGAGTAACAGGGAATAAATCAGATGAGTACCGAGGAATATATAGGAAAGGGTAACTTATGTTGGCAGTTTATGTATATCAGTTTCACTTAGCATGACTAGGGTGTCTGTTTCTTCTCCTGGGTTGGGTGGCTGGCTGCCGGCTGAGGCCGGTTGTGAGTTCTTCCGGCTTCCCCGCCTAACAAGTCGAACTCCTTCTGGCGGCAGCGGGCAGTCACCGGTCTGATCCGCTGAGCCCCTAGTCCGTTATGCTGAGCCCTAGTCCGTTATGCTGCTGCACAGCCAAGCATAGTCCATGACAATCGTCCACTCGGCGTGCGCTCCTCCGCACGCCTGACGCGGTCTGTGAGTCCTCTCTGCACACATCCTTAGTCGTTGACGTGCGACCTGTCTCTACCCGCTGCTCGGCGCCGGTCCTCACTGACATCTCTCTGGCGGGAAGCCGCGCCAACCCTCTTATACCTCTCCGGCTCGCCACACCCTGTTATGAATGTGCTGGAGATGGTTTCTGAGCAGAGGCTCCCTCTGGTGGTTGCAGACAGTACTGAACCTTACAGCGAGGAATGGCAATCTGGGATCACGGACTGGACTGTTATAAGGGAGGTTTCCTCCCATGATGGTCGCCGGTGATCAATTGTTCTTGTCTCAATTGTTGTTCCTGGTTCCTTTGGAAGTCTGCTGGAGTCTTGCATGCATCTGCTGCTTTCAGATAAGATATTTTCTGCTTTTCTTTTTGTGCTTGCTTTTTGCATAATTTTCTGCACTTTTGTGGAGGTCAGCCGGGTCCCCTCCTGGGGCCTGTGCTCCTTTCAGTTTATCTGTAGCCACTGTTATTTGTTCATTTGCTTTTTCCTGTTTTTTCAGTGGCTGCGGCTTAGTTTTGTTACACCAGAGATCTGATTTAGGTGGTGGAGATCGTGTGATCTCAGGTGTTTTTGCAATCAGAAGAGTTGGTATTTTTAGGGTTTTTTGTTGGATTGCAGTCAGAATTCTTTCTTGTACTTTTCTTTCTAGACAGATTGGGCCCCAGCGTTTGCTCATTCTATTTTCTGTCTGTGTCCGTGCTTCTTCTTGTCTAACCGCCATTACATGTTTGGGGCTTCCTATTTTCTTTGGGGATCTGCTTCGGGGCAGATAGCTTTCATCTTTCTGCCTTTAGGTGTAGTTATCTCTCAGACTGTGACGAGGCGTCTAGGATCAACGTAGGAACGCTCCACGGCTACCTCTAGTTGTGTGGTTAGTTCAGGTTACTGCAATCCAATAGGTTCCAGCCTCTCTGGTGTATTGGCGTTTTTGCTTTTTCTCCTCAGCTACCAAAACATAACAGTATCACCAGCCAAAACTGAAAATTATATGGTACTCACAGAAGAGAAAAATAGTGTGGAAAGAAAAAAAAAAAGTCAGAGTTGTCAGAGATTTTTTTTTTTTCTGTTTGTTGCATTTTTTCCCTCTTTTTCTCTGGGTGCTGAGGAGGATTTTTTTTTCTTCAATGGAGTTTGCACAGTTGTCTGGCAGTGTGGATCAGCTTGCCACTGAGGTTCGGAGTATTGCTACCTATCTTGCTGGGTTGCCGGTTGTGGAACCTAGGATTCCCATGCCAGATTTGTTTTTGGGGGATCGGGCTAAATTTCTGAATTTCAAAAATAACTGTAAGTTGTTTTTTGCCTTAAAACTTAAGTCCTCGGGGAGCGCAGCACAGCAGGTTCAAATTGTCATCTCTCTCCTGCGCAGCGACCCTCAGGATTGGGCTTTTTTCCTGACACCTGGGGATCCTGTTTTGAATGATATTGATGTATTTTTTCAGGCTCTGGGGTTATTGTACGATGAACCTAATGTCACTGATCAAGCTGAAAAAAACTTGTTGGCATTAAATCAGGGTCTTGAAGACGCTGAGTTGTACTGTCAGAAAGTTCCGAAAGTGGGCAGTCCTGACCAAATGGAATGATGATGCTTTGGCAGCCCTTTTTTGGAAGGGGCTGTCAGAGAATGTAAAGGATGTTATGGTGGGAATCCCTGTCCCCTCTGGTCTCAATGATTCTATGTCATTGGCTATTCAAATTGACAGACGTTTGCGTGAGCGCAGAGGTATGCGTGAGATGGTGTTGCCTTGTGAGCCAGCTCCTGGGCCCATGCTGTGGGATGGAGTGACTTCTGGGGCTCAGCGTCATGAGTTTCGAAAGCGCAATGGGTTATGTTTCTACTGTGGTGACGCCTCTCATGCTCTTTCCGTCTGTCCTAAGCGGGGAAGACGTTTTGCACGCTCAGTTGTCTTGGGTAGTGTTCACACTAAATTTCTGTTGACTGTTACCCTGATTTGCTCCCTGTCCACATTTTCTGCTCAGGCTTTTGTTGATTCAGAAGCAGCTATTAACCTGATGGATTTTGACTTTGCCAAACGTTGTGGGTTTCCCATGATACCCCTGCGGAAGTCTATTCCCCTAATGGGCATTGATTCTACCCCTTTGGCGGAGAATAAACCCCAGTTTTCTACTCAGGTGATAATGAGGGTTGAACCAGATTATCAGGAGAGTTGCAAATTTCTGGTGCTGCATAATCTGCATGACATTATTGTACTAGGTTTCCCTTGGTTACAGTCTCATAATCCTGTTTTGGATTGGAAATCTGTGTCTGTGACCAGTTGGGGCTGCCAATGTGTTAATACTGACACTCCTGTTTTTTCTGCCTCTCCCCAGTCTCAGGATGTTCCTGACTTTTTGACTGATTTTTTGGATGTATTTAGTGAAAGTAAGTCTGCATCCTTGCCCTCTCACAGGAGCTATGATTGCGCTATTAATTAGTGCCTGGTGGTAAATTTCCTAAAGGTCGCCTTTTTAACTTGTCTGTACCTGAACACGAGGCTATGCGATCTTATATCAAGGAGTCATTGGAGAAGGGTCATATCAGACCATCCTCTTCACCCTTGGGCGCCGGTTTTTTCTTTGTGGCCAAAAAGGATGGTTCATTGAGGCCGTGTATTGATTATCGTCTCTTGAATAAGATCACTGTGAAGTATCAATATCCGTTACCCTTGATTTCTGACCTGTTTTCCAGAGTGAAAAGTGCTAGTTGATTTACCAAGCTTGACCTCGGGGGCGTATAACCTTATTCGCATTAAGCACGGGGATGAATGGAAGACGGCGTTTAATACCCCAGAGGGGCATTTTGAGTACCTGGTGATGCCCTTTGGACTCACTAATGCTCCTTCCGTCTTCCAATCCTTCATGAATGATATTTTCAGGGATTTTGTGGATAAATTTCTGATTGTTTATTTGGATGATATCTTGATTTTTTTTCAATGACTGGGACTTTCATGTGAAACATGTTCGGACTGTGTTCCAGATTTTGAGAGAGAATGCACTGTATGTGAAGGGATCAAAGTGTCTTTTTGGCGTACAGAAGGTCTAATTTCTGGGATTCATTTTGTCTCCATCTGTTATTGAAATGGACCCGGTCAAGGTTCAGGCCATCTGTGATTGGGTCCACCCTACTTCATTAAAGGCTCTTCAGAGATTTTTGGGTTTTGCCAATTTTTATCGTAAATTTATTGTTAATTTCTCCGGTATTGTTAAACCATTGACTGATTTGACCAAAAAGGGTTCTGATGTGGTGAATTGGCCTCCTGAGGCAGTTTCTGCGTTTCAGGAACTTAAGCAGAAATTCACTTCTGCTCCTGTTCTACGGCAGCCTGATGTTTCGCTACCGTTTCAGGTGGAGGTTGATGCCTCTGAAATTGGGGCAGGTGCCGTTTTGTCCCAAAGAGATCCAGAGACCTCTAAGAGTAACCCTTGTGCCTTTTTCTCTCGAAAATTTTCTCCAACTGAACGTTATTATGACGTGGGTAATCGGGAATTATTGGCCATGAAGTGGGCCTTTGAAGAGTGGAGACATTGGCTGGAAGGAGCCAAACATCAGGTGGTTGTCCTCACGGACCATGAGAACCTGGTTTATCTCGAATCAGCTAAGCGACTTAATCCTGGAAAGGCCAGGTGGGCCTTGTTTTTCACACGTTTTAATTTTGTGGTTTCTTTTCTTCCTGGCACTAAGAATGTTAAGGCGGATGCCCTCTCGAGGAGTTTCTTTGCGGACTCTCCTGAGTTTTCTGATCCTGCTGTTATTTTGAAAGAGGGTGTAGTTCTTTCCGCCATCTCGCCCAATTTGAGACTGGCTCTGGAAGGGTGTCAGGAGGATAAACCTGAGCGCTGCCCTATTGGGAAATTGTTTGTCCCAGACCAGTGGAAGAAGAGTGATGTCTGAGATTCATTGTTCCGCGTTGGCTGGTCATCCCGGGATTTTTGGTACCAGAGACTTGGTGAGTCGGTCCTTTTGGTGGCCTACATTGTTCGTGACGTCAGGGAATTTGTGCAGTCCTGTGGGACTTTCTCTCGTTTCAAGCCTTGCTGTCGCTCTAGTGGTTTGTAAATGCCATTACCTGTGCCCAAGAGGCCATGGACCCATATCTCTATGGATTTTATTTCCGACCTCCCTGTTTCTCAGAAAATGACCGTTATCTGGGTAATCTGTGATAGGTTTTTCAAGATGATACATCTTGTGCCATTACCTAAGTTACCTTCCTCCTCCGAACTGGTGCCTTTGTTCCTTCAGCACGTGGTTCGGTTACATGGCATTCCGGAGAACATTGTGTCTGACAGAGGAGTCCAGTTTGTTTCCAGATTTTGGAGGACATTTTGTTCTAAACTTGGTGTTCAATTATCTTTCTCCTCTGCATTTCATCCTCAGACCAATGGACAAACCGAGAGAACAAACCAGACCTTGGAGACTTATTTGAGATGTTTTGTGTCTGCTGATCAAGATGACTGGGTCTCTTTTTTGCCTTTGGCTGAGTTTGCTCTTAATAATAGGGCTAGCTCTGCCACCTTGATGTCTCTATTTTTCTGCAATTCTGGGTTCCACCCTCGATTTTCTTCGGGACAGGCGGAGGCTTCTGTCTGTCCGGGTGTTGACTCTGTTGTGGAGCGTATGCAGCAGATTTGGGACCAGGTAGTGGAGAGGTTGTCTCTCTCTCAGGAGAAGGCCCAACGGTTTGCCAACCGGCATAGGACTGATGGTCCTCGGTTTAAAGTGGGGGACTTGGTTTGGTTGTCCTCAAGAAATATCCCTATGAGGGTTGCATCTCCAAAGTTTAAGCCTAGGTTCATTGGACCTTATAAGATTATGGAGATTCTTAATCCTGTTTCCTTCCGTTTGCTTCTTCCAGGGACATTTAAGATCCATAACGTGTTCCACAAGTCCTTATTGAAGAGGTTTGTCGAGCCAGTGGTTCCTATGGCTGCGCCTCCTGACCCTGTTTTGGTTGAGGGCAATCTGGAGTATGTGGTTGAGAAAATATTGGATTCTCGTTTTTCTAGACAGAAACTCCAGTATTTGGTTAAGTGGAGAGGTTATGGTCAGGAGGACAATTCTTGGGTGTTTGCTTCGGACATCCATGCTAGGAGACTGATCCGTGCCTATCACCGAGCTCATCCTGGTTGCACAAGTGAGGGTTCAGTGACCCCTCCTCAAGGCGGGGTACTGTTAAGAATGTGCTGGAGATGGTTTCTGAGCAGAGGCTCCCTCTGGTGGTTGCAGACAGTACTGAACCTTACAGCGAGGAATGGCAATCTGGGATCACGGACTGGACTGATATAAGGGAGGTTCCCTCCCATGATGGTCGCCGGTGATCAATTGTTCTTGTCTCAATTGTTGTTCCTGGTTCATTTGGAAGTCTGCTGGAGTCTTGCATGCATCTGCTGCTTTCAGATAAGATATTTTCTGCTTTTCTTTTTGTGCTTGCTTTTTGCATAATTTTCTGCACTTTTGTGGAGGTCAGCCGGGTCCCCTCCTGGGGCCTGTGCTCCTTTCAGTTTATCTGTAGCCACTGTTATTTGTTCATTTGCTTTTTCCTGTTTTTTCAGTGGCTGCGGCTTAGTTTTGTTACACCAGAGATCTGATTTAGGTGGTGGAGATCGTGTGATCTCAGGTGTTTTTGCAATCAGAAGAGTTGGTATTTTTTAGGGTTTTTTGGTGGATTGTAGTCAGAATTCTTTCCTGTACTTTTCTTTCTAGACAGATTGGGCCCCAGCGTTGTTGCTCATCTATTTTCTGTCTGTGTCCGTGCTTCTTCTTGTCTAACCGCCATTACATGTTTGGGGCTTCCTATTTTCTTTGGGGATCTGCTTCGGGGCAGATAGCTTTCATCTTTCTGCCTTTAGGTGTAGTTATCTCTCAGGCTGTGACGAGGCGTCTAGGATCAACGTAGGAACGCTCCTCGGCTACCTCTAGTTGTGTGGTTAGTTCAGGTTACTGCAATCCAATAGGTTCCAGCCTCTCTGGTGTATTGGCGTTTTTGCTTTTTCTCCTCAGCTACCGAAACATAACAACACCCCTTCTACACAGGCCAAAGGTCTGCTCCGTCTCCAATCTTCTTTCCCCCTGCAACAGGAGGTTCAGCCCCATCAGTTTCGGACCAGGTGCCCTGCCAGCATCCACAGCCCAGTCTTCTCCTCTACACCCCCGCTCTCCTTTAACTGTCGCCATTCCACGGGCAAGAGCTCTTCAACCTGGCATTCACATTTCTTAACTTCTTGGATGATTCGTTGCCAAATGAATTGATCTTGCTCATAACGGGTGGGAGGCACTCCAGCTGTCATTCGCTCTGATCGCCATAATCCGGGTTGACCATTGGGAGGTGGGGAGCTACTTTGGTCCAGTGGATGGCCTTATTCATTTACAATTACTCAGTCTCTCCCATCCATCTCTCCACACTCCCTCTTTCTTTGAACTCGCCAGTCGTCGGGCGAGAAGAGTCTTTGTGCCCTTTAATGTTCTTTGGAGGTGGGCCAGATGCCCACAGTTTTCGCACCCATTTCTGCCTCTTGTACTATGTTTTGCCAAAGAAAATCGTTCTGCGCATATCGCATGGGCGGGACACCAGTGTGGACAAACTGAGTACTTTGAGGAACCTCTTGAATTTTCTTGTCAGGAGTACTTAGAACTTTAGGTACCTCATGCAGTTTTTTGACGTCTGGCTCTCCTATATTGCATTCATTGATCTCCTTCACTAAGTCATCTGACTGCGCACTAGGTGTGAGCCCTACCTCTGCCTCTTCACTGGGGCTGCTGTCATCTTCAGCTTCCTTGGTGCATACCGTCTCCTACCCATTCACTTCCATGCTCCTGAGTAACGCAGACATCTCTCTGCGGGCAAATGACGCCTTCTCCCTCACTTCTCGGCATCCGGCGCCATGGCTCTGCGTTGCTCCGGGTGAAGCTCCCCTCTGCTCACCATTCCATTTCTTCTAGGTCTCCGTCCTCTATGGTCACTCTGCAACAGGCGGACCTCTCTCCACTCTGTTCCTCGGGGGTGTGCTTTCCTGTCCAAGGACCGTCTCCTCCAGGAGCAGCATTCCCTCCAGTGGGCATGACCGTTGGAGGAATAGGCGAATCTTCGTAGTTGGCTGTGTCATGTAGGGCAACCCCTTGACATGTGTCCTATTTTTCCACAAGTCCAACACTCACTTCTGAGCCTGTCTGGTGGCCCTTCGGTCTGTATTGCTGTCCTCTGTGAGAGGCATACCCCCTCTAATCGTTATTCATCCCAAAATATGGGATTAGATTCTGGGGTTGCTGCTTGAGTTTTTCTTATGCTCCATATCTCTCCTCTAATTTCTCTTATCTCCTGCCGTAAGTTACCCCAGGGTATGGTATTGGATTCCAAGGTAGCAGCAAGAGCTTCTTTTGTGCTCCATATTTCTGCCCTAATTTCTCGCATTTCCTGCCGCAATTCGTGGGCCCACTCTGCATCGGCTGCGGGCGGGGTGAGTGGGTACCTCATTGCTCCGGACCATCCCAGCTAGAGCCGCTACCCCGTGCTCCTGTTTTCTCATGCGCTCCTCCATCCCTACAATTGGAAGGTCATATGTGGGCTAGTACACAGGCGTTCTCGCAAGGCCTGCTTCAGTGGCATGTCCCTGAGGCCCGACACAAGCTGGTCTCAATATCCTAACAGGGGGCCCCATTCCCATGGTCCCCACATCATCCCGCTTAGTGATATGCGAGTTCACCTCCTGCGACTCATTGATATACTGAATCACAGTCTCTCCCTCTCGCTGAACGCGGTGAAACAGTCGCATTCGCAGCTCTCCCACGGGTCACAATGCATTTCCTCTAGGATCTGCACCACCTTGTCCAGTGTATCCCACTCATTGGGGGGCGGAACATAACAGTACCAGGCCTCACCATCCAGGGCCAATCTCGGCTTGCATAGCAGGGGTCATGGGGTGCATCCGCAACATGCTCTTAATACTCTCAGTCCAGTCCCACAACATCGTATTACTCCTCGTGAATTTTGAGAGATTGCTGAGCATGGCCCCAATGGCAGGCTAGACTTTGGGGCACTCATGGTGGACTGATCTGCAGCATCTGTGTCCAAAGACTGCATCCTGCCGACTACGCTGAATGTAGCACAGGTATCCGGATGCAGTGACACAGAGGCACAAAGCAAGGGTTAACAGGGAAAACAATTTCTGGTTTCATTATTACAGGAATAGACCTTGCAGGGAATAACAGGGAATAAATCAGATGAGTACTGAGGAATACAAGGGAAAAGGTAACTACAGTAAAGGTGGCAGTTTATATATATCAACTTCACTTAGCATGATCAATTTCACTTAGCATGACTCGGGTGTCTGTCTCTTCTACTGGGTTGGGTGGCTGGCTGTCGGCTGAGGCCGGTGGTGAGTTCTTCCAGCTTTCCCGCCTAACAAGTCGAACTCCTTCTGGCGGCAGTGGGCGGTCACCGGTCTGACTCGCTGAGCCCCTAGTCCGTTATGCTGCTATGCAGCCAAGCATAGTCCACGGCAATCCTCCACTCGGCGTGCGCTCCTCCGCACGCCCGACGCAGTAGGCGAGTCCTTGCTGCACTCATCCTTAGTCGCTGCTTTGCGGCCTGTCTCTACCCGCGGCTGACACTGATACCTCTCTCTGGCGGGAAGCCCCTCTCTTTTTCCGCTCAAATTCTCTTATACCTTCGGGGCTCGCCACGCCCCTTCTACACAGGCCAAGGGTCTGCTTCGTCTCCAATCTCCCCCTGCAACAGTAGGTGCGGCCCCATCAGTTCCGGACCCGGTGCCCTGTCAGCATCCACAGCCCGGTCTTATCCTCTACACCCCCCACTCTCCTTTAACTTGCCATTCCATGGTAAGAGCTCTTCAACCAGGCGTTCACATTTCTTACCTTCTTGGATGATTTGGTGCCAAATGAATTGATCATGCTCATAACGGGTGGGAGGCACTCCAGCCGTCATTCGCTCTGATCGCCGTAATCTGGGTTGACCGATGGGAGATGCGGGGGCTACTTTGGTCCAGTAGATGGCAGTGTTCATTTACAGTTACTCAATCTCTCCCATCCATCTCGCCAATACTTTTGGGCCATAGAACGTAATGGCGTATACCGGCGCAATAATGATTTTATGCTTTGCCCACAGCTGGGAAAAGCATACTGCGCATGCGCGGGAGGACATTTAAATGCGCACGCGTGCTAAATCTATTTGAACGCAGGTATTACACCATATAAATGCGTAGAGCAAACCAGGAGGTGGGGAGAGAGGAACAGTAAGCCCCGCCCATCGGATCAGACCGAGAAGATTTACATACACTGCGGGAGGAATGTAAAAGGTATTTATTGATCAAAAGTGGGGAGTCAAGGGGTATGAAAAGTACTGGTATAATGCATAGTTGACTCTGAATCCAATCATATTTTTACTTGATATGTGAAAAATGTGGTGACAGATTCCCTTTAAAATTCATTGGGGAGTGGGAGAGAAGTGGGAAAGGTGCATAGGACACTTTATAATGAATTGAAAAGTGGGAGAAGATGCTGTCAGGGACGTAAAGTACTTGTCATGTTTTTTTACATGCTTTTTTGTGTATTTTCCCCCACTCATTTGTATGGGTGAAACACGCTGCAAGAATTGACATTATGCAGATTTTCATCTGTTGCAAATCTGCAAGGAAAAAATGAACAACGTGTGCATGAGACTTCAGGGATCTTATTCCCTTTGTTTGTACTGTTAAACCTTGCATATTTTCTGCAACAATAACAAAACGTGTGCACATAGCCCTACAGTTAATTGGGGAGAGTCACAGAGACTGAATCATTTATATTTATTGGGTGGCGCAGATTCTAGTTAATGGAGGACACAGTACTACTTAACACTTTATATTTTGATTTGTGCATGGCTAATAGCATGTTAATGGTGGGGTACATATCTGCATTCAGGGGGGAGACACATGTATGTATACAAATAGCATGTTAATGGTGGGGTACATATCTGCATTCAGGAGGGAGACACATGTACAGTATGTATACAATATATGTGACCTTGTTATTTTTAGGGCTGTAGTGACACAGGTCTCAAAAAATATGTTTTGTAATCATCTCAGATGATTTTGTACTTTTCTAAATCATCTTTTTGTCCTGATTTCAAAATGTATATAGTTTTTCTGTAGCACGTAATAGTTTCCATGGAGCAGCATCATTATTATAAGGTGTAGGAAATATACTGGCGACATTAAAGAAAAGTAATTACATATCAGAAAAAATGCTTCACCTTACAAAACATTTTTTATTGTAACAAAATATTTCACATGCAAAATAGAAACCAAAATGTGAGCAGAAATTAAAAGTCCTTGACATTAGACTGTCGTTGATACGATTTTTCAGGTTGTCCCGATAAACATCCAACAGTAATCTGCCAAAATTAATCTCCACAGATATTCCATTGATGATGCTTGTATTGTATAGCATCCAAAACAACTGACAAATTTCATTACTTTCCTTTAGATGACATGAGTGAGCAATAGGATTGATGGTTTCATATTTCCATTGTGAAGAAAAAACTCCATTTCAAACTTCTCTGGGAAGAGTCATTAAACAATCGCCAATCTGCAACAAAATACTTTTGATTCAGTTCTTCAAAGAGGCCATGCACATTGTTACAGTTTACCATTGGTCCATCAGCTGTGAAAAATTGTGTTAAAGTGTTACTTCTATTTCAGTAATAACACACTTTGACATCATCATGAAGAATATTCTTCTTTTTCAACCTAGATGCAATAAGTTCAGCTTTATCTTTTGAAAATAAAAGTTCATTTAATTCGTGTTGAGTAAATCGTTCTGGCTACTCGGCTGCTCCATCAGGTACATACTCATCTTGACTTGAGGTCTCCATGTCTTTGCCAGGAGCTTCAGCTCCATAGTCTTCATATTCTACTTCATTTTCATCCAGTCCAGACAGCGGTGGTACAGGAACTGGCAAGGTACCATCATGTGGAACTGGCCTAATCGCAGATACAAGTTCAGGGTAATTAATCTCATGTTTGTTCTTTGTAGAAAAGCCCTTCAGTTTGACAAAACAAAAGTAGCAGTCATCACTATACTTTTTTGGGTTCTCTCCAAATCATGGGATCAGCAAATGGCATTGCCTCTTTCCTCATATTCAACCAGTCACAAAGATCATTTGAACAACTTGAGCATATCACATGAGGGGCCCAGCTTTTATCTTGGATCACCAAGTGGACACTTAAAATACATCTGGTACATCTTTTTAATATCATGAGTGATTGAACGTACTTTGCCTTTTGGTGTAAAAGAACCACACACATAGCAGAATCTGGTCGGATGATTGATACACTGTCAGGGCATTTTTCTCCTTTAAATCAGATCGAACAGTAGAGTAAGTTCATTTCAATGGTGGTGACAAACTAAAAAAAAAATGCGATGAGCCTACCGACTATATGTAGATATTTCCCCACAGATGACAGAGACAGATTTTATTTAGCACTGATGTTACTGGCGGTAATCTGGTAGATAACTATATACAGTTGTGAGGTAAACGGGGCAGCCTATTCCTTACAGATGAACATTTGCAATCAGGCAGTTTCTTAGTGTGATATTGGCTGCTTTCAGGTTCTTTCTCTGTGGAGACCCTCACTCAATTACACCTCAGTGGCTGAGCTGTTTTCTTCCCTCTGAGTCGATTTGTCCTCCCAGAAATGCAGTGAAAATCCTCTTACAATGTCGGCTGTCTGCTGCCTTCCCTTCTATCTCCCTGTGGCAGGGGTCAGATCCCTGTAGAGGCCTGTTTCCTTTCAGAGTCTCACATACTAGTCCTTTTCTGACTGACTCAAATCTTACCGCCTTATAACAGTTAGCTCCTCCCCATAACATGTGACTTTCCGAGAAGCAGTCATTGGTTCACTGCACTGTCAATACTCCTTCCCATAAAACTCATATAAACCTTTACTGATGTTGTCCCTGTAAGAAAATTCACAATTAAGTAAGACAAGCAAAGAAATGGGAATAAGGCTAGCTTCACACTAGCATTCGGCAGGGCTGCGTACTTCCTCCGTTAAGCCCCGCCCACTGCCGCACCTCTTCCGTTCAGCTCCGCCTACGTCTGCATGCGTCCAGCGTACCTTATCTTTAACATTGGGTACGCAGGACATGCAGATGGATGCGTCCGCATGCGTTGTTTTGACGCTACGCCGAACGCAACATGTTGCATTTTGTTGCGGTCGGCGCAGCGTCCAAATGACGCATGCGGATGCATCCGCATACATCCGCATGGCCTGCGTACCCAATGTTAAAGATAAGGTACGCAGGACACATGCAGTCGTAGGCGGAGCTGAGCAGAAGAAGGCCGGGACTTAACAGAGGAAGTACGCAGCCCTGCCGAACGCTAGTGTGAAACTAGCCTAACATAGGAAAAACCACATTGAAAATGCAGAAATAACGTAATAACAAAAATACTTCTATCTCAGAAACTTTATGTGGTAGAGCAAAACTTAGCATATTTTTGGAATCAGCACATCAAACTCCATAAAACAGACATATTACCTTTGCTGATGATTTTTTTGTGTTGACCAGTGTGATCATTGTGGCTGGGAGATGTCGACATGAAGGTCTCACCAGATGGAGAAAAAACAGCAGAAAATAACTAATCAGACGAGACGTCAGCGGTAAGTGCCGGGATGTAGATATTATTCTGTATCTGCACTGTGTGACGTGGAGTGATAATGTTATCTGTAAAATCCCTTAGTCCACATTCACACATTTGTGTGAAATGTCTGTGTGCTGCCTGATTTTTTTATCGGAGGGCACACTGACTCATAGAGTTTTATAGGTCCATTCACACATCCATGAAAATCACGGCTCTGAGAATGAGATCGTTGAAGGTCAGGGAATTTCCTGTTCTGATCCGATTTTGAGGATCAGAATAGAACATGTTCAATGCATGTGTTAAAGCGGGCAGCAAACTGATGCTGCACACGGATACTAGAATGCATTCTTATTATGTATAGCACAGTCCCTTAGTATACTGTGTACTCAATTATTGTGTATAGCACAGTCCATTAGTGTAGTGTACTCACTTATTGTGTATAGCGACATCCTTAGTTACATAGTTTCCTCTTTAATTATGTATAGCGCAGTCCCTTAGTATATAGTGTACTCCCTTATTATGTATAGCACAGTCCCTTAGTATATAGTGTGCTCACTTATTATGTATAGCACAGTTAATTCGTATATAGTGTACTCACTTATTATGTATAGCACAGTCCCTTAGTATATAGTGTACTCACTTATGTATAGCATAGTCCTTTAGTATATAGTGTACTTACTTGCTAATGTTTAGGCAATGGAAAAAACAGTTGGGTTGATTCTGCTCTTCCGTAAGAAGAAGAATGACGGAAGCCAATCTAAATAGTAAATGGTTTATTCCTCAACATGTTTCAAAGCATATAGCTTCTTCATCAGGGATCTGTACTAGGAACAGTGGGGACTACAGGGATCAGTACTGGGAACAGAGGGGACCGCAGGGATCTGTACTGGGAGCATTGGGGACAGCAGGGATCTGTACTAGGACCGATTATTTTTAACCTCTATTAATAACCTTGTCAATTGGATTAAAACTAATGTGTCAGTCTCTGCTGACAACATCAAACTATGTACGATTTTAAAATCTGACCTTGACATTAAAATAATTCAAAACCATCTGAATAAGATGTCTGATGGGCAAATACTCGGCAAATGAGGTTTAATGTAGATAAATCTAGAGTAATGAACCTAGGATGGAGTACCGTATATACTCGTGTATAAGTCGAGTTTTTCAGTCCCTTTTTTGGGGTGAAAAAGACCCCCCTCGGCTTATACACGAGTCACGGTTCCTATTACTTCTTTACCGATACGGGGTGGAGGTCCCCGGCGTCCCCGAATCTTCTGCGCTCTCCCCTGCAGCCTCTTTCTGTGTCCCGGCGGCTGCTGACAGGGCCGGCTGATGGCGTTGGCAGCGAGACAAGTGCTGGTGTACTGAGCAGGCGGGGACACTGGCGCACTATGGGAGTCAGGTGCCGGTGTCGCCGCTGGCTCAGGCCCCCGGCACTTGCAATATTCACCTGTCCCCGTTCCACTGCCGCGTTCAGCTCTGTCTTCCGGGACTTCTGACTGTTCTGGTCAGAGGGTTCGATGACGTAGTTAGTACGTGCCCTCTGACTGTACAGTCTCTGCAGAGAGCCGGCGACGCTGAGGAGCAGCGGCAAGTGACGAGAGGTGAATATGTAATTTTTTTTTTAATTGTAGCAACGGCAGCAGCAGCATGATAGGATTAAATCCTATCACTTGTGCAATATATGACCATGTTATGGGGCCTCCATTTACTGTGCAGCATTATATGGAGCATATATCACTATGGAGCATGTTATGGGGGCCACCAGTATTTACTGTGCAGCATTATATATAAAGCATATGTCACTATTGAGCATGTTATGGGGCCATTATTTACTGTGCATCATTATATGGAGCATGTCATTATGGAGCATGTTATGGGGGCCACCATTATTTACTGTGCAGCATTATATATGGAGCATATGTCACTATTGAGCATGTTATGGGGCCATTATTTACTGTGCAGCATTATATGGAGCATGTCGCTATGGAGCATGTTATGGGGGCCACCATTATTTACTGTGCAGCATTATATAGAGCATATGTCACTATTGAGCATGTTATGGGGCCATTATTTACTGTGCAGCATTATATATGGAGCATATGTCACTATTGACCATGTTATGGGGCCTCCATTTACTGTGCAGCATTATATGGAGCATATATCACTATGGAGCATGTTATGGGGGCCACCAGTATTTACTGTGCAGCATTATTATAAAGCATATGTCACTATTGAGCATGTTATGGGGCCATTATTTACTGTGCATCATTATATGGAGCATGTCACTATGGAGCATGTTATGGGGGCCACCATTATTTACTGTGCAGCATTATATATGGAGCATATGTCACTATTGAGCATGTTATGGGGCCATTATTTACTGTGCATCATTATATGGAGCATGTCGCTATGGAGCATGTTATGGGGGCCACCATTATTTACTGTGCAGCATTATATGGAGCATATGTCACTATTGAGCATGTTATGGGGCCATTATTTACTGTGCATCATTATATGGAGCATGTCACTATGGAGCATGTTATGGGGGCCACCATTATTTACTGTGCAGCATTATATATGGAGCATATGTCACTATTGAGCATGTTATGGGGCCATTATTTACTGTGCAGCATTATATGGAGCATATGTCACTATTGAGCATGTTATAGGGCCATTATTTACTGTGCAGCATTATATGGAGCATATGTCACTGTGGAGCATGTTATGGGGGCCACCATTATTTACTGTGATGCATTATGTGGAGCATATGTCACTATTGAGCATGTTATGCGGCCATTATTTACTGTGCAGCATTATATGGAGCATATGTCACTATTGAGCATGTTATGGGGCCATTATTTACTGTGCAGCATTATATGGAGCATATGTCACTATGGATCATGTTATGGGCCATTATTTACTGTGCAGCATTATATGGAGCATATGTCACTATGAGCATGTTATGGGGCCACCATTATTTACTGTGCATCATTATATGGAGCATATGTCACTATTGAGCATGTTATGGGGCCATTATTTACTGTGCAGCATTATATGGAGCATGTCACTATGGAGCATGTTATGGGGCCACCATTATTTACTGTGCAGCATTATATGGAGCATATGTCACTATTGAGCATGTTATGGGACCATTATTTACTTTGCAGCATTATATATGGAGCATATGTCACTATTGAGCATGTTATGGGGCCATTATTTACTGTGCATGATTATATGGAGCATGTCGATATGGAGCATGTTATGGGGCCACCATTATTTACTGTGATGCATTATGTGGAGCATATGTCACTATTGAGCATGTTATGCGGCCATTATTTACTGTGCAGCATTATATGGAGCATATGTCACTATTGAGCATGTTATGGGGCCATTATTTACTGTGCAGCATTATATGGAGCATATGTCACCATGGATCATGTTATGGGGCCATTATTTACTGTGCAGCATTATATGGAGCATATGTCACTATGGAGCATGTTATGGGGCCATTATTTACTGTGCAGCATTATATGGAGCATATGTCACTATGGAGCATGTTATGGGGCCACCATTATTTACTGTGCATCATTATATGGAGCATATGTCACTATTGAGCATGTTATGGGGCCATTATTTACTGTGCAGCATTATATGGAGCATATGTCACTATGGATCATGTTATGGGGCCATTATTTACTGTGCAGCATTATATGGAGCATATGTCACTATGGAGCATGTTATGGGGCCACCATTATTTACTGTGCATCATTATATGGAGCATATGTCACTATTGAGCATGTTATGGGGCCATTATTTACTGTGCATCATTATATGGAGCATATGTCACTATGGATCATGTTATGGGGCCATTATTTACTGTGCAGCATTATATGGAGCATATGTCACTATGGAGCATGTTATGGGGCCATTATTTACTGTGCAGCATTATATGGGGCATATGTCACTATGGAGCATTTTATGGGCCACCATTATTTACTGTGCATCATTATATGGAGCATATGTCACTATTGAGCATGTTATGGGGCCATTATTTACTGTGCAGCATTATATGGAGCATATGTCACTATTGAGCATGTTATGGGGCCATTTATTTACTGTGCAGCATTATATGGAGCATATGTCACTATTGAGCATGTTATGGGGCCATTATTTACTGTGTTGCATTATATGGAGCATATGTCACCATTGAGCATGTTATTGGGGCCATTATTTACTGTGCAGCATTATATGGAGCATATGTCACTATTGAGCATGTTATGGGGCCATTATTTACTGTGCGGCATTATATGGAGCATATGTCATTATTGAGCATGTTATGGGGCCATTATTTACTGTGCGGCATTATTTACTGTGCAGCATTATATGGAGCATATGTCACTATGGAGCATGTTATGGGGCCATTATTTACTGTGCAGCATTATATGGGGCATATGTCACTATGGAGCATTTTATGGGCCACCATTATTTACTGTGCAGCATTATATCAGGCATATGTCATTATTGAGCATGTTATGAGGCCACCATTAACTACTGTGCAGCATTATATGAGGCATGTGTCATTATGGAGCAAGTTATGGGGCCACCATTATTTACTGTGCAGCATTATATGAGGCATATGTCATTATTGAGCATGTTATGAGGCCACCATTAACTACTGTGCAGCATTATATGGGGCATATTTTTGTATGGAGCATCTTATGGGCCCATCATGAACTTTATGGAGCATCTTATGGGGCCCATCATGATCTTTATGGAGCATCCATGGGGCCATCATGAACTTTATGGAGCATTATATGGGCCCATCATGAACTTTATGGAGCATTATATGAGGAGTATTTTGTATGGAGCATCTAATGGGGCCCATCATGAACTTTATGGAGCATTATATGGGGCTCCTGATTCAGTATGGAGCCCCCTTGCTTTGCCCAAGCATTGCTGAGTACACATACCGGTATATCTCTGGTCTACGATATACAGTGCGTACCGTAATTTGAAAATTTACTAATCGCTATAGTATGGATTTCTTTTTTAAAGTCTTTTTTTATCCCGTTAGAAATAGATCCCAGTACTTCTAATCCTGGACCAAAACAAAAACGCAGGTTGTATGAAGCTGGTTTCAAACTTAAGGTTGTGTCAAGAGCAGAAGAGAGCAATAATAGTATTGCAAGTAGGGAATTTTGTGTTAACGAAAAACAAGTGAGGGACTGGCGGAAAATGAAAGCGGACTTGGAAAAGATTCCAAAGGCAAAAAAAAGCTCAACATGGTTTGAAGATGTCATATGAGGCTCTAGAGACTGAATTGCATAAATGGTTTATGGAGTGTTGTCAAAATGGTTACTGCATAACACGCATGGGAATTCGCTTACGTGCCCTGCAAATGGCTAAAGAAGACAAATTGAAAGCACCATGAATTGAAAATGTTGTTGCATCAGCAGGATGGTGTACCTGCTTCATGAATAGATTTGGCCTATGTTTGCGGCAAAGAACAAAGATTTCACAGAAGTTGCCAAAAGATCTTGATGAAAAAGTGGTCATTCCATTCATTCATTTATCATAAAACAAAGAAGGATCCAGAACTATGACCTGGGAGATATTGGAAACATGGATGAAACACTATGACTTTTGATCTTCCAAGCAACAGAACTGTGGCAAATATGGGAGACAAAACTATTTTACTCAGAACCACAGGAAATGAAAAAAATCATTTCACAGTCGTTCTTTCATGTTTGGCTAATGGAACGAAGCTGCGGCCTGTCATTATTTTTAAAAGAAAGACCTTTCCTAAAAAGGTCCAAGTCCCACCACGAATTACAGTGCGCGCTCATATTAAAGGCTGGATGGATGAAGACGGAACAAAAAATGGCTGGAAGAAATTTGGAATGGACGACCAGGAGCAGCCTTAAAGAAAAAACCATCATTGCTAGTTTGGGATATGTTCAGAGCCCACACATCTGATGACATAAAAAAATTGGCAAAGTCTTCTCAAGTTACTTTGGCGGTTATTCCAGGTGGACTTACATCTGTATTGCAGCCACTAGATGTGTGTTTAAATAAACCTTTCAAAGACTGTGTGCGAAGGATGTGGCATGAATGGATGTCATTTGGTCAAGCCCGACTGACAAAACTTGGAAATCTGATGAAGCCGGACAAAGAATTAATAGCAAAGTGGGTTCGTGATGCATGGGAAGAGATTCCAGAGGACATGGTGCAACGCGCCTTCAAGGCGGCATTAATAATGCTATGGATGGCAGTGAAGACAGCGCTTTGTATGAAGAAGACAGCAGTGACGGTGATGACCAACTCAGTGATGATGACAGTGTCTATGCTGATAACTTCTTACCAGCTGAAGCTCTGTTTGGACATACAGATGATGAGGAATCCAGTGACTTTGAAGGATTTTAACTCTTGTGTTTTAGATTGGTTGCTGATTGAGCTAAGGTTTTTGTACTTTTAAAGTTATTGTTGTTACCATATTGTTTTTGTTGACCCTCTTTTCCACTTACAGTACTTGTTTAATGTTTTTCTTTTTAATAAATATTCAAAAACATTTAACCTACTAATGTCTCAATTAATTTTACTTTTATTCGTATCTATTTTTATTTTTGAAATTTACCAGTAGCTTCTGCATTTCCCACCCTAGGCTTATACTCGAGTCAATAAGTTTTCCCAGTTTTTTGTGGCAAAATTAAAGGCCTCGGCTTATAGTCGAGTCGGCTTATACTCGAGTATATACGGTAATCCTATTACTGCATGTATAATAAATGGGACTACAGAACAGGAGAAGGACGGGGGATTCTGGTTACAAGTACGCTGAGCAGCAGCACTCAATGTCAGTCAGCAGCCGCAAAAGCAAGCAAAATTTTAGGATGTATAAAAAGAGATAAAATCCTGCAATCTCAACGTATTATTTATTACCTCTTTATAAATCATTCATGAGGCCACATCCAGAATATGGGATCCAATTTTGGGCTCCACGTGTTAAAAAGGATATTTAGAAGTTAGAGTCAGTTCAAGGTCGGCAACTTGATCATTACAAGGGACGGAGGCCGCTCATATATTACACAGGATAGAGGTCTCTCATATATTATATGGGATGGAGGCCTCTCATATGATTAAAGGTTGGAAAAGTTGGGCCTCAGAGGAGATCTAATTTACATGTATAAATGTATGTGTGGCCAGTGCAGAAGACGGCACATGACTTACTCTTTACAAAGACCATACTGAGGACCAGGGCCACTCATTACGGGTGGAAGAAAGGTGATTCCAGCAGCTAAATAGGAAAGGGTTTTTACAGTTAGAGCAGTCAGACTGTGCAATGCCGACCACAAGAGGTAGTTATGGCCGACACCATAGATGCTTTTTTACAAGGGCTGATGATTTCCTCAGTACACAATATTGTGAGTTAAAGGTAAATTAGTGACCAAATGTGTAATTTGGTGGAGAAAGGTTGAACTTGACTGATCTAGGTCTTTTTTCAACTTACGTAACTATTTAACAAAGTGGAGACTATTAACATTTCTATGTCGGAAACCATTGTGCCCTATAAATGGTAACACTAACCCCTGAAATATATTAATGTGAACCAGGCCTTAGCAGGACAAGAGGCATAAATAGAAAATAAGAAAACATACTGCATGTATGCAGAATCTCAGATACAGGCAAACACAGGGATTTGCTGCAGAGATAAAGGGATATTCAAGATGGAGAAACAAGACTCACTGTAGACCGGAAATGACAAAGGCGCAGTGATTAGCATTAAGCTAAAAATAATCAATGCAGAAAAGAAAATAAGCATTACCCTCATTAACTGAGCCCAGACTTTCATTACCTGTGAGGTGAAAGGCAGGCATTGGACACAAGACAACACAGCACCACTTGTAGACAAAAACAGTTTTCCATCAAAGCAACCCAAACTCCCGGGCACAAGGGAGACACCGTGGACGAATATTATATAACACCAATTTCTAAGAAAATTCAGCTTGACCTTTATTAAATTATTAAAATGCTTATAAATTTACAATTTGTATAAAACATAAACATTAACTAGTTTTATTCTGACTTATCGAGACAATAAAACCCAGTGCACTATTTGTGCAAGAGTCAAAATCGCTTTTCAAAGTATCATCTCTGCATCATTCAGGAGGTCCTCTAAGAAAGTTAGCCACAGTCTCTATGTCCTATGTGGACATCATCAGACGGACTGTTGGGCTATCAGCCAGAGAGGGAAACCAGTTAGTGTCTATGCTGGTGTCATGAAGTATTCCAAGCCATGTGTGACATGTACAACCTGAAAGAATGGAGGATGTAGAGCTGTGACCAAACAAGATAAAAAAAACCACCTAAAATTATAATTATGACATAGAACAATCAACGGGCCACAGAATGCTACAGGCCACTCCATACGGTGCGCCAGTATGGCATCAATTCCTTCACTTCTACTATTTCGCACCTCTTATATATAGTCTATCCATCTTTTCCTCAAAATGTATCCATCAGTTGGGAAACCCATCGGCTCGTGTGTTCATGGAGCAGCTCTTCTCTTCCGAAAATAAATAGTTGGAGATTGCAGATAGAGTTAATGGTCTGGTTGAAGGATCTCCGAGTCCAGCCGATACTTATCCCCCGATTCTGTGTGATTGTCCTGAATGGTGCCATAGTCCATGCTCTGCATCTGTAAGTGATGTCCTTCATTTGGGGGATTTTTGTCTCCTGTTTTTTTCACGTTTTCACCTTCATTTTCATCATCAAAATCACTGTCCTGTAAAATCAATGAAGTCTTATTTCTCAGCAATATTGCTGTAGTGTGTGGTCTTTTTCATCACAAATGATTACATTAAAATAACAATCTACATCACCTATCCACAATATAGGTCCAACAGCTGGAGTACAGATATCGGTGACCTCCATCAGAGAATCAATGAATGAAACAGCAGCGCACGTGAGCGACTTGCACCCCATTCACACAGGGAAGTCAGTGGACCACGTTCTTGCGACTGGTGGGGGTTGTCCCAGCTTTTGGACTACAACATGATCTGCCGCTTATCAGCTCTTACCGGTGAATGAGTGATAAGTCTAGATTTTTGGACCTCTTTAAGTGGTTTGCAGAAATCTCTTGAATTTACTTATATTTTACCTCTTCTTGTTCTTTGTGGTATTCATCAATGGCGTACTGATATTTCGAAACATTAAGACCAAAAAGTGCTGCCAACTGTCCCCCGAGATAGTCACAAGCTGAAATGAGGAGTTAGAATAGTCTGGAAAAGCATTCACAAAAATATACTTTAATAAATGTATTTGTTATGTCCGCTGAATTTCTCAGAATAAATGTGAACATGGGGATCAACACTATTTCTGGCCATCTTATGACTTTTACCCGGCATTTTCGCCAGCTTTCCCCAATGTATGGAGTTGCCGCATCTCATAGCCAGGTAAATACAATAGGCACTTTGCCCTTATTTGTCCATATGCATACTTATATAATACCCTCTGCAGCATGAGTGACTACTGGGACTATAGTAAATGGATTTAATTTCTATCAACTTAGGGGCTTATTAACTATACTGAATGAGCTGTTGGATAATTGGGCTACAGTGTTGTCACTTTATTTTGGATTTATCCATATTATTTTGACCATTTAATTGTAGCACCGCATCACTATTATTTTTATAGTTTTGCTATACTAGTTTCTTTGCTCCACGGTTTATTTTATATTTTATGATTACTTTAATAAATGTATCTGTTATGTCAGCTGAATTTCTCAGAATAAGAGTGTACATGGGGATCAACATTATTTCTGGCCATTTTATGACTTTTACCTGGCATTTTGCCAGCTTTCCCCAATGTAGGCGCTAATTTTCAGTTGTCTCTGAGCTAGTGGCTGGACACTAGTTGCTATGTTGTCCCCCATGCACAGCACACACAGGCATGAGGGGTACCTGCTCTCCTGTCTCTATGTAGCACATGTTCAGAAAGAGCAGCAGCGCAGAGGACATTATGCAGCAGTACTGAGCAGTGTATCTGTGAATCCAACTCTGGAGTGAAATTGAAATCTTATTTGAAAGCAGTAGTGTCTGGTTCTCCCTGTCTGTTCTATTACTTTGCTCCTCCTTTCTCCATAGACTCCAATAGACTGCTGTAATCTGATTTCTCACTGAGCTTGATGAAGACAAATTTTAGCAGTTTCTTAGAGTGAATGATGAGTTCAGGAGGGAGGAGAAGTGGCTCATTTCTATCACCTGTTACCACTCCCATATGGCAGTACTGTGAACTTGTGTGATGTTACACACTTGTATGATTATCACTTCTGGTTCTTTGGCTTAGTCAACCAGCTGATCGCATCGGCGCCGTGAGTTGAACCCCAACTGATGTGATATTATTGACCTATCCTAATTATAAGTCACCAATATTAAATTCTCATTAAACCCTTTTTAGCCCACAATGAAAACATTTTATAATAAGCAAACTAGGATTCAGGCTATTTTCTGACTTTTTTCCCATCTGTTAAACACGTGTGCGGGTACGTTCCCATGTTATAAGTTTTTACAATGGAGTCCAATGGATGATGTGTGCTGCTCATGTTGTCCATCATCCATAGGACACCATAGTAAAAGGAAAAAAATGATTTCTTTGGAAGAAGCATTCGTTTTGACGAGAAGCTGATCGCAAAGACTTCTCCGTGATCAGTTCCAATCTGGCTTGGAACAAAAAGTCATGAATTTCCCTGTAGTGCTGCCAGATGGAAAACCAAGGATTAGATATTTCTCATTGAAATCCTTATAATGCAAGGACATGGAGAGACCTTCTTTGTAGCTGTGGTTTAGTAGTGGGACATTATGTTAGTTGCAGGGTAGTCTTGGTCTAATTAGAATTTAAAATGATTTATTTCTATAATCTTCCTTACTTTTTGCTTATTGGGTCATTTTCCACCGGTTGGGAAACATATCTTACTGACAACATTTATACCAGAAACGTCACATAAACACCTGTAATAACTTACTGAAAAAAGCGCTTGTTGCTATTCGAAGAATCCAAAATTGCACAAAAGTTTTTCCAGCTCATCTGCTTCTGCCAAAAACACATCAAAGAGTCAGTCCAAGACAAGACGTGTAAACTACGGGCAACGACTTAGCTTAGGTCACATTAAAAAAAAAAATACTGCACTTTTAATGGGGGGTTTTCAGGGAGCATAAATTATTGTTGAAATTATCCCGTCTGCAAAAAAATAACAAAATAATCAACCCCCATCCATCTCCCAGCACTCCCATTCCAATGCTCACCTGGTCCTCAGCTCCTCGCTGGCCTCTTCTCAAATCCACAGCAGCTCGGCTAGTCATTGGCTAAAGGGACCACTGTGAAAACCCGTGATTGCTAAGTGACGTTCCCCTAAAATTTCTGGTTGCTAAGTAGATGCTTCAACAAATACTCTT
This sequence comes from Oophaga sylvatica, assembly GCA_033576555.1. NCBI lineage: Eukaryota > Metazoa > Chordata > Amphibia > Anura > Dendrobatidae > Oophaga > Oophaga sylvatica. Next base: position 534,786,486 of record JARQOD010000005.1, on the reverse strand, counting down.
TCGCCTTAGAGACAAGACCAGGTGTCTGATAATTTCAAGTCTACATTTTTTGGGCCAGCACCTATCTCCAGAACAGCAAACCCTCAACTGGGGGGCAGTTGCTTTGAATAAAGATTGCCACTAGAGGTGGGAACGGAATTTTCCGAGCAATGCTCAGGGGCCAACCGAGTGTCTTCAGCGTACTCAAAAAAAAGTTCGAGTCCCCGCGGGTTCATTCTTG
>JARQOD010000005.1:534761347-534786166 GCA_033576555.1 Oophaga sylvatica | reverse complement strand
TTATGGATTTGTCAGGCAGACAAGATACCAAATTGGTTAGCCCCTTGTAATAGTCCTGTGTAGGGTCCGACTTCAGTTTTCTGTAGTAGCGTGTGTCCGTAAGTTGTCTGTTTGCTTCCTTCATATAGTCTGATGTGTTCATCATGACTATTGCACCTCCCTTGTCAGCAGGTTTAATGATGATTTCTTTGTTGGTTTTCAGAGACTGTATGGCCTGTCTCTCCTGGGCACTGATGTTGGATGCTTGTCTCTTGTTGGTGGCTATGATGGTGGATTTTATCAAATGTCTGAATGAGTCTATATATTTATCCAAATGGGGGTTACGTCCAGGTGGAGGTGTCCAGTCTGACCTCTTCTTGGTTGTTGGGATCCCTTTTCCTTCAGTCCGAGTGTTTTCTGGATCTTCTGTATCATAGAAGTATTCCCTCAGGCGCAGTCTCCTGAAAAAATGTTCCATATCACTGCAGAGTTCAGTTTTATCTAGGGCCTTAGTAGGACAAAATATGTGATTCTTCAGATTTTGTATTAGTCTTTGCCTGATGAAGAGACCTGAGTAGTCTCGAAAGCTTGCAATTTGTTACCATCTTTTCAGTTAGCCATTAAAAGGTATCAACCACTGAGGACTCCCACTTTAAAGAAGGGAGACTGATCTCCTGGACCCCATGGTGATCAAGAATAAGGACCCCAGGTTCTTCTCTGTATTGTGCTGTGATTCTTCCTAATAATGAGTAACTCCAGAGAAAACAGCTGAGCGCTCACATTCGGCTGTTCCTTCAGTCACAGACAGGGCTCCCTGGTAATAGTGGGGGCGGGGGGGTCCTAGAGGCAGACCCCAAAGTTATGTCCATCTACCAACTGGATGTTCAGGCTCTGATTAGAAGTATTAGTGACTGGCGCCCTCTAGTGGACATTTAGGGAATGGATGTAGTAAGTGGCTGCGCTCAGCGCGGCTCCTCTGCAGGACCTGGTGGCGCTGTCACCATTTACTCCGCTACATAGGGCGACCCTCAGACAGAGGTGGAAACGCGAGAACACTCACCGACTCTCTGGTAGTAATTTGCGGTTTCATAGGCCAGAGCCGCGATCAGACTGGGGTTGTGCTTCAATTCGATCGCCCGAGCGATAGTCACTGCCCACGAAAGAAAGAGATGACACATAGTGCTAGGGTAATAGTATGTTACTGGTTGCTGCAGAACCTCATCCTACACACCTCAGCTGCTGCAGAACCTCAAAATACACACCTCAGCTTCTGCAAAACCTCATCGTACACACCTCAGCTGCTGCAAAATCTCATAATGCCCACCTCAGCTGCTGCAGAACCTCATAATGCCCACCTCAGCTGCTGCAGAACCCCATAATGCCCACCTCAGCTTCTGCAAAATCTCATAATGCCCACCTCAGCTGCTGCAGAACCTCATAATGCCCACCTCATCTGCTGCAGAACCCCATAATGCCCACCTCAGCTTCTGCAAAATCTCATAATGCCCACCTCAGCTGCTGCAGAACCTCATAATGCGCACCTCAGCTGCTGCAGAACCCCATAATGCCCACCTCAGCTGCTACAGAACCTCATAATGCCCACCTCAGCTGCTGCAGAACCCCATTATACATGCCCTATTTACAGTAATGGTGAGCTTAATCCTTCTCATACATGACTAGGACCACCGTACCTTCCTGTGCTTCCGCCTGGCACTGGATGATATAAGCGTCGATCACCCGACTTTCAAAATCCCGTCCTTTCTCTACCGGGGAGATGAGTTTTGGAATGTGAGCCTCCTAAAAACACAGAGGTAAGAGACATTCACAGCGGTGCCATCTGGCGAAGGCTCCATTATTATAAGTAACAGACCATGGAGAGTTTTTTTTTTGGGGGGGTGTGGATAAAAAGTCAGACACTCCGTCTGGGTCTCGTGCAGAGGCCACTATGCTGCGCCTTTTAATTATGACCGCAATTAAGTTTCGGGACCGCTGTTCAAGTGATCTGTGGGGGTCCCAGTCATCAAATGATTGCGGATGAGTGTCTTTTGTGGCTGCAGATCTTGGACCACTATCGATACTGTAACTTGTGACGCATAACGACTGATGCTCTCCTGTTTTCTGCCCTTTTCGGGTTCCTGAACGCCTTAAATCCTGATATTATGTGTCGGGGGTAACGCAGCAAATGTCTGGGGACAATGAGGTGCGGCACATGGGATGACACAGGGGGATTTTCCCTTTTCCTAGAAGATTGACAGCTGGTACCCGGCTCCTGCTGTCTTGGGGGTATTCATGGCCGCCGGTGCACACCGGCATTATGGATTCTGTACTTACAAAAAGTTATTTAATATTTTTGCCACAGACCATAAAGTGATCCCATAATATTGATTTATAACAGGGCTGAGAACTTTTGGGTTTTTGGGGAGAAGTACGAGGTTGCACTTTACCTTGAGATGGCTGAAAATCCCCGCTGCGATCTTCAGACTCTTGTGAACTTCTTTGGCCTCAGTTTCTGTAATGCTGAAAGACATCATGTCATGTCATGGACGGCACGAGCGGTGCAAGGCCAGGGGGTCCTCTCATGGTAAAAGGGGTCTCAGAGTTTATACAAAATTGACCCGAAAGTAGAAATTTAAAAAAAAAAAAAAAATCCCCCACCTATTCAGTACCACCACGTTACTCAGGCAGGATGTCATCAGGGACCACTGATCAGTCAACTGACCACTGCAGCCAATCACTGGCCGCAGCTGTCAAATATGCAAAGGTTAATAAGGACATCAGCGATTGGTGGCAGTGGTCAAGTGACTGACAGACAAGACGTCCAGTTACTGTAGACTAGTAATGCGACTGTCTGCCACAGGCGGAAGAGAAGTACTGGGGCTAATGGCGGTGCCCGTCTGTATGAGCAAGTGGGACCCTGTCTAGGACCCGAGAATTATCTAATGTGTATGGTGGACAGACTGCAAGATCACAACACACAGGATCTGTAACCATGGAGACACATAGGTCTGCAAAGAGATGTATACACAAAACGATAGGGTTTGTTTGGGTTTTTTTTTAGATGTACCGGAGCATTAACAGTGGTGGGATAAAAAATATATAAGTAATTGACGATTGGTGGATATGGTGACATGGTGCCGATAGACAAAAAAAAAGAAAATGATAAAATGATTGGGGAAAAAAAAAAAAAATCATTAACTTTTAGAATCCATTATTCCACAACAACATGTCAGTGATTCACGGCCACAGAAGTGCGGACAGTCAGTACTCACTCCTCCTTCCCAGCCAGCCGGGATGCAAATTTACTGTACCAAAGACCCAGGTTAAAACCCATCGAGATCAACTCGAAAACGGCGTCTTGTTGGGCACTGCAAAAGGTACAGAAAACAATGACAGGACCTAAGTAAGTACACCCTGAGGATGACCTCACAGTATAGTAGATGTCGGTAACAACCCATCCAACCCACACAGGCAAATAAATCATCCATAGATGTCTATAAATTATGTAGAATAATGAGAAATGACACAAGGAAATAAGTATTGAACACATGAAGAAAGAGAGGAGCAAAAGGCCATGGGAAAGTCATGACACCGGCTGAAATCTATCACTAATTGGAAAGCAATCCTGCCACTTAGTGACAAATATCAGCTGGTTCAACTGATGCTTCTAGAAAAGTGTCTCCTTACCAAGGTGCCACACAAGAAAAATGTCATAATGGGTAAAACCAGAGAGCCGTCTCAAGACCTTCAAAACCTTATTGTTGCAAAACAAACTGATGGCATTGATTACAAAAGAATTTCTAAACTACTGAAGGTTCCACTAAACATCATTTCGCCATAAACCGGCCATGACCAGGTGCTGCCCGTAAGATTTCAGACAGAGGAGTGGAAAGAATTATCAGAAGAGTTGTACAAGAGCCAAGGACCGCCTGTGGAGACCTTGAATCAGCAGGTATAATTGTTGTTTAAAAAAAAAAAAAAAAACACAATAAGGATACATTCCGACGAGTTTTTACGCTGCGTATTTTTGAAAAAACGCAGGTAACCTATTTTAATTAATGGGTGCAGAAAATCTGCAAAAACTCATCAAAAGCTCTTAGTGGTAACGTAGCCTTAGTAATGCAGTCAACCTCAATGACTTGTATGCATGCTTAACATGCAACCTCCATGGCCTGTATGTACACTCACTACACAACCTCAATGACTTGTGTGCACACTCCCCACACAACCTCCGTGGCCTGTATGTACACTCCACACACAACCTCCATGGCTTGTATGCACACTCCACACACAATCTCTGTGGCCTGTATGTACACTCACTACACAACCTCAATGACTTGCGTGCACGCTCCCACACAATCTCCGTGGCCTGTATGTACACGCACTACACAACCTCCATGGCTTGTATGCACGCTCCCCACACAACCTCTGTGGCTTGTATGCATGCTCCCCACACAACCTCCGTGGCTTGTATGCATGCTCCCCACGCAACCTCCATGACTTGTATGCACGCACCCCACACAACCTCCGTGGCCTGTATGTACACGCACTACACAAACTCCATGACTTGTATGCACGCTCCCCACACAAACTCTGTGGCCTGTATGTACACTGTACATGCACTACACAACATCCATGACTTGTATGCACGCTCCCCACACAACCTCCGTGGCCTATATGTACACGCACTACACAACCTCCATGACTTGTATGCATACTCAAGCATTTTCAATACTTTTCACTGTGTCATTTCTCATTGTTACACTTACATTTATGGACATCGATGACTTGATTTCTTTGCCTGTGTGGATTGGATGGGTTGTTACTGACATCTGGTGAGAATTTCAATAGCACCCATAGAAATAAATTTACTTAGAAAATTGGTGATGTGTTCAATACTTATTTCGCCCAGTCTCCTCAAGCACCATCCTCTGAATACGTCAGGCCTGATGCATACGGTACCTTGGCACGCTGCCCTGCAGGGTGTCTGTCCACTTGAAGTTCTGGATGTATCGCAGTTTATTGTCTTGAGTTCCTCCATCCAGCGCATTAATGAAGCCTAAATATCCAAAAGAACCAAAACATTGTTTTTTCTCTCTAAGGATCACCAAGTGTTCGACAACATAGAGGCGGTCCGCATATAACTCTGCAAAGATGCTGTAGAACGTCGTCATCTCAGATCTGCTGATTCTCACGACTGCTGGAGCAAGAGAGATGTCAGACACAGCCAGACTCCCCATGCAGAAGGCAGAGATGGTTTATTACCTTCTATGCCTTCTTGATGGCTGTACGCACTGTGCTGAACGAGTACAGGAAGCAGTAACGGATCCTCGTGCTCCAGTCAATCAGATCCTGGCAGTCCCAGATCAGCTCTGAGGCGGATTTCCCCTGTAACTGGGGCTACAATGCCAGACCCTATTTTTTTCCCCATGAAATGTGTTATTACTATGTGCAAGTAACATAAAAAATGTAAAAGTGTTTGGTATCACCGTAATCGTACAGGTCAAAAGGAAAAAAAAAAAAAACAACATAATTTATACAACAGTGTGGAAAACGAGAATTTAAAATGCAAAAAAATAGGAATTGATTTTTCTATTTTTTTTTAGCACAAAATTGAATTACTAAAAGAAAAACCACATTGTCCCCCTTTCTCCACTCACCCAGTAGCAGGGAGAAGTAGGCGTCTGAGGCGTTCTTCATCATCTCCGGGTTACAGGTGGAGTCTGTGAATAGTTCCAGCAGTCGCGCTCTGCTCGTCCGTAAATCGCTAGAAAATAAGAAAAGTTAAATTATATCAGCCAGTAATTCACTGACTTGCTAATAATATGTATTTCTATAGGGTTGGTGGTTTTTTTTTTTGGAGTTTGCAAAATCTATTTAAAAAGCCATAGAGGCACGTGATAACATTCTGGCTGCCTGCGGTCACCACTAGGGGGAGCTCCCTGCATACAGATGTCCACTGTATAAGATAAGTGTTACGCGTTGAGCTCCCTCTAGTGGTGGCAGTAAGAACTTTTTATAATTAAAAAAGGTTATTCTCATTTTGTAAAGTGATAGCAAATCAAAACCTTATGGTAGGCGAGGCATTGATCTGTGACGTTTGTCTCACCTGCACATCTTTGAAGCTGCAGGGGTGGAGGCGACGCCATAGAAGTTAAAGGAGACCGGCGCGGTGGCCTTGAGTGGGTTACGATGAAACCAGTGGGTCATTTTGGGGGGATTGTTCCTTTACCAAAGTGCGATTCTCCTGAAAGAAGATGTAAATGTTAGAAAGAGGGAGACGATCACAGCGGCGGAGGAAATGTGGAGAGGAATGAGTGATGACTCCACCATACAGGGCCAGAGCTAGCCACAGACCGCCGGTCCGAACGGAGCTACCACAGATTTTACTACAAGACTTTGAACTGTTTTGGGTGCTGCAAAGTCAGGCGTAAAAAAATGGAGGAGAGGAAAGTTCGCCGGTGAAAAGTCAGGAGCCAACTGGGCCATTATTCTCGTTTTTGGAAGGCCAGCAGAAAGCCAATATGGCCACAGCAACGGCCAAACACATCACCCCCTCTGACAACCAGACTGGTTGTCAGCTTTCCCAGATAGCGAATAGACGCCCAGTAACCAAAAGGAACAAATTGAAAGAAAATGTATTTCAAAGCTTTTTGGAACAGCCTAAGATTTCACACCGCCGCCCCCACCATTTACTGTACTCTATAGATGTGAGGGCGCCATTGTCTACAGGGGGCAGGACACATGACTGTGCGGGGGTCCTCGGTACGCGCAGACAATGTCATTACTGTAATCCTCCCAGATGAATTATTACAGGATCCGGCACAAAGTCGTATTCATCCTCCGCTGCTTGTACGCTGAGTCTTGGTATTGTGGGGACGGGAATATCACTGACTGTACGCAAGCAGATTATTATTCAGACGTCACATGAGAAATCAGAAAAGGACAGAAATATTATAAATTAAAAAATCCTGCAGAGCAGAGAGGTCCCGGTCATCGCTGTCACATGACATTATTGACCTTCACTGGCTTTCCTTGAAGTGACCATAAAATCTGTAATATTATTCCTGTGAAATATCAAATGTGTCCTCCTGGTAAATGGTGAAAAAGATCATCACATCATCACTAGTCTACTGTACTGCTGGAGACAAGACAGAAGCAATCCATAAAATTAATATACTTTATTGAAAAAATATTTTAAAATTATTTATAAAATTAAAATAAGCAGAAAAATACCTCCAAAATAAGGACAAAGGGTATCCACATAAATGTATATAATCAATATATGCATATATCCACAGTTTTCAATTATTAACAAGAAACGTCTCATAGAGAAAATAGGTCATTTGGTATAATATATTTAGTGTACAAAATATCATATATAAAAAAGAAAATAATATTTGGCAAGAAAAATTATATATGTATAATAACTCCCAGTGGGTGAATGTTATAATAAGTACAAAATAACCATTGAAAAGTTCTCACAAAAAACTGGTTAATGCAAAAAAAGGGACTATAATATAGAATTAGTCAGCTGAAAAAAATCAAAAGTGCTAGATGAAGAAACCGAGCGGTGAAACGCGCGTCGGGGTTACAGGACGGGCTATTTTCATCCACATCAGGTGAATCGCTTTGATAACTTTTGATCTGGCACTAGCCTTTATTTAATACTTTATGATTGAACAGCGATTGTTTTCACCTCCTTCCCTGTTTTTTTACTAACGTCCACATGTATTCATTCTGGTTATAAAATAGGTCCATTCAGGCCATGCACTATAAATCAGCTGGCTTTGCTTTCTGCATTAAGCAGTTTATATATGAACATGCTATTTAAGGTTCCACTTTATACTGGATTCTTTGATTATTTTTTAAGCACAATGCACTTTGATTAATGGTGATAGTGTTATTTATTTGTTGCACTATATTATTTTCAGCTACTTAGCTGCTAACTTGGGCTCAGTTTATAATCATCTAGCACTTTTGATTTTTTTCAGCTGAACTCTTAATTGCATTTAGTACTTGCTATAGTCCCCTTTTTTTGCATTAACCAGTTTTTTGTGAGAACTTTTCAATGGTTATTTTGTAATTATTATAACATTCACCCACTGGGAGTTATTATACATATATAATTTTTCTTGCCAAATATTATTTTCTTTTTTATATATGATATTTTGTACACTAAATATATTATACCAAATGACCTATTTTCTCTATGAGACGTTTCTTGTTAATAATTGAAAACTGTGGATATATGCATATATTGATTATATACATTTATGTGGATACCCTTTGTCCTTATTTTGGAGGTATTTTTCTGCTTATTTTAATTTTATAAATAATTGTAAAATATTTTTTCAATAAAGTATATTAATTTTATGGATTGCTTCTATTATTTCCTTGTCTTATCATGAAATAAGGAATTGTATGTATATTCTGAACGGAGGTGCCATAGTTTATTTCTTGGGACATTATATTTATGGAGACAAGACAGGCAGGATGATACTAACACTGGAGACAAGACAGGCAGGATGATCACTGAACAGCTGGATACGACACAGGCAGGATGATCACTGAACAGCTGGAGACAACAGGCAGGATGATCACTGAACAGCTGGAGACAAGACAGGCAGAATGATCACTGAACAGGTGGAAACAAGACAGGCAGGATGATCACTGAACAGCTGGATACGACACAGGCAGGATGATCACTGAACAGCTGGAGACAAGACAGGCAGGATGATCACTGAACAGCTGGAGACAAGACAGGCAGGATGATCACTGAACAGCTGGAGACAAGACAGGCAGGATGATCACTGAACAGATGGAGACAAGACAGGCAGGATGATCACTGAACAGCTAGATACAACACAGGCAGGATGATCACTGAACAGCTGGAGACAAGACAGGCAGGATGATCATTGAACAGCTAGAGAGGAGGCAGGCAGGATGATCACAGAGACAAGACGGACAGGATTATTAGTGATTTGCTGGGGAAGTGGGGTAGATAGGCAGGATTATCACTGAACTGCTGGTTACAAGACAAGCAAAATGATCAGTGAACTGCAAGAGACTAGGCAGGCAGGATAATCACTGAATGTCTGGTGACAAGGCAGGCAAGATAATCACTGAACAGCTGGATACAACACAGGCAGGATGATCACTGAACACCTGGAGACAAAGGCAGGATGATCATTGAACAGCTAGAGAGGAGGCAGGCACCATGATCACTGAACAGCTAGAGACAAGACAGGATTATTAGTGATTTGCTGGGAGAAGTTGGGTAGATAGGCAGTATTATCACTGAACTGCTGGATACAAGACCGGCAGAATGATCAGTGAACTGCAAGAGACTAGGCAGGCAGGACAATCACTGAACTGCTGGAGAAAAGAAGAGCAGGATTATCAGTGATTTCTTGTCAAGAAGATAAACAGGATTATCACTGGAATACTGGCGACAAGACAGGCAGGACTATCAGTAATTTGCTGGAGACAAGACATGTAGAATGATCACTGAACTGCTGGAGCTGTACAAAAAGAGCAGGATTATAGGTGATTTGCTAGCACTCAATTGCTGGCGATAAAACAGCTAGGATGATCACTGAACTGTTGAAGAGAAGACAGGCAGGATTATCACTAAAACAATGATTAATACTGTACAAACCTCTTGCCATTAACTGTTCTCCCCTTCATACAGAATGAATGATGTTGTGTAATTCTGTTGCCTTTTTTTCAACAGCCACAAAGAATATATACAGTGGTGTAAAAAAGTCTTTGCACCCTTCCTGATTTTCTATTCTTTCACATGTTTGTCCCACTTAAATGTTTTAGATCATCAAACAAATGTAAATATTAGACAGAAATAACACAAGTAACTACAAAATGTAGTTTTTAAATGAAGGCCTTTATTATTAAAGGAAAAAGAAATCCAAACCTACAGGGCCCTGTGTGAGAAAGTGTTTGTCCCCTCCCTTAAAACAAAAAAATAACTGGTTTGTCACATCTTTGGAAAGCCGGGTTCACATTCCCTAGCCACACCCAGTCCTGATTAATGCCACACCTGTTCTCAATCAAGACATCACTTAAATAGGACCTGCCTGACAAAGTGAAGTAGACCAAAAAATCCTCAAAAGCTAGACATCATGTCACGATCCAAGGAAATTCATGAACAAATGAGAAACAAAGTAATTGAGATTTATCAGTCTGGAAAAGGTTGAAAAGCTATTTCCAAAGCTTTAGGACTCCAGTGAACCACATTGGCAGCCAATTTCCACAAATGGCAAAAACATGGAACATTGGTGAACCTTCCCAGGAGTGGCTGGCCGACCAAAATTACAAGAGCACAGCGACGACTCATCAAGAGGTCACAAAAGACCCCACCACAACATCCAAAAGAACTGCAGGCCTCATTTGGCTCAGTTAAGTTCATGACTCCACCATAAGAAAGAGACTGGGCAAAAATGTCCAGCATGGCAGAGTTCCAAGACAAAAACCACTTCTGAGCAAAGAGGACAAAAAAGCTCAGTTGTGTCAGAAAACATATTGATGATCCCCAAGACATTTTGCAGAATACTCTGTGGACTGACGAGACAAAAGTTGAACTTTTTGGAAGGTGCATGTCCCATTACATTTGACATAGAAGTAACACAGCATTTCAGAAAAGGAACATCATACCAACAGTAAAATATGATGGTAGTAGTGTGATGGTCTGGGGCTGTTTTGCTGCTTCAGGACCTAGTAGAATTGCTGTGGTAAATGGAACCATGAATTCTGCTGTCTACCAAAATTGAACCACTAAGGAGGAAGTGAATGGACTACCACCATAATCCTTTTAAAAATTCAATTTTAATTAGGTAAATCACTTAAAATAAGCACTGGAGAATGAAAAACTGCTGGACATCAACAAGCAGGAGCAAACATTACAAAAAGTGAATAAAAATATTCAATAAACAGCTAAGTTAATACATTGGAGTGCAACCAGAGGCAAATAAATTAGCCGCAATAATCCAAAAAGTGCAATGTGCAAATGGAGGAAAAATGAGAAAATGGACATGGTGGCAGAGAGCAAAATGTCTGGCCACATGACGCTGACGAAGCAAACCAAAATGCCAAGATATGTAAACATACCAAAATATGCAAAAAGCCGCTAAGTACTATGAATAAATAGCTACATAAGTACATTTGTCAGTGACAGTGCAGAGTATACAGATTATTAGCAGCAGAAAGAAAGAGTGCAAAGTGTTAGTGATATATAGCTGAATAAGGGTATAATCCTATACATAATAGATGGCTATGGAAAGCCAAGCACAGGGTGCAGTGAATAAACTTACTGAATTGAATGTGGTAACCAGGATGTCCCCACCGACCCAATGTACGTTTCGCTAGAACTTCTTCTTCTTTGATATGATTTGCGTTTATTTAGGAAAAAAAAACAAAAAAAACGGAAATTTGGCAAAAATTTTGAAAGTTTTTCACTTTTCAAGTTTTTAATTTTTGTGCCCTTAAATCAGAGAGAGAGAGTCAACTTGCACAAATAAATAATAAATAACATTTCCCACATGTCTACTTTACATAAGTATAATTTTGGAAACATAATTTTTTTTTCGTTAGGACGTTATAAGGGTTAAAAGTTGACCAGCGATTTCTAATTTTTCCAACAAAATTTACAAAACTATTTCTTTTTTAGGGACAACATCACATTTGAAGTGAGTTTGGGGAGGGGTCAATATAACAGAAAATACCCAAAAGTGACACCATTCTAAAAACTGCACCCCTCAAGGTGCTCAAAACCCCATTTCAAGAAGTTTATTAACCCTTCAGGTGCTTCACGAGAACTAAAGCAATGTGGAAGGAAAAAAAAATGAACATTTTACTTTTTTCACAAAAAATTTACTTTGGAACCAAACTTTTTTATTTTCACAAGGGTATCAGGAGAAAATGGACCACAAATTTGTTGTGCAATTTCTCCTGAGTATGCCAATACCACATATGTGGGGGAAAGCTACTGTTTGGGCGCATGGCAGGGCTCAGAAGGGAGGGAGCACCATTTGACTTTTTGAACGTAAAATTGGTTGGAACCAATGGCGGGCGCCATGTCGCGTTTGGAGACCCTCTGATGTACCTAAATAGTGGAAACCCCCCAATTCTAACTCCAACCCCAACACCACAGCCCTAACCCAAATGGAAAAATATACTTTTTTTATTTTATTATTTTTACCCAACTAAGGGGGCGATAAAGGGGGGTTTGATTTACTATTTTTTTTTTTATTTTGATCACTGTGATAGGGTCTATCACAGTGATCAAAATGAACCAATAGGAAAAATATCCTATTGTTGCCAGGTGCCGGACGGCAGATCTCGGTGGGCGCACTGAGCATGTGCCCACCATTTTCTTCCCGAAGAAGTCGCCGAGGGCTGGGGGACACCGCAGGTACCGGGGGGACTCGTAGGACCCCATTTCTCTCTTCTCCCAGCTTACTCCCTAGTAGTCTCAGCAAGGCCTCCCTTTCGCTCCATGTACTCCTACATTGTGCCCTGTGATCTCTCTCTGCAGGTGGCGTTGATTTCTCCTGGCTCCGAACATTTCACTTTTTTGTTACATACGTGGATTATAACAACATCCACTGTGGAATAGATATATGTAGCTGTCACTTTAAGACAACAGAGCTTGGTCCCTGTAGGGCGATGCCTATGATGCTGCGCTGCTTCACGTGACGGCAGCACATGATGACTACCTGGAGTTAACGGAGGAGCACGGACCTGCATTGCCTGATTATTATTACACCACAAGTCACACGAGTTCTTAATTTCCGTAGTGGACACGTGACATGGCCAAAAATCACAAAATATATTAGCCATATTCGTACAAGACACTCCCCTCTAAGGCCTGTCCTCCAAATTACACGATTAAAGGGGGTTTCTGGGAATAAGTTTGTTCAGCCTATTGGGTTGTGCAAGGTTAACTTGCTGTACGGACAATGCCTCTCCGCCGCTGCAGCAGTGACATCATGACTGTAGCACACATGACCACTGCAGCCAATCACTGAGCTCAGCGGCTCATGATTGGCTGCAGTGGTTGTGCGGACACTTCAAGATACCCATGTGTTGAATGTCTTGGCCCATGGCAAGGCACCCTAAGCTCAGGCGGGCCTTATGGTTCACCCTTTGCGCGGGAAAACTTTGGCTAATGGAAAAACGTGCCAGCGTTTACCAAGGAGGCCGGTAAGAAGAGGCTCCGGTGAGATCGGGATGAGCAGTTGGAGCATTGAGAGTTAAACAAATGAGCATCAAGAAATTCTATATAAGGAAACAAAGTGAAGTCAAACTTGAAAATCAGGTCCCTCTAGGACAATGATGGCGAACCTTTTAGAGACCGAGTGCCCAAACTGCAATCTAAAACCCACTTACCGTATATACTCGTGTATAAGCCGAGATTTTCAGCACCTTTTTCGTGCTGAAAATGCCCCCTCGGCTTATACACGAGTCATAGGGCAGAAACCAGCGGGGGAGGGGATGCCGCGGCAGGAGCCGGTGGCTGGGATCATACTCACCCTCCCCGTGCCATCGCTGAACGTCCCTGCAATCCTGCGTTCTCCCCTTCCTGCAGCTCTTCTGCACTGAGCGGTGATGTAATACCGCTCATTAAGGTCATGTAATATGGATGCGACACCACTCCCATAGGCGTGGCCTCCATATTCATGGCCTTAATGAGCGGTATTACATCACCGCTCAGTGCTGAAGAGCTGCAGGAAGACGGGGAGAACGCAGGATTGCAGGGAGCTCAGCGATGGCACGGGGAGGGTGAGTATGATGGAGGAGAGGACAAGGAGCACGGAGCAGGACGGGGGGGGAGAACGGTGGAAGCATGGAGGAGGATGGGGGAAGCTGGAGCAGGACGGGGGAAGCATGGAAGAGGACACGGAGGACGGGGGAAGCATGGAGCAGGACAGGGGAGGATGGAGGGCACAGAGGAGCACTGGGGGCACAGGAGGACGGAGAAGGAATGGGGGAGCACAGCGGAGGACGGAGCAGGAGGGGGGAGTACAGAGGAGAATGGGGGAGCACAGAGCTGGATGGGGGAGCAAGGAGCAGGACGGGGGCAGCACAGAGCAGGAGGGCAGTTTATACACCCGGCTTATACACGAGTCAATAATTTTTCCCAGTTTTTTGTGGCAAAATTAGGGGAGTCGGCTTATACATGGGTCGGCTTATACACGAGTATATACGGTATTTATCGCAAAGTGCCAACACGGCAACTTAACCGGAATACTGAGGTTTTAGATTAGAAAAACAACTCCATACTGTATAATGGCCCCACATGATGCTCCATACTGTATAATGGCCACACGTGATGCTCCATACTGTATAATGGCCCCACATGATGCTCCATACTGTATAATGGCCACACGTGATGCTCCATACTGTATAATAGACAAAAAAACCTGACTGGCACATACAGACTAATGTGAATTAGGTGCATTCCAAGGGGAGCTACCCCCATGTAAAACATACGAGAAAAGGCTGCACTCTATCATACTAAAGCATGACAACATAGAATACATGAAATTTTGAATAGCAATATGGCTTTGGAGTATAAGGAAAAATTTGAGACGCTTAGTATAAACATTTGGCTAAACATTTAAAGCCCACCAACCATCGTCAAGGTGGTCTCAAGTCTGGTGAGTCCCTGACCTAATGTGAACATACCTCTATTAGGCTGAGCACTCCGCCCCCACCAGGTGGTGATTTTAATTACAGCAGGTCCCTACTTACCCATAAATGCAGGCATTACTGACAGAGGTGCCACATTCACCCAGAAATTCAGATATCAGCCTAATAGAGGTATGTTCACATTAGGTCAGGGACTCACCAGACTTGAGACCACCTTGACGATGTTTGGTGGGCTTTAAATGTTTGGCCAAATGTTTATACTAAGCGTCTCAAATTTTTCCTTATACTCCAAAGCCATATTGCTATTCAAAATTTCATGTATTCTATGTTGTCATGCTTTAGTATGATAGAGTGCAGCCTTTTCTCGTATGCCATACTGTATAATGGCCCCACATGATGCTCCATACTGTATAATGGCCTCACATGATGCTCCATACTGAATAATGGCCACACGTGATGCTCCATACTGAATAATGGCCACACATGATGCTGCATACTGTATAATGGCCACACGTGATGCTCCATACTGTACAATGGCCCCACATGATGCTCCATACTGAATAATGGCCACACATGATGCTGCATACTGTATAATGGCCCCATATACTGCTGCATACTGTATAATGGCCCCACATTATGCTCCATACTGTATAATGGCCACACGTGATGCTCCATACTGATTAATAACCACACGTGATGCTCCATATTGAATAATGGCCACACGTGATGCTCCATACTGTATAACGGCCCCACATGATGCTCCATACTGAATAATGGCCCCACATAATGATGCATACAGTATAATGGCCCCACATGATGATGCATACTGAATAATGGCCCCATATACTGCTGCATACAGTATAATGGCCCCATATACTGCTGCATACAGTATAATGGCCCCACATGATGATGCATACTGAATAATGGCCCCATATACTGCTGCATACAGTATAATGGCCCCACATGATGATGCAAACGGTATAATTGCCCCACATGATGATGCATACAGTACAATGGCCCCACATGATGATGCATACTGAATAATGGCCCCAGATGCTCCATACTGAATAATGGCCTTGCATAAAAAAAAAAAAAAAAAACTACTCACCTCTGCCCGTTCCAACGCTGATCTCGTCTCTTCATCTATCAATCCTATCTGTGGGCACGGGCGCCATCTCGACAATAGCGCCACCACCACTCTACTCAGCCCGCGCGCCATCCCCGTCCTCAGCACACGCGATACCCCCGTCCTCAGCACATGCGCAGACTGATGGAACGGCACGCGGCCCGATGGGAGAGTGCAGAAGCCAGAGGAGAGTGTTCGCTGCGCCGGATCTAGTCCAGGAGATTAAGAGCGGGCTGAGGAGAGTGGTGCGATGCTAGTTTTGGGTAGATGGTGCGCGTGCCCAGCGGGAGGGCTCTGCCTGCCCCCTCTGGCACGCGTGCCATAGGTTAGCCACCACTTCTCTAGGAACAATGATGTAACCCGAAGAGGAAGTCCTGAAAAAGTGACCACGCCAACTGCATACCCAGACACCGTGACAAGGCCTCCCCGCGCTCTAGCATCTCCATCCCCAGACACCGGTGACGAGGTCACCCCACGCTCTAGTATCTCCATCCCCCGGTGATGAAGTCACTCCGCGCTCTAGCATCTCCACCCCACGTGACGAGCTCCCGCGTGCATCTCCACCGACAGGACGAGGCCGCCCCACATGCTGGCATCTGTGGTGTTCATACAGGCAATTACTACTTATTCTAAACAGTTATTAATGTAACTAGATGGTGGCCCGATTCTAATGCATCGGGTATTTTAGAATATGTATGCGGCCGACCGTGCGCGCCTAAGCAGTGAAGCAGTGTTTAACCCCTTAACGACCAAGCCATTTTGTAGGTTAAAGACCAGGCCAATTTTTACAATTCTGACCACTGTCACTTTATGTGCTTATAACTCTGTAACGCTTCTACAGATCTTGGCGATTCTGAGATTGTTTTCTCGTGACATATTGTACTTCATGATAGTGGTAAAATTTCTTCAATATAACTTGCGTTTATTTATGAAAAAACAGAAATATGGCAAAAATTTTGCAATTTTCAAACTTTTAATTTTTATGCCATTAAATCAGAGAGATATGTCACAAAAATTAGTTAATAAATAACATTTCCCACATGTCTACTTTACATCAGCACAATTTTGGAACCAAAATTTTTTTTGTTAGGAAGTTATAAGTGTTAAAAGTTGACCAGCGATTTCTCATTTTTCCAACAAAATTTACAAAACCATTTTTTTTAGGGGCCACCTCACATTTGAAGTGAATTTGAGGGGTCAATATGACAGAAAATACCCAAAAGTGACACCATTCTAAAAACTGCACCCCTCAAGTGTTCAAAGCCACATTCAAGAAGTTTATTAACCCTTTAGGTACTTCACAAGAATTGAAGCAATGTGGAAGGAAAAATGAACATTTAACTTTTTTTCCCAAAATTTTTCTTTCGACACAATTTTTTTAAATTTTGTCAAGGGTATCAGTAGAAAATGAACCACAATATTTGTTGTACAATTTCTCCTGAGTACACCGATACCCCATAGGTGGGGGTAAACCACTATTTGGGCGCATGGCAGAGCTCGGAAGGGAAGCAGCGCCATTTGACTTTTTTGGCTGGAATTGAGATTGGACGCCATGTCGCACTTGGAGAGTCCCTGTGTGCCTAAACAGTGGAAACCCCCACAAGTGACCCCATTTTGGAAACTGGACCCCCCAAGGAACTTCTCTAAATGTGTTGTGAGAGTTTTGAACCCCAAGGGCTTCACAGAAGGTTATAACGTAGAGCCGTAAAATTAAAAAATCATTTTTTTTTCCACAAAAATTCTTTCTTCCCAATTTTTTATTTTCAAGGATATAAAATGACCCCAAAGTTATTGTGCAATTGTCCTGAGTACGCTGATAGCCCATAGTGGGGGTAAACCACTATTTGGGCGCATGGCAGAGCTCGGAAGGGAAGCAGCGCCATTTGACTTTTTTGGCTGGAATTGAGATTGGACGCCATGTCGCACTTGGAGAGTCCCTGTGTGCCTAAACAGTGGAAACCCCCCACAAGTGACCCCATTTTGGAAACTGGACCCCCCAAGGAACTTCTCTAAATTGGTTGTGAGAGTTTTGAACCCCCAAGGGCTTCACAGAAGGTTATAACGTAGAGCCGTAAAATTAAAAAATCATATTTTTTTCCACAAAAATGATCTTTTCATCCCAATTTTTATTTTCCAAAGGATAAAAGGACCCCAAAAGTTATTGTGCAATTAGTCCTGAGTACGCTGATAGCCCATATGTGGGGGTAAACCACTATTTGGGCGCATGGCAGAGCTCGGAAGGGAAGCAGCGCCATTTGACTTTTTGGCTGGAATTGAGATTGGACGCCATGTCGTATTTGGAGAGCCCCTGTGTGCCTAAACAGTGGAAACCCCCCACAAGTGACCCCATTTTGGAAACTAGACCGCCCAATGAACTTATTTAGATGTGTGGTGAGAGCTTTGAACCCCCAAGGGCTTCACAGAAGGTTTAACGTAGAGCTGTAAAATTAAAAAATCATATCTTTTCCACAAAAATGATCTTTCCACCCCCAATTGTTATTTTCCAAAGGGTAACAGGACACCAAAAGTTATTGTGCAATTTGTCCTGAGTACGCTGATACCCCATATGTGGGGGTAAACCACTATTTTGACGCATGGCAGAGCTCGGAAGGGAAGTAGCGCCTTTTTCAAATGCAGACTTTGATGGAATGGTCTGGGGTGTCATGTCACGTTTGGAGAGCCCCTGATGTGCCTAAACAGTAGAAACCCCCCACAAATGACCCCATTTTGCAAACTAGACCCCCCAAGGAACTTATCTAGATGTGTGGTCAGCACTTTGAACCCCCAAGGGCTTCACAGAAGTTTATAACGTAGAGCCGTGAAAATAAAAAAATCATTTTTTTTCCACAAAAATTACCTTTTTGCCCCCAAATTTTTATTTTTATAAGGGTAACAGGAGAAATAGGGCCCCAAAAGTTGATGTGCATTTTGTCCTGAGTACACCAATACCCCATATGTGGGGGGAACCACTGTGATCGCCTTACTGCGATCTTTGGGAGGCAGAATGAACAAATCCACAAAAGGTGAAGAATTGGTTTTCTTTTTTACGCCGTTCCTCGTGCGGTATTAGTGATTAGGCGACTTTATTCCTCGGATCGGTGCGATTACAGCGATACCAGATTTATACCCTTTTTTCATGTTTAGCTTCTGTCACACACTAAAAGATGCTTTTTTTTGGAATAATTTTTGTAAGAAATTTTTGCATCGCCGTATTTTGAGAGCTATAATTTTTCCATATTTCGGCCGACAGAGTTATCCGTGGGCTTATTTTTTGCGGGACGAGCTGACGTATTTATTGGTACCATATTCGGGCACATAACGTTTTTTGATCGCTTCCTATTACGATTTTTGTGGAAGCAGAATGAACAAAAACCAGCAATTCAGGAATTGTTTTTTTTTTTTTTTTTCCTCCGTTCCGCGTGTGGTAAAATTGATAAAGGAGCTTTATTCTTCGGCTCACTACGATTACAGCGATACCTCATTTATATATATTTTTATGTTTTGCCGTTTTTAACACAATAAAAAATTTTATAGAAAAAATAATTATTTTTGCATCAGTTTATTCCGCGAGCTATAACTTTTTTATTTTTTCGCTGATGATGCTGTATAGCGGCTTGTTTTTTGCGGGACAAGATGACGTTTTCAGCGGTACCATGATTATTTATATCCGACTTTTTGATAGCGTGTTATTGCACTTTTTCCAAGCGGTATGATGATACCGCTTGGAAAAAGTATAATTTACTACTTTTTTGTGTTTTTTTTTACGGCTTTCACTGAAGGGGTTAACTAGGGTTACGCTTTTATAGATGGGATTTTTACGGACGTGGCGATACCAAACACGTGTGTTTTTTTTGTTTTTTGTTTTTTTTATTACATAAAAATGTGTATTTTTTAGGGGATTTTTTTAAAATTATTTTTTAATATTTTTTTTACAATTTTTAAAAAAATGATTTTTTTTTTTTAACTTATCCCTTTATGGGACTTTCACTTTTTTACTTTTTATTGCAGTTACAATGCATTGCAATGCTCCAGCATTGCAATGCATTGTACCTATGGTGAAAGCTGCTGTGACCATGATCACAGCAGCTTTCCGTAGCTAGATGACCCGGAGGTTGTCATGACAACCCCCGGGTCATCAAGGCAGAGATCGGGCCCTGCAAATACATTGCAGGGCGCCGATCTGAGGCAGAGGGAGCTCCCGACCCTCTGCCTCCCCTCCCCTGAGCGCTGCGATCGCGCTCGATTGCAGCAGTCAGGGGGTTAACAGCCAGGGGCGGCGGGGGCGCCGCTCCTGGCTGTCAGTGCAGGAAGATCGGCCACTGCAGCACCAGCTCCTGCACTGATCGCGCTGGAGATGCTGAAATTTCAGCATCTTCTGCGCGATCGCTGCTGTGTTTGGTCAGTCAGATTGACTGACCAATCACAGCGCTGTGGGTGCGGGGACCGACGGCAAAGGTCCCCGCACCGCTTGCTGTGCCTGTCAGCTGTCATAGACAGCTGTCGGCACTGAACTACCACTGCGTGTTTACACGCAGTGGTAGATCAAAGGCATGACGTGCACAGTCCGTCAAGGTGCCAAAACTGACACCTTGCCATGACGGACTGTGCACGTCAATGGACATTAAGGGGTTAAATGGGTTGTGCACTACTTTAAATTAACGTTACTGTCACGACGTATAACAGATATATTCAAAGATAGCAACCTATATCTAATGTGACATCATTCTAAATTTCATATAATAGAGAAAATCAACATGTATACATAGTATCTGCCAGCAATGTCTTACCTGACATAATATCCTATGTATTGTGGGTCAATACTGTGTACGTGTCACGCTGTCTCTGGATAGAGGTGGACCGGGGTCTATGCTGACCCTGAACTGGGGTCCTGACTAGTCCCTCTACCTGGAGGTACTGTTAATGGTACAGAGGTCCAGGCCGCCAGCGTAACCCTGTCTCCTGTAGATCCCTGACCACTGTAATCTAGTCCTGAGAAGGACCCTGATTACCACCACAGGGAATGGGCAGGTCACAGCTTACACACAGTCTAAAGGGTATGCCACACTGAACAATATCGCTAACGGGATCGCTAAAAAACGTCACTATTTAGCGATCCCGTTAGCGATGTTGTTCAGTGCGGCAGCTGCCAGCGACGAGCTTCCTGCTGTGATCTCGCTCGTCGCTGGAATCGTTCCGGACCCTATTTTCTCGTCGGCGCTCCCGCTGGGTAAGTATATATCGCTAGTGTAGCACCTTTTCTTAGCGATTTAGCGGTACTTTTGTACCGCTAAAGTCGTTAAGAAGATCGCTAACGGCGATAGCGTCGTTAACTATATCGCTAAATGTGGCCGCACTTAGCGATATAGAAACAATCCCGCTAGCGATCGCATTAGTATGCGTCGTTATTGTGATCGCTAGCGGGATTGTTTAGTGTGGCAGTACCTTAAGACAAACGAGACAGACAAGGGGTAAAGAAAACACAGCCTTGCATACAACACTTCCACTACAGAGGAACACAAAAGGTTAAGGAGATAAACAATAAGCGAGGAGAGGAAAAACCACAACAGGCACTCTTAGCTTAGAGGTACTGCCACACTTAGTGATCTCGTTAGCGATCTCAATAACGACGCAAGCTAATGAGATCGTTTGTGAGATCTCTTTTAGGTCGCTAGTAGCTGCCAAACAGATCTCATAAACGACTCATCAGCGGTCAGCGATCTCTTTAACGACTTTGGCGGTCGTTAGGATGTCATTAGCATGTACTGAGCGCTTCTGATTCATAGGAATTTCCAGCATCGCTCCTGCTCTCTGCGTCCTGCTAGCCTGCTTTGCAACTGCTGCGATCCTCTCTGTGACGCAAAAGAGAACTTATAGATATTGTGATCTATTCCGTGACGCTAAACCCATATGCGTCACAAACGAGGTCTTTGCAAAAGGTGCCAAACAGCGATATAGGCTCACCAGTGGGACGCCAACGATCAAAAAACAGTCCAGAACTCTAGTGAACGTTCAACGAGATCACAGCAGGGGCCACATAGTTGCTACATGCCACACACAGCTAAGTCGCTAACGAGATCGCAAAATAGTGACGTTTTAGTGATCTCGTTTGCAATCTTGTTTAGTGTGGCATACCCTTGTCTTCTCAGAAACGATCCGCTCTGCTGGTCTGAATGAATGCTTTCACCGGCAACTTCCCCAGCAGACCAGCAGGTATATGAAGGAAGCTAATTAACAAAACATCAATCGCAGCTGGGCGAGGCTGGTCAGCCCAGCACCGAGAGAGAAAGAATTAACTCCCTCAGTGCCGAAAAACACCCAGCACCAGAAACTCAGCTGTGCGAAGTCAGGGTGTGCAATCGCGACGATCTCCGCCGCGACACACCCGTGACAGTTACTATGTATCTCTCCAGGGCACTGAATGAATTAAACACCGCTGTGTTGATTGGTCGCGGACGCTGGCCGCGACCAATCACTGATTTGGGCGCCACATTTAAATAGCGTCCGCGACAAATCAGCACAGCGATGATTGAATGTGTCTGCAAGATCGTTGATTGGTCGCGGGCGCTATTTAAATGTGGCGCCCAAATCTGTGATTGGTCGCGGGCAGCGTCCGCGACCAATCAACACAGTGGTGTTTAAGTTTAGTGGCAAGATCGTTGATTGGTCGCGGTGAAAGACCGCGACCAATCATCGAATTGTATTGTGAGGACCGGGAGAGCGCCGCTGCCTATGCGGCTACTTCCGCTGCGAGAACCCGGGACATGAGCGGGCGCTCGCAGCAGAAGTATCCCAACCCGCAGCGCCTCTCCCGGTCCTCTCTTGACATCCTAGCCGCATGGATGTCAGCGCCGCTGCCTGTGCGGGTACTTCCACTGCGAGAACCCGGGACATGAGCGGGCGCTCGCAGCAGAAGTATCCCGGTCCTCCCTTCCGCATGGAGGTCAGCGGCGCCGTCGGTCGAGGTCCTTCTGCAGCTAGCGGCCGGGAGATGAGCGCCTCGCGCCGGTCATCTCCCCGCTGCCTCGCCGCTGACCTCCGTCCCGCAGATAGCCGCTAACGGCCGCCATTTTTTTGTGAAATCCCGCGGCGCTGATTGGCCGCTGCCGGACCAATCAGCGACGCGGGATTTCCTGGACAGACAGACAGACAGACGGGATAAGACAATTATATAGTAGATAAGAAGACACTAATGTACATCTCACTGACTGCCCTGCTGCTTCAGGGTCTGCACATTACGTGCCCCCCAGGAGATTAGTACACTGCAGAAGGTAACCTATCAGCAGAATTCTGAATGCGGCACTGGATGCAACTAAAGAATACACACCGAAACGTCAGCATCCATTAGTCAGACCAGATCTGGATAGTTTCTTCTGATAAGTGGCACCACACTATGTGGAGTCAACATTATCATCCACAAGGCCTTCAGAGTGAGATTGCTGTATGTATCATCGCTGGGACCCCTACCCATAATGAGAAAAGGGGGCTTAAAGGGAACCTGTCACTTGATTCATGCTGCCCAAACCACAAGCGTATGAATCCACCCCGACTCAATCTTCCTGCAGCACCGCTGCCACTAGTCCGTGCTCACCCGGAACCGGGGCTTCGAGGATCCACCTCACCACGGAGAATACATAACGTCCACTCAGCGAACACGGAGAGAGAAATGCATTTACAGAAAGCAGCAGCGGGAAGGAGAAATACACCAAACTTGTCTAGCTCAGCTACATCCAATTCACAGCTGCCCTGCGAGGGATCAGCTATTGGAGGTCACGTGAGGATCAGCATTACGGCTCCGGGCGCGGTGTGTGAGCTGTACTCGGCATGTGACCGTGTGATGTCATCGCTGGTTAATTATAGAAAAGATTTGTAATAACAAATCACTGCCAAGAAAATCATTACCAGGTCATGAAATCCGCCACTTATCACATCGGACGACAGAATGTCATAAAACACGTCTGCGGAAAGAAAGTCATACACAACAGGGGGCGCCACGGCCACGAGCCAGTCGTTACTCACATGAAAGCGGATCTGTCACCAGAGTTCACAATACATTATTACTACATAAATCTCTGCAACTTGATGAAGCTGGTGTACTTACTGTGAAAAACAGAAGTCGGAATTATTGGAAAATGAGCATTTTAGATGTCCAACTAAAGAGGGAGCTCACGGGTCCAAGTGTATTCAGTCTCTGCTCCCGGACAGACTGACAGCGGTGGCTTCTACTGAGAGGTGTGAGAGGAGGGACACGGAGGAGCTGTCAATCAGGCTAGGTGGGCGGAGATTCAGCAGCAGGGCGGAGGGACTCTGAGGAGCTGTCAATCAGGCTAGGTGTGCAGAGATTCAGCAGCAGGGAGGAGGGACACTGAGGAGCTGTCAATCAGGCTAGGTGTACGGAGATTCAGCAGCAGGGTGGAGGGACACTGAGGAGCAATTAATCAGGCAAGGTGGATGAAGATTAGACGTTTAAACTTTCATAAAGGATTATACAGTAATTCTGCCAAGGATTTTCACCAGCTGCATCAGGTCCAAGTGATCCATACATACAGTTTATATTGTAAAGTCCATGACAGATTTGCTTTAAAGGGGTTGTCTGGTCTATGATCAAAAGTCTGCAGTCACTCTGTGTGACTGCAGACTTATGAATCCCCCCAGCACACGCACTGTGTGCTGCGAGGATCCAACGGTTTCTGATCCGGGAACGGCGGTGATGTATGCGTTATGCATAGTCCCAGGCAGTGCCTGTCTAGTGGTCGCAGCCTTGCTCCATACACTTGTATAGAGCGAGGCTGCACCCACTATACGGGTTCAATTTAGACTGGACAACCCCTTTAAAGCAGATTAGAACTGCATGGCTAGCTGCAAGAAGTGAGTAGAGGCCAGCAGCATTCACATAGACGGCCTATGTACAGGCGAGTTGCTGTTTTTGGAAGAGATCAGCCATGTTTTTAGCATTTCATACCAGGTTTTAACCCTTAAACGACATGCACCGTATATATACGGCGCAAGTTGGAAGCGGGTGTATGGAGCGGGCTCATGCAGCGAGACCACCC
>JARQOD010000005.1:534723718-534761247 GCA_033576555.1 Oophaga sylvatica | reverse complement strand
TGGGGGGGATTGGGTGGGGGGGGATAAATTTTGGTTTTGTATTTTCCAGTTATTATTGGAAACCCACATGGTACCAAATTCCCCAATGCCTTAAAAATAATTTATATAATTTATGAAAAATTACTGAAGATTTGTTGAATAATTCCCATTTCTGGCAGATATTTTCTTTTTAATCCACCCAAATTTGGGTTTTAAAGGGGAATTGGGGCTAGATAGCTGAATCTTGAAAATTTTTTTAATATTGCTGTTTTTATTTTTGTTATGTATGTAATACTGAAACTTTTTTTTTGGTGTATTTCTGTATGTTTTAAAGGAAATTCTGATTTGGACAGCTAATAATACCAAAAGGCGTTTACCCCTGCTCTTTTTCTACATCGATTTTAAGAAGTTATCTGATGAGATGTTGAAGCCAAGCCAGGCTATCTTCAAAAGATCCCCACCACCGTTACAAAAATTGTTTTTTGAAATTGTAGTATACAGGGGGATGGGTACCCGCAACAGCCATGTCGGTACATGGCATCAATATGTGAAGACCAGTACCCCTCGAGCTTATAGTTTGGGGATAGTACCTCTGATCCCTACATAAGTTAACAAAATTTATCTAGGGGGGAATGTAAGGACTAAATTAAGAAAGATCAAAACTGAATTTTTCCATTTTGTTTTTACTCCATCTTGGTTTTTGAGTAAAACTTTCTTAAACTTATTTGGTATAAAAAGAGAGTAAGACAGTATAGATACTATTGTCGCTTCTAGGTCAGGGATATGACCATATATGTGTTTCATCTTCGTATTTATTGGGTTAAATTTTTAGGGTGGTTTATACAATTGTTGAGTACAACCACTAAATACTAAAAAGATGAGGATGTAATATATGGATAGGAATCTGCTCACCTCCCAGACGGAAACAAAGTTCTGTTTTGGTTTTTTTATGTGCTAGCAACGTTTTGTGAATTAATTTGGAAAACACTAGCTAACCATGAAGGGTCACTTAGATCCTACCTCCCAACACAGAATGAACACGACCACATCATCAAGCTTTCTGGGTGAGGTCATGAAGGAAAATCAAACAAATGCAAACACAAAGGAAGCCAAGATATGTCAGATGTCTTATCCCCTCTCACTAGTAAGATCATTGTTGCAAGACTATGTGGTTATCAATGGGTCCCAAATGTAATAAAAAATCCTTCTGCAAAAATGTACATCTTCTATAATGTACATAAATATATACATACACTTTTACAGCATTACACATATTCTGCTGGTGCCGTCACTGTGTACACACATTACATTACTGATCCTGAGTTACATCCTGTATTATACTCCAGAGCTGCACTCACTATTCTGCTGGTGCAGTCACTGTGTACATACATTACTGATCCTGAGTTACATCCTGTAATATACTCCAGAGCTGCACTCGCTATTCTGCTGGTGCAGGCACTGTGTACATACAGTACAGACCAAAAGTTTGGACACACCTTCTCATTCAAAGATTTTTCTGTATTTTCATGACTATGAAAATTGTAGAATCACACTGAAGGTATCAAAACTATGAATTAACACATGTGGAATTATACATTACACTTTACAAAAAAGTGTGAAACAACTGAAAATATGTCTTATATTCTAGGTTCTTCAAAGTAGCCACCTTTTGCTTTGATTACTGCTTTGCACGCAGAAAAGGTGAACGGATGGACTCTACATGCCTGGTTCCCACCGTGAAGCATGGAGGAGGTGGTGTGATGGTGTGGGGGTGCTTTGCTGGTGACACTGTTGGGGATTTATTCAAAATTGAAGCGGTGAGCAGTCCAGCTCACCCAAACCATCTCGATTGGGTTCAGGTCTGGTGACTGTGGAGGCCAGGTCATCTGGCGTAGCACCCCATCACTCTCCTTCTTGGTCAAATAGCCCTTACACAGCCTGGAGGTGTGTTTGGGGTCAATATGGGGCCAATATGCTAAATGACTTTTTTTCAACTGTATTTACACAAGAAAATCCCATGACAGATAACATGATCAGAGATAAAAAAATTTCTCCATTAAATGTCACATGCTTAACCCAGCAGGAAGTACGGCGGCGTCTAAAAATCACTAAAGTTGACAA
Source organism: Oophaga sylvatica (assembly GCA_033576555.1). Classification (NCBI taxonomy): domain Eukaryota; kingdom Metazoa; phylum Chordata; class Amphibia; order Anura; family Dendrobatidae; genus Oophaga; species Oophaga sylvatica. Next base: position 534,759,147 of record JARQOD010000005.1, on the reverse strand, counting down.
ATCCCCGGGCCCGGATGGGATACACCCCCGAGTACTGCAGGAATTAAGTACAGTTATAGATAGACCATTATTTTTAATCTTTAAAGATTCCATAATAACTGGGTCTGTACCACAGGACTGGCGTATAGCAAATGTGGTGCCAATATTCAAAAAGGGGGCAAAAACTGAACCTGGAAATTATAGGCCAGTGAGCTTAACATCTACTGTGGGTAAAATCCTGGAGGGTTTTTTAAGGGATACTATATTGGAGTATCTGAGGCTGAATAACCTCATGACACAGTATCAGCATGGGTTTACGAGGGACCGTTCTTGTCAGACTAATCTGATAAGCTTTTATGAAGGGGTAAGTTCCGGACTGGACCGAGGGAATGCAGTGGACGTGGTGTTCATGGACTTCTCAAAAGCTTTTGATACAGTGCCACACAAAAGGTTGATACATAAAATGAGAACAATGGGGATAGGGGAAAATATGTGTAAGTGGGTTAAGAACTGGCTCATGGATAGAAAACAAAGGGTGGTTATTAATGGAGCACACTCGGACTGGGTCACGGTTAGCAGTGGGGTACCACAGGGGTCAGTATTGGGGCCGCTTCTCTTTAACATATTTATTAATGACCTTGTAGGGGGCATACAGAGTAGTATTTCAATATTTGCAGATGACACTAAACTCTGCAGGGTAATAAATACAGAGGAGGATAATTTTATATTACAGGAAGATTTATGTAAACTAGAAGCTTGGGCTGATAAATGGCAAATGAGCTTTAATGGGGATAAATGTAAGGTCATGCACTTGGGTAGAACAAATAAGATGTATAATTATGTGCTTATTTGTAAAACACTGGGCAAAACTGTCACTGAAAAAGACTGGGTGTATGGGTGGACGACAAACTCACATTTAGTGGCCAATGTCAGGCAGCTGCTGCCAAGGCAAATAAAATAATGGGATGCATTAGATGAGGCATAGATGCTCATGAGGAGAACATAATTTTACCTCTATACAAGTCACTGGTGCGACCACACTTAGAATACTGTGTGCAGTTCTGGTCTCCGGTGTATAAGAAAGACATAGCTGAACTGGAGCGGGTGCAGAGAAGAGCGACCAAGGTTATTAGAGAACTGGGGGGTCTGCAATACCAAGACAGGTTATTACACTTGGGGTTATTTAGTTTGGAAAAACGAAGGCTTAGGGGTGATCTTATTACAATGTACAAATATATGAGGGGACAGTACAAAGACCTTTCTAATGATCTTTTTACTCTTAGACCTGTGATGGGGACAAGGGGCATCCTCTACGTCTGGAGGAAAGAAGGTTTAGCCATAATCACAGACGCAGATTCTTTACTGTAAGAGCAGTGAGACTATGGAACTCTCTGCCGTCTAATGTTGTAATGAGTGATTCCTTACTAAAATTTAAGATGGGACTGGATGCCTTTCTTGAAAAGTATAATATTACAGGCTATAGTCACTAGTTTCCTAGATACAGCGTTGATCCAGGGAGCTAGTCTGATTGCCGTATGTGGAGTCGGGAAGGAATTTTTTTCTCCAATGTGAAGCTTACTGTTTGCCACTTGGGTTTTTTTTGCCTTCCTCTGGATCAACATGTTAGGGCAGGTTAGGATAGGATATGGGTTGAACTAGATGGACTTAAAGTCTTCCTTCAACCTTAATAAAAAATAATAATAACTATTGTCCTGTTGAAAAATAAATGATGGTCCAACTAAACGCAAACCGGATGGAATAGCATGCTGCTGCAAGATGCTGTGGTAGCCATGCTGGTTCACTATGCCTTTAATTTTGAATAAATCCCCAACAGTGTCAACCAGCAAAGCACCCCCACACCATCACACTATCTCCTCCATGCTTCACGGTGAGAACCAGGCATGTAGAGTCCATCCGTTCACCTTTTCTGCGTGCAAAGCAGTAATCAAAGCAAAAGGTGGCTACTGTGAAGAACCTAGAATATAAGACATATTTTCAGTTGTTTCACACTTTTTTGTAAAGTGTAATGTATAATTCCACATGTGTTAATTCATAGTTTTGATGCCTTCAGTGTGATTCTACAATTTTCATAGTCGTGAAAATACAGAAAAATCGTTGAATGAGAAGGTGAGTCCAAACTTTTGGTCTGTACTGTACATTACATTACTGATCCTGAGTTACATCCTGTATTTTACCCCAGAGCTGCACTCACTATTCTGCTGGTGCAGTCACTGTGTACATACATAACATTACTGATCCTGAGTTACATCCTGTATTATACTCCAGAGCTGCACTCACTATTCTGCTGGTGCAGGCACTGTGTACATACATTACATTACTGATCCTGAGTTACATCCTGTATTATACTGAAGAGCTGCACTCACTATTCTGCTGGTGCAGTCACTGTGTACATACATTACATTACTGATCCTGAGTTATATCCTGTATTATACCCCAGAGCTGCACTCACTATTCTGCTGGTGCAGTCACTGTGTACATACATTACATTACTGATCCTGAGTTACACCCTGTATTATACCCCAGAGCTGCACTCACTATTCTGCTGGTGCAGTCAATGTGTACATACATTACTGATCCTGAGTTACATCCTGTATTATACTCCAGAGCTGCACTCACTATTTTGCTGGTGCAGTCACTGTGTACATACATTACACTACTGATCCTGAGTTACATCCTGTATTATACCCTAGAGCTGCACTCACTATTCTGCTGGTGCACTCACTGTGAAAATACATTACATTACTGATCCTGAGTTACATCCTGTATTATACCCCAGAGCTGCACTCACTATTCTGCTGGTGCAGTCACTGTGTACATACATTACATTACTGATCCAGAGATACATCCTGTATTATACTCCAGAGCTGCACTCACTATTCTGCTGGTGCAGTCACTGTGTACATACATTACATTACTGATCCTGAGTTACATCCTGTATTATACTCCAGAGCTGCACTCACTATTCTGCTGGTGCAGTCACTGTGTACATACATTACATTACTGATCCTGAGTTATATCCTGTATTATACCCCAGAGCTGCACTCACTATTCTGCTGGTGCAGTCACTGTGTACATACATTACATTACTGATCCTGAGTTACACCCTGTATTATACCCCAGAGCTGCACTCACTATTCTGCTGGTGCAGTCAATGTGTACATACATTACTGATCCTGAGTTACATCCTGTATTATACTCCAGAGCTGCACTCACTATTTTGCTGGTGCAGTCACTGTGTACATACATTACACTACTGATCCTGAGTTACATCCTGTATTATACCCTAGAGCTGCACTCACTATTCTGCTGGTGCACTCACTGTGAAAATACATTACATTACTGATCCTGAGTTACATCCTGTATTATACCCCAGAGCTGCACTCACTATTCTGCTGGTGCAGTCACTGTGTACATACATTACATTACTGATCCAGAGATACATCCTGTATTATACTCCAGAGCTGCACTCACTATTCTGCTGGTGCAGTCACTGTGTACATACATTACATTACTGATCCTGAGTTACATCCTCTATTATACTCCAGAGCTGCACTCACTATTCTGCTGGTGCAGTCACTGTGTACATACATTACATTACTGATCCTGAGTTACATCCTGTATTATACTCCAGAGCTGCACTCACTATTCTGCTGGTGTAGTCAGTGTACATACATTACTGATCCTGAGTTACCTCCTGTATTATACTCCAGAGCTGCACTCACTATTCTGCTGGTGCAGTCACTGTGTACATACATTACATTACTGATCCTGAGTTACATCCTGTATTATACTCCAGAGCTGCACTCACTATTCTGCTGGTGTAGTCAGTGTACATACATTACTGATCCTGAGTTACCTCCTGTATTATACTCCAGAGCTGCACTCACTATTCTGCTGGTGCAGTCACGGTGTACATACATTACATTACTGATCCTGAGTTACTCCTGTATTATACTCCAGAGCTGCACTCACTATTCTGCTGGTGCAGTCACGGTGTACATACAATACATTATACAGGCTATATGTCAGAATCAGCACCTGGACAGAGATACCATATTGCCCATCACAGATTATTTAGCGTCACCTTGTGCATAAAGTTGTTTTTCGCAGAGAATATTCTATGCGGATCTGTGTCATACAGGGAACTGACCTTTCAGGTCGTCTGATCGGCTGAGGTTCGCTGACGCAGATCGTACAGACCCATCCATCATTATCGGAGGGGATGGGGCTCCCCCACTTACAGGTGAAGGCCCAAAAGATCCATCCCTACTCAGATTACCTGTCATCGAAATGGGGAAAAGTGAAACATTAGAGAATAGGGACAAATATTTAACGTTGAATATGGAGTGAAATATTGAAAAATACTTTGTGGACAGTAAAAAAATAAAAAACAGGTTCAATTTATGTAATGGGACTGCTGGAGTAAGATGTGTGTAACTCGCTAAGAGCCAGAGGGCAGAAACGTGCAGTCAGTGAGGGACTGGAGGACATTTCTAGCAGAATTTAGGCCACTAATCTAGGAGCCCAGCTCGTACCTCTCCTCGGTGGTGGCTGGTGATCGGGTCGTCCTGGGGTTGGCTTTACTATGGACGGTCTCTGCAGAGCTGCGATCCTTTGGTTCACTTCAATCAACCTGTAATGGAATAAGCACATACGAGTTTAGGAAGATTTACGCCTCATTCATAATAAGTATCGTCAGATCTCTGGGTCAGACGTGGCGAGGCCTCTCAGGTTTTCATCCTCCATCTTTTTCTTTGACCCACACAGCAGAAGATCTACAGACCTCTCCTATCAGAACTCGCAGTCCGACCTGACGGATTCTGGCACCGGACAACACTGATGTGTATATAAGGCTGTGGTTCCACGGTCCGGAACCACAGCGCTTTGGACGGAGCGGAAATTCCGCACCGCCCAAAGCCCCGCCCCCTTTTTGACGCGCGCCCTTTCCGGATGTGTTCCGGACACCTCCGGAACACATCCGGAAAGAACGCAGGGCTGCATAGCCCTGTGTTATTTCCGTTGCGGCGACGCAGCGTCGCCGCAAGATGCTAGGACATGCTGCGGTCTAAAAAGACGCGCCGCATGTCCGGAAACGCAGGTCTTCCGCCTGCGTATTTTTACGCATAGTGGAGACGTGATTTCTTGAAATCCCCTCCACTATGCTGTAACATCTGGACGCTGCGTGTTTGACGCTGCGCCAACGCACAGCGTCAAACACGCAGCTAATCCGGAATGTTTCCTGATCGTTGAAACATACCCTTAGGTGTTTAGGGATCCACTTACTTTTGCCTTAAATTTGCACATTCCCGTTTCTCTTCTGCCAAGGTCCTCTCTGCCGTCCGGGCGGTGAGCTGGTGAGAAAGGAGAAATTATCCGATGAAGCTGAGAAAATATTGTGTTTTGTGAAAGTGGCTGACGCAGTGTGACGTCTCATCACTGGCTCATGCGACGTCTCATCACTGGCTCATGCGACATCACTTTGGACGAGTTGTTTTCAGATTTGTCTAAATGGTCCTCCAATTGATTTTCAGTCAGCATGTAAAGACAAAGTGCTCATCTGCCCTCAGGGGTTAACAGAGGGGCATCCTGTGTCCAGGATCTTCATCTTACGGTCAATGGTTATAAACAGTTCCTCGCTCTCTGGAGGACCCGACCTGTCTTGCATTACACAGAGAACGCAATAATCTTAATGGGCCTTGTGTAATACCCAATTTGTCCTGTGGGGGTGCAGCAGCAAAACTTAACACTCACTGTCAGGTTTCCTCATAGATTACAGATGATCGCTGGGGACCTCAACAGGAGGACACTGTGATCAGCTTATAATAAATGGACCATTTTTAATTAGAAGGGATTTCAAACCCCTTAAAAATACACTGTAATGAAAAGGTGATTCCAGCGGTTGTAGCCTACAATCCATCACACTTTTGTGCCATTACTAATTTATACACAGTTAGATTTTTTAAACAGAATCTGCAATAAAATTTCACAATACAAAGTGCATACATTACTAAATAAATAATAGACCTGATGAGACTGGCATACTTACTATGAATGGTTGTATAATGTTTTTAGAAAGTTTAACTCCGCCTTGGTCCATGTAGCCTGACTGACAGCTCCTCATTCTCCCTCCACCCTTTTGCGGATTCTGCACCTACCTAAGCTGACAGACCGCTCCTCAGTGTACCTCCTCCCTGCTGCTGAATCTCCACCTGCCTAAGCTGACAGACCGCTCCTCAGTGTACCTCCCTCCCTGCTGCTGAATCTCCACCCGCCTAAGCTGACAGACTGCTCCTCAGTGTACCTCCCTCCCTGCTGCTGAATCTCCACCCGCCTAAGCTGACAGACCGCTCCTCAGTGTACCTCCCTGCTGCTGAATCTCCACCCACCTAAGCTGACTGACAGCTCCTCAGTGTACCTCCTCTCTGCTGCTGAATCTCCAACCACCTAAGCTGACTGACTGCTCCTCAGTGTACCTCCTCCCTGCTTCTGAATCTCCACCACCTAAGCTGACTGACTGATCCTCAGTGTACCTCCTTCCTGCTTCTGAATCTCCACCACCTAAGCTGACTGACTGCTCCTCAGTGTATTTCCTCTCTGCTGCTGAATCTCCACCCACCTAAGGTGACTGACTGCTCCTCAGTGTACCTCCTCTCTGCTGCTGAATCTCCAACCACCTAAGGCGACTGACAGCTCCTCAGTGTATCTCCTCTCTGCTGCTCAGAACTCACGCTGCTCAGTACAAGCTGCAGCTGTCTGGCTGTTTTGGAGGAGACTGAATACACTTGGACTCATGATCTCTCTCATGGTTTAGCTAGACTCCTAAAATGTTCATTTTTATTTTAGGATTATAAAATTCTCCCATGGATAAGTACACCGGCTTAATCAGGTCTAAGGTGTCCTATTTAGCAGCATGCACAGTTTGTATGGTGAAATCTGGCGACGGCTTCACTTTAAGGGAAAGAATCTCCAACAGTTAATCACGCCGAGTCTTAGAGATAGGCGAGGAGCACAGACGTCCCTGGTAGTGAAGTTTGCAGACAGTGATCTATAATAAGGAACGTCTCTCATACTCACCCAGTTCTCATGAGCCTTTTTTTCATGGCTTGCAATCTTAAAATTAAGAGGAAAAAAAAAAAAATCAGTAAAAAAAAAAAAAAAACAAAAAAAAAACCAAATAAAACTTTACACTTACTCCCTCTGCAATACCAAGCTGAGGGGCAGAGAGCGACGAATGTCCCCGGAGAGGAAGACGCTTCGGATAAATATGTAGCCGACCACACACATCTGGCAGATGTGCTAACAATCTAATGTGTGCAGGGACTACCCCCCCAAAGAGTGCAGGCTTCTATGGCAAGGACCTGTCTCCGTCTGTTCTCTACATATTTTTTTTTTCACTTCCGGATTGCAGAGCCAAATATGAGTACAGATTACCCTCCATATGATCGGCCTCATCCTAATGTCACGTCTATACAGAGGCCAGGGGGAAAGTGTATGGAGGCTGTACTATAAATATAAGGCGAGTGACCTGAAGGGTAATGTTACCTGATTCTTAAAGGATCGCTCCGTTTTTTGCAGCTCCTCTTCCATTTCTTGAATACGCTGCCTGTGTGCACGGAAGGTGATACGTTATAAAAGGAGAAACATGAAGGATCGCCTGCAGCACCCAATATCTCCACCAAACTCACAGTCACAATCCCAGATAACCAACATGAATCATTGGGCCGATTTTCTGGGCCAAACATGTGGACTGTGACATTGAGTGCGTCTGGAGAGCAGGAGCAGCGCTGCACCAGGGGCGAGGTGGACGTACGTACTTGTAGATTTTCACTTCTTCGCTGGCCACGATGGCTTTCTCGTCAGCGGCGGATAACTTCTGCTCCTTTTCTTGCCTCTCATACTCCTCCTGGGTAAGTTTTCTGAAAGGGATTACAAGGCAATTATTCCTACGACAGCAACTTTCCCCATCAAATGGAGTCAGCTGATGTTCCCTTCTAAAAAATTAGCGGGAGCGCAACCAGGGCCGGCTCCAAGAATAAAGGGTAAATGGGTTCCCGGATGAGAGAAGTACCAGTGTCCACTGTTCACTTCATCCCGGCTTTAAAAAGCTTTAACTTTGCCTTTTCTTTTGTCCCATTCAATAGAATTGTATCAGGCATTGTTCCTCACAGTACGAGCGGACATCTTATTATTCCATTTTGGGGTCCATATAACTTTTTGATCTCCTTGTATTATTTTTTTTTTTTTGTGGGGCGGGGGAGAAAAAAAAAAAGAAAAACAATCTTGACACTTCATTTTTTCCCCCATTTTGTCATTCACTGGATAAATATTTAGATGTTAGTAATTTAGATATTATATATGGGGTAGGAATTAAAACTTTATTATATATATATATATTGTGAGACAGTGAGTGAATATGTGATGAATGGGGTGTACATTTCACCTAGGTATAAGGGAAATGTGTGGCTTTGTAAACCTAGTGGTAGAGAAAGGTCACTACACCTCACATTCAGCACACACTTGCAGCACAAGCCTGAAACTACTCAGGTCTTAATTAGGAGACCAGAAGTAGGTGTCTGCAAACACAATCTGAGAGCTAGTTTAGCCTGGACACAGGAAGGTGTCTCGGCACAAGAAACAGTCTCCAAGAGTGTTAGAGCTGTCTTTAGCCTGGACACAGAGAGGTGTCCTGGCACAAGGAAGCAGTCTCCAAGAGTGTTTGAGCTATCTCAGTTTGGGTGCAGGAAGGACCCCGGACATAGGAGTAGTCTCAGTGTGAATCCGTGTGAAGAGCGGCTGAATAGGAGTGGATCTCTCTCAAGTCTGGTCATGGAAGGTGCCTTCAGACACAAGGAGGAGTATCTGTGAAGCTCCATACTGGTAACATATGTGATATGTGTTGTTTTGGGCACAGACTGGTAGAGTCTGGGTCCCGGATAGAGGGCCATCTATCTAAGTGTAATTAGAGGCTAGACAAGCCCAGGTTTTCTGTTTATGCTTTGTTTTAATCTGTTTGCTGTGGACTTTAATAAAGCTGGTTGCGGCCAGTTTTGCACCAGAACTGCTGTCTGAATGAACTGTTTTCATGCCATTCTGTCTACCCAGACAGCGATCCTAGAGCTAAACCCCCGGAAATGTTACAATTGGCGGAGAATGCTGGGGCAGCGCAGTGGCTGATACAGTTAGTGCTGGAGGGTGCATGCAGCACAGAGGCTTAAAGACAGCAAGAAGGGTGAGGTCTGTTGAAATAGCAGCAGAGAAAAAAAAAGTGTGTCAAGAGAAATGTCTGATTGGAGCAAGTCTTAAAGAGACAGTAGCCCTAATAGAGTTTGCAAAAGAGAAAAAAAAAAGGTGTGTCTGCACAGCAAAGCTGAACTTGTTGTGAAAATGGCTGTGGAATGTGCAGCAGCAAAAGAAAAGTCTGTGGAGCAGTCTTAAAGAGACAGTAGCCCTAATAGACTTTGCAAAGAAAAAAAAAAAAAAAAAAAAAAAAGTGTCTGCACAGCAGAGCTGAATTTTTCTATGGAAAAGACTGTAGAGTGTGTATGTCTTGAGTGAAGACTGCCGTTGTTAAGACAGAGAAGTCTGACAGCATGGATGACAGCATGGAGGCGCTGTTTGAACAAATGGCACAAGTTAATGTGCAACATAAAAACTGCCGGGGTTGAGACAGATAAGTCCGGCAGTATGGAGGAGCTCATTGAGTACCTGGCCCAGGCCCAGCGGAGCCTGCAGCAGAGCATGGAGCAGCAGCGCCTGCAGCACCAGCAGCGCATGCAGCAGGCCCAGCAGCAATTCCTGCAGCAGCAGGAGAATGACCGGTTGTTTTTTGAGCAGATTGCAGCTCTCAACACCTCGTCCCAGAGTAATGTTGTGAAGGTACCTGCGTTGTCCGCTGTAAAGAAGGCGGTAAGACGGTCCTTGAGAAAAATGACACCTCGTGATGATGTGGAGGTATATCTTACTAGGTTTGAGAGACTGGCAGAGAAGGAGAATCTGCCACTATCTGAATGGGCCATGGCGGTCGTACCCTATCTGATTGGGGAACCCCAAAAAGTCTGGGCTGACCTGAGCAAGCAGGACAGCGAAGACTATGCCAAGTTGAAAGCGGCGATTCTTACCCGGCTGGGTGTTACGGTTGCAGCCCGTGCCAGGAGAGTCCATGACTGGAGATACAGTTGGGAGTCTGCCGTCAGCAACACTGCCCAAAGGGTCGAAAAGGTGACAGTGGACCGTTACACCCGAGCACTTCCTCCTGAGGTACAGAGAGAAAGGTACTTTGGCCCCAAAGACTGCCTCCGTGACCAGCCGTCTGAGCGGACGTCACTTCAGAGTTCCCGGACGCTGAACTCTCCCGGTAAGAGCGTTCCAGCTGTTGGGGACATGGGGTATGCTGATAAGCGGGTTCAGGCCCGAGGGGACATGTGGGTGGGAGAGTGTGATGGACAGTGTTGGAGCTGGCGTGAAATTGCAGCCAACTGTCCAATAGAGGGGGAGCCTATGTGTTGTGATGTTGGCAGATCCCTCTCTCTCTGCGCAGAACCTGTGTGTGTGTCCACCTCTGCCGAAGAGACTGGACCACAGGGGTCCCCGGTGGTTGTAAATGACTGCCCAGCACAGGCCCTCTTGGACTCAGAGAGTCCAGTGACTTCCGTATGTGACAGCCTGATTGATAGGGACTTCATCCCTGATAAGCACCTGAGTATGGTGTGCATCCATGGAGACACCAAAGTCTACCCAGAGACTGCCGTGGACTTGGTCCCCAAACTCGGGAAGGTTTCATGTGAAGTGGGGGTGGTGAAGACCCTGGTGCAACCCGTTATATTGGGTAATGACTTTCCCCGGTCTAAGGATCTCTGGGGGAAAAATGTTTTTGATGGACAGTGTGATGAAGCTCCTATTGAGGGTGCGCAGTCCCGAGGGGCGGAACACAATGCTAGTGGGCCGTTAAACTTATGTGATAATGATGATGATGATCATGATAATGATGATGACCATGATGATGATGATAATGATAATGATGATGATGATGATGATAATGATGATGACCATGATGATGATGCTGATGCTGATAATGATAGTGATGATGATCATGATAGTGATGATGATACTGATCATAGTCATGATAATGATATTGATAATAATGATGACTGTGATAGTGATGAAATTCCTTTGCAGGTGATGTTGGGAGACGAGGATGGTGGTTCTCGAGAACCGAGTGTCCCTGACTTACCTGTGTCCTGTGACAATTTTGAGAGTGAGCAGTGGCGAGACCCCTCTCTTAAAACGGCACAGGAAAATATGATTGTTCTAAATGAGGTTTCCCAGGAGCCTGGCTCTGAGGAGAGGTTTCCTCATGCTGCCATGAACAATAGCCTATTGTATAGGGACACTGAAGTCCAGGGAGAGGTCGTGAGTCAGCTCCTGGTACCTGAGCTATATAGAAGTATAGTGCTGGGGTTGTCACATAGTCACATACTTGAGGGACCAGATGGTGAAGTTAATGTTGTGGATGACATGTTAACTAAGGTTCCAGATCAAGATGTGAATGAAAATGAATTGTATAACCCTGACAGTGAGCAGGATGTGAATGAAAATGAATTGTATAACCCTGACAGTGAGCAGGATATGAATGAAAATGAATTGTATAACCCTGACAGTGAGCAGGATGTGAATGAAAATGAAGTGTATAGCCCTGACAGTGAGCCAGATGTGGCTGAGAAAAAGGGGTCAGATAGTGATAGTGAATTATCTTGACCATAAAGCAACCAGTGCAAATGAGGAAGGCATGGTAGCAGAGGAGGTTGAGAGTCCTGAGAAGAAAGCTGATGCTGACCTTACAGCCAGACAGAAGATGGCATCTTAAGATGTTTTACAGTTGGCCGGTTCTCTGGCGAAGACTAAGGTGAAAGGAGGAGAGCTGAGCTTTAAAGGCAGGACTCTGAAACTGAACACAGCACAAGTGGATGCTGTTGAAGATGAGAAGTTGTCAGTGTGTGGTGTGGATCTGCATCATGCCAAGGACTCTGAAGGTGATGCTGCAGAGGTGGAAAAAGCCATGGAAGTGGTGGTCACCAAGCCAGATGCCTCATCAGAAGCTGAGGTTTCAAGTGAAGCTGTGAGGAGCAAGACTGAAGATATGGGGACTGACTCTGTCCAGGAATCTGTTTCTGCCGAAGACAGCGGCGTGGACGGGTTACGGTCCGGATCAGTAGCTGGCATTAGTGAGCTCAAGCGCACTTTCAGGGAGGCTACATCGGAGCCACGTCCCAACAAATGGGAAAAGCGATGTGTCACTCCGTTGCCGCTGCAGACACACGGGAGCCCAGATGGGATGCAGAACGTGGTGGAAGAGAAGAATCCGGCGGGTTCTGAGTATACAGATGCCGCTATCAAGGAGAACTTGAGGGCTGGAATAAATGGAGATATTGGAGACCAAAGTGATGTGGCTGAAGAGGTAGAGTCTAGGACTGACGGTGGGGCTTCTGGGCATGTCCTGCCAGAAGAGCCTGAAAGTGGGGAACTGGAGAAAAGTGAAAAACCCCCTATACCTTCTGTGATAGTTGGTGACACATGGTCAGTGCACCAGGGACAGGAGGTACGTGAGTTTCTGAGGAAGAGTCAGCAGAAGTGTTCTGATGTGTCGGGTCGTACTTCTCTGGCCAGGCACTATATCGAAAATGAGCCCGGCCCTAAGGTCAAGATGAAACCGTGCAGGATACCCGAGGCCCGCAGAGAGTATAGGCCTGGGAGGGTACAGGGTAGTGCGGATGCTTCAGATGAAGAGAAAACTGATGTTGGCTATGACAGTGGTGAGGATGAAGCTGATGAGGGCCATGACTGGTCCAGAGTTCACTGTCTCTGTTGGATTGTTGACCAGCCCTCCGGTCTGGATGACCAGCCCTCCGGTCTGGAGAAGAGGGAGGGGATATGTGAGACAGTGAGTGAATATGTGATGAATGGGGTGTACATTTCACCTAGGTATAAGGGAAATGTGTGGCTTTGTAAACCTAGTGGTAGAGAAAGGTCACTACACCTCACATTCAGCACACACTTGCAGCACAAGCCTGAAACTACTCAAGTCTTAATTAGGAGACCAGAAGTAGGTGTCTGCAAACACAATCTGAGAGCTAGTTTAGCCTGGACACAGGAAGGTGTCTCGGCACAAGAAACAGTCTCCAAGAGTGTTAGAGCTGTCTTTAGCCTGGACACAGAGAGGTGTCCTGGCACAAGGAAGCAGTCTCCAAGAGTGTTTGAGCTATCTCAGTTTGGGTGCAGGAAGGACCCCGGACATAGGAGTAGTCTCAGTGCGAATCCGTGTGAAGAGCGGCTGAATAGGAGTGGATCTCTCTCAAGTCTGGTCATGGAAGGTGCCTTCAGACACAAGGAGGAGTATCTGTGAAGCTCCATACTGGTAACATATGTGATATGTGTTGTTTTGGGCACAGACTGGTAGAGTCTGGGTCCCGGATAGAGAGGGCCATCTATCTAAGTGTAATTAGAGGCTAGACAAGCCCAGGTTTTCTGTTTATGCTTTGTTTTAATCTGTTTGCTGTGGACTTTAATAAAGCTGGTTGCGGCCAGTTTTGCACCAGAACTGCTGTCTGAATGAACTGTTTTCATGCCATTCTGTCTACCCAGACAGCGATCCTAGAGCTAAACCCCCGGAAATGTTACAATATATATATATATATATTATATATATATATATACTATATAATATTATTTAAACACACACACACATACACACATATATATATATATACATATATATGTATATATATATATATATATGTATAAACATATATACACACACACATTTATATGTATATTTTGGTGGGATTTATTTTAACTTTTTTTAAGATTTTATATATATATTTTTTTTCATTCACCTTCTTGGAGGACTAGAACCTCCGACTGCTTGATCGCCTGCACAATACACAGCGATACAGTAATATTGCAGTCTACTGAATAATCGACAGTCAAGGCTTCATAGATGTAATAACATGGTAGACACAGAGAAGGCTTCCAGGAGGAATATTAATGCCAAAGCAGCCATGTTTGCTGCCTTTTAAAAACTGTGGCATTTACGGAGTTAAACTTCCCACGATCGGAGCCAACTCCAGTGGTAGCAGTAACTGTCGGGTACATGCTGTGTAACAGACCTGGCACCCACAATGTACGGAGCAGGCTCAGCTGCTGAGCCCGCTTCATACAAGAGCTGCGCACATTCGAAACATACAGCGGGTTTCGTTAAGGGGTTAATGAAAGTCTATATATAATGCAGATGATGGATAATCTAGCAAGTCGTTAATACTGGATTATTAGCTTTGGGCATGATCTAAAAATGCTGCCTACCAGCTCATAGCATAATTATTGGTAACCTGAAAGTTATAAGCTGGGAAGATCCAATTACAAAACAAAAAAAAATACGGATTTTTGTGTTACTCACCGTAAAATCCTTTTCTCCGAGACGCTCATTGGGGGACACAGGACTGTGGGTGTATGCTACTGCCGCTAGGAGGCTGACACTAAGTAAACATAAAAAAAGGTTAGCTCCTCCTCCGTCGTATACACCTCAGCACTGGCCGCAGACAAACCCAGTTTAGTGCAAAAAGCAGTAGGAGACTAAAACATAAATCAGTGCTAATACAGGTACAATATATCCAGAAGTAAATCTACTGATATAGACCCAATGAAATAAAATTAACTTAGAAAACAAAGCCATCCGGCTATAAGGGAGGGAGCTGTGTCCCCCAATGAGCGTCTCGGAGAAAAGGATTTTACGGTGAGTAACACAAAAATCCGTATTTCTCCTTCGTCTCATTGGGGGACACAGGACTGTGGGACGTCCCAAAGCAGTCCACTTGGGTGGGAAACTGACTCCACAGTGCAATTATACATAGGCATTGCTCATAGGTGCGCTACCGCGCCCTGAAGAATCCTTCTACCCAGGCTAGCATCCGCTGACGCCTGAGTATGGACATTATAATGTTTTGAAAAAGTATGCAAACTGGACCAGGTTGCCGCCTTACAAACCTGTTCCGCTGAAGCCTGATGCCGAAGAGCCCAGGAAGCACCCACTGCTCTGGTGGAGTGAGCCCTGATTCCTGCGGGAACCACCGCGCCTCTGATGCGGTAAGCCTCTTGAATGGTTACCCGTATCCATCTGGCTAAAGTTGACCTAGAAGCAGCGAGTCCCTTCCTGCGACCCTCATGGAGGATAAACAGCGTGTCCGTCTGCCGAAAGGATGCCGTCCGAGATACATATCTCCTGAGTGCTCTCACCAGATCCAGCGTATGGAGAGCTTTTTCTACCCGATGCGTCGGAGCTGGGCAAAATGAGGGCAAAACAATGTCCTCATTGATGTGAAATGAGGACACGACTTTAGGCAAAAAAGGAGGTGCTGGCCTAAGCACTACCTTATCACGGTGGAAAAGTAAGTACGGAGCTCGGCAGGATAGTGCTGCCAGCTCCGAAACCCGCCTTATGGATGTTATGGCCACTAAAAACACCACCTTCCGGGAAAGGTATGTCAGGGAAACCTCCTGAAGAGGCTCAAAAGGAGATTCTTGCAGAACTCCCAGAACAAGATTGAGATCCCAAACATCTAAGGGAGCCTTGTAGGGGGGCACTATATGGACAACCCCCTGAATAAAGGTCTTGACCTGTAAATTAGATGCGATCCTTCGCTGAAAAAGAACCGACAAGGCCGAAATTTGACGCCTAAGAGTACTTGGTGCTAAGCCTGAATCTAAGCCTGCTTGGAGAAATGACAGAATGTTGGGAATTGAAAAGTGAAGTGGGGAAAAACCATGTTCCCTGCACCATGTAAAAAAGACCTTCCAAGTACCGTGGTAGATACGAGCCGAGGTGGGTTTTCGGGCGCTAGCCATTGTGGCGGCGACCTTTTTGGAGAATCCAGCCCTAGTCAGAATCCAAGATTCAACGGCCAGGCCGTCAAACACAGGACCGCTGAGTTCTGGTGGTAAACTGGGCCCTGGGAGAGAAGATCCACGCGTTCTGGCAGACGCCAGGGTGCGTCGCTGAGCAGCTTTACCAGCTCTGCGTACCATGAGCGACGCGGCCAATCCGGAGCGATCAATATCGCTGGTACCCCCTCTAACCTGATCTTCCTGATCACCCTTGGGAGCAGAGCCATTGGTGGAAACAAGTATAGAAGATGAAACTGATTCCATGGTAGAACCAGGGCATCCACTGCAATTGCCTGCGGATCTCGGTACCGGGAGACGAAGTTGGGCACCTTGGCGTTTATCCTGGAGGCCATCAGGTCCACATCTGGAGTTCCCCAGCGTAGGCATATCTGCTGGAATACCTCGGGATGTAGCGACCATTCCCCTGACGCTATCCCCTGACGGCTGAGAAAATCCGCTGCCCAGTTCTCCTCGCCTGGAATGTGGACCGCTGATATCACAGAGTGATTTCTTTCTGCCCAGGATAGAATGTGTCCTACCTCGTGCATGGCTGCCCTGCTGCGGGTACCCCCCTGATGATTTATGTATGCCACCGCTGTGGCATTGTCCGATTGTATTCGGACAGGGCGGCCCGCCAAATGATGGTGAAAACGCCTCAGAGCCAGCCAAAACAGCTCGGATCTCCAAAATATTGATTGGGAGGGTCGCTTCCTGCCGACACCAAGTCCCCTGAGCTGTATAGTGACGAAACACTGCTCCCCATCCGAGAAGGCTGGCGTCCGTTGTGACTATCAGCCAATGGACTGGAGGAAAATATCGCACCTGGCGAAGAGTGATGTCCCTTGTCCACCACGAAAGCGTCTGTCTGACCTGCCGGGACAGACGGCACTGAAAATTGAGCGAGTAAGGGCTCCCGTTCCATACTGCCAAGAGAGCATGCTGAAGGGAGCGGAGATGGAACTGGGCAAATGGAATGGCTTCGATCGCTGCCACCATCCTTCCTAGGACCCTCATACAAAACCGGATGGTGTGAGGTATTGGTTGGCGAAGGATCCGTACCTCCTGACGGAGAACTAGAGCCTTCTCCTGAGGAAGAGTTATCAACCCTTGAGCAGTGTTGAAAATCATTCCTAAAAAGGTGATCCTTTGAGATGGCACGGGAGACGATTTCTTTAGATTCACCAGCCACCCCAGGCGAGCAAGAGTGTCTAGCGTAATGCTGACACTCTTCTCGCAAGCCTGATAGGACGGACCCTTGATGAGGAGATCGTCCAAGTATGGCAAAATGACTATCCCCCGGGAGTGCAGAATGGACACAACGGCAGCCATAACCTTTGTGAACACCCTGGGGGCTGTGGCTAGTCCGAACGGCAAGGCTGTGAACTGGAAGTGAAGGTTGCCGATGGCAAACCGAAGAAACCTCTGATGAGGAGGAAATATGGGGATGTGGAGATAGGCATCCTGAATGTCTATTGATGCTAGAAATTCCCCCTTTTCCATGGCTGCAATAACCGATCGGAGAGACTCCATTCGAAACCGTCGAATTCTGACAAATTGATTTAGTCGTTTTAGGTCCAAAATGGGTCTGACAGAGCTGTCCTTCTTGGGCACTATGAACAGATTGGAGTAAAACCCCTGACCCCTTTCGACCTCTGGAACAGGAACAATGACCCCGCTGCGCCGAAGAGATTCGACCGCCTTGAATAAGGCGTGAACACGGGATTCTTTTTTGGGAAGACGCGAGGGAAAAAATCGATTTGACGGACGACTGATGAATTCTATTTTGTACCCCGAGGATACTAACTCCCTGACCCACTTGTCGTGAGTAATTGATAGCCAAGTGAGGCGAAACCAGAGTAAGCGGCCGCCTACTCTGGATAAATTGACCGGATTCTGCCTCCAGTCATTTATCCGAATATCTTTGGGATTTAGACCCTCTAGATCTTGGCTGTTGAGATCGCATTCTTCCCAAAGGGTTGGTCTTGTAGGAGACCTGGCGATCTCTGGCCTGATTAGGTCGACCTGAGCCGCTGGAGGTGGCTGGCGCGGCCCAACCTGGGTTACGAAAGGCCCTAAAGCGAGGCTGAAGCTGTCGGCGAAAAGGCTGTCTAATCCTCTGCTGAGGAAGGAAGCTGCTCTTTCCTCCCGTCGCATCAGATATGAGCTGATCCAACTTCTCGCCAAATAAATCGGCCGCTCTGATAGGGTAAGGACGTAAGTGATTTCTTTGAGGTTGAATCCGCTCGCCAAGTTCTCAACCACAAAGCTCTCCTGATAGCAATCGCATTAGCTGCAGCTAATGCCGCGCAATTTGCCGCATCCATAGAAGCGTTAATTAAAAAATCTCCTGCAAGAGCTATCTGATTGGAGATTTCCGTTACCTCAGACGGTACCTCTATACCGTGAAGGGCTTTATTTAGAGACTCCGACCAAGATATCATGGCCTTAGCAACCCAAGTCGCTGCAAAAGAAGGAGAGAGTGCAGAGCCTGATGCCTCAAACACTGAGCGGGCCAAACTTTCAACCAGACGATCCGTTGGATCCTTGATCGAGGAACCGTTAGGAAGGGAGAGAAGCGTTTTAGACGCTAAACGCGATACAGGAGGATCGACTGTAGGAGATTCTGCCCACACTTTCAGAAGTTCGGGAGCAAAAGGATATCTGGTATTAAGGGCCTTTTGTCCTGCAAAGCGCTTGTCCGGTTTTTCTCGGTGGCGCTGCACCAGCTCCTCAAACTCAGGATGAGCACCAAAAACCTTATGAGTTTGTCTGGCTCGTTTGAAAGACACCTTATGACCGGAGGCCAAGGTGGATTCATCGTCTATCCCCAGGGATTGATTGAAAGCTTCAATCAGACTGTCAATTGTCTCCTGACAATTCGGTGCCTCTAGATTGAGGGACCCTTCAGAATCGGAATCTGAATACTGATCACTTGCCCCCAAAGGAGAGGGAGAGCGAGAAACTGAGCTAAAGGATGCCGAGGCCCCGGACGGCATAGGCGACGCAGTATGGGTTCGCTTCCCATGCGTCTGCCTGGTAAGAGCGCGGCCCCTGCAGGCCGGAGGTTCCTGAGGCGTAGTCAAGCCGGGTGAACCACTGTCCCTGCTCCTATCGGGAGCTTGAAGGGACTCGATTGCTCTGGTTAATGACGCCACAGATTGAGAGAGAGACAAGGCCCATTCCGGAGGACCTGACGCACTAGGCTCGGTTATAGGTAAGGACTCCTGAGCCCGTTCGGAGTCACAGGCTTCGCAGACCCGATTAGTCTGGGCGTGCGGAAAAGGGGATCTACAGGCAATGCATGCAGTATAGAGCACCGTGTGGGTCTTAGCCCTTCTGGACATACTGGATCTGTCACAGATTTCCTCCTGTCAGAATAATTTGGATGTGGCGGTGCGGGTAGTAGCGGTGCGGAGCGCAGAAAAGCGGAGCAACCAGGCTGGAGGTAGTAGCACTTACCCCAGTCCTGTTCCCCGAACGTCCTTTAATGATTTTTCACCTCACTGCTGGACCGTGTGGCGTAAAAGGGAAGCTCCAGACTTCCAAAAAAACGCGCTCCCCTTTCAGGGAGGCGTTCCTAAATAGCCGAGCCCTAGGGGGAGGGGTCGCGGGGCGCGGCCTAGCGCCGGCCGAAACCGGGGACCCGATTTCCAGCCACGGCCTAGTCCTCGGCCGAAGCCGGGGGCTAAATTTCAGGCCGCGGCCTAGCGCTGGCCGAAGCCGCGGCCTAAATTTTCGGCGGCGGCCGCTCGGGATCAGGGGTTCGGGCCCGCCAGAAGTGCCGCTGCTGGGGGGAGGAGCCCGAGAACGCGCTCCTCTAAACGCCAAATTACCCCTCGCGTTGCCTGACCCTCGGCAAAAGCCGGGGGCTAGATTTCCGCCCGCGGCCTAGCGCCGCATGAAGCGAGGTAAATTTTTGGCGGCGGCCGCCCCTGTGTCGGAGAGCGGGCCGCCGGATACGGGGGGAGGGGTATGAGGAGCTCAGCCATGGACTTGCCCGCCTTTGCTTTGGACGCGCTGCTCCTGAAACCGCTTCTCCCTTTGCTCCAACTCTTCCACGACCGATGATCCTGGATTAAAGGTGGGTTCCCGGCCGTGATCCACTGGAGCATACGTAGGCTCTTTCCTCCCAAAAAGGTCCCAGCGTCTCTCAGCCGCAGTGGTTAGAGAGGGGCTTCACAGAAAAAAAGGGGTGAGGATGGTGCAGGCACCCTAACTCCATCACCCCTTCAGGGGTGAGGAGAGGGACCATCCGCCTCCTTGCAGCACCGCGGTCTTGCCTTGGTGGTGCAGTGGGGGCCGCACGGACTATTATCTGCCTCTGTACAGCCTAGGGTTTCAATACCTTAGGGTGGTCAGGGCTGAGTCCGGCATTCGTGTCCCACGTCGCGGGAGAGGATACGTGGAGGCTTTACTCCACGTGCTCGCCCGTTGATGGTTTGGGGAGATCGGACCCCTTCAAAAGGGTCCGTCGCCCCTGTCAAAACTTCGTGGGAAAGTAGAAAAAAAAAAAAAATGGTCTGGAAGAAACCAGACGTGTGCCTCCATCAGACACTAAGCATGAACTGGGTTTGTCTGCGGCCAGTGCTGAGGTGTATACGACGGAGGAGGAGCTAACCTTTTTTTATGTTTACTTAGTGTCAGCCTCCTAGCGGCAGTAGCATACACCCACAGTCCTGTGTCCCCCAATGAGACGAAGGAGAAAATAGCTGTATTCACTTCTAAAAATTGAAAAATATAAAAGTAATTGTTTGTTTTTTTATCCTGGCCCCTCACTGTCAATTATTGTGGACGTTCCCAGAATTCTCCCAATCCCAGATCCGGTAATGGCGCCACTCACTTCTGCAGCGCCATCTCCTTCTGCTGGTAAAGCTCGGTGAGAATCTCCACTTTCTGGCGCAGAGTTTTGCACTCATTGTCCAGTCGGGTCTTGTCGGACTGCAGGGAGCTGGTGTCGTGCTGAAGTTGCTTAATTTCCTCTGGAGACGAGAGAGAAGGGAACATTTCTACTACGAAAATAGTGAGGAAAAGACTGAAAGTCTCATGCGGAAAGACGCTGAAAAGAAAACCTTGTATGCTAAACTTAGCACCTTCCCGATAAGACGCAGAGATGTACGGATGGTAACATGTTGTCAGCCCCAGTGTGTGCTAGTGATGGTTGCCTCATAGATGACAACAAGATGGAAATCTTCTGGGGTCCCCAGACCCCTTACTGCATCTCATATATGATGCTTCGGCCCTTGGTGACTACATCAATTTCTACTTTCCCGTCTCACCTTCCAGATCGTGTCGTGAGGAGATCTCATCCGTCAGTTTTCGTTCATACAGATCTTTCTCCTCCTCGATAATTGATAGCGTGGTTTTTACCTAAGAGAGAAAGAAAAAGGACAAATGTCAGCGGTCAGAGGAGAAAGTCCCAGCTCATCAGCACGTGGCAGGATCTACTCATTAACCAGCGCTCAGCAGCCTCACCCGCGACACATCCATCATCTGCTTTATTTGCATCTTCATCTTTTCCTTGCGTTTCTCTGGAAGAAAAAAAAAAAAAGAAAACCCTGAGCTTATTGCAGCCATAAGAAACACAGCACATGTACATAACATCTATAACTAAATACACCCATCAGCCAGATTATTACCGCCTTTGGCTGCACATTGTGAGGCTCCCGTGTCCCGGCTCGTGTTCCTCACTGCAGCCCTCGGCGTTTCATGGCTGATCGATGTATTACATGTTACATATCTGCTGTAGTATTATCACCTGGGATTTCTCCGTTTTCCAGCTCCCCGTCCACCGCCGGCTGCCAGCTGCTGTCATCTCCGGTGTCCTCCTCCAGCTGCTTCAGCTGCACAATGCAGTTAGTCAGGACCTAAGGATATAAGGGGAGACCTAAGAATCTAGTATTGGAGCAGCGAGACTTTCTATGGCAACAGAACTTCATTTTTAACCTAAAAAAACAGTCACGGGGTGTTCGCTAATATACACTCCACTGATGGAGCCTTACTACTAAGGTGGGAACATGTTGGGAGGAATTTTTGTTTTTGGGGTCACCTAGATTAGTTCCACACCTGGGTACTGCCCTCGTCAAGGTGTGAGTCACATATGGGGCACGACATGGGCCTCCTCATGTCCGTTGCTTCATCTGATGCCCATGAGTCTCTACGGACCACCACATCCTTCGGTTTGGCTCGGGTGAGATCTTGGTCTTATTGGTCACTGATATACACTCCGCTTTCTCCTGCTTATGTGACCGGGTGAGTGAGGAGACATTGCATGGCTTCGGGCAGCTCTGCCTTTATGGTTGGTTTTACTTCTAGTTTATTGGATAACACACTGTGATTTTTTAAGGTTAAAAATGATAAGTTCTGTTTTACTAGAATCTCTACGTGCTATAAAACCGCAAGTATGTCTGGGAGTTGTGGTTCTGGCGCACATGGGTCTTTATCATTTTGATATACAAGATTGCCTCAGATGCCGCCTGGTAATAACTGTGGTGTGAATAGAGACGTGACCTCTCCTGTCCCTGATATTCTGCTCTCACCCATGCACATCATAGCCAATGTCATATTGTATGTATGCAGGAGGACGCCCTCACCAACATCGAGGGAACAGACCAAAAAAACATGGAAATACAAGAATGTAGTTACTCGTGAACTCTCAAAAGAAAAAAAAAAAAAAAAAAACAGCCGCTGCAGCTCAAAAGCCAAAGACACGGTGATGTGCAGATTCCCTGTGCTCTGCCCAATCCGCAGGTATGGCACTTTCACCCCCTAACTCCCCTGGACCACCAGGTACACTAACATTAACCCCCTCACTAACCTGGACCAACAAGTACACAGACATTACCCCATCCCTGCACTGGACCACCAGATCCAAAGTCATTAACCCCTTGACAGCTCTAGTACTCTAGGGATACAGACAATAACCCTATGATCCTAGACCTGGATGCTGTTTCCTACTATTTGCCTGGATGTTTTATAGATAATTTTTAGGTGCTGTATGTTACTGTGTTATTCACAACATTTCAAGTTGCTGATTTCTTGGGGTCTGACCACTGGAACCCCCATGGATCCTGCATACAGGGCTCGGAAATGCCTGAAATCAGCTGTGTGTAGCAGTCCCTTTATTTCCCCTCTATTTTCATACTTGGAGGTCACAGGCCGGCTAGCAAATTTTCCTACTTCTCGACATGTTCCAGAAGTGGCTAAGAAGCTCGTTGGCACGTGACCATAAAACCATGCAAATCACATATCTGTGCTCACATGACAAACACTTGAGTTGAACGTATAGGCGGATCTTGACATTGTCCATATTGCAAAGAAGAAAGGCAGAAATGTACGTTTAGTGCAAAAAAAACCAAAACACCCATTAAATATTTATGTATTCTGTATTGCCTGGCTTGGACGAATCGGTGCTCATGATCCGGTAGTCTAACAGGTAATACAGGAGGGAAGTCACAGCCAAATGGTCAAATGTAAGAGATGGAAAGAACCTAAAACATCAGATAAACCATTTTACCTCAATCTCGTTCTCTTTGTAGGCCAGAGCTTCCTCCAAATCCTTGTGAGATTTCTGCTGGAGACGGATCTGCTCGTCGAGCTCCCGCTGTCTCTCGCTCCATCCGTCCGCTTCCTGCAGGAGCTACAACAAAAAGAAAATCACATGTGAAGATGAATCGTAACATGCAGTGAATGGAAACCATCTGCCGGTGCCCGGAAGCAGCTGCACTAGTGTTATTTGCACAACTAAATAACATGGAGAAATAGTGGAAGGAGGTGACTTAGCGATAGGACACTAGTAAGGGGTTCAGTTCAGGTCGTACCTGCTCCTTCCTGTCCTTCAGCCGGGCATTCTCCTCTTGCAAAATACGGACATCATTTCGGACCTTCTGCTCTTTCATTTTTGCCTCGTTTAACGCAATCTGCAACTGAATCAAAAAAGAATAAAAGGGCAAAATGAGTGATAAAAAGAAAGAGAACTGCTAACATTTGTGGTTTGATAGGAACAGCTTCCCCCTCTGGCTCAGAGGAGCTAGCTCAACAAGGACACATGGAAAGGGCATGTTATGACAAGTCAATGTTTTAAGACATATGGATGATTAAAAAACAAAATCCTCAAACAAAGTGACAAATCCAGATCCTCTGGAATAAGAGGCTGAAATGCGTTACTGATGTGGCTGCAGCCGGCTGCTCGGCAGGTTTCATGCATGGCAGACAGGTATCTTATTAATTAGAAGTGCAATACCTGCCTGCAGAGCCCTCAATACCTGACAAGAGGCCACGTCAGTAGCGAATCTCACCTGATGCAAAAGTAAGAGGCGCTGGATAACCCTTTAATGAATTATTTCCATTCACGGGGGACACAGCTCACCTCGGGGGACTGAGCTTACCTCAGAGAGCTCCGCAGAGTTTGCACAAACTGATCTTTCAGCTGCTCTACAGATTTCTGCCCTTCGTAGATCTGCAAACAGACAGAATAGTTTTATTCAATCAATTCATATGACATGCTAATCTACAATTACGATAATTTCTGAAAAGGGAAGGCAGACATACATGTGAGTAAATATGCTGTATATATTAACAGATGAGTAACACATGGACAGATGTCTGTGATTAGATGTACATGCTTATCAACTCAGTACCCCGGCGGTATAGTTCAACAGATGTCAGCGCTGTCACTCCCAGAGGATGACGGGACTTTGTTGCGTCACGGGACCGCTGAAGTGAATGTCACGTTATCCACCATGAACATCAGTGCTGACCTCTCTGGAACAATACCAGTGTGGAAAGTAATGTTTTTTTATGGGGCCCTTAACTGATTAAGCAGGGGATGTCCATTACCAGACAACTCATTTAGAGGAGGTGTATGTATTCCCATTCATTCAAACCGTTCTTAAAGCGACACTCTGGAGTGCAGTCATGGTCTAAAACATTGTCAGTATACGGAGCTGACAAGTGAGGTTGGTAAAGTCGTTCATCCATTCTGAAGTATTGCAGAGGGTGAAGAGAGAGGAGCAGGGTAATGAAGGCTAGGGCAGAGGTAAGGATGTTAGTTTTTATGGTAAAATTTGAGCTAAAGACATTCATTAAAGAAGGTTTCTAGGTAAAAAAAAAAAATAAAAAAAAAATGGAAAGCTGCTAGAAGAGCACATAGCACCGTTCTGGGGCTGCCTTTTTATTTATGAAAGGAGTGTGCAATCTATTGCCAATAGTGCACAGAACCCTCATCGTTTTGATGAAGGGTCAAACTTTGTAGTAAAAAGTCAGGTCTGACCTTAAAGGTTGTGGGATCCCAGCATGGAGAGCAGGACTCCATATGCATCAGTGCCCCCCCACAGTGGGTTTCCAGCATGGAGAGCATGACCTCACATGCACCGCAGCCCCCCTCACAGTGGGATCCCAGCAAGGAGAGCAGAACCCCACATGCATCAGTGCCCCCTCACAGTGGGATCCCAGCATGGAGAGCAGGACCCCACATGCCTCTGCGGGCCCCCTCAAAAGTGGGATCCCAGCATAGAGAGCAGGACCCCACATGCCACCACAGCCCCCCTTCACAGTGGGATCCCAGCATGGAGAGCAGGACCCCACATGCCTCTGCGGCCCCTACTGCAGTGGAATCCCAGCATGGAGAGCAGGACTCCACATGCATCAGTGCCCCCCACAGTGGGTTCCCAGCATGGAGAGCAGGACCTCACATGCCACCGCAGCCCCCCTCACAGTGGGATCCCAGCACGGAGAGCAGAACCCCACATGCCTCTGTGGCCCCTCTAACAGTGGGATCCCAGCATGACCTCACATCCCTCCACAGCTCCTCTTGCAGTGGGATCCCAGTATAGAGAGCAGGACCCCCACATCCATTTGCAGCCCTCCTCGCAATGTTATAGTGAGATCTCGCTCATAGCTCTGACACAAATGATTAGCACACTCAGGAGGTCACCATTCAGTAACCGCTTAGTAAAGGACATGGCCACGCTGGGTTAATGAACAGAGTGGGATCTTGCACTTTCACTGTGATGGGGGGCTGCGGAGGGTTGTAGGATCTGGCTCTGCATGCTGGGATGCCACAATCCAGAAGTTCAGATCCCACTTTTGGGAGACATTAGGAACTGTCCCGCACATTTTTGTCATTTACTTGTATTTGGAAAGATCGTTCCTCCGAGTTAATAAACGCTGCAACTGTCTAACATACTTGATGTCTGAACGGTGGCCTGATATTTATCTACAAGCTCCGGTCCCAGCAGCTCCTCTTACCTTGTACGTGGGACCTAGTTTTCAGCATCGGCCTTGACCTGCGCTGTGTGTGAAGGGGGCTGGCCGACTGCTCAGTTCATTAGTTTAGCCAGACTCCTGCAATCAGGCAGCCCCCTCCATAAACCACACTAGTCACTTGCAGGGAGTGCTGCCGTGTGTCTAACACAAACCAGAAGAAAACATGCTTGTGGCCGACATCCCGGGCACCTTTCAAGCATGACATATTCCCTTCAAGAAGCCATGGAGTTACATGAAATAGTTCTGTTTGTCACACTAGGGGCGACCCCAGGAGATAAACGTCACGGCCGTCCCCTTCTCACCAGTTCCTGCTTTCTCTTGTTCTGTTCCTTCTGAGACTCCAACTCCTTAAGCAAGTTCCTCATTCGGGCATCTAACTGCTTGTTGTTGTTCTTCATCTCCTTAATCGTCGCCTGAAGGAAAGGAAAGCGGAAACCTTTATATCCTCTATTATAAATGTTTCTATATTCTCCTTCTGGAAATTAATTCATCAATGCACTGGTAACTTCAGTACTGAAACCATTAATTAATCCCCAACATCTACAAGTAAGAAACCTCAAATATTAAAGAAAAGTGAATGTTTGTCCTCGATCTACACTTGTAGAAATTAATGCATCAGTATAGTAAAAAGTAGTTAATCTTGAACGTGCAATCCCTTGATCGCCTATACAATACACTGCACTACCGTAGTATTGCAGTGTATTCTGTAATTTCTGGTCTTTCACAAAGCCTGGGGCCTTCATAACACATCAGCACCCTGAGATCAACTTGTGGAGACGCCAACAGAGTCAGAAGCGACTCACCACCCCTTCACTAACTTCCTAAATGCTGATGTCACGATTGACAGAGGCATCTAAGAGGTTATACTGTTGCAATCTGAGCTGGCCCCGACTGCAGCTGATACTCTGAGCCTGATCCACAGCAAGTCCGCACATCCACTGTACTGTAAATGTAAGGCAGATGTCACTAAAGAGGTTAAAAATTCTTACTGTTGCCACCCCTAGAGGAAGCAAACAGCTAAAAAAATATTTCTGCAGCCACCAATACAGGGAGCACACTGCAAAAAATATATATGTACTTCTGCAGCCTCCACTAGAGGGAGCACACTGCAAAAAAAAAATATTTCTGCAGCCTCCACTAGAGGGAGCACACTGCATATGATGTATACACTGATCCTAACAGTATAGCAGCACTATATAGGATTCCTTTAGCATTGGCTGTACCCAGTCAGGACTGTATTGCCTCTTTCCATTTACCTCTGACCACTTTAGACATATTAGGAAATGAATGAGCACAGAAAATGACAAGGGGTTAACAATGAGTCATTTTCTTTTACTAAAAGTCAAGTATTGCCCTCGTCGAAATCTAGGGATTTACCCATACCTTGAGAGCGGCGGCCTCTTCATGCAGGTGGTTGCTTTTCTTTTGGGTTGAGCCCTCAGCCTCCTTCACCTCTTTTATCTGCGGATTTACAAGTAACGAGTTAATTACTGCCAGATGACATCAAAGCTTCAAAGCATCCGTTCTCCCCAATTTACCTCTTTTTCAAACTCGGATATTTTTTCTAAAGCGTCACTTTTCTCTTTCATCAGCACCGCGATCTTCTCTGCAAGCTGCTTTTCATTCACTGGAAAGAAAAAAAAAAAAGTGTTGCTTCTTCTGGTCACGAAACAACGGGGAAGAAATGTCTGATGGGGCCCTTAAGTGAAAAGTAAAAAATGTGAAAACGGCTTTTTAATATCTCACTTCTGCATTGAGATATGATAACTTGAAGTTACAGGTCTGAAGCCTGAGACTGCACTACTGAGACAGCAAGTCCCCTTGTGTGATGTGGATTCCAATCCCGACTCATCAGGCAAGAAAAAGGAAAGTGGCTCCAAATAACCGTTTACACCCTCTCCACTGCGGCCGACAGAAGGGGATACTTTGTTATGAGAACACCTCAGTAGTGCAGCCTCAGGCTTCAGGCCTATAACTTCGAGTCATCGTACTGCAGCACTAAAATAAGATCATAACAAAAAGTTTTCACCATTTTTACTTTACACTAAAAGAGAATTTTATATTTTTTCATGGAGACTCACGATTCGTTATTACAATAAGTGCGATGCTAAAGAATATATACATCTGTTCACATTTCACAAATTCTAGATTTCTTCATGGCTGGAAAAAAAACAACATAAAAGTTCTCTCTAAAGGTAAGACGTGACTTAGCAGTTGGAAGCTGTGGTTTGGGTGGTGTAATTTTCAGTTGCACCCACATCAAAAACACGACAGCAACGAGTTACTCAGAGGAGAAGAAAATGAAGAGACAAGACGAGGAGTTTTTATCAACTATAACATCTTCTGCAGGACAACACCGCGCGCCCCCGCCTCACTGCCTGCAGGACAGCACCACTCGCCCCCGCCTCCCGGAGTCCTGCCTGCAGGACAACACCGCGCGCCCCCGCCTCCCTGCCTGCAGGACAGCACCGCGCCCCCGGCTCCCTGCCTGCAGGACAGCACCACTCGCCCCCACCTCCCGGAGTCCTGCATGCAGAACAGCACCACTCGCCCCCGCCTCCCGGAGTCCTGCCTGCAGAACAGCACCACTCGCCCCCGACTCCCGGAGTCCTGCCTGCAGGACAGCACCGCACGCCCCCGCCTCCCGGAGTCCTGCCTGCAGAAGAGCACCACTCGCCCCCGACTCCCGGAGTCCTGCCTGCAGGACAGCACCGCACGCCCCCGCCTCCCGGAGTCCTGCCTGCAGTGCAGCACCGCGCGCCCCCTGCCTGCAGGACAGCACCACTCGCCCCCGCCTCCCGGAGTCCTGCCTGCAGTACAGCACCGCACGCCCCCGCCTCCCGGAGTCCTGCCAGTCGGAGGGCTGGGACTCTCTTGCTTGACTGACAATTTGTACCAGTGGCATTGTCAGACCTCTGGCCTGAACGGTAAGCTCTCCAATGAAGCAGTTTTACCTCTGCAGCATCAGAGAAGTGCAGAGGCATTAAAGCAATCTGGCCAGGTTAAGAGTTGCACTTACAAGCTCTATAGCCAAGCTTGTAAGCGCTGTACTCCTTGCCTAGGACTTTTAATAAAAGTAAATTGCAAAGTTGCTTGTTTTAACAACAACTTTACATTTTCAACCAACAATGCTGATGACATTAACCCTTTAAAAGCGAGTGTCCATGTGGTTAAAGCGCCAAATCTTTTCAGAGACAAAGTTAAAGGGGTACTCCCTACTCCAGAATCCAATCCCAATATGAAGTAGGTGTAATAATAATATTATTAGTAGTAAATACCTCCAATTACAAAAGTAGTATAGTTCTTCTATTAGCTATGTCGCTTACTCCATGTTCAGGGCATTGCAGTAGCTGATGTATCCATGGTTATGGCCACTGATATAGTGATTGTTAGCTGTTAATGGATACAGCTACTGCAATGCCTGGCGCATGGGGTAAGCGACATAGCTAATCAGAAGAACTATACTACTTTTCTAAATGGAGGCATTTCCTCAAATTATTATTATTACTACTACTACTACTTATTGGGTAGGATTCTGGAGATGGAAATACCCTTTAAAATATGTTTCCCAAGCTTTTTTTTTTTAAACAAACAAAAAAAAGCTCAGGCCGCTACAATGATGCTGTAAACTAAAAAGTCTGTACAACTTAAAATATAAGAAAGGAAGAAGCCAAAACTCCGGCAGAAATAATAAGGTTGCTTTTAAATCTTGCTCGGTCATAGTAAGAGGTTTTGCTGATGCCGCGTTGTAATGATTCACACACGAAATCTAAAGAATCAGGAAAACTTACCTTGATACATTCTGCTCTTCACCTGCAAGAGAACAGATCACATGTGTTACTACAATGTCCCCCTGACACGAGCATCTACAAAAGGTCAGGACTGCGGGGGTGGCCGGGGAGTGAAAGGGACACTTGCCAAGTCAGATTATCGGACAGCTAAGAAAAGCTTCCAGCTTAATGCGATGTGTACGAGGTCGCGCTGCTGCTGCCGCCATTAGCAGGACATAAAGGGGCATTCCCATCCCCAGGATATGCAATTACTTTGGGACCCTCGAATTTCAGGAGAATTGGGGGGGGGGTCTTGTGATCCTTGCTCACTGATTCAGAGCATGGTAATGCGGCAAGCAGCTGGGCGTGAATCAGGGTCCCGGTCTCCCAACAGGTGAGGGACGAATGGGAGAATGAGGGTATTGAGACCCCGACTTTTTTTTATCAAAATCAATGGGGGGGGGGGGTTTACAGAAAGTGTGGAGCGCTCCCACCTTGCCTCTGCCATTAACAGAGAAGTGACTGCTCTAAATAGGGGGTCACAGGACCTCCAGAGACAACGCCTTGTGAGAGAACTCACCGAGAGACACGTTCTCCAGAAGAAAATCAAGAAAGAAACGAGTCCCACTAAGAAGGCGATGATGACCGGCTCCCAGTCTATGCCATGGAAATCAGGCCCAGGCTGGAAATCTTCAGGCAGAGCAGACACCAGCTGTAACGTCAACAGATGCACGTAAGAATGTCAATCTTCATAGAAAATGTTAGAACACATGGACGGTAACAGCGCCACCTCTGTAATCTCTGTGTACTGCATTCTACAAGTCCGTGGTCTCCAACCTGCAATCGACACTCGGGAGCTAAACCAGTGTTTCGCAAACTCCAGTCCTCAGGGGTCTCCCAACAGATCACATTTTCAGGATTGCCTTAGTATTGCACAGGTGAGAGATCCTGTGGAAATTTCTGATTCTTTGATAACAATTTTCATCAAGTGTGCAATACCAAGGAACTCCTGAAAACATCAGATGCTGGGGGTTCCTGAGGACTGGAGTTTGCGAAACACTGGTTTAAACCACCCGACATGGAGATGTGACCTTTCCTATGTGACAGAAGCAGCCCGACAACCTGTCTAGTCTCCAAGATGCCAACTTTCATCACTCGGGAGGAGAACCAAGTTACATATTTTATTTTTTATAAGGAATTGTTTAACAGTCCTTGCACCTACTGGATCTCTGCTGGGACAATCGGTACATACGGAGCTTTAGAAATCGAATCATGACGTTGATACCTCACATTTTAAGGAAACTGCAAAATCACTGATGCTCAATGTACAATCTCCTCCAAAATGACTATCTCAGCCATTACCTCTGCTGCAGACGCCGGCAATATGGGCTGGAGTCAGTATCAGGGGCAATGAGGGGTATCAGACGATCTGTACAGAATGCACTGAAGGATCAGTAATGCTAATAACGTGGAGCTTCACAAGCTTACTCCGAACATTTAGGGTGAGACCACGCGGGCGGGAGGGCGGCTGCCCACAGATGACATGGCGCCCGTTAGCCACTGCGGTTTGGTGAGAGTTTAGGCAGCAGTCACCCCATGTGGCAGCACCTTCATACTGCGTAAGATGTCGAATATAACACTTTTATGTCACCACTTTTCCTACTGTCTAAGAAAAATATTTTGAAAACATCTCAGGATGGTGTAGAAAACACTCAGCGATTCTTTGCAGCACCTGGTCTCTTTCCGACAGGACATTGCTTGCTTCCCCACCAGCATCTAAGTCTGAACATGAGCGGTTGTGGATCGGAGAGGTAAATATGACTTTTTTGGCAATTTGTTTAAAATATTTTTTTTTTCTCCCCTGGATAATCCCTTTAAAACACATAAAGTGAAGGTAATATCAGAAAATTAGCTTTGTTTCAATTATGTGTGTCTATTTTGTGGGAGGTTTTTTTTTTTATAATTATACTAACAAATAATCCTGCAATCTTTCAGATTTCCCTATCACTAAGCCTGATACTTCTCATAATCATCCCCCTCTCGGCACAGCACACTGAGCGTGCCCACAGCACATGGAGCGTGCCCACATAATCAACCCCCTCTCTGCACAGCACACTGAGCGTGCCCACATCACACTGAGCATGCCCACATAATCATCCCCCTCTCTGCACAGCGCACTGAGCGTGCCCACATCACACTGAGCGTGCCCACATAATCATCCCCCTCTCTGCACAGCGCACTGAGCATGCCCACAGCACACTGAGCGTGCCCACATAATCATCCCCCTCTCTGCACAGCGCACTGAGCATGCCCACAGCACACTGAGCGTGCCCACATAATCATCCCCCTCTCTGCACAGCGCACTGAGCATGCCCACAGCGCACTGAGCGTGCCCACATAAACATCCCCCTCTCTGCACAGCGCACTGAGCATGCCCACAGCACACTGAGCGTGCCCACATAATCATCCCCCTCTCTGCACAGCACACTGAGCGTGCCCACATAAATCATCCCCCTCTCTGCACAGCACACTGAGCGTGCCCACATCACACTGAGCATGCCCACATAATCATCCCCCTCTCTGCACAGCGCACTGAGCATGCCCACAGCACACTGAGCGTGCCCACATAATCAACCCCCTCTCTGCACAGCGCACTGAGCATGCCCACAGCACACTGAGCGTGCCCACATAATCATCCCCCTCTCTGCACAGCGCACTGAGCATGCCCACAGCGCACTGAGCGTGCCCACATAAACATCCCCCTCTGCACAGCGCACTGAGCATGCCCACAGCACACCGAGCCTGCCCACAGCACACCGAGCCTGCCCACAGCACACCGAGCCTGCCCACAGCATACAGAAGTCATAGACTTCAGATGGGTCATCCAATGAAAACAAATGATCACTCAGATGGCGCCCAACTTCTGATACCTGCACCAATTGGCGAATTTTTATACCTGGTCATGAAATGGAGCGGCAGGTTGGATGTCCGACCGCAGCACCATTCATTCTTATTTATTCCCACAGGGAATAAACAGAGCGGAGGTCGGTGATGCGCAAGGTCGCTTTCCAATAGGGATAAAAGTTCTTTATTCTGCCGATCGGTGCAGGTACCAGCAGCCGGACCTCCACCCACCGATAAATTATCCCCTAGTCTGCAGATATGTGATGATTTGTTTTCCCCAGAAAACCATTTTAAAACAAAGAAAAAAAATACAAAATAACATGAAATCACTATTTGTGATGAGCGAACGTGCTTAGATAAGGAGTTACCTGATCATGAAAACCAAAAGGAATAGACGTTTCTTATCAATCAGTATCCTGGATTGAACCCTGGTTGGCACTGATTATTACTCTAGACTATTTTTAGAAGATTGTTTTATGAGTAATATACTTTTAAGTGAATGAATAAAAGTTAGATTTTAGGGGACTATTCCTTTTGGCTTTCATGTGATCGAGGCCCTGCCGTTATTTACTTTTTTGCTTTTTTTCTGAGGTTACCTGAGCATGCTCGTGTGCTAGCAGACTGTCTATGGCGTGCCCGAAAAATATGTTTGAGTAACCGCAGCTGTTCGATAGGTACCTGTCAACCCCTACATGTGTTGCGCCTGTCGAACAGACACGAGACATGCAGCCGCGGGGACTCGAACATATTATTCGATCACGCCGAAGACACTCGGTTAGCACCCGAGCATGCTCAGATAACGCCTCCTCCGAGCACGCTCGCGCACCACTATGTGACCCATCACCTTTAAATAAACATGGAGATCGGCTTCTCTTTACTTTGCACTAAAGTCTACACTATGCCTCTGGTTGAACTTTGGAGCAAACCATATACGACAACCTTCCCTGCTCCACCGAAGTGGTGACAGCATCATGCTGTATTCAGAAGTTATAGTAGAAGGTGAACCAAAACATTTTAGCCAAATTCTGGCTAAAATTACACCATGACACAACTAGGACTCCTCTGCGTCGCCATGTGGTATGAGGTGGTCTGCAACTTGCGGCTGCATTGCAGTCGGCCCCATATCCCCTCTTACATGGCTGCGTTTTGTCGAATCGCCCCATATAAATCCAGTATGGAACAGACGTACTGACCTGGTGAATTCGAGAGAGCAGGAGGGCGTATATTGTAGGGAGGGTCCCCAGGACACCCATATCTGACCCCATGTCCAGTGATGGGGAAAAGGTGGATGACGCAGCATCTTCTTGTTCCAGCTCATCCATGATAGGATGGGTCAGCAGAAAGTTCAGACCTGGTGGTGGTGGTCACCGCGGACCAATGTGATGTCATTAACATGGAGAGGATGGGGGCCCCCTGTTCAGCCATACCAGCAGCCATGACTTGTACACAGGACGTCCGCACCTACGTCATTGTCTACACATTAAGTCACTAAAGTGTAAGAATGCACTAAAATCAAATCTATATAAACAACCTCAATTCCAAAAAAGTTGGGACGCTGCATAAAATGTAAAGAAAAATATGATGCGGAAACTGAGAACAGATCAGAGGGGGAACGTCGGATATTTCTCATTTTGAAATTTTTTTTACGTATTTAGAAACTGATGGCAGAGAAACGTCTCAAAAAGTTGTGCCCGAGTTGTGTCCACCATTGTGAAAAGTCCCCTCTACTGTATAAAAAAAGTCTGTAAATGTCGGGGAAGTGAGGAGACAAATGCTGGAGCTTTAGGAGAGGAAGGTTGTCCCTATCTTGTCTTATGTAGGATTCTCACAGCTCCACAGTCCGGGAACTTTGGTACATTATGAAAAGAAAAATCCGGCAAATGTTTTCTATTGGTGCAGGGTCCGGACTGCTGGTAAATCACCCAATCTCTTCTTCTGTTGAGTCAAGCTGTTGTGATGGAAGCAGTATGGAGTTTACCATTGTCCTGCTGAAGTATGAAAGTTCTTCCCTGAAATAGACGTTGTCTGGATATAGCAGATGTTGCTCCAACACCTCTATTCAATGCTCAAAAGTGATGGCGCCTCTGCCATGGGCACTAATGCAGCCCCAACCATCAGAGATGCAGACGTGCGCACTGATAAGCTGGACGGTCCCTCTCCTCGGTAACGAGCTGGACGGTCCCTCTCCTCGGTAACGAGCTGGACGGTCCCTCTCCTCGGTAACGAGCTGGACGGTCCCTCTCCTCCAGAACGAGCTGGACGGTCCCTCTCCTCCAGAACGAGCTCGACGGTCCCTCTCCTCCAGAACGAGCTCGACGGTCCCTCTCCTCCAGAACGAGCTCGACGGTCCCTCTCCTCCAGAACGAGCTCGACGGTCCCTCTCCTCCAGAACGAGCTGGACGGTCCCTCTCCTCCAGAACGAGCTGGACGGTCCCTCTCCTCCAGAACGAGCTGGACGGTCCCTCTCCTCCAGAACGAGCTGGACGGTCCCTCTCCTCCAGAACGAGCTGGACGGTCCCTCTCCTCCAGAACGAGCTGGACGGTCCCTCTCCTCCAGAA
>JARQOD010000005.1:534663460-534723618 GCA_033576555.1 Oophaga sylvatica | reverse complement strand
TGCAACATAATGGACGCGACAACTGTTGTGATGTGACCCCATGGACCAGAACCCATAAAACCAATACAAATTCCAGAACAGAACCCTAAAACAAATGTATACCCCAGACCTCTAATACTATGCAGTCCTCTGATCAGACCCCTAAACAAATACAGACCCTAAATAGTCACTTTACTTCCTAAACTAATACAGACCCCTAAATAAAAAAGAATTCTAACTAGAAAGACCCTCTAAATAAATGCAAACAGAAGACAAAACCCTCTAAATAAAGCCCAGAGCAGACCCTCAAAACTAGTACAGATCCAGAGCAAACCCCTTAAACTAATACAGAACCAGACTGGACCCCCATAAAGTCATACAGACCCAAGACTCCTTAAACTAATACAGACCGAGGTCCAGACCCCCTAAACAAATGCAGATTCAGGACCAGACCCCTAAACTAATACAGACCTCACAGCCCCTAAACTAATACAGACCCAGCGCAGACCCCTTAAACTAAAAAAGACCCAGTACTAGACCCTTTAAACTAATGCAGAACCTAGAGTCCCTATATTAATATGGACCCCAGAGACGCTAAAAGTAATACAGACCCAGAGCAGACCCCCCAAACTAAAACAGATCCCAGAGCCCCTAAACTAATACAGACCCCCTAAACAAGTAAATACCCAGTTCTAGACCCCTTAAACTAATACAGACCCAGAGAAGACCCCCCTAAACTAATACAGACCACTTAAACTAGTTCAGGCTTTGAAAACAAATATGAAACCTCAGCTCCCCTAAATAAACGCAGACCCTCACAACTGAATACAAAAACCAGACTCGACGCCCCTTGTTCCTGCACTCCCGGGTACCACCACAGTCAGCTCTTGTGCTTAGTGACGTCTGTGGTGACAGGAATGAGAATTTATTCAGAATGCATCATCTGGTGGTGGACTCGTCCAGATCTCTCCCCCTTTTTTTTTTTTAGGAAGTACGCTATTACTTGTGGAGCTGCGCCTTCATCAATATGGAGCACCATTATGCCACAAAAGCGCAATTATTCAATTAGTAAGTCTACCCCCCATATGTCCTTCACCACACTGAGTTCACCCTCAGCCAAGGACTCTGCATGTAAGGCAGCTCAGTCAGACATTCCTTTACAATCAGGAACCAAGGACAGGCTTCATCTTCTAACTAGGCCTCGTTTCCATGGAAATCACTAATAAGCCAAAAAGAACTGCACGGTTATAACAGATGTTTACTTACACTTCCTGCCCAGAGGTACGCCGATCTCCCCATTAACATGTAGTAAACATATATTATTTCATCCTTTTTAATATTCACAAAACGACAGTCCGGCCCCGTGAAATCTTGTATGGCTTTACCCCTGCACATTAATTCTGAGGAGAGAGAGGAAAAGAATAGACATAAATAATATGAATGGGTGTATATACACCACACACAAATATATATATATATATATATTATATATATATACACACACACACACTTATATATTATATATATATATATATATATATATATATATAAAATCATTATAATAAGTAAATAATATTCATTATAAAAAATATATTTATTATAGGAAACTATTATTTGATCCCTTGCTGATTTTGTAAGTTTGCCCACTGACAAAGACATGAACAGTCTATAATTTTAAGGGTAGGTTAATTTTAAAATGGAGAGATAGAATATCAAAAATAAAATCCAGAAAATCACATTGTATAAATTATATAAATGTATTTGCATTTTGCAGTGAGAAATAAGTATTTGATCCCCTAACAACCATTAAGAGTTCAGGCTCCCACAGACCAGTTAGACTCCTAATCAACTCGTTACCTGCATTAAAGACAGCGGTCTTACATAGTCACCTTTATAAAAGACTCCTGTCCACAGACTCAATTAATCAGTCGGACTCCAACCTCTACAACATGGGCAAGACCAAAGAGCTTTATAAGGATGTCAGGGACAAGATCATAGACCTGCACAAACCTGGAATGAGCGACAAAACCATAAGTAAGACGCTGGGTGAGAAGGAGACAACTGTTGGTGTAATAATAAGAAAATAGAAGAAATACAAAATGACTGCCAATTGACATTGATCTGTGGTACCAAAATCTCACCTCCTGGGGTATCCTTGATCATGAGGAAGGTGAGAAATCAGCCTAAAACTACATGGGGGGAACTTGTTAATGATCTCAAGGCAGTTGGGACCACGAAAACCATTGGTAACACATTACACCGTAAAGGTTAAAAATCCTGCAGTGCCGCAAGGTCTCCTGCTCAAGAAGGCTCATGTGCAGGCACGTCTGAAGTTTGCCAATGAACACCTGGATGATTCTGTGAGTGATTGGGAGAAGGTGGTGTGGTCAGATGAGACAAAAATTGAGGTCTTTGGCATTAGCTCAACTCGCTGTGTTTGGAGGAAGAGAAATGCTGCCTATGACCCAAAGATCACCATCCCCACTGTCAAGCATGGAGGTGGAAACATTATGTTTTGGGGGTGTTTCTCTGCTAAGGGCACAGGACTACTTCACCGCATCAATGGGAGAATGGATGGAGCCATGTACCGCAAAATCCTGAGCGACAACCTCCTTCCCTCCGCCAGGACATTAAAAATGAGTCGTGACTGGGTCTTCCAGCAAGACAATGACCTAAAACATACAGCCAAGGCAACAAAGGAGTGGCTCAAAAAGAAGTGCATTAAGGTCATGGAGTGGCCTAGCTAATCTCCAGACCGTAACCCCATAGAAAACTTATGGAGGGAGTTGAAGCTCCGAGTTGCCAAGTGACAGCCGCAAAATCCTAATGATTTAGAGATGATCTGCAAAGAGGAGTGGAGCAAAATTCCTCCTGACATGTGCGCAAACCTCATCATCAACTACAAGAAACGTCTGACTGCTGTGCTTGCCAACAAGGGTTTTGCCACCAAGTATTAAGTCTTGTTTGCCAGAGGGATCAAATACTTATTTCTCACTGCAAAATGCAAATGTATATAATTTATACAATGTGATTTTCTGGATTTTATTTTTGATATTCTGTCTCCCAATGTTAAAATTAACCTACCCTTAAAATTATAGACTGTTCATGTCTTTGTCACAGGGCAAACGTACAAAATCAGCAAGGGATCAAATAATAATTTCCTTCACTGATACATATATAGATATATAGACACACACTTCTGTGAGCAAAGTAATACTTTTAGGGTATGGTTCCACGTTCCGGAACCAATGCGCTTTGGACGGAGTGGAAACCCCGCTCCGCCCAAAGCCCCGCCCCCTTCTGAACGCGCGGTGTTCAATAAACACATCCAGAAACACCGCACCGCTACATAGGACTGTGCTATTTACCTTGCGGTGGCGCGCCGGCGCTCCGTCGCCACAAGGTGAGTAGACCTGCTGCGATCTGAAAAGACGCGCCGCATGTCCGGTTTAGCGGGTGTGTCCCCTCCACTATGCAGGAACATCTGGCCGCTGCGGATTAAACGCTGCGGTAGGAAGCAGCGTTCAATCCGCAGCTAATCCGGATGGTTTCCGCTACGTGGAAACATACTCTTAGTATTAGCATCCCTATAATGACTTCACAATAGCCACTGATACCCATTTGTCTCTTATGCATTAGACACCCACTTGTAGAGTAGGGGCTTATACACTCAACCATATTATATGGAGCCCATATTAGGGGTCTGTTCCGGAATCTGTATTGGTTTTATGGGAGTGGAGGAGTCATCCACTCACTGCCGTCTTTTATTCCCCATTGACTTGCATTGAGGTCGGGTTTCAACTTTTTTGCCGCTAGTCGGACCAATTTCGTCCGACTCGACTTTTGGTGAAGTCGGGTGGTTCGAAACCACCCGACCAAAGTCGCTCAACTCTATTGCCTACTATTTCAAAATACGGATATGTAAGGACTCGGCATGCGGCCATAGAGAAAAACTGCTGTGTCTATGGTCATGTAGACCTTTAACGTATGAGGGTCCTAGAAGCAGAGCTCAAAACCCCACCAAAATAGTATGAGTAGCCTAACCAACAATGTTAAATACTCAGAGAAACTCTTTAAAGAGGACTTTTCAAAAATATGTACGTTTTAATGGTGTAAATGCCTCTGTTCTCCGGAATCCGGCGTTGTGTTTCTTTTGTTCCCGCGCCTCTCCATTCCTGAGATATGGCCCCTTCTTCTTTGTGTGTTAATCTACTATTTTAAGCCAAAGGGGTGCAGTCTTCCACAAGGCGCCAATGATGACCACACCCAGTTGGCTAAAAATACTAGATTGACGCACAGGGAAGAGGAGGGGCTATAACTCAGGAATGGAGAAGTGCAGGAACAAAAGAAAAACAATGCCGGATCCAGGAGAACAGCGGCATTTACACTAGATAAAAATGTACATATTTGTAGCAAGTGACAGGTCCTCATTACATTAGAGGAGACATCAGATGGGGAGTAAAGGACGTAAATCTTATTTACAACACTAGGGAAAAAAATCCACAATTGTTTCTTATACTGACAAGTTTACCCTATGGTGCTGGTGGAAATTATACACACAGACAGGATGACTAGAGGAAATGACGCTTATCTTCATTGCGCACTTTGTCAGCGGCGTTATCCCTGTACACAGAATAACTACGTGCAATAGTAATTTCCAGAGGAATGTGAACATGGAGGTCAATGTCACTAAAAGAACTTTCATTCCTTGCAAAGACAAGCAAGCAGCAAGTCCATGGTCGGACCCTTACCTATCCCACTGCATCGTGCAAGCACCACCCTCCCCTTCCTGTAATGTCTAACCTGCCAAAAATAATATCCTGGTGACAATATCATTTTGCTCAACTGCCATCGCTAAGCATGAAGCATCGCAGTTGGCCACGACTAGCCGCCCTGGTGGTACAACAACAGGACTTTGGCGCTGTGGTCGTGTTACGTCACGATGGAGGCCACATCTTTCCATTGCAATTTTCACGCAAAGTGGCAGGGGAAGGAAAAAAAATGTTCTGAGCTTATCAGCGCAGGGCAACTTTTCGGGATTTTCCTCTTCTCCAAAAGCACTTTCATAAATAGAGTCGACGATAAACCTCTTTATCTGGAGGTTCACGGCTGCTATGGGGTCACATCAATATTTGTACTGCTGCGTATGAAATGCAGCAAGTTATCTGCACATTTTATGAGTTTGTTCCGGAAAATTAATATATGTTGTAACCGTCTCCGATTTGGGAGGGTGGGGAGTGGGAGTCACGGTCTTGCATAATTATACAAACAGGATCAGGGGCGGACACACCATTGGTGCAACCTGGGCAACTACACGGGGGCCCAAGAGTTTAGGGAGCCCACTTAATCCTCCAAAACAGCACAAAGCTTCTGTCACAGACACATTATTGGACTGTAATGTTGCTGCAAAGGGGTCCCCCCAGTCTGTACGAGCCCCTAAACAGGCCTCACAAATGTCAGGATTTGCAGGACTCCGGTCCAGCAGCCATGCAAGTATTCCGTGGCCAAGTGTCCTACGAACCTCGGCCTACCCGCGGCATCCGTGGTACCTGTTCTGATTAGTAAGCCAGCTGACATCGCTGTTTAGTAACGTCGCGCCGGCCCTACAAATCAGAAGAGGAGCTGAGGATATAGGAAGCTGCCAGCGCTCGTATCTGGTGGCCTCACACCGACGAGGGTCTTGCAAATCTCTTTGCTCAACTCCATCTTCCAGGTATTTCAGCTTAATTCATTATTTGTGACTTTTCAAAATGTTGCATAAGTTTTGCGCATTTCTACTCCAACGCAAAATATTTTTCATTTTTCTTACTTTTTGCAGTTGAGAATTTGGGTAGGATTGTGCAACTTATGACTCCAAAAGGAAAAAAAAAACAAAATAGTGAGCGGGAAAAAAAAAAAGAATATTTGAATATATGTAAAATTCAAACACCGATTGATGAATTTGGTGCAAAAATCCACGAGCGCAAAAGGAAAAACAAGACAAATGAAAACAAGAAACCAGCAAATG
This sequence comes from Oophaga sylvatica, assembly GCA_033576555.1. Taxonomy (NCBI): domain Eukaryota; kingdom Metazoa; phylum Chordata; class Amphibia; order Anura; family Dendrobatidae; genus Oophaga; species Oophaga sylvatica. The sequence goes on along the minus strand of JARQOD010000005.1, from coordinate 534,717,632 downwards.
ATGAGTCACCAAGATATACTACAAATGCGCTTGTTTTGTCGCCATGGATGCTCCGCTTATCGACATGCGGCTTCATTATCAGAAGTAATATTCATCTCTGATGATCTTAAAGGAGAACTGCTCCAAATTAGCAACAAAGTAACTGGAGTGATAAGTGGAGAAGTCATCCAATGCAACAGTGTCCAAGTGTTATCTCAGTCCAAGTGTGCCAGGTGTGATAGCTGCAGTAATAAAAGTGCAGCACAACAATGGCACGAGTCTCAGGGCTGAGCCATCAGGGGGGTGTTTTGGGTGGGGGTTGCTGGTGCCCCTCTCCACACCCCTCTAGACCCTCAGCTCCCCCTCCCCTTCCCCCCAGAGATACAATGTAACGATTCCCTGCTACTCACTGCTACATTCTGGGTCTGCGCAGCGCTTCCTCTCCGAGAACCTCCTGTCCGGGGCTGCGCTGCTGCTGAGAAGGGGCTGCCACAACAGGACCAGGAGGTAGATGTGGGCTCTGGCTGCAGCCATGTCAGCAGCAGGGTGGCAGTGTCCTGTACATGGAGGGGAAAGGAGGAGAGAGCATGAGCAGAGAGAGGCAGACACGTCAGCAGGAGACAGCAAGGCAAGGAGGTGGAGGAGGAGACTGCTGGAGAGAGAGGGCAGGAGCCAGGAAGAGCTGGGAGCTGCGTGCAAGCTGCTGCAGAACTACAAGGCTCAGCATGCTGGAGGTGGAGAACTAGAAAACCCAGCATGCTCTACACAACCTCTACTTGTAAAAGTGTATTATTGGCAGGGAATAGTGGGAGCTTTATGTTCAGTGAGGACACTTATGGGGTTGTAGAACTAGAAGTGCCAGCATGCTCCATCCAGTACTGCATGCTGGAGGTGGAGAACTAGAAAACCAAGCATGCTCTACGCAACCTGTACTTGTAAAAGTGTATTATTGGCAGGGAATAGTGGGAGCTTTATGTTCAGTGAGGACACTTATGGGGTTGTAGAACTAGAAGTGCCAGCATGCTCCATCCAGTACTGCATGCTGGAGGTGGAGAACTAGAAAACCCAGCATGCTCTACGCAACCTGTACTTGTAAAAGTGTATTATTGGCAGGGAATAGTGGGAGCTTTATGTTCAGTGAGGACACTTATGGGGTTGTAGAACTAGAAGTGCCAGCATGCTCCATCCAGTACTGCATGCTGGAGGTGGAGAACTAGAAAACCCAGCATGCTCTACACAACCTCTACTTGTAAAAGTGTATTATTGGCAGGGAATAGTGGGAGCTTTATGTGCAGTGATGACACTTATGGGGTTGTAGAACTAGAAGTGCCAGCATGCTTCATCCAGTACTGCATGCTGGAGATGGAGAACTACAAATCCCAGCATGCTGTACTACCTCAGGTGTTTGTAAAAGTTTATTATTATTGGCAGGGAATAATTGAAGCTTTTTGTGCGGTGGTGACACTTATGGGGTTGTAGAACTAAAAGTCTCAGCATGTTCCATTTCTAGAACTGAGAGAACATGCTGAATATGTGCAGTGACCACTAGCTGTAGAACTAGAAGTCCCAGGAGGCTACATCTGTAGTACTGCAAATCTTAGTGACTATGCTGGATGTGTGTAATGGCGACTAGCTGTAGAACTAGAAGTCCCAGCATGCTCTATTAACATAATTTTAAAGTATTTCTAAAGTGTATTATTGGCAGGGAATAGTCAGAGTGATGACTCATAGGAGGTTGAAGAACTAGAAGTCCCAGCTTTCTACCATATACATGTCTTGTAGAAAAACAGTAGTGATAGGCCGAGTAAGATAGAGCGTCCTGCACTGATGACTGGTTGTAGGACTATAAGTTCCAGCATGTCCGGCAGCTGCATGCCTTTCAGTACTACAAGTATTAGTGTGTATGATGGAGCCTGATGTTTAGTGATACCTTTTATTATGACGCTGCACGTATTGTGGAACTAGAAGTCCCAGATTGGGCATTTTCTTGCAATACTACTGGAGTCAGCAGGGCATGTCGGATGCTAGGGGCGCAGTAATTAGTCTTCTCATGGTGCAAATGTAGAACTAGAAGTCACACCATGAACTACCAGCTGTAATGGAGCCTCTTGCTTAGAGCTTATTCGTATGTGAAAGTGTTGTAGAACTAGAAGTCCCAGCATATCCTATCATCTATTATTGCAGGGAATACCAGAGTTGTTTTGAGGAGGGGGGTTGACAAACTCTAAGACCCAAGCATGGCCCTCCAGTTCTAATTCTGCCAGATCCGACAGGTCTTACTGAGCTCTTATGGAACTTGGGCTGTAGAACTAGAAGTCCCAGAATATCAGCTCAACGGGTCATTCACTGTGATCACCTATCTCCGAACATGCATGATCAGATCAGCTGAGCATCCATGATTATTTCAATGGGAGAGGAGAGACAAGCCGCTGCCGATCTCTTTGGAAGCAGGGCTGTGGAGTCGGTAAGCCAAACCACCGACTCCAACTCCGACTCTGACTCCTCAATTTCCATGAGACCGACTCCGACTCCACCAAAATAGCTACAAATCCGACTCCACAGTCCTGTGGAAGCCTCTTATCTCCCTGCAGGAAAAAAAAAAAAAAAAACATTCTCCATCTTTCTCCCAGCAATTATATGGAGAAATATGCGATCAATCCAAAGCGAAATCTGCAACATCTCTACTCAAATTCGCTGCAGATGTTCCTTGTGTAGAATTCCCTTTTATATGTCACTCCTCGGATCAGAGGGGACAGAGGGAGGAGTGTACCTTTCTGTACTGTGTGAACGCATGGAAAAAATACAGCAAAGTAAGACGCTTCCAAAAAAAGAAGTGATGAGTTTATTTTTATCAGTTAAAATACAAAGTGAATGAACAGAGAAATCTAAATCCTGTCAATATTTGGTGACCGCTGGTCGCCTTCGTCAGTTCTTCTACATACAGTCATGGCCAAAAGTTTTGAGAATGACACAAATATTATAAAAATATTTAGACTTGAGACTTTTTCTATCTACTGGCTAACACGGTACGAAGATACACATCTTTCCTATAACAAATATTATATTTTCACATGATCTGCTGCCCTCTGGTTTTTATGTGTGTTTGACAGATGTTTTTATCACAGACAGAAATATAATAATTGCAAACATATGAGTAACAAAAGCTTATATTGACAGTTAGAATGAGTTAATGCAGCAAGTCAATATTTGCAGTGTTGACCCTTCTTCTTCAGGACCTCTGCAATTCTCCCTGGCATGCTCTCAATCAACTTCTGGACCAAATCCTGACTGATAGCAGTCCATTCTTGCACAATCAATGCTTTCATTTTGTCAGAATTTTTAGGTTTTTGTTTGTCCACCCGTCTCTTGATGATTGACCACAAGTTCTCAATGGGATTAAGATCTGGGGAGTTTCCAGGCCATGGACCCAAAATCTCTATGTTTTGTTCCCTGAGCCATTTAGTTATCACCTTTGCTTTATGGCAAGGTGCTCCATCATGCTGGAAAAGGCATTGTTGATCGCCAAACTGCTCTTGGAGGGTTGGGAGAAGTTGCTCTTGGAGGACATTCTGGTACCATTCTTTATTCATGGCTGTGTTTTTAGGCAAGACTGTAAGAGAGCCGATTCCCTTGGCTGAGAAGCAACCCCACACATGAATGGTTTCAGGATGCTTAACAGTTGGCATGAGACAAGACTGGTGGTAGCGCTCACCTTGTCTTCTCCGAATGAGGCGTTTTCCTGATGTCCCAAACAATCAAAAAGGGGATTCATCAGAGAAATTAACTTTACCCCAGTCCTCAGCAGTCCACTGCCTGTACCTTTTGCAGAATATCAGTCTGTCCATGATGTTTTTTTCTGGAGAGAAGTGGCTTCTTTGCTGCCCTCCTTGAGACCAGGCCTTGCTCCAAGAGTCTCCGCCTCACAGTGCGTGCAGATGCACTCACACCTGCCTGCTGCCATTCCTGAGCAAGCTCTGCACTGCTGGTAGCCCGATCCCGCAGCTGAAACACTTTTAAGAGACGGTCCTGGCGCTTGCTGGACTTTCTTGGGCGCCCTGAAGCCTTTTTGGCAACAATGGAACCTCTCTCCTTGAAGTTCTTGATGATGTGATAGATTGTTGACTGAGGTGCAATCTTTCTAGCTGCGATACTCTTCCCTGTTAGGCCATTTTTGTGCATTGCAATGATGACTGCACGTGTTTCTTTAGAGATAACTATGGTTAGCAGAAGAGAAACAATGATGCCAAGCACCAGCCTCCTTTTAAAGTGTCCAGTGGTGTCATTCTTACTTAATCATGACAGATTGATCTCCAGCCATGTCCTCATCAACACCCACACCTGTGTTAATGGAGCAATCACTGAAAAGAGGTTAGCTGGTCCTTTTAAGGCAGGGCTGCAATGATGTTGAAATGTGTTTTGGGGGATATAGTTAATTTTCTAGCCAAATATTGACTTTGCAAGTAATTGCTGCTAAGCTGATCACTCTTTATAACATTCTGGAGTATATGCAAATTGCCATTAGAAAAAGTGAAGCAGTAGACTTTGTAAAAATTAATATTTGTGTCATTCTCAAAACTTTTGGCCATGACTGTACAATTGCACACAGTTTTTGAAGGAACTCGGCAGGAGGTTGTTCCAAACATCTGGGAGACCTGACCCCAGTTCCTTCAGTTATTTTTTTTTTTCCATGCTGATGAACTGAATGTTTGGGGTCGCTGTCCTGCTGCAGAATAAATGTGGAGCCATTCAGACCCCAACCTGATGACATTACATGATGGATAAGTATCAGCTTGTATTTCTCAGCCTTGAGGACACCAAGAAATGGGCAATTTGTTGAGAATCATAAATGTGGTGTTTGGCCCAGGAAACTTGGTGCAGCAGATGAAACACACTTCATGTTATTCCCTTCCAATCAGAAGATGTCCAGCTGTGCCATCAACTCAGAGCTGGCAGCAACCAGTGAGACCCAGCTACACCCATCTACTGTTCGGGTAAGTCTGATGAAGGCTTGCGCCTCTATAGTTAAACAAATTTTGGGTGCTATCACTACTATTATACATCATATACTTTCATTACATTTTCAACACCATCCCACTGGCTCAGCTTTTGTTTTGGTTACCCATCTACTGTTTGGAGAAGTCTGGCCAGAAGTGGACTTCATGGAAGAATTTCAGCCCTCAGCCCCAGACCTTCTACATAGAGATAATGCTAAGTGACTCAACTATGCACAAAAACATAGGAATTGGGGTGCAGAAAAATGGCAGCAATGGTGCTCTGAACTGAAGAGTCAAATTCTGAAATATTTGGCTGTAAGTAAAGGCATTTTGTTTCTGAAGAGCTGTAGAAGTACGTTGGAGGAACCTACGTTTGGTGTTGCAAAAGGAGTTGGGAATTTGGTCATGATTGATGGTGTCCTCAATAGTGAGAAATAAATGCAAATACTTCATGTAATACCATCAGGAAGGCGTCTGGCTCCAAATTTATTCTGCAGCCGAACAAAAACCCCAAATATACGAACAATGTCAGTAGGAATGAGTTCTGAAAGTGATGATTCGGCCCCCACAGAGCCCTGATCTCACATCATCCAGTCTGTCCGTGATCACATGAAGAGACAGAAGTATCCGTAAGAGTCTCATACACAGAAGATCTGGGGTCAGGTCTCTAAGATGTTTGGAACAACCTCCCGCCGAGTTCCTTCAAAAAGTGTGCAAGTGACACGTACATAGAAGAACTGATTAAGGCAACGCGGTCACCAAATATTGATGCGATTTAGATCTCTCTTTAATTCATTCACTTTAACTGATAAAAATAAATTATTAACACTTCTGTTTTTTTTTGTAAGCATTCGTACTGCGTAGCATTTTTTCCCACACTTGCCTAAAACTTTTGCACAGCAATGTATGTCTGCAGGATCAGACAACACTTACACTTAACATGGTAAGAATTGCCCGTGGTGTCTGGCAGCAGATTGTCCCCTCTATGTAGACCTAGAAGATTCGGCTGGCTCCGCCATGACACGCGCTTCTTCTTTTACACCAAGAAGCTACAGGTATTGTTAATTTTTAGCTCCTAGCACATAGTAGTAAATATGCACCAAAACTTTCTACATTGATTTTTCGCTGATGGAAGAATCTGGTATAATTCCTAATGATTGCACAGCAGATCAGTCTTGTGCCAGTGGCTTCAAGGCAGAATTTTTCCATGAAAGTCATCAGCAGATTAATAGAGCTGCAGGGCAACCGCAAGGAAGAACAAGAATTGTCAGTGCACTGGGATTGCGAAACTAGTTCCTAGACATAAATTTAAGGTCACCTCCAGAGGTTTCCCTACCCTACTGCTAATGCATAAAACATGGTTGGACTATGACTATGTGATGAGGGGAAAAACTACCAAGGGTATTATCTCCTTGATGTATACCTCTGCTACCAAGAATCTCGGGGGACCTTATGACTGTAGTCAAAGATAAGTGGGAGAGAGATGTGGGACATATAGCCATGGAAGAATGAGAGGACATCTTGGACTCAACATGGCAGATATTGATCAACACAGCCCAGATGAGGTGACAGTTGTTCTTGATTCATAGTCTATAGAACCCCAAAAGCATTATATCGGATGGGTCTCAGAGCTGACGATCGTTGTCCCCGATGTAGGGAAGTGGGTTCAGATTTGGTCCATATGTTTTGGTCAAGTTCTCAAGTGTGTGAGTTATGGGAGAATGTCGGCAGACTAATTTGTGAGGTCTTCAACGCTCCAATTTCCATTAATCCTAAGGCTTCCGTCCTTGGTCGAGTGGGGGACTTCGGAGGATCATTTCCAGGGCAGTTAGCCATAGCAACTAGCCCTCCTTTGATTGACGAAATAGTTTGGGGATTAAACAATACAATCCTAATGGAGAAAAAGTTTTATATTAAAAGGGGAACTGTTGGTAAATTTGGTGAACAATGGGGAGACTGGATCAAATGCCCCCCCAGTAGTGGCTGAGGTTTTGGCGTTGCCGTTGAATGTAATATTCAATTTATTAGTGCAACGATGAAAGGTTTCTTTAAATACTTTACAAGATTTTCTTTTACGTGCGTAGTTATGTACTCAGAGTCAGATTGTGTTATTCAGTTTGGTTTTTGTCTTTTTTTTACCCCGTGGTGTACCAAGGGAATAAAGGGTGGGGAGTTATTGGGATTAGATAGTTATTCCTATGAGCATGCTATATGCTTGTTTGAAGAGGTTTTTGCTGATCAGGCATATTCTGTATCTGTGCCTGTTTACTGTTCTAAAGCTTCTTATTTCTGATGCTTCAATAAATAAACTTTTCTTGATTGGAAAAAAAAAGTATTTCCGGGAGTAACTTACTTGGAAACAGCTAGTTATGCATTGGTACAGCCACACTAACGTAAGTGGATTTTGCTGTGATCCGGCTGCAGATTTTACCCTTTGCATTGCATGAATATACTCATATTACTTTGATAACCGCAGTTCTAAAGTTTGCAGATCTGTTGTGTCTGCAAACATGTAAATGTGACCAGCTTCGGGTGCAGGAGTCGCCTATTATGTACATACTCTGGTCTGTATTTGGGATCAGATCAGCGAATTCTGTCATTTTTTTTCTACATGGACCTGAAGTTTATGTGGAAAATACCCTTAGGTGCACATAGACTAACATTGCTCCGTGTACTGACTGTCTGTGATCCGTTGACCAAGCCGTCTAAAATATGCTAATTTGAATTGAGTCTTAAAGGGATTGTCCCCTTTTAGAAAATCCTTGTCCCCCGAGTGCAGGTTGTTCTAAAAACAAAATGCACTTCACTCACCAATCCCGGGTCCAGCGCTGAGTTTCCACCGCTGCTACCGTTGTCTGTTGTCTACAGCGCTGACGGGATGTTGACAGCGCATCTGCAAATTATTGAGCTCAGATGCAACGTCCCTACTCAGAGATACAGATTGATAGCAGTGCTGTGGACGTATTGTCAGCACTGCAGCCAGTATTAAATATCGGGAGCAATGGTGGAGACGTAGTGCGGGACCCTGGGATGATTAGTAAAGTGCAGCCTGCTTGTTTTTCTTTTTCTAACAATTTTTTCCTAAAGGGAATAATCCCATTAAGACAGTAGATAGCTGTTGGCCAAACATTCTCTTTGTTATCTGTCCCGACGCCCCCATACACAAGAATGCTTAGCCTTGTCCGAGTGCTGCCCTGTTCTCTGAGAGATACTCCCTGAGAACAATCTTTTGCTTCCCTGACATCTGTCGGGGTTAGTCGGGAGGCCGCCATACACACCAGACTGTTAGCCGAAATCGTCCGACTTCAGTCTACTGTCTATAGGGGATGCGTATCAATGGGATTTTATTGAGACGCAGCCGAATTACTATGTGGACTGTAAACGTAAGTTGGCTGAAGCCTCCACTAGTAGGACCCCTCTGATCACTAGAATGGGGGTCCTGCATCTCTCAGTTCTCTTCACCAACTACATGTGGATCCGAGCGACTGAGAGAACACCCAAACAGGTATTTTATCATCATTGAGATGTTCATTTTTTTTTGTTCACGGACCCGTTCATTTGAGTTTGATGACTTGGATCAAAAACGGACCTGTCTCTGGATCCTGGGTCTGCCAAACACGTACATGTGAACAGCCCCATACACTGTAACGTGTAAGTGTCCAGTCCATGAAAAACACAGCTGGGACACTGTGAATAACGAGCGCCAGGACGAGGACTCGGAGGACAGTAATTGTGGGGGGCCAGCAATCACGTATTTAACGTATCCCAGTTTGTGGTAAAATCTTTTAAAATATGGCAATGTCTTAGGATACACCATTAGTGTTTTGTTGCTTGGACATTGAAAGGACCCCGTTCTTTGATTTCTGGGAGTCCCAGAAGGGAACTGAGACCCCTTATGTTCACCTGTTTCACACCTCTGACCTTTACGGACCCCCCTCCCTTGCAGGTCTCCAGCCTTAAAAATGCACATAAGGCTGCTGGGGTTGGGTCAGGAGACCCGCGCCTGTCCAGACATTGGACTGTAAAACTGGAAATGCGAAAAACAGCATTAAAAGTATTTTGTAATAACCACGTTGTCCCTTGGTAACCAATGGTGAATGGGACTCTAAATGTGGGAGCAAAATTTCTTAAGGCGTATTCACACCTTGCGGTCGCATTACTGAAAAAAAAAAAATCGAACTAAAAACAAAAAAAAAAGTTATATAAACACTAAGCGCCTGGTTTATAGAAGCTGTCACAATGAAAACAGTAGGTTGCCCGTAGCAACCAATCAGAATCCAGCTTTCATTTTTTAAATAGCTATGGGAAAATATAAGGTCTGCTGTGATTGGTTGTTATGGGCAACAAAAATGGCTTTACTTTTTTAGACCGTTTTGGTAAATCTACTTGTAACATTGGAAGATTCCTGAGCAGGAATTCTCAACTATAAAGTTGCATCCACGAAAATCTATTTTCAGAAAACGAGAGGGAAACAGTTATAATACAGAAACATGCAGCCAATCGTAGTCCAGCTTTTATTATGCTAATACTAGATAGGAAATGTAAGCAGCGCTCTCATTGGTCGGTGATACATATATATATATATATATATATATATATATATATATATATATATATATATACATATTGTACTTTATTTTATTATAAAAGCATTTATGAAAGGGTAAACACGGGCCGAAGTCAAAAGAACTTCAATTCCCAGCATGCTATTGGGTCGCATGATTCAATAGACCGGAAGTACGTCATTCCAGCGCGCTGTAACGTCTAGCATTGGTTTCCTGACAAAGTTCACCCAGAGGTCGCAACTTCCTGTTTCCTGCCAACCACAAGATGGCCGTGTAAACCGGAAGTAGCGTGGTTCAGTCGGTTCCCAGCTGCAGATCACCATGGGTGAGTTGTGTGCGATGTAGTAAAGCTCTGCTGCAATACCTGGCGGACATGGCGGCTGCTGGGGAGGAATATGGAGGGTATGGTGGGTTCAGGGCCTTCTGGACTGTATTTAGTGATGTGTGTATTATTAATAATAATGTTTTTTTGTTTTTCCTCCGAGTTGTAATCTGCGCCATAGTTTCCACAGCGGTGTTCCTGGAGCTTCCGCACGTTCTCTGCCGTTGCTGGAGGTGTCGGCTATTCCATTTTTTTAATTTTTGCAACACTTCTGATAGACACAACCCTTTTGGAGCAGATTGCAATATATATAAACTTTTTTCATTTATTTTTTTTCTCTTGCACAAGAAATGTCTTTTTCCCCTTGTTCTATATGAAATACTCTAAGACCTCGTGCAAATTTCTGTTTCTGTGATTTTAATATGACTTATTTTTAGCAGAGGTTGATCTATTTCTTGGGTTCTCGCGCCCGCCCCCATCAGCTGTAAACTGAGTGCAGAACGGGAACAGCTCGGGCCCCTTTCACACTGCGCTCTTCGCCACGTTCAGTGCTCCTGGCGGGGTTTAAGTCCGAACCCCCTGCAAAGCTGGTGTCGGGTGTATGCTCTTACTAGATGCGGACACTTAGATGTAGTATAGTCTTCTGGGTGTCCAACTCCTGTAGGCGCATGCGTCCAAAATCTGTGAATCGCAGAATGCATGTTTGCACCATTATCGTTGTTGGCACATACGCCCGAATCCCATTTTGGGAGGGTTCGGATGTAAGCCTTGATGGGACCACTGAGTGCGGTGAATAATGAAATATAAAGGGGCTTACAGTCTGTAGGTGAATGTGATCTGAGCTGCAGTAGTATCATCGGGGAGTGCTGCTGTACACCCGGCCGCAGGAACAGTAGAAAGCTGATTATGGGGTTGCAGGATGTTAGATCCCCACCAATCCTAAGGATGTTATCATTACAGAAATCCTTTACTGTTTAAAGCTGAAAGGGGTATTTTTAATTTTTTTTTAAAGAGTTATATCTTGCTAAGACTTGTTGATGGTGCAGCGGAGGTTTGACTTCCATGGTTCTGATTTAGGCCATATACAGACTTCTGTACTCGGGCCACAATGCATAGACCCTCCACACGTCTCAAGAACTTCATTGTAGTATATGAAGCTGCAGTCCCATTAATAATCTTCTCTGAACAGCAACGGTCTCTGCTACCACCAGTGCTACCAAATGAAGGGGGGGCTGTGTGGCCGGTCGTTCTGCAGCACCGAGCCCGAGGCTCACACAAAGTGAATCAGCTCACATTGCGATCTGCAATGTACCGAGATGAGCAAGTTGCAAAAATATCCCCTTTGCCACTGTATCTTTAGGGTTGCAATGCTTCCCCCTCATTCCCATCCATTATGCTTCAACGTATCAGGTGCATAGATCGATCTTTGGCAGCCGGACCTGTGCAGCCGACCGTAAATCAGTCCTGCAGTATCTCCATTCTAAAGTCTAAGGGGGTTTCATACGTTAAACCCTTACTGACATTTGTGCCATAAAACCCCGTTTAAACCCTACAAACCCCTCTATTCTGAGACTCGGTCATAACCTCAGCAGGAATTCCCCAGCACTTGTATTGGGTGTATTGTATCCATGCCATCAATATTGGTGGACCACCATTATTTGAGCCCAACGGTGGGACCCTCATTGATGAGCCGGACAAAGAAGCACTGGGCCCTCCTTACTGCAGTACCGCTGTACTCCTGTAGATGTCACTGTGCCAGGTACGGCAGTGGAGGGGACACAGTGCAGCGCTATGTGCCGCTCAGTCATAGAGAGCAATGTGCAGCTCTTCTCTGACCCTAAAAACTATGTTCCCTCTTCTTTGATAAACCCACAGCTTATACAGGGCTTTGCTTTGTAACCATTGGTCTGCATAGGAGCTGCATACACAAAATGGTAGGAGCTATTTCATCAGGAGTTTGTGAACACTTGCTTTTTTTTCTTTTTTTTCTATGCATTGAGGCAGCAAGAAATAAAAGATCTTGTTTTTTCGTTCAATAGAAGAAACAGACATTGCCTTTGAAGAAGAAGAAGAATATGGAATCACTCTTCCATGTTTGCAGAAATCTATATGTAAGTAAAAAAAATAAAAGCAGCTCTTTGGAAATCTTGATACATCTAAACTCCAATCATAATAACACTGATTATTTTTTACTGAGCTCCAAATTATTGAAATATCTCCATCGATCGCTATAGAGTAAAATGTAAGTTGCCCGCAGTCACCACTAGAGGGAGCTCAGTGACTATTGTGTACACATAGAGCTCAATAATAAATCAGGAGGTGAGCGCCCTCTGGTGGTGGCTGCTGGTAGACCATGCTCTCAATACAAGATAAATATACAGTATATATATAAATATGTTTTTCATAGCAGGTGTTAAGTTGAGGGCATGTTCATATATTTCTTAAGTCCTCCAGGCCCGTAGCAGTTCCTTCTCTTGGTTCATAAAGGAAACTTTCTGGTCTCTGTATATACTAGTGATGTGTGTGGAGCAGCGGTGTAATAAATGTCAGCCATTTCTGGGTCTTGTCCAGTGTATAACAAGCATGTTCATGGCTTTATTTTTCCCCCCTGGGCACCTAAGCACATACAAAACCACAGAAGAGCTACCACGTGACAAGGGATCTGTGTCACCAGCTCATACGCAAAGCCATGTGTGAGAACGAGTGGGAGAAAGCGGCTGGGCTCTTCACCAGTTACCTCCAGATACTTATGGATCGAGGCAAGCATGGACAGACAATGACCCCAGAGGTGACTATTCTTACTGTTGTTTTCTCTTATCAGCTAGTTTTGGCCTGGACAAGATGACGGTAAAGTTCTGTATTGGGATATGTATGTTTTCCGAATGTTGAGTTGACAAACGTCCATAATGTATAGAGGCTACAGGAACTTCGTTCAGTCCTTTTAATCTTCACGTTTCATCAGTAGCAAGACAATATTATGGCAGCTGCTAATGCTGATGACGGCGCCTCTGCTGGGGAAATGTAGTATTACATGATGCCCCATCCAGGTGACAGGTGGACATGTTATATTTGGTTGTGCAGAAGCAACCATGACAATACAAGAGTGCCTAAGGGGTTAAGGCGTCAGTAGAGTAATACAGCCGGCGCTCGCAAGTGTCGAGTGCGACGAACTGTAGTCGGATTAAATGCAGAACATGGAAAAAGGGTTAAGAGGGTTGTCATTATTGTCGTTATCTTATTAACGCTTTGTGTTTTGAGGATATATATAATTTTGTTTTTAGGTCATTTGGAGGGTTGGAAGTGAGATCCTATTAAATCATCCCAAAAGCACAAAAGCCGACGTCAACATATTCCACGAAACCATGAAGAACATCGGTCATAAGAACTATCTGTGGGTGAGTGCGGCTCAGAGTGCGGTGTGTGTCCTGGGTGTTAAAGTGTTACCTCTTCTCTATACTAACGGGGATAGTGCCTGGATTGTCTGCATGTCCAGGTAAGGCCGGGCTACATGGCGACTCTAACCTCAACCACAAATTATCAGTGTCTCATGAGGCCGCCATGATTCACATTCCAGCATCCACTAAACAGTGGACAGTCGTCACATTTGTCATTTGGGCTGCATTTATGTGACGTTCACTGCCGAATCATCACACAGTTAGTTAGATGCTTAATATTACTGTGCGAATGTCACAATACGTGCATGCATTACATTACTGATACTGAACTCGCCCATCCCTGTAGACTGTGAGCCCTCGCGGGCAGGGTCCTCTCTCCTTCTGTACTTGTGTGTGCCTTGTCTTACACATGTCTATTGTACTTGTCTATATTTCCCCTTTTCACATGTAAAGCGCCATGGAATAAATGGCGCTATATAAATTAATAATAATAATAATAACTACATCCTATATACTGCAGAGCTGCACTCATTATTCTGCTGGTGCAGTCACTGTGTACATACATTACATTACTGATCCTGAGTTACATCCTGTATTATTACTCAGAGCTGCACTCATTATTCTGCTGGTGCAGTCACTGTGTACATACATTACATTACTGATCGTTACATCCGTATTATTACTCCGAGCTGCATCATTATTCTGCGGGCGTCACTGTGTACATACATACAATATGTTGGTTTTCTTTTCAGGCTGCCTCTATCTGCTGGTGCAGTCACTGTGTACATACATTACATTACTGATCCTGTACTGATCCTGAGTTACCTCCTGTATTATACTCCAGAGCTGCACTCACTATTTTGCTGGTGCAGTCACTGTGTACATACATTACATTACTGATCCTGAGTTACATCCTGTATTATACTGCAGAGCTGCACTCATTATTCTGCTGGTGCAGTCACTGTGTACATACATTACAATACTGATCCTGAGTTATATCCTGTATTATTACTCCAGAGCTGCACTCACTATTCTGCTGGTGCAGTCACTGTGTACATACATTACATTACTGATCCTGTACTGATCCTGAGTTACCTCCTGTATTATACTCCAGAGCTGCACTCACTATTCTGCTGGTGCAGTCACTGTGTACATACATTACTGATCCTGTACTGATCCTGAGTTACATCCTGTATTATACTCCAGAGCTGCACTCACTATTCTGCTGGTGCAGTCACTGTGTACATACATTACATTACTGATCCTGAGTTACATCCTGTATTATACTCCAGAGCTACACTCACTATTCTGCTGGTGCCGTCACTGTGTACATACATTACATTACTGATCCTGTACTGATCCTGAGTTACCTCCTGTATTATACTCCAGAGCTGCACTCACTATTCTGCTGGTGCAGTCACTGTGTACATACATTACTGATCCTGAGTTACATCCTGCATTATACCCCAGAGCTGCACTCACTATTCTGCTGGTGCAGTCACTGTGTACATACGTTACATTACTGATCCTGAGTTACATCCTGCATTATACCCCAGAGCTGCACTCACTATTCTGCTGGTGCAGTCACTGTGTACATACATTACATTACTGATCCTGAGTTACATCCTGTATTATACTCCAGAGCTGCACTCACTATTCTGCTGGTGCAGTCACTGTGTACATACATTACTGATCCTGAGTTACGTCCTGTATTATACCCCAGAGCTGCACTCACTATTCTGCTGGTGCAGGCACTGTGTACATACATTACATTACTGATCCTGAGTTACATCCTGTATTATACTCCAGAGCTACACTCACTATTCTGCTGGTGCCGTCACTGTGTACATACATTACATTACTGATCCTGTACTGATCCTGAGTTACCTCCTGTATTATACTCCAGAGCTGCACTCACTATTCTGCTGGTGCAGTCACTGTGTACATACATTACATTACTGATCCTGAGTTACATCCTGCATTATACCCCAGAGCTGCACTCACTATTCTGCTGGTGCAGTCACTGTGTACATACGTTACATTACTGATCCTGAGTTACATCCTGCATTATACCCCAGAGCTGCACTCACTATTCTGCTGGTGCAGTCACTGTGTACATACATTACATTACTGATCCTGAGTTACATCCTGTATTATACTCCAGAGCTGCACTCACTATTCTGCTGGTGCAGTCACTGTGTACATACATTACTGATCCTGAGTTACGTCCTGTATTATACCCCAGAGCTGCACTCACTATTCTGCTGGTGCAGGCACTGTGTACATACATTACATTACTGATCCTGAGTTACATCCTGCATTATACCCCAGAGCTGCACTCACGATTCTGCTGTTGCAGTCACTGTGTACATACATTACTGATCCTGAGTTACATCCTGTATTATACTCCAGAGCTGCCCTCACTATTCTGCTGGTGCAGTCACTGTATACATACATTACATTACTGATCCTGAATTACATCCTGTATTATACCCAGAGCTGCACTCACTATTCTGCTGGTGGGGTCTTTGATCCCTACTTTGACCAATCAGACACCTAACATACACAAGTAGAAGGACAGACCTGTGCTGCCTCCTACTGGACACACACAGTATTGACCTCATCCCGTTCCCCTTTCTTGCCCTAATTGTGTGTAATTCTGTTTCTTTTGCCCTGGACGCTGCGGGAGGAGGTTGGGCCGATAATGGAAGATAATGAATGATTTCTGTGTTCTCAGAGATTATATTGTTTGTCCAGGATGCGGCTCCTGAGATCCTGTATTTTCTGGCTGTGTAATGAGTACACACCCTTCGCTTTGTGACTTTGCTGACGCTGCCCAGGCTCACCCTGATTTCATGTGGTCTGCATGGATGTTTTTTTTAATTAGGCTTCTTTCTTCCTGACCCTCTTTTTTCTTTACTATTTAAAAAATCTTTCTGTTGAATCTACAGGCGCTTCTCCCTATATTAATTCATCAAAATATTTCATCAATCAAAAAGTGAATCTGATTATTCTATGTCAATTACAAAAGAATGATCTATTCTATAGTCATTACACACAGAGTGATCTATTCTATAGAGTCATTACACACAGAGTGATCTATTCTATAGAGTCATTACACACAGAGTGATCTATTCTATAGAGTCATTACACACAGAGTGATCTATTCTATAGTCATTACACACAGAGTGATCTATTCTATAGAGTCATTACACACAGAGTGATCTATTCTATAAGACATTACACACAGAGTGATCTATTCTATAGAGTCATTACACACAGAGTGATCTATTCTATAGAGACATTACACACAGAGTGATCTATTCTATAGAGTCATTACACACAGAGTGATCTATTCTATAGAGTCATTACACACAGAGTGATCTATTCTATAGAGTCATTACACACAGAGTGATCTATTCTATAGAGTCATTACACACAGAGTGATCTATTCTATAGATCATTACACACAGAGTGATCTATTCTATAGAGACATTACACACAGTGATCTATTCTATAGACATTACACACAGTGATCTATTCTATAGAGACATTACACACAGTGATCTATTCTATAGAGTCATTACACACAGTGATCTATTCTATAGAGCATTACACACAGTGATCTATTCTATAGAGTCATTACACAGAGTGATCTATTCTATAGAGTCATTACACACAGTGATCTATTCTATAGAGCATTACACACAGAGTGTTCTATTCTATAGAGTCATTACACACAGAGTGACTATTCTATAGAGTCATTACACACAGAGTGTTCTATTCTATAGAGTCATTACACACAGAGTGATCTATTCTATAGAGTCATTACACACAGAGTGATCTATTCTATAGAGTCATTACACACAGAGTGATCTATTCTATAGCGACATTACACACAGAGTGATCTATTCTATAGAGTCATTACACACAGAGTGATCTATTCTATAGAGACATTACACACAGAGTGATCTATTCTATAGAGTCATTACACACAGAGTGATCTATTCTATAGAGACATTACACACAGAGGATCTATTCTATAGAGACATTACACACAGAGTGATCTATTCTATAGAGACATTACACACAGAGTGATCTATTCTATAGAGTCATTACACACAGTGATCTATTCTATAGAACATTACACACAGAGTGATCTATTCTATAGAGTCATTACACACACAGTGATCTATTCTATAAAAGTCATTACACACAAGTGATCTATTCTATAAGTCATTACACACAGAGTGATCTATTCTATAGAGTCATTACACAGTGATCTATTCTATAGTCATTACACACAGAGTGATCTATTCTATAGAGTCATTACACACAGTGATCTATTCTATATCATTACACACAGAGTGATCTATTCTATAGTCATTACACACAGAGTGAACTATTCTATAGTCATTACACACAGAGTGATCTATTCTATAGTCATTACACACAGTGAACTATTCTATAGAGTCATTACACTACAGAGTGATCAATCTATAGAGTCATTACACACAGTGATCTATTCTATAGAGTCATTACATACAGGGTGATCAATTCTATAGTCATTACACACAGTGATCTATTCTATAGAGTCATTACACACAGAGTGATCTATTCTATAGAGTCATTACACACAGTGATCTATTCTATAGAGTCATTACACAGAGTGATCTATTCTATAGAGTCATTACACACAGTGATCTATTCTATAGAGCATTACACACAGAGTGATCTATTCTATAGACATTACACACAGAGTGATCTATTCTATAGTCATTACACACAGAGTGAACTATTCTATAATCATTACACACGGGTGATC
Organism: Oophaga sylvatica; assembly: GCA_033576555.1. Lineage (NCBI taxonomy): Eukaryota > Metazoa > Chordata > Amphibia > Anura > Dendrobatidae > Oophaga > Oophaga sylvatica. The sequence continues at coordinate 534,699,552 of JARQOD010000005.1, read as the reverse complement.
TATTCTATAGGTCATTACACACAGAGTGAACTATTCTATAGAGATCATTACACACAGTGATCTATTCTATAGAGTCATTACACAAAAGTGATCTATTCTATAGAGACATTACACACAGAGTGATCTATTCTATAGACATTACACACAGAGTGATCTATTCTATAGAGACATTACACACAGTGATCTATTCTATAGAACATTACACACAGAGTGATCTATTCTATAGAGACATTACACACAGTGATCTATTCTATAGAGCATTACACACAGTGATCTATTCTATAGAGATCATTACACACAGAGTGATCTATTCTATAGAGTCATTACACAAGAGTGATCTATTCTATAGAGTCATTACACACAGTGATCTATTCTATAGAGCATTACACACAGAGTGATCTATTCTATAGAGTCATTACACACAGAGTGTCTATTCTATAGAGTCATTACACACAGAGTGTTCTATTCTATAGAGTCATTACACACAGAGATGTATCTATTCTATAGAGTCATTACACCAGAGTGATCTATTCTATAGAGTCATTACACACAGAGTGATCTATTCTATAGGATCATTACACACAGAGTGATCTATTCTATAGAGTCATTACACACAGAGTGATCTATTCTATAGAGACATTACACACAGAGTGATCTATTCTATAGAGTCATTACACACAGAGTGATCTATTCTATAGAGACATTACACACAGAGCTGATCTATTCTATAGAGCATTACACACAGAGTGATCTATTCTATAGAGACATTACACACAGAGCTGATCTATTCTATAGAGTACATTACACACAGATTGATCTATTCTATAGAACATTACACACAGAGTGATCTATTCTATAGAGTCATTACAACACAGTGATCTATTCTATAGAAGTCATTACACACAGTGATCTATTCTATAGGTCATTACACACAGAGTGATCTATTCTATAGAGTCATTACACACAGTGATCTATTCTATAGTCATTACACACAGAGTGATCTATTCTATAGAGTCATTACACACAGTGATCTATTCTATAGTCATTACACACAGAGTGATCTATTCTATAGAGTCATTACACACAGAGTGATCTATTCTATGAGTCATTACACACAGGACTATTCTATAGAGTATACACTTCAATTACAAGTGATCATTCTATAGTCATTACACGTGATCACAGATCACATGATTTTTATAGAGTCATTACACACAGAGTGATCTATTCTATAGAGTCATTACACACAGTGATCTATTCTATAGAGACATTACACACTGAGTGATCTATTCTATAGAGTCATTACACACAGTGATCTATTCTATAGAGTCATTACACAGAGTGATCTATTCTATAGAGACATTACACACAGAGTGATCTATTCTATAGAGTCATTACACACAGAGTGATCTATTCTATAGAGACATTACACACAGAGTGATCTATTCTATAGAGACATTACACACAGAGTGATCTATTCTATACTCATTACACACAGAGTGATCTATTCTATAGTCATTACACACAGAGTGAACTATTCTATAGAGTCATTACACACAGTGATCTATTCTATAGAGTCATTACACACAGTGATCTATTCTATAGAGACATTACACACAGAGTGATCTATTCTATAGAGTCATTACACACAGTGATCTATTCTATAGAGTCATTACACACAGAGTGATCTATTCTATAGTCATTACACACAGAGTGATCTATTCTATAGAGTCATTACACACAGAGTGATCTATTCTATAGTGTCATTACACAGAGTGATCTATTCTATAGTGTCATTACACAGAGTGATCTATTCTATAGTGTCATTACACAGAGTGATCTATTCTATAGCGACATTACACACAGAGTGATCTATTCTATAGAGCCATTACACACAGAGTGATCTATTCTATAGTCATTACACACAGAGTGATCTATTCTATAGAGTCATTACACACAGAGTGATCTATTCTATAGAGTCATTACACACAGAGTGATATATTCTATAGAGTCATTACACACAGTGATCTATTCTATAGAGTCATTACACACAGAGTGATCTATTCTATAGAGTCATTACACACAGTGAACTATTCTATAGAGTCATTACACACAGAGTGATCTATTCTATAGAGTCATTACACACAGAGTGATCTATTCTATAGAGACATTACACACAGTGATCTATTCTATAGTCATTACACACAGAGTGATCTATTCTATAGAGTCATTACACACAGAGTGATCTATTCTATAGAGTCATTACACACAGTGATCTATTCTATAGTCATTACACACAGAGTGATCTATTCTATAGAGACATTACACACAGAGTGATCTATTCTATAGAGACATTACACACAGAGTGATCTATTCTATAGAGTCATTACACACAGAGTGATCTATTCTATAGAGACATTACATACAGAGTGATCTATTCTATAGTCATTACACACAGAGTGATCTATTCTATAGAGTCATTACACACAGTGATCTATTCTATAGAGTCATTACACACAGAGTGATCTATTCTATAGAGACATTACATACAGAGTGATCTATTCTATAGTCATTACACACAGAGTGATCTATTCTATAGAGTCATTACACACAGAGTGATCTATTCTATAGAGTCATTACACACAGAGTGATCTATTCTATAGTCATTACACACAGAGTGATCTATTCTATAGTCATTACACACAGAGTGATCTATTCTATAGAGACATTACACACAGATTGATCTATTCTATAGTCATTACACACAGAGTGATCTATTCTATAGAGACATTACACACAGAGTGATCTATTCTATAGAGACATTACACACAGAGTGATCTATTTCATGTGTTTATCTCTGTTAATGTTGATGATTATGGCTTACAGCCAATGAAAACCCAAAAGTCATTATCTCAGTAAATTAGAATACTTTATAACACCAGCTTGAAAAATGACTTTACAATCCGAAATGTTCTCCTACTGAAATGTATGCTCAGTAAATGCACTCAATACTTGGTCGGGCTCCTTGGCATCAATTAACTGCATTAGTGCGACGTGGCATGGAGGCGATCAGCCTGTTGCACTGCTGAGGGGTTATGGAAGCCCAGGTTGCTTTGATAGCAGCCTTCAGCTCATCTGCATTGTTGGGTCTGGTGTCTCTCATCTTCCTCTTGACAATACTCCATAGATTCTCTATGCGGTTAAGGTCAGGCGAGTTTGCTGCCAATTCAAGCACAGTGATACTGTTGTTTGTACACCAGGTATTGGCACTTTTGGTATGTGTGGACAGGGGCCAAGTCCTGCTGGAGAATGAAATATAACTACTATAATACTGCCCCCTATGTACAAGAATATAACTACTATAATACTGCTCCTATGTACAAGAATATAACTACTATAATACTGCTCCTATGTACAAGAATATAACTACTATAATACTGCCCCTATGTACAAGAATATCACTACTATATACTGCCCCCTATGTACAAGAATATAACTACTATAATACTGCCCCTATGTACAAGATTATAACTACTATAATACTGCTCCTATGTACAAGAATATAACTACTATAATACTGCCCCTATGTACAAGAATATAAACTACTATAATACTGCCCCTATGTACAAGAATATAACTACTATAATACTGCCCCTATGTACAAGAATATAACTTCTATAATACTGCCCCTATGTACAAGAATATAACTTCTATAATACTGCCCCTATGTACAAGAATATAACTACTATAATACTGCTCCCTATGTACAGAATATAACTACTATAATACTGCCCATATGTACAAGAATATAACTACTATAATACTGCCCCCTATGTACAAGAATATAACTACTATAATACTGTCCCTATGTACAAGAATATAACTACTATAATACTGCCCTATGTACAAGAATATAACTACTATAATACTGCCCCCTATGTGCAAGAATATAACTACTATAATACTGCCCCCTATGTACAAGAATATAACTGTATAATACTGCCCCTATGCACAAGAATATGACTACTATAATACTGCCCCTATGTACAAGAATATAACTACTATATACTGCTCCCTATGTACAAGAATATAACTACTATAATACTGCTCCTATGTACAAGAATATAACTACTATAATACTGCTCCTATGTACAAGAATATAACTACTATAACACTGCTCTATGTAACAAGAATATAAACTACTATAATACTGCCCTCTATGTACAAGAATATAACTACTATAATACTGCCCCTATGTACAATAATTAACTACTATAATACTGCCCCTATGTACAAGAATATAACTACTATAATACTGCCCATATGTACAAGAATATATAATACCTATAAATACTGCTCCCTATGTACAAGAATATAACTACTATAATACTGCCCCTATGTACAAGAATATAACTACTATAATACTGCCCCCTATGTACAAGAATATAACTTCTATAATACTGCCCCTATGTACAAGAATATAACTACTATAATACTGCTCCCTATGTACAAGAATATAACTACTATAATACTGCTCCCTATGTACAAGAATATAACTACTATAATACTGCCCCTATGTACAAGAATATAACTACTATAATACTGCTCCTATGTACAAGAATATAACTACTATAATACTGCCCCTATGTACAAGAATATAACTACTATAATACTGCCCCTATGTACAAGAATATAACTACTATAATACTGCCCCTATGTACAAGAATATAACTACTATAATACTGCTCCCTATGTACAAGAACTATATACTACTATATAACTGCACCCCTATGTGCAAGAATATAACTACTATAATACTGCCCCTATGTACAAGAATATAACTTCTATAATACTGCCCCTATGCACAAGAATATAACTACTATAATACTGCCCCTATGTACAATAATATAACTACTATAATACTGCCCCCTATGTACAAGAATATAACTACTATAATACTGCCCTATGTACAAGAATATAACTTCTATAATACTGCCCCTATGTACAAGAATATAACTAAACTATAATTACTAGCTCCCTATGTACAAGAATATAACTACTATAATACTGCCCCCTATGTACAAGAATATAACTACTATAATACTGCCCCTATGTACAAGAATATAACTACTATAATACTGCTCCCTATGTACAAGAATATAACTACTATAATACTGCCCCTATGTACAAGAATATAACTACTATAATACTGCTCCCTATGTACAAGAATATAACTACTATAATACTGCCCTATGTACAAGAATATAACTAAAATCTATTGAAATATACTGCTCCTATGTACAAGAATATAACTACTATAATACTGCCTTCTATGTACAAGAATATAACTACTATAATACTGCTCCGATATCATATGCTATAGAATATAACTACTATAATACTGCTCCTATATGCAAGATATACTTATAATACTCCATGCGATAACTTATCTGCCCTATGAACAAGAATATAACTACTATATATACTGCCCCTATGTGCAAGAATATAACTACTATAATACTGCCCCCTATGTACAAGAATATAACTTCTATAATACTGCCCCTATGCACAAGAATATAACTACTATAATACTGCCCCTATGTACAATAATATAACTACTATAATACTGCCCCCTATGTACAAGAATATAACTACTATAATACTGCCCCTATGTACAAGAATATACTTCTATAATACTGCCCTATGTACAAGAATTAACTACTATAATACTGCTCCCTATGTACAAGAATATAACTACTATAATACTGCCCCTATGTACAAGAATATAACTACTATAATACTGCTCCCTATGTACAAGAATATAACTACTATAATACTGCTCCCTATGTACAAGAATATAACTACTATAATACTGCCCTATGACAAGAATATAACTACTATAATACTGCCCCTATGTACAAGAATATAACTACTATAATACTGCTCCTATGTACAAGAATATAACTACTATAATACTGCCTTCTATGTACAAGAATATAACTACTATAATACTGCCCTATATGCAAGAATATAACTACTATAATACTGCCCCTATGAACAAGAATATAACTACTATAATACTGCCTTCTATGTACAAGAATATAACTACTATAATACTGCTCCTATGTACAAGAATATAACTACTATAATACTGCTCCTATGTACAAGAATATAACTACTATAATACTGCCCCTATGTACAAGAATATAACTACTATAATACTGCCCCTATGTAGAGGAATATAACTACTATAATACTGCCCCTATGTAGAGGAATATAACTACTATAATACTGCCCCTATGTAGAGGAATATAACTACTATAATACTGCCCCTATGTACAAGAATATAACTGCTATAATACTGCCCCATGTGCAAGAATATAACTACTATAATACTGCTCCTATGTACAAGAATATAACTACTATAATACTGCCCCATGTGCAAGAATATAACTACTATAATACTGCCCCCTATGTACAAGAATATAACTACTATAATACTGCCCCTATGTAGAGGAATATAGCCGTCATACTGCTGTTGTATTTGGTGACTGCCTGTTGGTTGCAGATCTCTCTGGAGCAGGTGTATCTCTGCCTGTGCAGTGGTTGGATAGATGAGGCGCACAGGGTGCTGTCATTAGCTGAGAGCTGGCGGAGCGGACGTCACTCCGTCAAACAGAAACGCCTACAGAAGCTGATCCAAGCTTACCGAGCCGTCCTGAACTACCGCTGCTGGGTGGATAAAGGATCCGCGATGTCTCAGAACGGTAAAGAGTGGGAATAGCGCCTCCTGTGGATGTTTCTCTGTTTTATGTACAGTTGTTTTCTTATTGTTTCTTAATGTTTTTCCTTCTCAGATTTATACTTTATTTTATACTTTTCTGCTGTATATAGTTATATTGTTTGACCTCTGGTACGATCTTTCTGTTTTTTTCCGCCAGATCCGGAGCGTGCGTCCCAGTCTGCCTCCTCTCACGCCATGGCCAATTACTACAGACAAGCCACCACCTTGTTTCAGGAGATCCTTAAGTTTCCTGGAGTCTGGGATCCCTTCGTTCTCAACTACGTGAATGTAAGTAAGAATTGTCATTTATTTGTCACTTGTTAAAACTTTGCTTGTGAAGTTCTTCTGGAATTTTTTTTTGTTTTTTTGTGCTTGTTTTGGTCAGTGCACAGAATGTTTTTCTTTTTCTGTTCCCATCACACAGCTAAAGAGTTAGAGAGGGGCCTTTCCAGCCCACGACCCTTCGCAAAAAATGCAGATGTGAATGGAGCTGAAGTTGTAGATGGCCGCTGCTTCTCCACTCAAAATGCATAGTAAAAAAAAAAAAATCTGAATACTGCCACAGAAAGAACTTATCTGAGCAATGTTCCCCCTGCTGCAAACACCAAAAAGATGGTTGGGCAAAAAATAAAAAACCTCATTTATAGATAGGTGTGCACAAATAGGGAGCCGAGCGGATTTTTCTAGAGTGAAAGCATAAAAATCACATGGTTGTGATATTTCGAAATCATGTCTGAGAGTAGTTCTTTTTATTACCAAGGAAGAATCCAAAAGGCAAAACTCTGAGCCAGGGAGAAGCCAAGAGGTGAAACTCTGAGCCAGGGAGAATCCAAGAGGCGAAACTCTGAGCCAGGGAGAAGCCAAGAGGCGAAACTCTGAGCCAGGGAGAAGCCAAGAGGCGAAACTCTGAGCCAGGGAGAAGCCAAGAGGCGAAACTCTGAGCCAGGGAGAATCCAAGAGGCGAAACTCTGAGCCAGGGAGAATCCAAGAGGCGAAACTCTGAGCCAGGGAGAATCCAAGAGGTGAAACTCTGAGCCGGGGAGAAGCCAAGAGGTGAAACTCTGAGCCAGGGAGAAGCCAAGAGGTGAAACTCTGAGCCAGGGAGAAGCCAAGAGGTGAAACTCTGAGCCAGGGAGAATCCAAGAGGTGAAACTCTGAGCCAGGTAGAAGCCAAGAGGTGAAACTCTGAGCCAGGTAGAAGCCAAGAGGTGAAACTCTGAGCCAGGGAGAAGCCAAGAGGTGAAACTCTGAGCCAGGGAGAAGCCAAGAGGCGAAACTCTGAGCCAGGGAGAATCCAAGAGGCGAAACTCTGAGCCAGGGAGAATCCAAGAGGCGAAACTCTGAGCCAGGGAGAATCCAAGAGGTGAAACTCTGAGCCGGGGAGAATCCAAGAGGTGAAACTCTGAGCCGGGGAGAATCCAAGAGGTGAAACTCTGAGCCGGGGAGAATCCAAGACGTGTGAGCCTTGGAGAAGCCAAGAGGCGAAACTGAGCCAGTGAGAAGCCAAGAGGTGAACCTCTGAGCCAGGGAGAACCAAGAGGCGAACCTCTGAGCCAGGGAGAAGCCAAGAGGTGAACCTCTGAGCCAGGGAGAAGCCAAGAGGCGAACCTCTGAGCCAGGGAGAGCCAAGAGGCGAACCTCTGAGCCAGGGAGAAGCCAAGAGGCGAACCTCTGAGCCAGGGAGAAGCCAAGAGGCGAACCTCTGAGCCAGGGAGAAGCCAAGAGGCGAACCTCTGAGCCAGGGAGAAGCCAAGAGGCGAAACTCTGAGCCAGGGAGAAGCCAAGAGGCGAAACTCTGAGCCAGGGAGAAGCCAAGAGGCGAAACTCTGAGCCAGGGAGAAGCCAAGAGGCGAAACTCTGAGCCAGGGAGAATCCAAGACGTGTGAGCCTTGGAGAAGCCAAGAGGCGAAACTGAGCCAGTGAGAAGCTAAGAGGTGAACCTCTGAGCCAGGGAGAACCAAGAGGCGAACCTCTGAGCCAGGGAGAAGCCAAGAGGCGAACCTCTGAGCCAGGGAGAAGCCAAGAGGTGAACCTCTGAGCCAGGGAGAAGCCAAGAGGCGAAACTCTGAGCCAGGGAGAAGCCAAGAGGCGAAACTCTGAGCCAGGGAGAAGCCAAGAGGCGAAACTCTGAGCCAGGGAGAAGCCAAGAGGCGAAACTCTGAGCCAGGGAGAAGCCAAGAGGCGAAACTCTGAGCCAGTGAGAAGCCAAGAGGCGAAACTCTGAGCCAGGGAGAAGCCAAGAGGCGAAACTCTGAGCCAGGGAGAAGCCAAGAGGCGAAACTCTGAGCCAGGGAGAAGCCAAGAGGCGAAACTCTGAGCCAGGGAGAAGCCAAGAGGCGAAACTCTGAGCCAGGGAGAAGCCAAGAGGCGAAACTCTGAGCCAGGGAGAAGCTAAGAGGCGAAACTCTGAGCCATGCAGAAACCAAGAGGCGAAACTCTGAGCCAGGGAGAAGCCAAGAGGCGAAGCTCTGAGTCAGACAGGCAGGTGAACTGGAGACTGTTCTAATTTTTTGATGGCGTTAGAGCTACTCTGAAACACATTGTCACTTGGTCACCCTGTTTCTTCTGGCTCTGACAGCACTCACAAACACCGCGTTTTCCATTTTTTAAATTTTTTTATTTTTTAATTTTTACTTTTTTTGTCTGCCCACACTTCCATCTTCTCAGAGCCCTCACTGTTACTTTTCCAACCACATCGCCGTATGAGGGCTTTTATTTTAATTTTTTTAGGATTTTTATTATTACCATATAATGTACCAGATGAAAGGAGGGAAAAAATTTCAAGTGAGATGAAATGATTAAAAAAAAGACCAAAAAAATGTATTCATCCTGGCCTTTTTGGTTTCAGTACTACTTTTTAAGGGCGAGAGGCAAAAAAAACTTTAAATGTTTGTAAACTTATTTTAGTCCGAATTCAGCTCAATCGACTAAACAACAAAAAGTTACAAGTCTCAATAATAAAGCCAACATTAACCAATCTTTAAAATATAAAAAAATTCCAATATATATATACTAGCTGAAGAGCCCGGCGCTGCCCGGGCATAGTACCTAACTACGGTTAGTTATAACAAATTGTAATGATTATATCTATATACAAGTATTCAGCTTTCTCCCCATTATGTAGATAGGGCCAAAATAGTTTGGCGATTTGGAACGTGCGGGGGTTAAAATTTCCATTCAACACATAGCCTATGATGCTCCTGGGGTTGAGATGTGCGGGCATGCAAAATTTCATGCCCGTAAGTACAACGGTGCAGATTCCTATCCCGAGCCAAAATTATTTGCCGATTTGGAATGCGCGGGGTTAAAATTTCTACTCAAAACCTAGCCTATGACGCTCCCGGGGTCGAGACGTGCGGGTGTGCAAAATTTCATGCCCGTAAATGCAGATTCCTATGCCGGACATACACACAAGCATTCAGCTTTCTCCCCATTATGTAGATAGGGCCAAAATTGTTTGGCGATTTGGAACGCGCGGGGTTAAAATTTCGATTCAAAACATAGCCTAGGACTCTTTCGGGGTCGAGACGTGCGGGCGTGCAAAATTTCATGCCCATAAGTGCGACGGTGCGGATTCCAATCCTGGACAAACATACCCACATACATACACACATACATACATTCAGCTTTATATATTAGATATATTTTTTAAAGTTTGGTATCGCTATAATCATACAGATCAGAAATATCGTGATTCCAGGTCATTCTTACCGGACAGTGAACACCGAAGGAAAATTCTAATTTAACCGGTCCTTAGAAAGTTGTGACTTTTTTTTCTCCTCCAAAAATTACACTTTACGTAAAATTTTATTTTATTTTTTTACAATTTTTTTCAGCTCCTTGAATCTTCTGGAGAGAATCAAGAGGCGGAAAAAGTTTTGACAGACTACGCCAATGACCCCAAGAATCCTGCAAATCCTAATGCCCTGGTGTACCTGTACGAGTTCATGGAGAGGCACGCGGCTTCGGAGGAGAAGCTGATAGAAATCCTGAGGGTGAGGACTGTTTACTATTCTTCATGTATCGCCTGCATACATCGAGGTGCTGTACAATACAGAATTGGCTTTTGGAAGGTCTTGTGCAGGAACTGAGTCCTCTGGATGTATCCACCTGGAGATATGACATTTACATACATAGCAAGGCGCCACCTGGTGTTCACATTTCATAGCAATGTGAACGTCCACCTACGGAGAGCTAAGGGACAGTCACACAGCCATCCAAGTCTGCAGAGCAGTCAATAGAGAGATTTCTGCCTACTTGTAAGAACGGGAGCAGAGTGTCTACCATAGCATGGCAGTGTAAGATGAGAAGACTCCCAGCAGGAGAAGGGACTCTTATTAGCTGCCAGAAGGGGAAGGAGGCTGATTCTCTCCAGACCCTTTTACCCTGTACTATCAAAGCTGTGGGGGAAAATGGATACAAAAATGATTTTAAAAAAAACCCTTTATTATTGTATAACCACTAGGGATGAGCAAGTATACTCGTTAGGATTCGGTACTCGGCGAGTCATGCAGTACTCGCGGTACTTGAATCCTAGAGAGTAAATTTCACTACTCGCCTCGCAATATTCGATCTCCTGCCTGGCATGTGTTAGCCAATCACAGTAAAGCCGCCGCCTTCTTTGTTGTGGCATTACTGTGATTGGCTGGCTGCGCAGCGTCATAGTCATAGCCTTTAAGTCATAGGCTATGACTTTGTGTGCATGCGTGCGGCCTCTGCCGGACCTGTGCAGGGCTGTGCCGGCTCGGGCTCTGCTGGCTGTGCAGGCATCGTCCGATGGGACTACTTGTCCCATCCAACTATGCCTGCTACAGTGACAGCATTAGCGGACGATGGGAAAGTAGTATTCCCATCATCCGGCTAATGTGGTGAATGTAAAAAAAAAAGACATACAGAACATATAACATACAACACATAACAGAGTACATACTCACTGCACACACCTAATTCCCCGAAGCCCTCGTCTCCTGCAAATAATATTAAAATTATAAACCAAGCTATACTCTCCTTTCTGACGCAGTCCCTCTTTAAAAACCAGTGTCCCACGACGATCTCCCGTGGAGAGCTGCCACATCAGCAGATGTGACCTCTCTCCAGGGGCTCCAATGACACGCTGACCGGAGATAACCCTCCTGCAGTGTGTCATTGGAGTTCACTTTACGGCAGCACTGCTGCATGAGAAAATTCTCACGCTGTAGTTCTGCCGTAAGTCAGAGGTGACCTCCTGTAACCTTCCGGCGGAGTGATACAGTGCGGAGGATTATCTCGTCACTGTATTGCTGGAGCCCCTGGAGAGCGGTCGCATCTGCTGATGTGGCAGCTCTCCACGGGAGATCGTCGTGGGACACTCGTTATTAATGGATTACGGCGGAAAGGTGAGTATAGGTTGGTTTATTTTAATATTTGCAGGAGACGAGGGCTTCGGGGAATTAGGTGTGTGCGGTGAATATGTACTCTATGTTATGTGTTGTATGTTATATGTTCTGTGTGTTTTTTTTTTTTTTTTTTTTACATTCACCACATCAGCCGGATGATGGGAATACTACTTTCTCATCATCCGCTAATGCTGTCACTGTAGCATGCATAGCCGGATGGGACAAGTAGTCCCATTGGACGATGCCGACACAGGCCCCGCACAGCGCAGAGGCCGGCACGGGCCCGACAGAGCCCAAGCCGGCACAACCGCACACAGGCCCCGCACACACACAGACCCCCCGCACACATAGTCTCCGCCCATTACTCGCATTTCCCATAGACTTACATTGGACTCGCTACTCGTTACGAATACCCCAGTATTAGGAGCTACTCTTAACGAGTACAGCGAGTCCGAGTATTTCACTACTCGCTCATCCCTAATAACCGCTAATAATGGCATCCTGGGATGACTCGTGTAAGAAAATCTTTGAGTTATTTATTGAAATTTTTTTTTTCTAAATTTTCAGGTTTTAAACTCCAAGACTCCATCCCACAAGCTCATGCTGAAATTTAGCAAACTCCTTGGCAATTCTGGTAAGTGGCCATTATTATTAGTTGGCCGAGCAGCGCAGCTCTGTGCCAGGTTCACAATGGAAAGTTGTTGTTTTTTTTTCGTACACCTTCCTTCTTGCTGCCTGTGCCATGTACACTCAGGGCGTGACCTGATTATAAGCAATGGTAGGATCACAGGGAAAGGTAATAAGTATATATAATGTAAGAGAAGGGCCCATTGACTCTGAGCGTGGACGGTAGTAGTGAGCGTGCCCTCTATGCTTCCCACACAGCAGGCTCACTACAATCATCTATAAGAATCCGTTATTCCTTACCTGGGATTTATGTCCATCAGCAGCTCAGATGTTTCCACCGTACTTAAAATGGAATCAAAAATTAACAACAAACATTTTTTATTAGCTGTTTCTAGGCTGCAGTTATATAATTTGCCACATGGTGGCGGACTGAAACTAAGCAGTAATTTTGCAGTCGTCCCAGCAGCTGCAAGAGATCAGCTCTTCCTAAAAATGCCGACATCCCCTTGTCACAGCGCGGCCGACATCCGACATCTGTGTCACCAGAGACGTCACCGGGATATCCACAAACCGTCCGAAATAACATCTGTAAGCAAAGAAGAAAAGGGTCACCACATAGGACATGTCCCTTATATACTGCACCACACGGGACATGTCCCCTATATTCTACACCACACTTGACACACCCTCTATATACTGCACCGCACAGGACACATCCTCTATATACTGCACCGCACGGGACACATCCTCTATATACTGCACCGCACATCCTCTATATACTGCACCACATAGGACATGTCCCTTATATACTGCACCACACGGGACATGTCCCCTATATTCTACACCACACTTGACACACCCTCTATATACTGCACCGCACAGGACACATCCTCTATATACTGCACCGCACGGGACACATCCTCTATATACTGCACCGCACGGGACACATCCTCTATATACTGCACCGCACGGGACACATCCTCTATATACTGCACCATACGGGACACATCCCCTATATACTGCACCACACGGGACACATCCTCTATATACTACACAGCACAGGACACATCCTCTATATACTACACCACACGGGACACATATATATATATATATATATATTATATATATATATATATATATATATTATATATATATATATATATAGTTGAATGTGTGTATCACCAACCAATCACGGAGTATCTTAGATTTAACCAGAGCCACCAACCAATCACGGAGTGTCTTACATTTAACCAGAGCTGTATGTATCAAGCCATCTCTAGCTCTCTGCTGACATCAAGTGGACTATTTGTGTAACCACATCTTTATTTCCAACTATAACTGATTAGAGCTTTACAAACTGTGACAACACAGTTCACTCTTCACCTAGAGGCGTGATGGGAAAATGAGAAGTGAGGTGCTTCTGCAGTATGAGGCTGTGTATAGAGAAGAGTGAGGAGCTGCAGGTGGAGACTGTGTATAAGGCGACGGGGACAATGAGAGATGTGAGAAGAAAAATGAGAGAAGTGAGGTGCTGCTGCAGTACGAGGCTGTGTATAGAGAAGATTGAGACGCTGCAGGTGGAGACTGTGTATAAGGTGACGGGGACAATGAGAGATGTGAGAGGGAAAATGAGAGAAGTGAGGTGCTGCTGCAGTATGAGGCTGTGTATAGAGAAGATTGAGGCGCTGCAGGTGGAGACTGTGTATAAGGCGACGGGGACAATGAGATGTGAGAGGGAAAATGAGAGAAGTGAGGTGCTGCTGCAGTATGAGGCTGTGTATAGAGAAGATTGAGGCGCTGCAGGTGGAGACTGTGTATAAGGCGATGGGGACAATGAGAGATGTGAGAGGGAAAATGAGAGAAGTGAGGTGCTGCTGCAGTAAGAGGCTGTGTATAGAGAAGAGTGAGGTGCTGCAGGTGGAGGCTGTGTATAAGGTGACGGGGACAATGAGAGATGTGAGGGGGAAAATGAGAGAAGTGAGGTGCTGCTTCAGTATGAGGCTGTGTATAGAGAAGATTGAGGTGCTGCAGGTGGAGGCTGTGTATAAGGTGACGGGGACAATGAGAGATGTGAGAAGAAAAATGAGAGAAGTGAGGTGCTGCTTCAGTAAGAGGCTGTGTATAGAGAAGAGTGAGGTGCTGCAGGTGGAGGCTGTGTATAAGGTGACGGGGACAATGAGAGATGTGAGGGGGAAAATGAGAGAAGTGAGGTGCTGCTGCAGTATGAGGCTGTGTATAGAGAAGATTGAGGTGCTGCAGGTGGAGGCTGTGTATAAGGTGACGGGGACAATGAGAGATGTGAGAGGGAAAATGAGAGAAGTGAGGTGCTGCTGCAGTATGAGGCTGTGTATAGAGAAGATTGAGGCGCTGCAGGTGGAGGCTGTGTATAAGGCGACGGGGACAATGAGAGATGTGAAGGGGAAAATGAGAGAAGTGAGGTGCTGCTGCAGTATGAGGCTGTGTATATAGAAGACTGAGGTGCTGCAGGTGGAGGCTGTGTATAAGGTGACGGGGACAATGAGAGATGTGAGGGGGAAAATGAGAGAAGTGAGGTGCTGCTGCAGTATGAGGCTGTGTATAGAGAAGATTGAGGCGCTGCAGGTGGAGACTGTGTATAAGGCGACGGGGACAATGAGATGTGAGAGGGAAAATGAGAGAAGTGAGGTGCTGCTGCAGTATGAGGCTGTGTATAGAGAAGATTGAGGCGCTGCAGGTGGAGGCTGTGTATAAGGCGACGGGGACAATGAGAGATGTGAAGGGGAAAATGAGAGAAGTGAGGTGCTGCTGCAGTATGAGGCTGTGTATATAGAAGACTGAGGTGCTGCAGGTGGAGGCTGTGTATAAGGTGACGGGGACAATGAGAGATGTGAGGGGGAAAATGAGAGAAGTGAGGTGCTGCTGCAGTATGAGGCTGTGTATAGAGAAGATTGAGGCGCTGCAGGTGGAGACTGTGTATAAGGCGACGGGGACAATGAGATGTGAGAGGGAAAATGAGAGAAGTGAGGTGCTGCTGCAGTATGAGGCTGTGTATAGAGAAGATTGAGGCGCTGCAGGTGGAGACTGTGTATAAGGCGATGGGGACAAAGAGATGTGAGAGGGAAAATGAGAGAAGTGAGGTGCTGCTGCAGTAAGAGGCTGTGTATAGAGAAGATTGAGGTGCTGCAGGTGGAGGCTGTGTATAAGGTGACGGGGACAATGAGAGATGTGAGAAGAAAAATGAGAGAAGTGAGGTGCTTCTTCAGTAAGAGGCTGTGTATAGAGAAGAGTGAGGTGCTGCAGGTGGAGGCTGTGTATAAGGTGACGGGGACAATGAGAGATGTGAGGGGAAAATGAGAGAAGTGAGGTGCTTCTGCAGTATGAGGCTGTGTATAGAGAAGATTGAGGTGCTGCAGGTGGAGGCTGTGTATAAGGTGACGGGGACAATGAGAGATGTGAGAGGGAAAATGAGAGAAGTGAGGTGCTGCTGCAGTATGAGGCTGTGTATAGAGAAGATTGAGGCGCTGCAGGTGGAGGCTGTGTATAAGGCGACGGGGACAATGAGAGATGTGAAGGGGAAAATGAGAGAAGTGAGGTGCTGCTGCAGTATGAGGCTGTGTATATAGAAGACTGAGGTGCTGCAGGTGGAGGCTGTGTATAAGGTGACGGGGACAATGAGAGATGTGAGGGGGAAAATGAGAGAAGTGAGGTGCTGCTGCAGTATGAGGCTGTGTATAGAGAAGAGTGAGGCGCTGCAAGTGGACGCTGTGTATAAGGCGACGGGGACAATGAGAGATGTGAAGGGGAAAAAGAGAGGTGAGGTGCTGCTTCAGTATGAGGCTGTGTATATAGAAGAGTGAGGTGCTGCAGGTGGACGCTGTGTATAAGGCCACATTCACACGTTCAGCATTTGGTCAGTATTTCACAATACACAGGGGGGGTCTCACAACGTGTCCTCCCCCTCTCACCCAGCACACTCCCCCATGTCCCCATATGACTCCGCTGCCCTCAGCCTGTCACAGCCCTGTCATGGCCAGCGCTCAAGCTGGGCTCACGCTGCACAGGGACAGCTCACAATACACGGGGGCTCACAACTAACCAGTTAGTTACTTTGCCTGAGCAACGCCGGGCTGTTCAGCTAGTCCTCTATATACTACACCACACGGGACACATCCTCTATATACTGCACCACACGGGACACATCCTCTATATACTACACCACACGGGACACATCCTCTATATACTACACCACACGGGACACATCCTCTATATACTACACAGCACGGGACACATCCTCTATATACTACACCACACTGGACACATCCTCTATATACTACACCACACGGGACACATCCTCTATATACTACACCACACTGGACACATCCTCTATATACTACACCACACGGGACACATTCTCTATATACTACACCACACGGGACACATCCTCTATATACTGCACCACACGGGACACATTCCTCTATATACTACACCACACGGGACACATCCTCTATATACTGCACCACACGGGACACAGTCCTCTATATACTCACCACACGGGACACATCCTCTATATACTACACCACACGGGACACATCCTCTATATACTACACCACACGGGACACATCTCTATATTACTACACCACACGGGACACATCCTCTATTACTACACCACACTGGACACATCCTCTATATACTACACAGCACGGGACACATCCTCTATATACTACACCACACGGGACACATCCTCTATATACTACACACACTGACACATCCTCTATATACTACACCAGCACGGGACACATCCTCTATATACTACACCACACGGGACACATCCTCTATATACAGCACCACACGGGACACACCCTCTATATACTCACCACACGGACACATCCTCTATATACTCACCACACGGGACACATCCTCTATATACTGCACCACACGGGACACATCCTCTATATACTAACCACACGGGACACATCCTCTATATACTACACACACGGGACACATCTCTATATACTACACCACACGGGACACATTCCTCTATATACTGCACACACGGACACATCCTCTATATACTACACACACGGGACACATCCTCTATAACTGCACCACACGGGACACATCCTCTATATACAGCACCACACGGGACACATCCTCTATACATGCACCACACGGGACACATCCTCTATATACTGCACCACACGGGACACATCCTCTATATACTAGCACCACACGGGACACATTCTCTATATACTGCACCACACGGGACCATCCTCTATATACTACACCACACGGGACACATCCTCTATGCACTGCACCACACGGGACACATCCTCTATATACTACACCACACGGGACACATCCTCTATATACTAACACACGGGACACATCCTCTATAACTGCACCACACACCTCTATATTCCCCTCCTCTATATACTACACAGCACGGGACACATTGTCTATATACTGCACCACACGGGACACATCCTCTATATACTCACCACACGGGACACATCCTCTATATACTGCACCACAGGACACATCCTCTATATACTACACCACACGGGACACATCCTCTATACTACTGCACCACACGGACACATCCTTATTCTGCACACACGGACACATCCTCTATATACTGACATCACAGACACATTCTCTATATACTACACCACACGGGACACATCTCTATAACTGCACCACACGGGACACATCCTCTATATACTACACCACACGGGACACATCCTCTATATATACTACACCACACGGGACACATCCTCTATAACTGCACCACACGGGACACATCTCTATATACTGCACCACACGGGACACATCTCTATATACTGCACCGCACGGGACACATTCTCTATATACTGCACCACACGGGACACATCTCTATATACTGCACCCACGGGACACATCCTCTATATACTACACCACAGGGGACACTCCTCTATATACTACACCACACGGGACACATCCTCTATATACTGCCACCACACGGGACACGTCCTCTATATACTGCACCACACGGGACACATCCTCTATATACTACACCACACGGGACACATCCTCTATATACTACACCACACGGGACACATCTCTATATACTGCACCACACGGGACACTTTCCTCTATATACTACACCACACGGGACACATCCTCTATATACTCCCACAACGGGACACATCCTCTATATACTACACCACACGGGACACATCCTCTATATACTACACCACACGGGACACATCCTCTATATACTACACAGCACGGGACACATCTCTATATACTACACCACACTGGACACATCCTCTATAACTCACCACACGGGACACATCCTCTATATACTACACCACACATCCTCTATATTACTACACACGGACACATCCTCTATATACTACACCACACGACACATCCTCTATATACTACACCACACGGGACACATCCTCTATATACTACACACACGGGACACATCCTCTATATACTACACCACACGGGACACATCCTTCTATATACTACACAACACGGGACACATCCTCTATATACTACACCACACGGGACACATCCTCTATATACTACACCACACGGGGACACACTCCTCTATATACTACACCACACGGGACACGTCCTCTATATACTACACCACACGGGACACATCCTCTATATACTACACCACACGGGACACATCCTCTATATACTACACCACACGGGACACATCCTCTATATACTACACCACACGGGACACATCCTCTATATACTACACCACACGGGACACATCCTCTATATACTGCACCACACGGGACACATCCTCTATATACTGCACCACACATCCTCTATATTCTACACCACACGGGACACATCCTCTATATACTACACCACACATCCTCTATATACTACACCACACGGAACACATCCTCTATATACTACACCACACGGGACACATCCTCTATATACTACACCACACGGGACACATCCTCTATATATACTCACCACACTGGACACATCCTCTATGTACTACACCACACGGGACACATCCACTATATACTGCACCACACGGGACACATCCTCTATATACTGCACCACACGGGACACATCCTCTATACACTGCACCACACGGGACACATCCTCTATATACTGCACCGCACGGGACACATCCTCTATACAGTGCACCACACGGGACACATCCTCTATACACTGCACCACACGGGACACATCCTCTATATACTGCACCACACGGGACACATCCTCTATATACTGCACCACACGGGACACATCCTCTATATACTCACCACACGGGACACATCCACTATATACTGCACCACACGGGACACATCCTCTATATACTGCACCACACGGACACATCCTCTATACACTGCACCACACGGGACACATCCTCTATATACTGCACCACACGGGACACATCCTCTATACTACTGCACCACACGGGACACATCCTCTATACACTGCACCACACGGGACACATCCTCTATACACTGCACCACACGGGACACATCCTCTATATACTCACCACACGGGACACATCCTCTATATACTACACCACACGGGACACATCCTCTATATACTACACCGCACGGGACACATCCTCTATATACTGCACCGCACGGGACACATCCTCTATATACTACACCGCACGGGACACATCCTCTATATACTACACCGCACGGGACACATCCTCTATATACTACACCGCACGGGACACATCCTCTATATACTACACCACACGGGACACATCCTCTATATACTGCACCGCACGGGACACATCCTCTATATACTGCACCGCACGGGACACATCCTCTATATACTACACCATACTGGACACATCCTCTATATACTACACCACACATCCTCTATATACTACACCACACGGGACACATCCTCTATATACTACAGCACACGGGACACATCCTCTATATACTGCACCACACATCCTCTATATTCTACACCACACATCCTCTATATACTGCACCACACGGGACACATCCTCTATATACTACACCACACGGGACACATCCTCTATATACTACAGCACACGGGACACATCCTCTATATACTGCACCACACATCCTCTATATTCTACACCACACGGGACACATCCTCTATATACTACACCACACATCCTCTATATACTACACCACACGGAACACATCCTTTATATACTACACCACACGGGACACATCCTCTATATACTACACCACACGGGACACATCCTCTATATACTACACCACACGGGACACATCCTCTATATACTACACCACACGGGACACATCCTCTATATACTACACCACACGGGACACATCCTCTATATACTACACCACACATCCTCTATATACTGCACCACACGGGACACATCCTCTATATACTACACCACACATCATGTCCACAGCGCTGCAGCCAATCATTGAGCTCTGCCTGCGTTGATGGGACGCTCCGTACTCAGGCACCAGACAGGCGCCGCTCATGTACAATAGTCAGAAACGATCTAAATAAAGATTTTAAATTCTGGTAAAAAAAAAACCTATAATGTGATATCGATCGTTCTCTGAGATCTTTTAGAACATGAAGTTGTTTTTTTATTGATCGACAGATTCTGAAAACAATCAGAAGTTTTCTCTTCACGTTCTGTTCGAATTCTTGGAATTTTCGGGATGGAAGAAGGATGTGAAAGCTTGGAGTTACTTTGTGAAGAAACTGAAAAATACTTTTCGTCGGTAAGTGACGTGTGTCCGAGTGTCGGGCACGTGAGAGGACAGATGTGTCTCTCTAGAGCGCAGGCGATATAAGCCGAGACGCTCAGAGTCCTGGAAAGTCACTTGCAGCAGAGAAATCTGGTTGTCATAGCTCAGTATTCGGAGCCAAGTGTAACAGGTAATTCTCAGGGAGGATCCAGCCAGAAAAATCTCAGATCGCTCGTAAAAAACAAATTGCTTGGTATCGATACACAATGCGTGTCATTTATTTTTCTATTTTTTTTATTAGTAAAAGCAGATTTGCTCTAAGTTGGTGCACACTTTATCTTCTTAATCTTCATTTACTTCACAGCTCTTCTATTTCTTTTTTTTTTTTCTGATGTAGAGTTCCAAACTTTGTGCCTATAAAGTTCAGGTTGTCTGCGGTCACCACTAGAGGGAGCTCTCTATAGACAGTGCATACAGTCCTTTTGAAGTTCATGACTGCTCATGATGCAGTAAGCTCCCCCTAGTGGTGGCTGCCCGCAGCTGCAATGGTAAGTCTAATAAGTGATCTATTTTTCCTCACTCATTCAGTTATTTGATTAGTTTTTGCTTTTGTTTTCAGTACAATAAATACTAAATTAAAACCCGCAAAAATCAAGCCCTTATATGGTGATATTGCCGTAAAAATGAATGTTATGTCTCTTGGAAGATAAAAGCTAGAAATGGTCAAATGAGTTAAAACTTGAGTATTACATGCTAGGGAGTACTTTTTTTTAATCTACCTTGAAATCTGCGTTATTGCTTCATTTAAGAGGCGATAAATAAAATCCTTTTAGAGTTTTTTTTGTTTTATTTTTACTAGCTCACGTGGATTTTCTCTCCTTTTTCGTTTGGCCTAAAATTGTGAATAATTGGGGAGGTGTGAAATGAGGATTGGGGGAGGGGAAGCACACATCCTTTCATGTTGTGAACTTCACAGCAGTTCTCCTTTCAGAGTCCCCTGTATAACGGGTTTAATTGGTCTGTAAAAATATAGAAAAAAGACCATAAACAGGAATCAAAGACATGTGCTGTGCGGTGTAATATATATATTATACATAAAGTTTCTCGGCAGCATTTCAGGAGAAGACTGTGTTGAACTTGTAGGAGAAAGTGACCTGTCCCCTCACATATGTAAATTAGTTATTCTCTCCTCATGCTCTTCTGACTTAATGTTTCCAAAGAAGTCATGAAGTGTCTCAGGTATGAAGACTACAGCAGAAGAGTAGTTTGATCTTGTGGGGGGGGAGTGACCTGTCTAATAAAAGAACTGTTAATGCCGGGTTTGTATGTGACTGGGGATATGTAATAAAATGGATGAGGAAAAAAAAAATCATACAGCCCAAAAAATACTGAGGGGTGAGGACAGCAGCAGAGGAAGAGTGGTTTGATCTTACAGGAGACAGTAACCTGTCTGCTCATGTATGTTAATTGGAACAGGGCTGTATGCGACTGGAGTAGTGTCTTGAAGGGGATGAGAGGAAAATAACTTTTAGTCTGGAGAATCTCTGATGGAATAATTCCAGCAGATTGGTTTTGATTTTGTCGGGAGGCAGTGACCTGTCTGTTTACGTATGCTATGAAAACTGAAAACACGCCTGTATGTGACTTATCAGTGTCATGTAGGGGATGAAAAGTCAATACCCTTTAGTTAGACATCTCTCATGTGTGATGAGTGCAGCAGATGAGGAGTGGCTTGATTTTGCAGGAGTCAGTGACCTGTCTGCTCGTACATGTTTATTGAAACATGGCTGTATGTGACTTTAATAAGACACACTTTAATGTGTCTTATTAAAGTGGATGAGGACAGAATACCTTATACACAGACTTATCTCAGGTATGATGCCTACAGCAGAAGATAAGGGAGTTGATCTTTCGTTGGGACAGTGACCGATCTTTTCATGTATGTGAGTGAGAACAAGGCTGAGTGTGACAAGTGTCATGAAGTGGATAAGAAGAAAATACCTTTATAGCCAGACATCAGCAGCAGAAGAGGAGTGGTTTGAGCTTGCTGGAGACAGTAACCTGTCTACCCATGTATGTTAATTGGACCATGACAGAATGTGAGTGTGGAGCTGTCGCTTGAAGTGGATGAGGAGAAAATAACTTAATCTTGAGTATCTGTGGTCTAATGACTCCAGCAGAAGAGGATTGGTTTGATTTTGTGGAGGGATGTGACCTTTCTGTTATTGTTTTAACAAGAACACACCTGTATGAGATGGTGGCCGTATCATGAAGTGGCTGAACAGAAAATGCTTTATAGCCAGACATCTCTCATGTGTGATGACTGCAGCAGAAGAGGAGTGGTTTGAGATTGCTGCAGACAGTAACCGGTCTACTTATGTATGAGAATAAAGCAGTCTCTTCAAGGGTTCAATAGAAAATACCCTATAGCCAAACATTTCCCACTGACAGTAGTAGAAGGATATGTTAATATTGTAGGAGGCAGGGATCTGACTACTCAAAGGAATTGGGCTTTTTAATTTTTTTTTTTATGACTGCAGCTGAAGATGAGTGGTTTGATTTTGTAGGATAGAGTAGCCTGCCTGCTCGTGTTTGTTAATTGGAACATGGCAATATGTGATTGAAGTGAATAAAGATACCCTAAAGGCACACAAATGTCTTCAGTGACTGCAGCGGAAGACTAGTGGGTTCATTCTGCTGAAGACAGTGACCTGTCCATTCAGAATTGGTGATGGTAGTCTGTATGGGACTGGGGCCTTGTGCTTTCATCCCCTTCCTCACAATACCCCATAGTGGGACGTATCTCAGAACTGGTGTCGGCAGCAGCAGAGGTTTTGGTGGCCGCATCTGCACATTTCCGTGTATGACCTCGTGTTTAGGCGACTTGTTTTCATGTATTTATCGCATTAGGTCACCTAATTGTGGTGATTTAAACCACGTGCTGCGAACATGAAAGTGGCTCTTATGTCTGTGTTGTGTAGGATGTAAATGTGGATTCTCTATTAGATGATTGCTCACGTGCTCGATGTCTTGTCTTCTTTACAGTGACCGCAGCGCTTGGATATTAGAGGAATGGCAGCCCAGGAAGAGCTGGTGGCCATCGTACCACTTCAACACGTATCAGGCCCAGAACGACTGGCGGGACTGTGAAAAGCTCGCCATGAAGAAAGCTTCAGTCGCTGGAATGTTACAGGGGCCGAGTAAGTCACCTCCTGATAATTTACACTGTACGGAGCCAAGTACTGGGACACACGTCTCCATCAATTAATTCTGGTTTCTTATTCAGCCCCATTCCACCACCCCCCTCCCCTGCCTTGGGCTGTATAACAGTCGCCTACCCAACCACCAACCCCTCCACTGCCCGGTGTGTTACATCTGGCCTCCGCGCCCCCAATGTGTTGCATCCGCCCCCCCCCCCCCCCTCCAGTGCACAACATCCCGCACCCTCACCCTGCCTCCCGGGGTTATAACATCCGACACCTCACACCCCTTCCAACCCTTTAGAATAACATCCAGCACCCTGGCTTATAACATCCGGCCTCTTAACCTCCCCGGCATATAACGCCCGGCGCCTTGACCTTCCAGCGTATAACCTCTTGCTCCCCACCTCCAGCTGATTTATAACCTCCGGCCCCCATTCCCCCATTCTATCTGCCTTTTACTATCACATGACAAACCGGCTGACGGTGCAGAGCTCCCCTATACCGGCGCGGTCCTGTAATTTGAGCCACCGGGGAAACAAGTCCGTCCATGACATTTCATCCTCGTGAACATTCCCCATCACCTGTGAGTGATATTATGTGGAAGAGGAAGGAAACTTAGCCGCAAAATGGAGACCCTGTAACATTACAGAGTGGGGGGGCCGAGTGCTGAGCAGCAGAGGCCAGAAAAGTCACCAACGTTCTCATGAAGCCATAAGTGCACAGTTCAGACATTCTCTGGAATAACATCAGCATAAACACTGTGTCCCCGTTGGGAGCTTCATGGCGGAGCAGCTGCATGCAGCCGTACATCACCAAGCACAATGCCGAGCGTCGGATGGAGTGGTGTAAAGCCGCCACCACTGGATTCTGGAGGAGACGTGTTCTGTGCAGTGACGGATCACACTTCTCTCTCTGCTTCTGATGGAGGAGTCTGGGTCTGGTGATTCCCGGAGGATGTTACCACCTGACTGCATTGTGCCCCCTGTACAGATGGTGGAGGAGGATAATGCTATGGGGGTTTAATTGGGGAGTGGCAGATGCCTCTTAGCTCCAGTAAAGGGAAAGCTTAAATCTTTAGCACAAGACATTGAGGACAATTGTAGCTTCAGCTTTGTGGGAACAGTTTGGGGTTCACCCTTTTCTGTTCCCCATGGCTGTGCCCAGTGCACAAGCTCCATACAGACTTGGGGGGGAACATGAGCGGCCGCGCAGATCCCAGAGCTCAGCCCCATCCAACACCGATAATGGAGATTGTAACCCCGTCCGCACCCCAACATGTACGTCTGCAGTAGGGTGCGGCGTATTCTGTGAGCTCAGGACCAATGCCCACTGCAGACCGGACAGGTGACCGCCGTATTATACCGCCAGCATCTTCCTCTGACCGCTCGTTCCATTCACATTTGTTTAACCTGTTAGATGCCTGTGGCGATTACTGACCGCATCATGTAAATGTTTCCTATCCAGTCGGAGTGTGTGGATGGGTTTTTGCCACTTTTCTAATCAGAAAGCGCAAAAGTGAAACTTGCTACATTTGTGTGATCATCGTCTTTGTGCAGAATCCTGTGACGTGATTCCTCTTCTCTCTCTCTTCTAGCCTGCAGCTATTTCACCTGGATCTATAAATGTGGCAGGAAAAAACGGAAGACGGCCTTAAATCGTATGAAGAAGTTTATTAGGGAGAATAACTGTGAAAACCTGGCGTCATCATCCGATGCAGATGTAATGGAGGCGGCTATGGGATGAGAATTTGCAGGATCCATGGCTGCCTCCTCTGCCGATGGATCCACCGATGGATCCGCTGCCGATGGCTGCCTATGGATCCGCCGTCGATGGCTGCCTCTGCCTATGGATCCGCCGCCGATGGCTGCCTCTGCCTATGGATCTTCCGCCGATGGCTGCCTCTGCCTATGGATCCGCCGCCGATGGCTGCCTCTGCCTATGGATCCGCCGCCGATGGCTGCCTCTGCCTATGGATCCGCCGCCGATGGCTGCCTCTGCCTATGGATCCGTCGCCGATGGCTGCCTCTGCCTATGGATCCGTCGCCGATGGCTGCCTCTGCCTATGGATCCGTCGCCGATGGCTGCCTCTGCCTATGGATCCGTCGCCGATGGCTACCTCTGCCTATGGATCCGCCGCCGATGGATCCGCCGCCAATGGCTGCCTCTGCCTATGGATCCGCCGCCGATGGATCCACCGATGGATCCGCCGCCGATGGCTGCCTCTGCCTATGGATCCGCCGCCGATGGCTGCCTCTGCCTATGGATCCGCCGCCGATGGCTGCCTCTGCCTATGGATCCGCCGCCGATGGCTGCCTCTGCCTATGGATCCGCCGCCGATGGCTGCCTCTGCCTATGGATCCGCCGCCGATGGCTGCCTCTGCCTATGGATCCGTCGCCGATGGCTGCCTCTGCCTATGGATCCGTCGCCGATGGCTGCCTCTGCCTATGGATCCGTCGCCGATGGCTGCCTCTGCCTATGGATCCGTCGCCGATGGCTACCTCTGCCTATGGATCCGTCGCCGATGGATCCGCCGCCAATGGCTGCCTCTGCCTATGGATCCGCCGCCGATGGCTGCTTCTGCTGATGCTGCCTCTGCCGATGGATCCGCTGCTGATGACTGCCGCCGCCGATGGCTGCCTCTGCCTATGGATCTGCCGCCAATGGATCCACCGATGGATCCGCTGCCGATGGCTGCCTCTGCCTATGGATCCGTCGCCGATGGCTGCCTCTGCCTATGGATCCGTCGCCGATGGCTACCTCTGCCTATGGATCCGTCGCCAATGGATCCGCCGCCAATGACTGCCTCTGCCTATGGATCCGCCGCCGATGGCTGCTTCTGCCGATGCTGCCTCTGCTGATGGATCCGCTGCTGATGACTGCCGCCGCCAATGGTTGCCTCTGCCTATGGATCCGCCGCCGATGGCTGGCTCCAATTTAAGCTTTTTCAGTTGTACTCTGAGGGATCTTGTTTTGAGCCTATTTGTAGGGTTCACGTTATATTTCCGTCACGTTGAAGAGCCACCAGCATTTATTCAGGGTTGTTACATGTTGACACAGACATTTTAGCACTTTAATATTTAACAGGTCAATGATTGTTAAATAATAAAATAATATGCAACTTTCTAAAATATTTTTTTTTTTTAATTTCCTCGCCAAGATCTCTGTTTGCTGTCTGTAAATTGTGACCTACTTTGTTCTATTCAGAGTCTGGAGAGCCTTGGATGCTACACCTGGTAAGCCGGAAGATGCCTACCGCTAAGGGGTTAGGAGACCTTCCTAAATTGCACAGTGACAGTTTTTGCCATCACAAGGCAATCTCTTTGAGCAAGAGTCGATGCAGCAAATTAATACCAGGACGTGCTGAACTTTTCATTTCTCGTGAATCAGCCGGGGGGCATCCGTGACCCATCTGTAGTCATCACTGAAGCAGAAGTCTTCTCTTCTCAGGAACCATAACAGAGGAATGCTTCTCTAGAATACGATACATGTGATGCTGCACTCCACATTGGAAACATGCAGGAGACGATGTGCAGGACGTGAATTTTTATATTTGTCCTTAATGCAATGCAGATACTCGGCTGCTCCGCCGTGTGTTAGTGCACATGAAGACAAAAACTGAAACAACTTCAGTGATTTTCAGTTCATATTTACTGAGTATCAGCTACTGAGATCAGACTTGGCTTCTGAATTTTGATTTAACAGAAAAAGTGAAAAACAAAAAAAACTGTTACCGACCTGGACGAAAATGATGGTTCCCTTAACGTAATGTTTTGAGACCCGTCCTTTTGAGGCGATCATTGCAGACAAATGATTTCTGTAACTCTCAGTGAGACTTCTGCCCCCGTCCACCGGTATTTTGACGGCTCCTCGTGAGCAGACGGCTCCTTGTGTCTGAGGTGTGAAGGCGTCTTCTCCAGACTCCATGTCTCAGCTCCTTCCACAGATGTTCTGTAGGATTTAGATCTGGACTCATAGAAGCCTCCACAGAATAGTCTAGTGTTTGCTCTTGGCCATTCTTGGCTGTTTTTAGTTGTGTTTTGGGTCATTATCATGTTGGAGGACCCATGCCATGACCTGTGGCTCAGACCGAGCTTTCTGACATTGGGCAGCACATTTGGCTCCAGAATGCCTTGATAGTCTTGATATAGGAAAGATGTATATCTTCGTACCGTGTTAGCCAGTAGATAGAAAAATATTTAGACTTGAGAGTCCTTAGTGGTATCAACCACTGAGGACTCTCAAGTCTAAATATTTTTCTTTGATAGTCTTGAGATTTCATTGTATCCTGCACAGATTCAAGACCCCCTGTGCCAGATGAAGCAAATCAGCCCTGAATCATAACTGAGTCTCCTCCATGTGTCAGAGAAGGTACAACGTTCTTTTCTTTGTAGGCTTCATTTTTGAGTCTGTGAGCATAGAGCTGATGTAACATCAAAAAAGCTCCAGTTTTGTCTCCAAAAATCATTCCCCCTTATTTTTTGTGGCTTGTCAATATGCACTTTGACAAATTCATATCTCACTTTTTTATGATTTGCTTTCAGCTGTGGTTTCCTACTCCTCCTTCCATGAAGACCAATTTGGCCAAGACCGTGACGAACGGTACAATCTGAGACTGGTGGACCTTGACCTTAGTTCACCTGTAATCTCTTTGGAAGTTTTTCTCTGGTTACCATTTGTGTTATCCGTCTCTTCAATTTGTCATAACATTTGTTATGACTACGTCTAGGGGGTCGGCTGCAGTCCCATAGACCCTAAACCTCTCAATAATCTGTGCTGCTGTAGTAACAGGAACATCGAGCTGTGTGGAGGCTTTTTATAGCCTTTACCTTTATCATGTTTTGCCTATAATTTTCTTTCTAATCTCTTGAGACAACTCTTTCCTCAGCTTTCATTGGTCCATGTTCAGGGCTGTACAAACACACCATGACAGCACAATGACTACTTTTCACTCAATAAATAGGAAGACGGGCAAACCATCAGTTTTGTCCAGGCCATGTTTATTAATTTTGTTGTTTTTTACAATTTTCTTTCAAAATTAATGTCTGATTTTCAGTATTTGCTACAACTATATACACCATAAATATAAAAAATTTTGCAGCTGCAATTTGCCTCCTCCACCTCACATAATAACAGTAAGAGGTCTAATGGGGTTGGTCTGGCATCCCTCGCTTCCCAGGATCAGCCACATCTGACGTGTCTTCCTAGAAATGATCCAACAGCTTTGGCCTTGCTAATATTAAAATAAAATGTCAAAACTGCCATTCAGGATCTGTGGAAAGCTGTATGACTCAACAATAGGGGTGTGCTTTTAAATTGTAATGTTTAATCAGTCATTGTACAGGAGGAGGAGGTGAGCTGTGACATCACCTATTGTGAATGGTGGTTCCTGTGTTATCTACTGTATATAGAGGTGTTATCAGTCACTGTACAGGAGGAGGAGGTGAGCTGTGACATCACCTATTGTGAATGGTGGATCCTGTGTTATCTACTGTATATAGAGGTGTTATCAGTCATTGTACAGGAGGAGGAGGTGAGCTGTGACATCACCTATTGTGAATGGTGGATCCTGTGTTATCTACTGTATATAGAGGTGTTATCAGTCATTGTACAGGAGGAGGAGGTGAGCTGTGACATCACCTATTGTGAATGGTGGTTCCTGTGTTATCTACTGTATATAGAGGTGTTATCAGTCATTGTACAGGAGGAGGAGGTGAGCTGTGATGTCACCTATTGTGAATGGTGGATCCTGTGTTATCTACTGTATATAGAGGTGTTATCAGTCATTGTACAGGAGGAGGAGGTGAGCTGTGACATCACTTATTGTGAATGGTGGATCCTGTGTTATCTACTATATATAGAGGTGTTATCAGTCATTGTACAGGAGGAGGAGGTGAGCTGTGACATCACCTATTGTGAATGATGGATCCTGTTTTATCTACTGTATATAGAGGTGTTATCAGTCATTGTACAGGAGGAGGAGGTGAGCTGTGACATCTATTGTGAATGGTGGATCCTGTGTTATCTACTGTATATAGAGGTGTTATCAGTCATTGTACAGGAGGAGGAGGTGAGCTGTGACATCACCTATTGTGAATGGTGGATCCTGTGTTATCTACTGTATATAGAGGTGTTATCAGTCATTGTACAGGAGGAGGAGGTGAGCTGTGACATCACCTATTGTGAATGGTGGTTCCTGTGTTATCTACTGTATATAGAGGTGTTATCAGTCATTATACAGGAGGAGGAGGTGAGCTGTGACATCACCTATTGTGAATGGTGGTTCCTGTGTTATCTACTGTATATAGAGGTGTTATCAGTCATTATACAGGAGGAGGAGGTGAGCTGTGACATCTATTGTGAATGGTGGATCCTGTGTTATCTACTGTATATAGAGGTGTTATCAGTCCTTGTACAGGAGGAGGAGATGAGCTGTGACATCACCTATTGTGGATGGTGGATCCTGTGTTATCTACTGTATATAGAGGTGTTATCAGTCATTGTACAGGAGGAGGTGAGCTGTGATATCACCTATTGTGAATGGTGGATCCTGTGTTATCTGCTGTATATAGAGGTGTTATCAGTCATTGTACAGGAGGAGGAGGTGAGCTGTGACATCACCTATTGTGAATGGTGGATCCTGTGTTATCTACTGTATATAGAGGTGTTATCAGTCATTGTACAGGAGGAGGAGGTGAGCTGTGACATCACCTATTGTGAATGGTGGATCCTGTGTTATCTACTGTATATAGAGGTGTTATCAGTCCTTGTACAGGAGGAGGAGATGAGCTGTGACATCACCTATTGTGAATGGTGGATCCTGTGTTATCTACTGTATATAGAGGTGTTATCAGTCATTGTACAGGAGGTGGAGGAGGTGAGCTGTGACATCACCTATTGTGAATGGTGGATCCTGTGTTATCTACTGTATATAGAGGTGTTATCAGTCATTGTACAGGAGGAGGAGGTGAGCTGTGACATCACCTATTGTGAATGGTGGATCAAGTGTTATCTACTGTATATAGAGGTGTTATCAGTCATTGTACAGGAGGAGGAGGTAAGCTGTGACATCACCTATTGTGAATGGTGGATCCTGTTATCTACTGTATATAGAGGTGTTATCAGTCATTGTACAGGAGGAGGAGGTGAGCTGTGACATCACCTATTGTGAATGGTGGATCCTGTGTCATCTACTGTATATAGAGGTGTTATCAGTCATTGTACAGGAGGAGGAGGTGAGCTGTGACATCACCTATTGTGAATGGTGGATCCTGTGTTATCTACTGTATATAGAGGTGTTATCAGTCATTGTACAGGAGGAGGAGGTGAGCTGTGATATCTCCTATTGTGAATAGTGGATCCTGTGTTATCTACTGTATATAGAGGTGTTATCAGTCATTGTTACAGGAGGAAGAGGAGGTGAGCTGTGACATCACCTATTGTGAATGGTGGATCCTGTGTTATCTACTGTATAATGAGGTGTTATCAGTCATTGTACAGGAGGAGGAGGTGAGCTGTGACATCACCTTTTGTGAATGGTGGATCCTGTGTTATCTACTGTATATAGAGGTGTTATCAGTCTTTGTACAGGAGTAGGAGGTAAGCTGTGACATCACCTATTGTAAATGGTGGATCCTGTGTTATCTACTGTATATAGAGGTGTTATCAGTCATTGTACAGGAGGAGGTGAGCTGTGACATCACCTATTGTGAATGGTGGATCCTGTGTTATCTACTGTATATAGAGTGTTATCAGTCCTTGTACAGGAGGAGGAGATGAGCTGTGACATCACCTATTGTGAATGGTGGATCCTGTGTTATCTACTGTATATAGAGGTGTTATCAGTCATTGTACAGGAGGTGGAGGAGGTGAGCTGTGACATCACCTATTGTGAATGGTGGATCAAGTGTTATCTACTGTATATAGAGGTGTTATCAGTCATTGTACAGGAGGAGGAGGTAAGCTGTGACATCACCTATTGTGAATGGTGGATCCTGTTATCTACTGTATATAGAGGTGTTATCAGTCATTGTACAGGAGGAGGAGGTGAGCTGTGACATCACCTATTGTGAATGGTGGATCCTGTGTCATCTACTGTATATAGAGGTGTTATCAGTCATTGTACAGGAGGAGGAGGTGAGCTGTGACATCACCTATTGTGAATGGTGGATCCTGTGTTATCTACTGTATATAGAGGTGTTATCAGTCATTGTACAGGAGGAGGAGGTGAGCTGTGATATCTCCTATTGTGAATAGTGGATCCTGTGTTATTCTACTGTATATAGAGGTGTTATCAGTCATTGTACAGGAGGAAGAGGAGGTGAGCTGTGACATCACCTATTGTGAATGGTGGATCCTGTGTTATCTACTGTATAATGAGGTGTTATCAGTCATTGTACAGGAGGAGGAGGTGAGCTGTGACATCACCTTTTGTGAATGGTGGATCCTGTGTTATCTACTGTATATAGAGGTGTTATCAGTCTTTGTACAGGAGTAGGAGGTAAGCTGTGACATCACCTATTGTAAATGGTGGATCCTGTGTTATCTACTGTATATAGAGGTGTTATCAGTCATTGTACAGGAGGAGGTGAGCTGTGACATCACCTATTGTGAATGGTGGATCCTGTGTTATCTACTGTATATAGAGGTGTTATCAGTCCTTGTACAGGAGGAGGAGATGAGCTGTGACATCACCTATTGTGAATGGTGGATCCTGTGTTATCTACTGTATATAGAGGTGTTATCAGTCATTGTACAGGAGGTGGAGGAGGTGAGCTGTGACATCACCTATTGTGAATGGTGGATCCTGTGTTATCTACTGTATATAGAGGTGTTATCAGTCATTGTACAGGAGGAGGTGAGCTGTGACATCACCTATTGTGAATGGTGGTTCCTGTGTTATCTACTGTATATAGAGGTGTTATCAGTCATTGTACAGGAGGAGGAGGTGAGCTGTGACATCACCTATTGTGAATGGTGGATCCTGTGTTATCTACTGTATATAGAGGTGTTATCAGTCATTATACAGGAGGAGGAGGTGAGCTGTGACATCACCTATTGTGGATGGTGGATCCTGTGTTATCTACTGTATATAGAGGTGTTATCAGTCATTGTACAGGAGGAGGTGAGCTGTGACATCACCTATTGTGAATGATGGATCCTGTGTTATCTACTGTATATAGAGGTGTTATCAGTCATTGTACAGGAGGAGGAGGTGAGCTGTGACATCCTATGCTATCTACTGCATGTTAAAAGTATATGTTACCTTTAATTGCAATTTGTGATGATAATAAGACTGCTGAAAAGTCTTCTGTTCAGACTCGGAAGTATAAATGTAGTATATGGCGCCAAGTGGCTAGTGTAAAAATTTCAGATTTTTTTTTATTTACATAGTGATATGGAAAATTTTAAAAACTACTCTTACCCAGGATGTCCCTCATGACAGGAGGTAGTTCTGGTCCTCCTCTGGGGACACAAAACACAAAAGAGGCTAAAAGCCCCCCTCCACCTCATAATTAGTGTTTTTCCTGTCTCTAGCAGGACAGAGCACAGAAACTGTATAACTAGTAGTAGGAGCAGGATTACACAGAGCAGTTGACTAGAATACAGACTAGACATACATTGTCTTGCAAAAGTATTTACCCCCTCATCTTTTTACATATTTTGTTACCTGTTTAAATATTTTTGCAAGCCGGCTTGCTGTGAGTGCCGCCCAGTGGTCAGCGCTCATAGCAAGTGAGTAATTCTACTACATACAGGCGAACTGATCATCGTCTGTATGTAGAAGAGCCGTTCGGGCTATGGCAGATTCTATTCTCCCATGAAGACTATTGACGCATGCCAAAAGAAAAATTTTTTTTAAAAAAATATATATATATAAAAAAAAAGTTCAAATCATCCCCCTTTCGCCCCATTCAAAATAAAACAATAATAAAAACAAATCAAACATACACATATTTGGTATCGCTGCGTTCAGAATCACCCGATCTATCAATAAAAAAAGGATTAACCTGATCGCTACATGGCGCAGCGAGAAAAAACGTCAAAATGCCAGAATTTATTTTTTTTGGTCGCCGCGACATTGCATTAAAATGCAATAACGGGCGATCAAAAGATCATATCTGCACCAAAATGGTATCAATGAAAACATCAGCTCAGCACACAAAAAAATAAGCCCTCACCCAACCAGAGACCACGAAAAATGGAGACGCTATGGGTCTCAGAAAATGGCACAATTTTATTTTTTTTTTTTAACAAAGTTTGGAATTGTTTTTTCACCACTTAGATAAAAAAGAACCTAGACATGTTTGGTGTCTATGAACTTGTAATGACCTGGAGAATCATAATAGCAGCTCAGTTTTAGCATTTAGTGAACCTAGTAATAAAGCCAAACAAAAAACAAGTGTGGGATTGCACTTTTTTTTTTTGCAATTTCACCTCACTTGGAATTTTTTTCCTATTTTATAGTACATGACATGGAAAAACCAATGATGTCGTTCAAAAGTGCAACTCGTCCTGCAAAAACATAAGCCCTCACATGGCCATATTGATGGAAAAATAAAAAAGTTATGACTCTGAGAAGAAGGGGAGCAAAAAAAACGAAAGAGCAAAAACAAAAATAACTCTGGGAGTTAAGGGGAAATGTGTAAATGTTTTGGAGTGACCTAGTCACAGCCCAGACCTTAATCCAATGGAGAATCTGTGATGAGACTTGAAGATCGCTGTTCACCAGTGGAAACCATCTAACGTGAAGGAGCTGGAGAAGTTTTGTCTTGGGGAATGGGCAAAAATCCAAGTAGAAAGTTCATAGAGACTTATCCAAAGCAACTTACAGCTGTTATTTCTGCAAAATGAGGTTCTGCAAAGTCCTGACTTTAGGGGGTGCATAGTTATGAACACTGAAGTTCTCAGTTATTTTGTCCTATTTGTTGTTTGCTTCACAATAAAAAGGAAAACAAATATTCACAGTTGTCGGCATGTTCTTTATATGAACTGATGCAAATGTTCAAAAAAAAAAAAAATTCCAGGTTGTGAGGTAGCAAAACACGAAAAATGCCAAAGGCGTGAATACTTTTGCAAGCCGCAGTATGGCAAAACATTTGCTCAAACGATGTATATTGCATAAAATTACAAAGTAAATGTAGTCTCCTGATTCTCCAGTGTTATCGAACTGGCGCTCCTCTCTTGTCTGTTTACTACCCTGCAGCGATCGCTTACTGAATATCCCCATGACTGCTGCTGACAATATTGAATATTGAGTGCATTTACTGATCATACATTTCAGTAGGACAACATTTCGGATTTTAAAATCATTTTTCAAGCTGGTGTTATAAAGTATTCTAATTTACTGAGATAATGACTTTTGGGTTTTCATTGGCTGGAAGCCATAATCATCAACATTAACAGAAATAAACACGTGAAATAGATCACTCT
>JARQOD010000005.1:534484208-534663360 GCA_033576555.1 Oophaga sylvatica | reverse complement strand
GCTGGGAAGCACGCCTGGGTACAAGGCAAGGCAGAGCGCGTGCTGGGAAGCACGTTAGAGCGCAAGACAGGGGACCTGAGTTCAGAGAGCAGCCAAGCAGGGACCAAGCAGGTCTAGCTAGGAAGCACAACAATAATCAGGCACCGCCTACAGGAAGAGGCAGCCTGATATAGGGCAAGTGTGATGGAACTTCCGGGTCAGCTCTTCCAGGACCATAGAGACATCCGAGATGGAGCGGCCTTGGTCAGGCTCAGGAGTAAGCACGTGCGCGCTGGACAAGGACCTGGAGTTAAGTGAACAGTCACAGAGTCAAGCGCGGGAGGTATGTGTGCGCATTCAATGAGACCCATGGACCTGCCGCGATCCAGGAAGTGATGACGTCGGGTGCTGAGCCCCGACACCGGAGTAATGCGGTGAGAGCGGCATGACACCAGTATTCTATTTGCTATATAAATAAATATATATATATATATATATATATATATATACATATATATATGTGTACAGTGTAAATATATATGCATACAGTACCATTCAAAAGTTTGAATACACCAGTTCATGTACTGGTTCTCCTTATTCTTATTGGAATGTGCATTGTAGATTCAGACTGATGGCATCAAAACCACAAAGGAACACATATGGAGAAAAGGAGCAATGAAGCACATGTGAAGGAAACCAGAATATATGTTAAACCTTAGATTCCTGACAACACACCGCTTTTACTCTGATGACATCTTTACTCCACCTTTGGATTCTCCTGAACATCTTTAGGACCTCGAATGACTTCCAATGAACAGGTCGCCTCGTCAGGAATTCATTTGTGGAATGACCGGCCTTCAGAAAATGTTTGTGACCATCAGGTGTATTTTGCAGAGGTAGTGTTGGTGCACAGCTCCATACAGTGCTGATCCCAATTCTAAAGCTGTTCTAAATCTAAATATGCCAAAAAGCTCTCAACTAAGTAAAGAGAAACCACTATTCAAGGTCATTCTGGAAAATTGCTAGAACTTTGAGCGTATCAAGTGCAGTTATGAAAACCATCAATTGTTATGATGAAACTGGTTGTCATGAGGACCGAAACAGGAAAAAAGGAAGCCCAACAATTACCTTTGCTGCAGAGGATAAGTTCATCAAAGTTACAAGCCTCAGAAAATGTAAATTGACAGCACCTCAGAAAACAACCCTCATTAATGATGCACAAACATCAAGAATCTATAGAGACTGAGAGAAGCTGGCCTCTATGGTCAAATTGCAGCAAAATAGCCAATGTCGGTCCTCAGGGATCACAGACGAGTTATTTGGGATGAGCAACACAAGGACTGGAAATTAGATTAGTGGAAATTTGTACTGAGATCTGGTCATTCAAAATATGGGATATTTTCTGAGATGCAGAAAAGGTGAGCAGATGATTTCTCCTGCCTATTAGGAAGCATGGAGTGGGATGTGTAATTGTTCCTTGCTGGTGACACTGTTGGTGATTTATTTGGAATTCAAGGCACATTACCCAGAATGGCTACTGCAGCATTCTACAGCAACTACCATCCCATCTGGTTTGCACTTAGTTGGACTATCATTTGTGCTGCAATAGGACAATGACCCAGAACAACCTCCAGGCTATGTAACTATGTGACCAAGAAGGAAAGGTATGGAGGCAATATCAGATGACTTGGCTTCCACAATCATCTGAACTCAACCCAGTGGTAAATGTTTGGAATGAGTTGGTCCCAGAGCAAAGGTACACCAGCTGACAATTGCTTAGCACCTCTGGGAACTCCTCCAAGATTGTTGGAAGCCATTCTAGTTGACGAACTGATGAAGCTGTGTGAGATAATGCCAATGGGAAAAGCAAGTAGAACCATTGTGTCCAAACTTTTGACTGTTACTGTGTGTGTATATACAGCCAAAATCCACAGAAGACTATTGGCTGTTTCTCCAAGATGTTTGGAACAACCTCCCTGCTGAGTTTCTCCAAAAAAATGTGTGCAAGTGAATCTAGAAGAAATGACGAAGGCAAATGTCAGACACAGTTTATGAAGGAACGTGGCAAGAGGTTGTTCCAAATATCTAAGAGATACAGTGGGGAAAAAAGTATTTAGTCAGCCACCAATTGTGCAAGTTCTCCTACTTGCACAATTGGTGGCTGATGGGTCTTTCAGCATGATAATGATCCCAAGAACACCGCCAGCGCAACAAAGGAGTGGCTTCGTAAGAAGCATATGAAGGTCCTGGAGTGGCCTAGCCAGTCTCCAGATCTCAACCCCATAGAAAACCTTTGGAGGGATTTGAAAGTCCTTGTTGCCCAACAACAGGCTCAAAATATTACTGCTCTAGAGGAGATCTGCATGGAGGAATGGGCCAACCTTGTGAAGACTAAAAAAAAAAGGTTTGACTTCTGTCATTGCCAATAAAGGATATATAACAAAATATTGAGATGAACTTTTGTTAATGATCAAATACTTATTTTGCACCATAATTTGCTAAATAAATGTTGCCCAATCAGAAAAGGTGATTTTCTGGCTTTGTTTTCTCATTTTGTACTCTCATAGTTGTGGTCTACCTATGATGTCAATTACAGGCCTCTCTAATCTTTTTAAGTAGGAGAGCTTGCATAATTGGTGGCTGACTGAATACTTTTTTTCCCCCACTGTATAACCACAGATCTTATATGGATGGCGCTTGTGCAAATCCTTCTGTCTCTTCATGTGATCCATGACCAGGGCCGGTTTTTGACAGAGTGGGGCCCTGGGCAAAAGTTTAAAGTGGGGCCCCAAATTCTAACATATTGCACCATCACACAGAAACATTTTGGTTGTATTTACTTGCGCTGAGTTTAGGCTGTTAAATGAGCGTGATTGACAATATTGAAGTCGTTCGATCCTTGTTCCCAAGATTCTTTACACCGGCTGAGGTAGAATGATGGGAACAGATAGTCCTTGATACAGTATAATGCAGGTTCCATATAGTACATATAGTATAATACACTCCCAATGTTCCTTGATAGAGTATAATGCAGTCCCCTCAGAGTATATTGCAGCCCCCCACACAGTATAATGCAGCCCCCTCATAGAGTATAATGCAGCCCCCCTCAGAGTATACTGCAGCCCCCTTCAGAGTATACTGCAGCTCCCTTCAGGGTTTAATGCAGCCCCCTCACAGAATATAATGCAGCTCCCTCAGAGTATATTGCAACCCCATCAGAGTATAATGCAGCCCCCACACACACTCACAGTATAATGTAGCCCCTTCAGAGTATAATGCCACCACCCACACACATGCACAGTATAATGCAGCCCCCTCAGAGTATAATGCAGCCACACACAGTATAGTGCAGCCCCATACACACAGTATAATGCAGCCCCCCCACACAGTATAATGCAGCCCCTCACACACACAGTATAATGCAGCCCCCACGCAAAGTATAGTACAACCCTGTTGTGAATGTGCTAGAGATGGTTTCTGAGCAGAGGCTCCCTCTTGTGGTTACAGACAGTACTGAACCTTCCAGCGAGGAATGGCAATCTGGGATCACTGACTGGACTGATATAAGGGAGGTTCCCTCCCATAATGGTTGCCGGTGATCAATTGTTCTTGTCTCAATTGTGGTTCCTGGTTCATTTGGAAGTTTGCTGGAGTCTTGCCTGCGTCTGCTGCTTTCAGACAAGTTATTTTTGCTTTTCTTTTTGTGCTTGCTTTTTGCATAGTTTTCTGCACTTTTGGAGTTCAGCCGGGTCCCCTCCTGGGGCCTGTGCTCCTCTCAGTTTATCTGTAGCCACTGTTTTTTGTTCATTTGCTTTTTCCTGTTTTTTCAGTGGCTGCGGCTTGGTTTTGTTACACCAGATATCTGATTTAGGTGGATGAGATCGTGTGATCTCAGGTTTTTTGGCAATCAGAAGTGTTGGTATTTTTTAGGGTTTTTTTGGATTGCAGTCAGAATTCTTTCCTGTACTTTTCTGTCTAGACAGATTGGGCCCCAGCGTTTGCTCATTCTATTTTCTGTCTGTGTCCGTGCTTTCTTCTTGTTTAACCACCATTACATGTTTGGGGGCTTCCTATTTTCTTTGGGGATCTGCTCCGGGGCAGATAGCTTTCATCTTTCTGCCTTTAGGTGTAGTTATCTCTCAGGCTGTGACGAGGCGTCTAGGATCAACGTAGGAACGCTCCACGGCTACCTCTAGTGGTGTGGTTAGTTCAGGTTACTGCAATCCAATAGGTTCCAGCCTCTCTGGTGTATTACCGTTTTTGCTATTTCTCCTCAGCTACCTAAGGCCTCTTTCACACATCCGGTGTGCGCCTGACGGCGCCCCCGGCATTTAGCCGCAGTGCCGCATCAGAAAACCGGATGCGCCGCTTGCGGTTTTTTGCCGGATGTTTTCTGATGCCCGGAGACATCAGGCGACTCCGGCAAAAAAAAAAAAGTTACATACTGTGTTTTGTCCGGCCGCCGGAATGTACATTTCCGCCGGATCCGGACAAAACCGCATACAACGCACTGACATGCGGCGCCATACGGCGCTAATGCAAGTCAATGCAAAAAAAAACGCATCCGGCATTACATTTCGCCGGATGCGGTTGCACAAAAAAATGCTGGAGTGCGCCGTCAGGCGCACACCGGATGTGTGAAAGAGGCCTAACACAACCCCTTACACACAGTATAATGCATCCCCCCCACACACATTATAATGCAGCCCCTCACACACAGCATAATGCAGCCCCTCACACACACAGTATAATGCAGCCCTCCACACACAAAGTATAG
Source organism: Oophaga sylvatica (assembly GCA_033576555.1). Taxonomy (NCBI): domain Eukaryota; kingdom Metazoa; phylum Chordata; class Amphibia; order Anura; family Dendrobatidae; genus Oophaga; species Oophaga sylvatica. The sequence goes on along the minus strand of JARQOD010000005.1, from coordinate 534,658,604 downwards.
TGCAGCCACTTACATACAGTATAATGCAGCCCCCATACACAGTATAATTCAGCCCCAACATACACACACAGTATAATGCAGCCCCCCACACACACAGTATAATGCAGCCCCCCACACAAAGTATAATGCAGCCCCCCACACAAAGTATAATGCAGCCCTTACACACAGTATAATTCATCCCCCACATACTGTATAATGCAGCCACACACACAGTCACACAGTGCATTGCAGCCCCTCACACACAGTATAATGCAGCCACACACACAGTACAATGCAGCCCTTCACACACAGTATAATGCAGCCCTCCACATACAGAGTATAGTACACCCCCTTACACACAGTATAATGCAGCCCCCATACACAGTATAATGCAGCCCCCGCACACAAAGTATAGTGCAGCCACTTACACACAGTATAATGCAGCCCTCATACACAGTATAATGCAGCCACACAGTATAATGCAGCCCCCATGCACAGTATAATTCAGCCCCTACATACACACAGTATAATGCAGCCCCCCACACACATAGTATAATGCAGCCCCCCACACTGGTAACATACAGTACAAGGAATGGTACCACACAATGGTATATAGATAATAAAATTTCATTCTTTATTACAAATTATTAAAAACAACATACCACAGAAAAGGTGCAAGAAAAATAGAGGGACAAACATTCAATAGGAAAACCCCACAGCAGCAAAGTGTATGCATTCATATATTCTCATGTGTGATCATAAACACCCATAAGATAAATGGCACAATCACCTGAATAAAAAAAAACAACCCGCAAAAAACCCAATTCCCTATACAATTAACTAGCCACAATGGGCATAAATGTATTATGTAGGGAAGGTATATGGCTAATTTCTCATGCTCTCAGGGCAATCGCCACTCAAATATAGATACTAGGGTGTGGAAAAACAAATTCCTAATACATACTGATATATGCTGGTGGGGGTCCTCGGGCGTCCCTCTGCCCCGATGCGCGTTTCGCTCAGCTTCTTCCCGAATCTGTTAGTCTGTTGTATATTAAATCTTGACTGGAGATTGCAAGTATATACATTGTGGGCAGTTGGTTGTGATTACAAAGTTTCTGGGTGAGTCTGATGGTAACTTCATGAAGAATGGTCAAAAACTCTGTTTAGAACCTCGCCCCATGGTAGATCAAGACTTTTCACAATACAAATGGATGGCTCTTTTTATTTTTGGAAACAACATTAATTTTAATATTTTTGAACATTGACCCGACATCTGGTTATTACTACCTTGGAATTTACAGTAGATATTTTTCACTTCTGGTCATCTTAGATTGTACTCCTGCTGAAATCCAGATGTGAAAATGTTTATGCGCTTATTCCAAAAATATATATGACAGCTTCTGAATGCATTCAGTGCACTAGCTGGAGGAAATCGAATGCCCGGGGCTGTTGAGTCTACGCATTCACTGACTGGTGGCCGTCTGCCGAGATATTAATGAATTGTGCAGTAGCTATAAACGCTCTGGAATCCAGAATTAAAATGTTATGAAAATGTGGGGTCCCGGGCCACGTGGCCATACTATGAAATTAAATATGTGAAGTGCGTTAGCTGTAACACTGTGGTCACTGAACGGCCAGCTCGATGTGTTATTACACGAGGAATCTTTAATTTACTGATTTTTTTTATAGGAGATCTTTTTACAAGCCAGTGGCGTAACTTATTTAGCTTTTGGTCCCAAATGCAAAAATCTATATCAGTTCCCCCTCCTCCTGCTTTATGCCATTAAAACTGGTACTCCTATACAACCAGAACCTATACACTGTGTGCAGAATTACTAGGAGCTTGTTCTCTTCAGACAAAATTGGTCAAAAAAGAAATTTCTCTGACTCTGATAAATCACAAATTGTTCCCACTCTACAGAGGAGGCAGCTGCTGAGATTGTCAGATATTGGGGCGATCACAGAACAGCAAAAGGTTTGTGCAAATAGTCACGAGGGGGAAAATATGGCCAAAGGTACTAGAAGAATCAGACGTGAAGTGACCAGGAGCCATTTTCCTCCAGTGCTGTCATATTCCAGAACTGCGGCCTCCATGGAGGCCAGAAATTCAAGTTGCTCAGTGCTCTGAGACATGGCCAAGGTGAGGAGGCTGAGCCCGACCACCACTGAGGAAGATGTAAGGGGGGTACAGAGGACAGTTTGTACCCTGCACCTGCTTCTATGTCTCTGTAAATGCTGGTATATCTGATATGTTTTGAATGTCCTCTAATGTATGTCAATATGTTGAGAATGCATTGTGTATATTATATATATATATATATATATATATATATATATATATTACCTCATATGCCTGATAATGCTGCTATACTGTCTAACACAATGTACATATATTAATGTGTAGGGTAAATGTAGGAATTAGATTAGCCCACTAGAGGGGGCACGATAGGCTAGGCCAATAGGATTTAGTAACTTAGGAGGGCCCAACTGGGAGTAAGTTAGTGAGCTTCCTGGGTTTTAGTCAGTAGGGGCTGGGAGCCTGGACAAGGGCAGTTATGCCCTGCCACGTTGAAGCAGAAGTGCCCAGCTTGTCCAGGGCCTAGAAGCGAACGGTCACACAAGAGGTGGAGGAATACAGGGCAGCATCAACATGGTGACCGCTAATTACGTGGGATCAACCCCAAATGTTTGGGGCCAAATGGACAGGGAATTCCTGGAGCGAGTTAGGCTGACCAGACAGAGTGCTGCGGTACCGAAGGCGACGGTACAACCCTGCGATATTCCTGGAGAAGTGAGGGACAGCACAGGGAAAGGAAAGGATGTACTCTGTGAAGGACCTTATGCTGTCTCTGTGACTAAACTGGACGTGCTGAGAAAAGAGCTGAGCAAAGTTGTTTTATTAAAAATGGATCCGGACTCTGCCTGTCATTATGTGCAGATGAAAGGGAAGAAGCCCTGGCAGACCAGAGAGGACCCTGACGGACATGAGAGTGGACTAAAAGGTATGCTACAGCAGAGACACTGTATTTATGTGGCGGGAGGCCAGGGTGCGACAAAGCAGCCACTGTTAGCCACGACTACAGCCCTATTACAAAGACACAGAAGTACAAGGTGTTCAGTGCTCTGAGACATGGCCGAGGTGAGGAGGCTGAGCCCGATCATCACTGAACAAGACACAGATGTACTAGGTGCTCAGAGACACGGCCAAGGTGAGGAGGCTGAGCCCGACCATCACTGAGGAAGATACAGAAGTACATGGTGCTCAGTGCTCAGAGACACAGCCGAGGTGAGGAGGCTGAACCCGACCACTACTGAGGAAGATACAGAAGTACAAGGTGCGCAGTGCTCAGAGACACAGCCGAGGTGAGGAGGCTGAGCCCGACCACCACTGAGCAAGACACAGAAGTACAAGGTGTTCAGTACTCAGAGACACGGCCAAGGTAAGGAGGATGAACCTGACTGTGAAGGTGTAGGGGAGTGGGCCCCCGCTGTGTGCCTGGGCCCGAACCAAGGGGGCTGTCACATAAGTTCCTAGGGAGACTGTGCCCGGGGGAATGAGCTGGAGGGGAGGCAGAGACTGTTCTGAAAGGTGCGGGGCTAATATAAAAGGAGCACAGGAGACCAGCAGGGGAGAGTTGACACAGAGACAGAGGAGGAAGGAAGGAGAGACCTGCTGAGGAGTGGAGATGACGCCCAGGCCAGCTGCCACGTGTGAGCAGACTAAGAGACACACGTGACTCGGGGAGAGACGTACCCAAGCGGAGCGCAGAAGGGGGAGAACTGTGAGACACTCACCTGACACTGCCTCACTTCAGCCCCCGGTTGCGGCCTGTCCGCCTTCAGCCGCGACCGCCATTGCCTCACCCCACCCCACGGTTGTGGCCTGTCCATCTCCAGCCGCGACCGCCGCTGCCTCACCCCAGCCCGCGGTTGCAGCCTGTCCGCCTCCAGCCGCGACCGACACTGTCCCACTACGGCCCGCGGCCCTGGGTGTAGGAACGCCCGAAGTCTGCAACAACTCCTCGTCGGCTGGGCCCAGTGGCTGAGATGCCAAACAGACATCCATCGGACAAAGACTCTGCAGGACGTCAGAGCCGATAAGTGACACTCTGTTTATTGTTAAGTCTAGTTCTTGGACATCTAGTCGGCCCTATCGTGGCCCTATAGGTATTGGCACTTGCCTAATAGCCATTCGCTTACGTTAATGTGTATTGGTGTATAGCTTCCCTGTTAGGAGAATCCCTATTAGCCACTCAGTTATTTCCCTAATCTGCTATAAAGGTTCAGTTGAAGCTTGCTCCGTCTCGTCACTGCATCCCGCGTACCTGTGAATACCACATTGGTTAACAGCCGGGTAGGGGTATTGCGCAGATTCCACTGTTACCACCAGTTGTCAACTCCACTGCCTCCAACTGTCAGGAAAATTACGCAATTGACTGATGAACGGTTGAAGCGGCCGCCGCTGCTTCCGCTACTAGGCTGGCTTCTGGAATAAATATATATACCCCGGTGCGGTCACTGCCAACTCTACAAAAACAAAAAGGAACTATTAGCTGCCACCACCAATTGTTTACATAGGCCGATTGGACACCTGTTACATTTGCAAAATTTTCTAAATTTCTGCTTTTTTTCAGTCTAGATTGGGTGCAGAGTACATTAATGAGAAAAAAAAATAACTTTTTTGAATTTATCAAATGGCTGTCATGAAACAAAGAGTGAAAAATTTGAAGGGGTCTGAATATTTTCCGTACCCACTGTAGGTCTTTTAACAGATTATGAGAGCTCCAACTCTCAGGATATATTCGCCCATTGAGGTCCCAGGCGGAGATATTGTCTTCATGTTTCCTATTGCTATTTACCTTTCTATAGAGATGAAACATGGCCTGGATAGCATTATCCATTGGACCAATATTAAGTTGGAGGAGTTAGAATGGTCTTATGGTAATGTGACAATTTGTTATGTTTGACCCTTTGCTATGACGGTGAAAATATTTCTTCCATAAATATCGGATCAATGCAGACAATATTCATCCATGACCACTGGCTCTGAAAGGTGTGAGAAAAATTCTTTGGATAGAGGAAGCCCCTGTCCTTATCCTCCTCTGAATAAACAAAACACAGTCTGTGTAGCCGGTTCCAGAGCTGATCTCGGTAGTATAGCCGAATGGATTTAGGCTCCAATCTCTTCGGAGGTGTGGGTTCGAATCTGTAACGGGTCAGGTAGGTGGAACCTCTGAGCTTTATTTATACAAGAAGGTTATACTTGTAAGAGAGCGGGTGGCGCCCAGGGAGACGGACAGGAAGTCACGGCAAGTGACGGGGCAGTCTCTGGTTATACGGGAAAGGATCACGGCAAGTGACCGGGGCAGTCTCTGGATTGACAGGCAGGTTGTCACGGCAAGTGACCGGGGCAATCTCTGGATAGACAGGCAGGTTGTCATGGCAAGTGACCGGGGCAGTCTCTGGATTGACAGGCAGGTTGTCACGGCAAGTGACCGGGGTAGTCTCTGGATAGACAGGCAGGTTGTCACGGCAAGTGACCGGGGCAGTCTCTGGATTGACAGGCAGGTTGTCACGGCAAGTGACCGGGGTAGTCTCTGGATAGACAGGCAGGTTGTCACGGCAAGTGACCGGGGCAGTCTCTGGATTGACAGGCAGGTTGTCACGGCAAGTGACCGGGGTAGTCTCTGGATAGACAGGCAGGTTGTCACGGCAAGTGACCGGGGCAGTCTCTGGATTGACAGGCAGGTTGTCACAGCAAGTAACCGGGGCAGTCTCTAGATGGACAGGTATATACGACCTGAGATGGTGAAGCCTCCCGGTAGGCTAGCAGGCAGATGGCGGATGTACACTCCCAAGTGAGCAGGCGAGAGTCTCTGGAACAGCCGGGGATCACCGCTTGTGACGTCCGAACCTCCGGGTAGGGCTGCAGTCAGATGGCAGATGATCGCTCCCAAGTGAGCAGGCAAGAGTCTCTGGAATAGCCGGGGATCACCGCTTGTGACGTCCGAACCTCCGGGTAGGGCTGCAGTCAGATGGCAGATGATCGCTCCCAAGTGAGCAGGCAAGAGTCTCTGGAATAGCCGTGGATCACCACTTGTGACGTCCGAACCTCCGGGTAGACTTGCGGACAGGTAGCATACAGCAAACGGGCAGGAAACAGGCAGGTAACTGGTAACGGGACCTGAGGGCTGAAGCAGAGTGAAACAGTGCAACAACAACATTGCTCGGGCACCTCCATTAAGGAGGAAGCCCTTAATATAGGGTGGAGTCCTCCGGCATTGGCCGGGGACTTATTTGAAAAATGCGCGCGGCTCCTTTAAGAGCGGGGGAGGGCGCGGGCGCGCGCCCTAAGTCCAGCAGCAGGGAAGGAGCGCGCGGCCCCAGCAGGGCGGAAGGAGGACGCTGAGGAAGGGTAAGGGGGGCGACGTCCCTGCCTGGCAGAGGACGCTGCTGCAGGGGAACAGCGTCCCTGCCTGGCAGAAGGCAGGGACGCCGACGCTACAGAATCCCACTCCTGTCAGGGTTTAGAATTTTCCTGCATTGAATTGGGGGTTAGACAAGATGACCCTGGTGGTCCCTTTCAACTCTAACATTCTATCTCAAGCTTTAATTTACTTGGTCACTGCAGGAAGTCCCTACTTCAACTTGGGTTGAAGAGTCAGCTTTTTCTCACTTCCCCAGTAATAGTTAGTTTCTCTCTTCTCCAGTTATTATTAATGCCATATGTTAATTGTGAGGGTGATATGTTCTATCTCGAGATGTTTTTATGTATTAAAATTTTCCAGAACGACACCAACCACCACTGAACAAGACACAGAAGAAAAAGGTATTCAGTGCTCAGAGACATGTCCGAGGTGAGGAGGCCAAGCCAACCACCACTGGACATGACACAGAAGTACAAGGTGTTCAGTGCTCAGAGACATGGCTGAGGTGAGAAGGTTGAACCTGACCGCCACTAAGCAAGACAGAGAAGTACAAGGTGTTCAGTGTTTAAAGACACGGCCAAGGCGAGGAGGCTGAACCCGACCACCACTGAGCAAGACAAAGGAGGTGAAAGGTTAAGACTGGGCCAAGAAATACGTGAAGACAGATTGTTCAAAGGTTTTATGGACTGATGAAATGAGAGTGACTCTTGACGGACCAGATGGATGGGCCCATGTTTGGATAATTAAAGATGAGTTAGTTGGATCTTTTCGGGATGAAGAGGGACTCAAATTCAACTCCAAAACCACCTGCCAGTTTTTAGAAGACACTTGTTTCCAGCAGTGTTACAGGAAAAATTCTACATCTTTCACACCTTAGTCCAGGGTGTGACTGGAGCGAGACACTTTGCGAAAGCTGGATTTCATGAATCTGTCTGAAACATCTGGAAAAGCAAAATTGTTGAGGAATAATAAAAAGACAAAAATGAGAGAGCTAAAAAAATGGTGCAAAAGGTATAAGGCGCACATATGCCGTTGCTTTTCTTTTGTTCCTGCGCCTCTTTGTTCCTGAGAAATGGCCCCTTCTCACCAGTATATAAATTGAGTCTTGTTAGACTAGTGGGTATGGTCCTCAAGAAGATGCCCATGTAGAAGAGTTCACACCCACATGACTAGCAAGACTCGAATAACATACAGGGAAGAGGAGGCCATATCCCAGGAATGGAGAGGAGCCGGAACAGAAGAAATTCAGGAGAACATTACACAAGATAAACTAAATTCCGTATCTATGGCAAGTGACAGGTCCTTCTTAAATCCAATCAATGTGTATGGTTTCTATAAGCGTCATGTATCCCACACAGGTTGTACTCATACATTTATGCTTTGTAAGTTCCCAGTCCATCACCATATGTTGGTAATTCTCCAGAAATTGCCTTTTGTGTGCTTCATCATACTCATACCAGGAATCTGTCTCATGTTTTGCATTAATCCAGTGCTTTCTCTCGCTTTTTTTTTCTCTCCGAGTCTACACGATTTATTTCGGAGATCCGGGGATCTCCAGAGCTAGAGGTGGGCTGCTGGTACTGATTATGGAGGTCTAGTAAGGCTGAATGCGAACATTGGGTGGCAATGTGGAATACTGCCTTTAGTGCCAGTTACAGGTACACAATTGCACTTACCATAGATCTTATTTTTTTATGTTTTTAGGGTTAAACCTGAATTTTTGTGATCCAGCTATTCTCTTGGACACCTGCCTTTAGATCCATGTGACCACTGTAACTGGAACGTTGGTTCATTGGATTGCTCTCTCACTTACACCACCGGTCCCATACAAATTAAAGCTTTTGGCCAACAGCAAACTAAGGAGCATGGCCAGCCTTGCTCTGTCGCTGACGTAATGCATAGCCTTACAATGTACAAGCGACTTTTGGGTCAGTGTGACCCAGCAAGTCAGATTTGCAGAGTGAAAATAATTCCGGAGCGGTGGTGGAAACCAGGGAGGATGGTGATTGGTGAGTGTATTAACACCCTTAGGTCAGGGTCACATGACCATTTTCTCCACAATCGAGATATTTGGTCCGATTATGCTGACACTGATCAGAGTGTGATACCATTGTCTCCTAGGTGGAGAGAAAAAAAATAAGTTTCTCCACCTTCTCTATAATATCATCCAAATACAGTCTGATGTTTTCCATGGACCCATAGACCTCAATGGGCGAGTGCGATCCGATTATCGGAGGCAAATCGTGCAGTCTGTGATTTTTCCTCAGTGGAAAAAATCGGACATGTGCACAGCCCTATAGAATAACACGGGAACGAGTGCTATCCATGAAAACGATTTCTGAGATTAATATTCCATCTATATATCTTCCCATGGATGGATGTTTAAGTCAGACCCTGTCCTGCTCTGCCCTTATTCACACACATATGACACATAGTAAGGTTTTAATACTAGACAGGTTAGGACCATCCCGATGGATCACCTTGTCGTCGTGGGATAGCTTTTTTTGATCAAAATAGCATTAACTAAGTCCCCAATGTTATTCACTGGTACTGTTACTATTTACTTACCTACTTACTGTAGGGTATTTGCTCATTGTATTTTTTTTTCCTTGAGTTTTGTCTGTGAAATGGCCACAGTGTGAACATGCTCTTTCCCTTTGTATATATACCAGCTTATGGTGCGGCTCAGGTTTCTAGTTTTGATGAATATCCGTGGTCCGAGTTATATCGCCATCTGTATGAGCCCTTACACTACATTACACACATAGCATTGCCGAATTAAAAAAAATGTGAGTGATGGCTGTATAGTAAGCGGTGGCTCTGGCCGCTCTGTGTACACCTCCATGACTGAAAGCCGGTGGCTCCCGGGAGGAAATAAGTTCATTTTCTCCCACTATCCGCACTTTCAGTAGGGCGATTGTGCAGCCTTTACTGCAGATTAACCCTACATCTGCAGGTAAATAGCGTTTTCCCCGAGGCTTTGCCATAGCGGGTACAGAGGCTACACTTGTACCTCTTCTCAAGAAGACCCCATTTCTCCTTCAGGAGCTTCGTTCCTTCAGATTTATCTTATCTATTACCAGATCTGCCTGATTAGATTGATTGCGGACATTTCTATGTTTTATCTACACTTATCATTCCCAGACTTACATCTAATAAGAATTCTGGAACATGAAGAGGGGTGAAGACAAGTAAGCAGATGTACACATGTGAGACCGGTGGACAAGCTGTTAATAATTATGGATATTTTGCTAAAAAGTTTGAGGAATTATAGATGCACTAACAGTAGATGACTGAGTGAGAATAACATTTGTCACAGACAAGAAAAGTCCATACCTCCACTATTACCGGAGCCTTCTAGGTGCTTCTAACTACAATGCCAGGACCTGTGATTGTAAAAGGATCTAGCTGCATAAAACATGGAATCCTTGACAGATGAACTTCAGGGCAAGACGAACGTTGACCCATGACCATGAGCACCTAGGAGGCACAGAACATCAGGACTTCTGGAACAAAGTGCTTTGTACAGATGAGGCAAAGATAGTTATTTGGCCACATTAACAAAAGACATATTTGGCAAAACCCATAGATAACATTTCAAAAGAAGTTTATCCTTACAGTGTAAACCATGGCCAGAGACTTGGCCACATAATTAGGAAAATGTGAGATCATCAGAAGATTGAAGTGCAGCAGAAACTGGATCTTGCAACATGACATTGACACACAACAGACCGGTTATTCCATCAGGATGGAGGACATTTCAATGTTTGGGGCTACGTTTCTGTACCCAGGGTCTGGGCCATGCAATGAGCTTAATGTGAGATCTTCAGAAGATTGTAGCTCAGCAGAAAATGGACCATGCAAAATGGCAATGACCTACAACAAACCATTAACTCCACAAAGGAATAGGGGATCCAAATTGTCAGGATGATCTGAAATGGGCTGGAAATCTAAGAAAACTCTCAACAGAAAAAAATGTTCTGTAGAGCGGGGATTAATTCTTTTCTTCACTGTCGATGAAAGTTAAGAAACGATCGGTGGTAGTTCTTTCCACCAAACAGGGTAAACCAGGTAGAGTAGTAAATGACATTTCTGTAAATGCTCAATCATTGGAGGTCTGACCTCAGACCCTTTCTGCTGAGAACAATAAGTGATATCTTTCCATTGTAATGTGTAAATGAGGAAGGTACCAGACTTGTTCCGAAATGCGTTGTTTTTATGCAATACTTTTTTATATATTCATTTTTTGTCATATCTGTGATAGTGCCCAACCGTACCCTGTTTTTTCCACAGTTTCCTAATGGTATTTGTTCCGAGTTGATTTCCGTCACCTCTGCAGATGGAGCAGCAGCTGTAGTCTATTCCTCATGATCCAGTGTTTTGCCTGCATTTACACAACTCTTGCGGGTGTGTGTGCATAACATCGTTTACTTCTTACCACATTTTACACTTTTACACTATGTCACTCTTCTCTCTCTACTTATTTCTAAGCAATTTTTCTGGTAATGCTTGTTGGGGCTCTCATGGGTGTCAGATCTCAGAAGTTATTGTAGGGATATGGACATGCTTGACCATGTTCTCCCCTGAAGACAAGTTTTATTGTTGTAATGTGCAATGTGAAATGTAATATGTTCCTGTGTAATGTATAGTATAAGATAGGTAATATAGGAATAGATAGGCAACTGTAATTCAGGTAGTGACATTAGGGTAAGATAATAGTTAATGTTTTGAGGCTAGCCCACAGTGGGAATTGTTTAGTGTTAGGGCAAGTGACTACTTACTGTTAGTTAGGCAGATAGGATTTGGAGTGTAATGGGATCAGTGCTGCCGTTGTGGTGCTCCACAGTGAAAGGAGACTTAAGAACAGGGATAGCGAGATCCTAAAGAAGAAGTGACTGATTAATAACAGTAGCCTTAGTAGATAGGACACCGAGTCACAAACTGCTGAGCTTGTAACAGATCTAAACAGGACTGAGTTTGTGGACTAGTGGAAGTCCCGAGAGATAGATCCAAGGCGCCAGTAGTGGAAGAAATAGGGCGAGTAGAGAGATTTGCTGATCAGGACTGTGGCGTTCAGGCTGGGTTATGGAAACATAGGACGAAACAGAAATGTTGCAGAGCTCTGAAGTAGAACTACAGAGGAAGGATGTGAGGAAAAATGCTCTCTGCGGTACAGGAAGCGACCATAACACTTTGTGCCCACTATCCCTTGTACAGTGAAGAGCAAAAGGGTAACAATGACTTTCAGGATCCATATCTCACCATCCACTACTGCTTTGATCGTGAGAGTACCATCATTTTATAGACAATCATCTCGGCTATCTCATTTATAAATTTGACCTGCAGCTATTCAGCATATGATTAGTTATGCAGATTCTTGTCATGTCACTGCATTGTTGGTGGAGAAATATTTTTCTTCCTGAATACTACAAAATACAACCTGTTCTCATGTTCCCTAATAGCTCAGTGTGTTATTAGATTGATTCCCAAGTGAAAGGTCACTGGTTCGAATTGAGCCGGAGCCATAAAAACAATTTCCCAAGAAAAGAGTAACAGCATCATCCAACTCATCGATAGCGGTCTCTTGGCCAAGAAAATTGCCAAACTGCATCATGTGAGTGCCCTGATAGTTGGAAGAATAAGAAATGAAACTAGTCCTTCCATTCAGGAGACAAAAGGTGGATGTATAGGCTAAATATCGGCGTCAACAAGTCAGCTCATCACAAGGTCTATCAGTTCTGATACGTCAATCATGGCAGTGGAGGTGGCTCGAATGCTTCATAATCGTGAGACCACAGATGTCCTTGCAAGCACCGTGCGGCACACATTACACAGGTCTGGAAAGGTGTCCCGAAAAAAGGTGACGAAGCCTCAACTTCAACATTGTCATAAGAAGCGTCAGACATGACACAACTGTGAAATATTAGCTGCAACGTTTCCACCTGTGCCCTTCATCAGGATCAAAATACAAGAATAGGATGAATATCAAGAAGAAGATGAATAAGAATATTAAAAGCTAATTGCAAAACAAATTTTTCTAAACATTGGAGATTTTAAACCCCCTGCATGAGGGCAATCATGTGATAGGAAAGTCATTGAAGAATATTCATGAGGCGTATAACACATGGAAGTGACGGAACAGGCAAGAATCACATGTATAAGATATCTATGAAGAGCATACTAAGAGGAAAAAAATGGCAGACCTTCTGGGAGGTAAACACAATTGTGTACATAGCACAGTATCACTGAGCCATGATACTCAACAGACGCCAACAGACACCACAAGGACTGCCATGTTTCTCCTCATATCTATGCAATAAAACAGATGTTTCAATTCCTGAGAATCTAGGATACTGCTCTCCAGTTTCTCACTATATTTGGGATTTCCTGGTGAGACTTAGGACTGTACGATTTCATCAGTCAATCAGAGGGTCTCTCATTGCATAGGGCCTTGATTTTTCCTGTTGTAAACTGTCTATAGATGTGGGGCTTAATGCTTTTCAGAAATTCTTCAGGTTTCTCCTATGTAGAATAACCCTAAACAGATGAAGGAACATAAAAGACCGGTCGCATTACATCACAGAAGGATTTAGAGAACAGGGCAGAAGAAGTTCCAAATGAAGCTAAATACAGATGGTCCCCGATAAATACAGATGGCCCCAGATAAATACAGGTAAATACAGATGGCCCCAGATAAACACAGGTAAATACAGATGGACCCAGATAAACACAGGTAAATACAGATGGACCCAGATAAACACAGGTAAATACAGATGGACCCAGATAAACACAGGTAAATACAGATGGACCCAGATAAACACAGGTAAATACAGATGGACCCAGATAAATACAGATGCTTCTCAAGAAATTCACAAGGTCCCACCAGTCAGCACAATCCAAACTTGCCAAGAAGTGACTTTTTTGCTTTACTTGCTACATACAGATAAATATATTTTTATCCTGAGGATATGAAAGAGAAATGACACCATTACAAATTAGATGAGAAAATACTAAGTTACTAAGTAAAAAAGACAGGACTTTGGCCTATTAGCAAACTTTTTGCATGTACTGTTTGATACCAGCCATTGTGATTGACAGTACAAAGGATCATTTTGATGGCCAATAGTTGGAAACGTTCAGTGGCCAAGAGACTCTCCTGAGCTCTTTTTAAACCCCCTTTATTCTATCACACGTTCCAGCTATTGCATACTTTTTGGATGCTACTTCGCTGTGCTACACTCTACTGTCTTCTTGACCATTCCCTTGATCAACCCTTGGACGTCCTCATTGGTTTGACCCTTAAACTGCCTGAATACTTTGCTTTTGTCTCGTATTGACCCCCTGGACTCTAAACTAGCTTCCTTTGACTACACATTTGGATCCGATATTCGCCAATGTTTAGAACGCTGTTTCAGTCTTGGCTTCTTCAGATAGCTTCACCTGTCAGCAGCTACTCTGGTGCTGTGTAACCCAGGGTCCCCTGCATCAATGTCCAAATTGCTTTAAGTGGTTTCAGAGCTAAAATCAAAGAGGTCCTGAGCCATGCTAAGTGAAGTGCAAAGTGCCAAACCTGACCTTGGAATCCAATGTTGAGTTCAAAGGTTTTACAAAACTGAAATGTAGCAACCAGTGCCAGGCTGCTGAAACAAAAGTTAATTAGAATCAGCAAAATATTTAGAGTTGAGAGTCCTCAGTGGTTGATACCTTTTAATGGCTAACTGAAAAGATGGTAACAAATTGCAAGCTTTCGAGACTACTCAGGTCTCTTCATCAGGCAAAGACTAATACAACATCTGAAGAATCACATATTTATACACAACACAGCACAGAAATAATGCAATAAGAAGATTTCTGTGCTGTGTTGTGTATAAATATGTGATTATTCAGATGTTGTATTAGTCTGTGCCTGATGAAGAGACCTGAGTAGTCTCGAAAGCTTGCAATTTGTTACCATCTTTTCAGTTAGCCATTAAAAGGTATCAACCACTGAGGACTCTCTAGTCTAAATATTTTTCTATCTACTGGCTAACACAGTATGAAGATACACATCTTTCCTATATTAGAATCAGCAGACACATAAAAAGGAAATTAAATCATTTATTCATTCATATTACCACTAAAAATCACCAGTGAGACAAAACCTAAAATATTTTGCTTGGTGTTGTGCAACAGAAAGACATGATTTAGGGTGCGTAGCCACCCGAAACGCGTCGATGTCGCATATCATGAAACTGTCAACGCTGATGTTGTTTTACCCTCTGCTGAGCACTTTTTGGTGAATAAAGAAGTTTTTTCACTCATTGGTTGAGCTAGATTTCTCATGTTTTGACTGCTCCACGCCTTGACACAGCGTTCCCCGTGCTCCGAACACCTAAGGATGTCTACAACGGTGAGCTGGACGTTTTTCTGCAACAGAAAGACACAGCAGAGCTGGAGAGAACTGAGGGGTAGGTAATCAAGTAGCCAGAAGTAATATGTAAAAAGAACTTATAGAAACTATGTCTATATAGATTAAAGTATAAATAACAGAAAGACTGACTGAAACAACGAGAACTAGTCTGAACAGGTGCATACCAAAAATCAACTTACATATCAAAATAGGAAAATGGTTGCACTCAAACGTATTAAAGCATCTCAATGTGAACCATTAAAGGGAATCTGTCACCCTAAATTGGCGGGATATTTAAATGATGGCAGTCAGGTCAGATGGGCGGTGTTTTGGGTACTTGCCTTAACATGTTGTTCGCCGCTGTCTCCATTATTTCTGGGAATTGTAGTCGTTGCCCTCCATATAACGCGCCTGCGCATTGCAATCTTGAATTGCACACGCGCAGTATGCTTTGCCCGCAGATTGCAATGCGCAGGCGCGTTATATGGAGGGCAACGACTACAATTCCAAGAAATAATGGAGACAGTGGCGAACAACATGTTAAGGCAAGTACCCAAAACACCGCCCATCTGACCTGACTGCCATCATTTAACCCCTTCATGACCCAGCCTATTTTGACCTTAAAGACCTTGCCATTTTTTGCAATTCTGACCAGTGTCCCTTTATGAGGTAATAACTCAGGAACGCTTCAACGGATCCTAGCGATTCTGAGATTGTTTTTTCGTGACATATTGGGCTTCATGTTAGTGGTAAATTAAGGTCGATAATTTTTGCGTTTATTTGTGAAAAAAATGGAAATTTGGCGAAAATTCTGAAAATTTTGTAATTTTCAAATTTTTAATTTTTATTCTGTTAAACCAGAGAGTTATGTGGCACAAAATAGTTAATAAATAACATTTCCCACATGTCTACTTTACATCAGCACAATTTCGGGAACAACATTTTTTTTTGTTAGGAAGTTATAAGGGTTAAAAGTTGACCAGCGATTTCTCCTTTTTACATCAAAATTTACAAAACCATTTTTTTTAGGGACCACCTCACATTTGAAGTCACTTTGAGGGGTCTATATGGCAGAAAATACCCAAAAGTGACACCTTTATAAAAACTGCACCCCTCAAGCTACTCAAAACTACATTCAAGAAGATTATTAACCCTTCAGGTGCTTCACAGGAACTAAAGCAACGTGGAAGGAAAAAATGGACATTTTAATTTTTCCAACAAAAATTTTCTTTTAGCATCAATTTTTTCATTTTTACATGGGCATCAGGATAAAATGGATCCTAAAATTTGTTGGGCAATTTCTCCTGAGTACACAGATACCTCATATGTGGTCATAAACCACTGTATGGGCGCACAGCAGGGCTCAGAAGGGAAGGAGCGCCATTTGACTTTTTGAATAGAAAATATGCTGGAATATTTAGCGGTTGCCATGTCACATTTGGAGAGTCCCTGTGTGCCTAAACATTGGAGCTCCCCCACAAGTGAACCCCATTTTGGAAACTAGACCTCCTAAGGAACTTATCTAGATGCATAGTGATCACTTTGAACCCCAAGGTGCTTCACAAATTGATCTGTAAAAAAAAGAAAGTACTTTTTTTTCACAAAAATTTTCTTTTAGCCTCAGTTTTTTTCATTTTCACATGGGCAACAGTATAAATTGGATCCTAAAATTTGTTGGGCAATTTCTCCTGAGTACACAGATACCTCATATGTGGTCATAAACCACTGTTTGGGCGCACGGCAGGGCTCAGAAGGGAAGGAGCGCCATTTGACTTTTTGAATAGAAAATATGCTGGAATATTTAGCGGTTGCCATGTCGCATTTGGAGAGTCCCTGTGTGCCTAAACATTGGAGCTCTCCCCACAAGTGACCCCATTTTGGAAACTAGACCCCCTAAGGAACTTATCTAGATGCATAGTGAGCACTTTGAACCCCCAGTTGCTTCACAAATTGATCCGTAAAAAAAAGAAAAGTACTTTTTTTTCACAAAAATTTTCTTTTAGCCTCAGTTTTTTTCATTTTCACATGGGCAACAGTATAAATTGGATCCTAAAATTTGTTGGGCAATTTCTCCTGAGTACACAGATACCTCATATGTGGTCATAAACCACTGTTTGGGTGCACGGCAGGGCTCAGAAGGGAGGAGCGCCATTTGACTTTTTGAATGGAAAATATGCTGGAATATTTAGCGGTTGCCATGTCGCATTTGGAGAGTCCCTGTGTGCCTAAACATTGGAGCTCCCCCACAAGTGACCCCATTTTGGAAACTAGACCCCCTAAGGAACTTATCTAGATGCATAGTGAGCACTTTGAACCCCCAGGTGCTTCACAAATTGATCCGTAAAAAAAAAGAAAGTACTTTTTTTTCACAAAAATTTTCTTTTAGCCTCAGTTTTTTTCATTTTCACATGGGCAACAGTATAAATTGGATCCTAAAATTTGTTGGGCAATTTCTCCTGAGTACACAGATACCTCATATGTGGTCATAAACCACTGTTTGGGCGCACGGCAGGGCTCAGAAGGGAAGGAGCGCCATTTGACTTTTTGAATGGAAAATATGCTGGAATATTTAGCGGTTGCCATGTCGCATTTGGAGAGTCCCTGTGTGCCTAAACATTGGAGCTCCCCCCAAGTGACCCCATTTTGGAAACTAGACCCCCTAAGGAACTTATCTAGATGCATAGTGAGCACTTTGAACCTCCAGGTGCTTCACAAATTGATCCGTAAAAAAAGAAAGTACTTTTTTTCACAAAAATTTTCTTTTAGCCTCAGTTTTTTTCATTTTCACATGGGCAACAGTATAAATTGGATCCTAAAATTTGTTGGGCAATTTCTCCTGAGTACACAGATACCTCATATGTGGTCATAAACCACTGTTTGGGCGCACGGCAGGGCTCAGAAGGGAAGGAGCGCCATTTGACTTTTTGAATGGAAAATATGCTGGAATATTTAGCGGTTGCCATGTCGCATTTGGAGAGTCCCTGTGTGCCTAAACATTGGAGCTCCCCCACAAGTGACCCCATTTTGGAAACTAGACCCCTAAGGAACTTATCTAGATGCATAGTGAGCACTTTGAACCTCCAGGTGCTTCACAAATTGATCCGTAAAAAAAGAAAGTACTTTTTTTTCACAAAAATTTTCTTTTAGCCTCAGTTTTTTTCATTTTCACATAGGCAACAGTATAAATTGGATCCTAAAATTTGTTGGGCAATTTCTCCTGAGTACATAGATACCTCATATGTGGTCATAAACCACTGTTTGGGCGCACGGCAGGGCTCAGAAGGGAAGGAGCGCCATTTGACTTTTTGAATGGAAAATATGCTGGAATATTTAGCGATTGCCATGTCGCATTTGGAGAGTCCCTGTGTGCCTAAACATTGGAGCTCCCCCACAAGTGACCCCATTTTGGAAACTAGACGCCCTAAGGAACTTATCTAGATGCATAGTGAGAACTTTGAACCCCCAGGTGCTTCACAGAAGTTTATAACGCAGAGCCGTGAAAATAAAAAATCATTTTTTTTCTCAAAAAATGATTTTTTAGCCCACTATTTTTTATTTTCACAATGGTTACAGGAGAAATTGGACCCCAAAAGTTGTTGTCCAGTTTGTCCTGAGTACGCTAGTACCCCATATGTGGGGGGGAACCACTGTTTGGGCACACGTCAGGGCTCGGAAGGGATGTGGTGACGCTTTGAAATGCCGACTTGATGGAATGGTCTGCGGGCATCTTGTTACGTTTGCAGAGCCCCTGATGTGCCTAAACAGTAGAAACTCCCCACAAGTGACCCCATTTAGGAAACTAGACCCCGCAAAGAACTTATCTAGATGTGTGGTGAGCACTTTGAACCCCCAAGGGCTACACAGAAGTTTATAACGCCCGGGCATGAAAATAAAAAAATCATATTTTTTCCACAATCAGGATCTTTTAGTCCCCAATTTTTTTATTTTCCCAAGGGTAACATGAGAAATTAGACCCAAAAAGTTGTTGTCCAATTTGTCCTGAGTATGCTGATATCCCATATGTGGGAGAAAACTACTGTATGGGCACACGTCGGGGCTCAGATGGGAAGTAGTGACGTTTTGAAATGCCCACTTGATGGAATGGTCTTCGGGCGTCATGTTACGTTTGCAGAGTCCCTGATGTGCCTAAACAGTAGAAACTCCCCACAAGTGACCCCATTTTGGAAACTAGATCCCCCAAGGAACTCCTATAGATGTGTGATAAGCACTTTGAATCTCCAAGTCCTTCACAGAAGTTTATAACGCAGAGCCGTGAAAATATAAAATCATTTTTTTTCCACAAAAATAATTTTTAGTCCCCAATTTTTTTTCCCAATGTTAACAGGAGAAATTAGAACCCCCAAAGTTGTTGTGCAATTTTTCCCGAGTACGCTGATACCTCATATGTGGGGATAAACCACTGTTTGGGCATACGTCGGGGCTTGGAATAAAGGGAGCACTGTTTGACTTTTTGAACGCAAAATTTGCAGGAATCAATGGTGGCGCCATGTCGTGTATGGAGACCCCCTGATGTGCCTAAATAGTGGAAACCCCTCAATTCTAACTCCAACACTAACCCCAACACACCCCTAACCCCAACCCTAACCCCATACACACACCTAACCCTAATACAAACCCTAATCATAACCCTAACCCCAACACACCCCTAACCCTAATCCCAACTCTAACCATAAACCTAACTACAAGCCTAACCCTAATTCCAACCCTAACCCTAATTCCAACCCTAACTCAAATTCCAACCCTAACCGTAATTCTAACCTTAACCCTAATGCTAACCCTAACCCTAGTTCTAACCCTAAGGCTGGGTTCATATTGCGTTTTACCAGCCCGTTCAACACGTAGCGTTGACCGGCTGGTAACGGTATAGCATAACGCGATCGCGTTATGCTATACCCGCTAGCGCAGATGAATCAGCAGATAATCAGCCGCGGATCCGCAGCAAAATCAGTCGCGGATCAGCAACAAAATCCGCCGCGGATCAGCAGCAAAATCCGCCGCGGATCAGCAGCAAAATCCGCCGCGGATCAGCAGCGAAATCAGCCGTGGATCAGCGGCGAAATCAGCCGTGGATCAGCGGCGAAATCTGCCGCGGATCAGCGGCGAAATCCGCCGCGGATCAGCAGCGAATCCGCAGTGGATCAGCAGCGAAATCCGCCGCGGATCAGCAGCGAAATCAGCCGCGGATCAGCAGCAAAATCAGCCGCGGATCAGCAGCGAAATCCGCCGCGAATCAGCAGCGAATCCGCAGTGGATCAGCAGCAAAATCCGCCGCGGATCAGCAGCGAATCCGCAGTGGATCAGCAGCGAAATCCGCCGCGGATCAGCAGCGAAATCAGCCGCGGATCAGCAGCAAAATCAGCCGCGGATCAGCGGCGAAATCCGCCGCGGATCAGCAGCGAATCCGCAGTGGATCAGCAGCGAAATCCGCCGCGGATCAGCAGCGAAATCAGCCGCGGATCAGCAGCAAAATCAGCCGCGGATCAGCAGCGAAATCCGCCGCGAATCAGCAGCGAAATCCGCCGCGGATCCGCAGCGAATCAGCAGCAAAATCAGTCGCGGATCAGCAGCAAAATCCGCCGCGGATCAGCAGCGAAATCCGCCACGGATCCGCAGCGAAATCTGCCGCGGATCCGCAGCGAAATTAGTCGCGGATCCGCAGCGAAATCAGTCGCGGAAATGCAGCGAAATCAAGCGGATCCGCAGCGAAATCCGCCGCGGATCAGCAGCGAAATCCGCCGCGAATCAGCAGCAAAATCAGTTGCGGATCAGCAGCGAAATCCGCCGCGGATCAGCAGCGAAATCAGCCGTGGATCCGCAGCGAAATCAGCCGCGGATCCGCAGCGAAATCCGCCTGCGGATCCGCAGCGAAATCCGCCGCGGATCAGCAGCGAAATCAGCCGCGGATCCGCAGCGGATCAGCAGCGAATCCGCCGCGGATCAGCAGCGAAATCCGCCGCGGATCAGCAGCGAAATCAGCCGCGGATCCGCCGCGAAATCCGCCGCGGATCAGCCGCGGATCCGCAGCAAAATCAGCTGCGGATCAGCAGCAAAATCCGCTAGGGAAAAAAAAAAAAAATTCTTTTTTTTATTATTTGTCCCTACCTATGACGGGGGGGGTTCATTTACTTTTTTTTTTATTTTGATCACTGTGACAGTTTATCACAGTGATCAAAATAATTTTTTTTACAATGGAGGGCGCACTGCACATGCGCCGGCCGGGGCGCACTGCGCATGCGCCCGCCATTTTCCAAGATGGCGGCGCCCATGAAGAATCCCGGGCAGCCGCCGGGACGGATCCAGGGACATCGGTGGACCGGGAGAGGTGAGTAGGGGACGTCGGAAGGTGAGGGTGGGTGATCGCAGGAGCAGGGGAGCAGACAGCGACGGCGGTGACCGATCGCTGCCATCTTTCGATGGCGGCGGCCGATCACCGCCGTGACATGGTGTGGGGGGGGTCTGATCGCGGTCTCCAGCCATGGCAGATGCTATTGCAGCATCGGCCATGGCTGGATTGTAATATTTCACCAGTTTCATTGGTGAAATATTACAAATCGCTCTGATTGGCAGTTTCACTTTTAACAGCCAATCAGAGCGATCGTGGCCACGTGGGGGTTAAGCCAACCCCCCTGTGGTGATGCAGTAAGGGTCCTGTTACTGCGGGTCGGGTGACCTTTCAGTGACCCCGGACCCCCGACCCGCAGTAACATGATTTATAGCATGACGCCTACGTTGGCGTCATGGGTCGGGATGGCACAGGTTTTCATGACGCCGACGTCGGCGTCATGGGTCGGGAAGGGGTTAAATATCCCGCCAATTTAGGGTGACAGATTCCCTTTAACTGCAACCATTTCCCTATTTTGATATGTAAGTTGATTTTTGGTATGCACCTGTTCAGACTAGTTCTCGTTGTTTCAGTCAGTCTTTCTGTTATTTATATGCTAAGCTTTCTGACTGAGCACTCCGCCCTTCACCACGCAGTGATTTTAATTACATCTAATCTAGAGTTGAGCGATACTTTCCAATATCCTAAAGTATCGGAATCGGAATGGTATCGCCGATATCACTAAAATATCGGCGATACCCGATACCGATACCGGAAGTCCCATGTAAGTCTATGGGAACAAAATATCGCAACTAAAAAAACCCCATTCTTTCCTTGTAAACACTAAATATACACACATAGAATACATATATATATATATATATACATGTCATTGTGACATATATATATACATATATGTATAGTTTATACACTTCTACATAGTAAAATATCCTCTCTGATTCAATTGCCGGGTAAAGCCGGCTTCAGTGAAAAGACAGAAGCACCTGACATGAAATGACACTTGGTGTACATAGGGTTAACCATGTCTTTTCATGTCGTTTGCTATCTGATTTGCACAAACAATTAAATCAGTCTATGTGTGCAAAATTTCACACCTGTAGGGGTTAATTAAAGGTGTAAATTCGTTGTAAAAAAAACGGACTTTTTTGCTACGAATTTACACCTTTAATTAACCCCTACAGGTGTGAAATTTTGCACACATAGTCTGATTTAATTGTTTGTGCAAATTAGATAGCAAAGGACATGAAAAGACATGGTTAACCCTATGTACACCAAGTGTCATTTCATGTCGGGTCACCCGACATGAAATGACACTTGGTGTACATAGGGTTAACCATGTCTTTTCATGTCCTTTGCTATCTAATTTGCACAATTAAATCAGTCTATGTGTGCAAAATTTCACACCTGTAGGGGTTAATTAAAGGTGTAAATTCGTAGCAAAAAAGTCCGTTTTTTTTTACAACGAATTTACACCTTTAATTAACCCCTACAGGTGTGAAATTTTGCACACATAGACTGATTTAATTGTTTGTGCAAATTAGATAGCAAAGGACATGAAAAGACATGGTTAACCCTATGTACACCAAGTGTCATTTCATGTCGGGTTCTGCATTTTCACAAAAGCCGGCAATTGAATTAGCGGCTATTATACTATGTAGAAGTGTATGAACTACAAATATAAATATATATATATGTGTCACAAATTCAATGACATGTATATATATATATATGAGGTGTAAAATTGCTGAAAAAAAATGCGTGGGCTCCCGCCCTATTTTCGCAACCAGACAGACAAAGCCAGTGAGTGGGGGCAGATAATAATAGCCCAGAGAGGGACCATTATTTTTGCCCCCCCCTGGCTACTAACATCTGCCCCCAGACACCCCAGGAAAGACAAATCTATAATTAGATTCGCCCTTTCTGGCACTTTGCCCGTCTATTCCCATTGCCCTGTAGCGGTGGCGAATGGGTTAATATGGGGTTAAAGCCACCTTGCTATTGAAAGGTGACCTTAAGCCAGGTTAATAATTGAGAGCTGTCAATTAGACAACTATCAATTATTAATCCTATTGCATGAAATAAAAATAAAACACACACACTTTAATTAAAAATCATTTTAATGAAATAAAGACACATGTTTTTGACCATATTTTATTTTACTGCAAAAACCATTTCCTGTAATAAAAATAAAATAAAAAAGCAAAATTATTCTTACCTATCCCATGCACAGTCAGGTCCCACGGTGTAATCCTTCAGAAAGGGTTAATGTTTACTGCAGGGACCGCAGCTAATGCTGCAGCCTCACAGTAAACCCCAAATGAATGAGTTCCTCTCCTGCCTGACAGGAGAGTAAAGGCTGGGTGTCACATAACGATACACCAGCGATCCCGACAACGATATGCACTTGTCAGGATCGCTGGTGTATCGCTACATGATCGCTGCTGAGCTGCCAAACAGGCAGCTCAGGCAGCGATCTGGGACAGCGACACTGCGGGTAACATCGCTTAAGGGCCCGTCTCACATAGCGATATCGCTACCGAGATCGCTGCTGAGTCACAAGTTTTGTGACGCAGCAGCGAGCTCACCAGCGATATCGCTGTGTGTGACATTCAGCGACGATCAGCGCCCCTGCCGGGTATCGCTGATCGTCGCAGAAATGTCAGGACCTTTTTTTGATCGCTGGTTTCCCTCTGACAGGCACGCATCGCTGCGTGTGACAGGCGGGAGACCAGCGATCCGCTGGTAACCAAGGTACACAGCGGATTTCCAGGCACCGCGCAGCGCTTGGAAACCTGCTGTGTACCTTGGATACCAGCTCCCTGCATCAGGGCGCTGGTATCCAAGGTACACAGCGGGTTTCTAGGCACAGCCCCGCGCCTGGAAACCCGCTGTGTACCTTGGTTACCAGCGGATCGCTGGTCTCCCGCCTGTCACACGCAGCGATGCGTGCCTGTCAGCGGGAAACCAGCGATCAAAAAAAGGTCCTGACATTTCAGCGACGATCAGCGATACCCGGCAGGGGGGCTGATCGTCGCTGAATGTCACACACAGCGATATCGCTGGTGAGCTCGCTGCTGCGTCACAAAACTAGTGACTCAGCAGCGATCTCGGTAGCGATATCGCTATGTGAGACGGGCCCTTAAGTGGAAAGCTTAATTGATTGCTTTCCACTTTCACTTCAGGTCAGCCAGGGACACAATCAGTGACGTCAGAGGGAACTGATTAACAAAAATAGGGGTTCCCTTCGAAAAAAAAATGGCGTGGGGTCCCCCCTATTTTTGTTAACCAGCCAGATGAAGCAGACCGCTGAGGCCTGGATTTTCAGGCTGTTAAGGAGCCAAGATCCATGGACCTTGCCAGCCTGATAATACCAGGCCACAGCAGTCTGCATATCTTGGCTGATTAACAAAAATAGGTGATCCCCTCGAAAAAAATTGGCATGGGGTCCCCCCTATTTTTGTTAACCAGCCAGATGAAGCAGACCGCTGAGGCCTGGTTTTTCAGGCTGGTAAGGATCCAATATCCATGGACCTTGCAAGCCTGATAATACCAGGCCACAGCAGTCTGCTTAGCTTGGCTGGTTAACAAAAATAGGGGATCCCCTCGAAAAAAAAACGGCGTGGGGATCCCCCTATTTTTGTTAACCAGCCAAGTAAAATGCAGACTGCTGCGGCCTGGTATTAAAAGACTGTCAAGGCCCATGGATTTTGGCCCTCAACAGCCTGATAATACCAGGCTACAGCAGCCCCACATTTGGCGCATCAAAAGATGTGCCAATTGTGGCACTTTACCCGGCTCTTCCCACTTGCCCTGTAGCGGTGGCAAGCGGGGTAATAAGGGGTTAATGTCACCGTTGATTGCACGGTGACAATAAGCCCGGTTAATAATGGAGAGGTGTCAATAAGACACCGATCCATTATTAATCCCAAAGTTATTAAATGCATAAAAAAAAGACAAAGCAAGAAAAAAGTCTTTTAATGAAATAAAAGAGACAACACAGTTTTCATTTCTTTTATTGTACTCTCATTCCTGCGACGCCATCGATCTCCTGTAAAAAAAGAAAAAAAACAAACCAACAGTATACCACCTGTCCGACGCAGTCCATAACGACAGTCCCACGACGATCCAACTCTGCTACATCGCAATGACAGGCAGAGCCTGTCATCGCGACGCAGCACAGCTGATTACCTGCTTCCCCGGCGGTGACGTCATCGGACTGACTGCTTTACGGCCGGGATTACCCAGCAGTCACTGCAGTTATCGCGAGAAACTGCATGTGACCGCCGGGGAAAGAAGATTGCGGCCATCAAGCAGTCCAGGACGTGACCGCCGGAGATCTTCTGACAGGTAAGTGCCGCTGACTCCTGACAGACCCGACCGACGGACACTGACAGTGACAGTGACAATCCCGATTCCGGTATCCGATAAGACGAAAATATCGGAACTCGGAATCGGAATTCCGATACAGCCAATATCGGCCGATACCCGATATTTGCAGTATCGGAATGCTCAACCCTAATCTAATCCCATTAAGTTCCGACCAACCCATAAATGTCGGCTTTATCAAGAGAAGTGTTATATTCACACTCAGAGATTAGCCATAGGTAAGTGTTCACACTGGGCAGTTAGGTCAGGTACCCATCCGATTCATGAAATTACCTTGACGTTGGTGGATGGGCTCACATTATTTGGCCAAATTTTGTGCGAAGCGTCTCGTGTATTTTTCCTAAATTTCAAAAGCCATTTTGCTATTCAAATTTCACTTATTTCACATTGACATGCTTTAACACGATTGAGTGCAACCATTTTCCTATTTTTATATATATATTAAAGGTCAGCATAAAGAAATGTCAATAGAATGATCTTTTTTTAAATCTTGGTCTGTACTCAAAACAATGGGCATTCACAAGATCTAAAGGAACAAAGGTTTTACAATCATTGCAAGACATGGAATATAAATGGCTGCCTGCCTTATTACACTGACAGAAGTCTGTTGTAGAACATTAGTAGCACAGAAGCATCTGATCATCTGCAGTAGGAAGCTCCACTGCTGTGACCTGGAGATGCTAATACCATGTATAGTCATTTAGATACTGTAGATAGACTGGAGAGCAGTGTGAGCAACCTCTTCTTACCATAACACCCCTGGCATCTCCAGTATTAGATTAGAAGGGCACAGTGGACAGCAGCGTGAACAGTCTCTTCTTACCTCAGCACCCTGGTATTTTTAGTATTAGTTCAGATAGACAGGGTGGACAGCAGTGTGAGCAGCCTCTTTGTTATGATTTGGTAGCTGAGGAGAGCAAGCAAAAAAGGAAATACACCAGAGAGGTTGGAATCTATGGGATTGCAGTACCCTGACTAACCACCACAACTAAAGGCAGCCGTGAAGCGTACCTACGTTGGTCCTAGACGCCTCGTCACAGCCTAAGAAGCTAACTACACCTAAAGACAGAAAGAGGAAAACTATCTGCCCCGGAGCAGATCCCCAAAGAACATAGAAAGCCCCCAAACATGTAATGGCGGTTAGACAAGAAGAAATACAGACACAGATAGAAAATAGTATGAGCAAACGCTGGGGCCCAAACTTCCTAAATAGAAAAGGATAGGAAGGACACTTACTGCAACCCCAAAAAACCCTGAAAAGTACCAACACTACTAATTACAAAAACACCTGAGATCACACGACCTCTACCACCTAAATTAGTTCTCTGGTGTAACAAAAACTAAACAGCAGCCACTGAAAAAACTGGAAAAGGCAAATGAACAAACAACTGGCTGAACTAAACTGAGAGGAGCACAAGCCCCCGGAGGGGACCCGGCAGACCCCCACAGAAGTGCAGGAAAAAATGCAAAAAGCAAGCACAAAAAACAAAAAGAAGAAAATGTCTTATCTGTTAGCAGAAGATGCAGGTGTGGAGCCCAGCTGTGACTGAATCCACATCTTCCAGAAGGGTGCACTGACAGAAGATCCCACTAGAGGTCATTATACACACACGCAGCTCATCCTAAAAGACCAGCAGAGGGAGCTGTGATAGGCATATAAAAACAAGTTTAGTTTCAGTTTGCCTCAGAAAGAAAGAGAAAGAAAGAGAAGAGAAGGAGAGCAGAGCAGACTGCTGCAGCTCAGTTCCGTTCAGAGCTCAGCTCTGTGCAGAGTGTGTTTAAGTGGAGTCTAGTAAGAGTGACACAGGGAAGTCACTCCAGCCTAGTCAGAGCTGAATTTAGAAGTGGGCTCTGAGGAAAGCGTGCCGACGCTTAAAGAGCGGCGAAGAGGCAGCCCACCAACTGCCAGTGTGTGTGATCGTGTGAGATCCAGGTAGCCGAAGGCGAGTGGAAGTTAATGAGACAGAGGAGCCTTAATAGCTCATCTCAGCAAGAAATACCGGACAACGGGGTCCGAGCCTATAGGGATCTCCACGACCCATTAGGAGAACACCGGAGTTCCTGGAGGACTACAAGTCCCAGGAGTACCACAGAGCTGATACGTAGCAGGATCAGGAGGACGGAGTCCGGCTCGGCCAGCCATCAAGAACCCTGTCCTTTCAGAGAGAAGGTCCAACCACAAGATCAGCCAGGTACAAGACGGAGACTAAGCTAGGCCCAGCTACATGCAGGCCAAGACTTCATTACATAAAGGCAGAGGACAGGAGGCCACACACCTACCGAGTGGAGGAATCTGGATGTGTACCCTTCACCCTACAGTGCTCCGGGGAAGTGCCTGAACATCTGCAGTAAAGGTACCAAAGTGACTTATGTGTGTGTCTCCCTTATTGTCCCTGACTGCCGGGTCCCCATCTGTCCTGCACCTTTGCATATCTATCTGCCCTGGAGGATCATTCAGCCTTACTTGTGGAAGGCTTAACACCTAGCTGCACCATATTAACCCTCCAGTGGATCTGCATAGCAGTGCTGGTCATCCTGACCAGGCACCACAAGTGGCGTCACGAATCCCCTTTTTCATCATTCAAGTCACCTGTAAATATCCCACATTACGGTGAGCGCCCAGGGCAACGGACCGAGCTGTGCTACCCGTGACATTCCCCATAGATTTCAACGGGCTCGGTGCCGAGTACCCCATAACCCTGGTGTTGTGCGACTCATCGGCACGAAACAGCAGGCTACAAAGTGAACAGGAAACAAAGATGAGACCAGAACAATTGATCACCGGCAACCCTGATGGGAGGGAACCTCCCTTATATAAGACCAGTCAGTAACACCTGATCGCCAATCTTCACAATCTTCATTGGATAGTTCAGTACTGTTAGTAACCACCAGAGGGAGCTTCTGCTCAGAATTCATTTCTAGCACATTCACAACACCTCTTCTTACCTCAGTACCCCTAGTATCTCTATTATCAGATAAGAAGGAAAGGATGGACAGCAGTGTGAGCAGAGTCTTATTAACTCAGGACCCCTAGTATCTCCAGTATTAGATCAGACATACAGGGTGGACAGCAGTGTGAGCAGCCTCTTCTTACTTTATCACCCCTGGTATCTCTATTATTAGATCAGATAGACAGGGTGGACAGCAGTGTGAGCAGCCTCTTCTTGCCTCAGCACCCCTGGTATCTATATTATTAGATCAGATAGACAGGATGGACAGCAGTGTGAGCAGTCTCTTCTTACCTCAACACCCTTTTCATCTCCAGTATTAGGTCAGATAGACCAGGTGGAGAGCAGTGTGAGTAGCCTCTTCTTACCTCAGCACCCCTGATATCTATATTATTAAATCAGATAGACAGGGTAGACAGCAGAGTGAGCAGCCTCTTCTTACTTCATCACCCCTGGTATCTATATTATTAGATCAGATAGACAGGGTGGACAGCAGTGTAAGCAGCCTCTTCTTACTACATCACCCCTGGTAATTATATTATTAGATCAGATAGACAGGGTGAACAGCAGAGTGAGCAGCCTCTTCTTACTTCATCACCCCTGGTAACTATATTATTAGGTCAGATAGACAGGGTGGACAGCAGTGTGAGCAGCCTCTTCTTACTTCATCACCCCTGGTAACTATATTATTAGATCAGATAGACAGGGTGGACAGCAGTGTGAGCAGCCTCTTCTTACTTCATCACCCCTGGTATTTATATTATTAGGTCAGATAGACAGGGTGAACAGCAGAGTGAGCAGCCTCTTCTTACTTCATCACCCCTGGTATTTATATTTTAGGTCAGATAGACAGGGTGAACAGCAGTGTGAGCAGCCTCTTCTTACTTCATCACCCCTGGTAACTATATTATTAGATCAGATAGACAGGGTGGACAGCAGTGTGAGCAGCCTCTTCTTACCTCAGCACCCCTGGTATCTATATTATTAGATCAGATAGACAGGGTGGACACCAGTGTAAGCAGCCTCTTCTTACCTCAGCACCCCTGGTATCTATATTATTAGATGAGATAGACAGGGTGAACAGCAGTGTAAGCAGCCTCTTCTTACCTCAGCACCCCTGGTATCTATATTATTAGATCAGATAGACAGGGTGAACAGCAGTGTAAGCAGCCTCTTCTTACCTCCACCCCTGGTATCTCCAGTATTAGATCAGATAGACAGGGTGGACAGCAGTGTAAGCAGCCTCTTCTTACCTCATCACCCCTGGCATCTATATTATTAGATCAGATAAACAGTGTGGACAGCAGTGTGAGCAGCCTCTTCTTACCTCATCACCCCTGGCAACTATATTATTAGATCAGATAGACAGGGTGGACAGCAGTGTGAGCAGCCTCTTCTTACTTCATCACCCTGGTATTTATATTATTAGATCAGACAGACAGGGTAGACAGCAGTGTGAGCAGCCTCTTCTTACCTCAGCACGCCTGGTATTTATATTATTAGATCAGACAGACAGGGTAGACAGCAGTGTAAGCAGCCTCTTCTTACCTCAGCACCCCTGGTATCTATATTATTAGATCAGATAGACAGGGTGGACAGCAGTGTGAGCAGCCTCTTCTTACCTCAGCACCCCTGGTATTTATATTATTAGATCAGAAGGACAGGGCAGACAGTAGCGTAGGCAGCCTCGTTTTACCTCATGCTTATGGTATCTCTGGTATTTGATTAGAAAGGCAGGGTGGAGAGAAGTGTGAGCAGCCTCTTCTTATTCATCACCCCTGGTATTTATATTATTAGATCAGATAGACAGGGTGGACAGCAGTGTGAGCAGCCTCTTCTTACCTCATACCCATGGAATATCCAACATGGTAGGGAAGATGTCCAGCAACAGATCCGGAGAGGTGTTAAAAACAACTATTTATTTAAAGAAAAAGATTAACTCTTTTTTAAAAAAAACATTTTTTGTATCATATTAGTAAAAATTGCATATCCCTGGGAATGCACCATAATGACGCGTTTTGAACTACTTGTCCTTAGTCATAGTATGGTATGCGTGCTAGACCTAGGGTCTTGTTTTATATAGTATTCAAATAGGAAATGACATTGACAAATCTGCATATTATATACCAGTTTTTTATAGCAGTTTTTTTTTAAATTTTATTTGTTTGGTGATATTGCATTTGTATTTAATAAATATACATCATCAGGTCTTCAAAAGACAAAAAACGCGGCAGGCGAAGCATATTCATCAAGCTCAGGTTATCACATCTGCCTATGGGAGTCATGGATTACAAGGAAATTGACTTTGATGTAGGAAAGAAGTCAGATGTGAGTCGTCCTATCATGGGAGGTCTAGAAAGACATCACTTTGTGACTCATGACAGGTTGGGGCAGATTAATGTAACTACTGCTACTGAGTAAAAGTTAATAGCTTGTTATAGATCATCCCGAATCTTCCCGCAATTTGGAGTCTTTATCTTCCTGAGTTGTCTCATTTTCTCAGAATTGTGACTGTTTACACTTGCAGAGCCCATTATTCCTTCACTACACAATATTAATTCACCTTTTTTTTAGACGCTTGTAAATAATGAAATCCCACTGTTATATTCTGTACTCTCCACGACTGATATATCCTTTGCTGGTTGCTCTTCAAGATATCACCTGTTCTCCTAAGTTGTTTTATTATGCAAATGTCATTAGTAGGCTAATGCATGGGATATATTAATTTATGATCCTAAACTCCTATGTGCCTTGGCTCAGCAGGGCTTCATCACCTTCCCCCTTGTTTGCTGCCATCTGCTGTGCTTCACACTGGCTTTTACAAGTGGCCTGGCTTCTTCCAATTTCATCATATGCCTAGGCTAAATAAATCCCGCTAAGACTCACACCTGTGCCTTGGTATTAAGACTCTTGATTATGTTTGTTTTTCTTTGGACCACTACCTGCTCCTGGCCTGCCCCTGCCTGCATTGTCTTGGACTTTCCGGTGTCATTTCTGTCTGCACTCTCCAGTGCTTCAAGTCCTACTTTCCTGTGTCTTGTCTGTCTGTGGCTTCCAGTGCATTAAGTCTTTGCTCCATATGTGCCTTCTTGCTGCTGCTACAACAACGTACAGGATCCGTGTGCCCACCCATACCTGGGCTTAGAGGAACCCCCTTACAAAGTGAGCCATTAAATATGTTATACCTGCTAAATGCCACCAGGAATTGTTCCAGTAGGTAGTATTATAGGTAGTATTATATACTTTTTTTAGGAGGGTAAGTACTGTAATGCTATCGCATTGTTGATTTAGTACACAAGTACGCATCTAGGACTGTGAGTTCTAAGGTGATCGGGCCGTATTGGGAGTCGGCCGTTCTCAGCCTGAGGAACTTCCAGTTGGAGTTACCTGCAGTAATGCAGGTACATAACATATTCCAAAGGTTGTTGCTCTGAAGATTTGTTGCGCCTCTGGAGCCCACGTTATTTCTGTCACAATCAGGCTGTATTTTCCATAAACCTGAGGATCAGGTAGCTACGGAGGTGAATCCTAGTGGGTTGAGGCGTCCTTACCATACGTCAGTTCCGGTGAAGTCTGGTATTATGGGTCCAGAGGCCCCCCATTGAAAGGGGGTACTGTCATGATTCATTTTTGAATTCGTAGCAAATGTTGCTTTTCTTCCTTTTGGGCCAGCAAGGGTTAATGTCAGTTTCCTTGCTGACAGCTGCTTTGTTGCAGGTCAGCTGATGTGGGTGGTGACCACTCCCACCATCCTTTAAATAGTCACGACGCATCAGCTGACTGTTGGTAATAGAGTTTTGCTATGAAGGCCACCCTGGAGTTTGGTGCTCTATGGTGCGCTTCTGTGGAGTTCGGGTTCTGGGTGCCGTTTCCTCTGCTGTTTGGAGATTGGCAGCAGAGGCAGTAGCTAAGCACCGTTGTTCCTTTCTTTGTCTATCTCATACTTCTCACTTCCCCTGTGCTGATTCCATCTTCAGTGGTGAAACTAGCGTCCTTGCCGGCCAGTGCACTAGCCAGGTTAAGTGAGTTGACAGTTAATTTATAGGCACAAGAAGGCAGCTTGGGGAAGGACCCGCATAGGGCGTTAGGGGACCTTAGGGATAGACACAGTTTGAAGTTAGCAGATGCCCCATTCCTTTCTCCCTACTCTTAAGGCCTTCCTCTATTGCATCCCGTTGTTTGTGTATGTTGTGCCGTCCGCCGGACTCACCCGCACTGTGCGTGACAAAAAGTTTGAACTGTGCCCTTTAATAACTAAATGACCTAAGTTGCTTGGGAAATACCTGTATCACAGGGCAGCATAGAATCGATAACGTAACCTACAATACGGTGAAGAGTACATAATAGTTTCCTAGTAGAGGTCATACAAATTAAGACAGGCAGAGAATAAAAAGCTGTGCTGCCCAGCAGAGAAACACATGCTTAACAGCTAGCAAGTAAATAGGTGTGAGCAGCAATTGCTATTAAATGGGTTTTCTTGCGTTCTTTGGTCAGGATCTTGCCTCTCCTCCATCTCCTAGTATCTTGCTTGCCATGTGGTGGTGTGTTAGTGATTTAGACACAGTAAACATCAGTGCATAGTCACACTGCGTCTGGTGATCTGGTCATCTTCAGAGTAGCATTTGCAAACTGTTAGGCTAAGTGCACACGTTCAGGAATATTTGCGTTTTTTTCGCGTTTTTTCGCGGGAAAAAACGCGTCAAAAACGCATGTATTAAGCATCCTATCATTTAGAATGAATTCTGCAATTTTTGTGCACATGGTGCGTTTTTTTCCGCAAAAAAAACGCATCGCGGAAAATCTAGCAGCATGTCCATTAATTTTGCGGATTTCTAGCGTTTTTCCCGCTTTATTATTGACCTAGAAAGTTCAGGAAAAAAATCGCGGTAAAAACGCGTCAAAACCGCGCAAAAAAACGCACCAAAAACGCGCAAAATCCGCGCAAAAAAACGCGCGTTTTTGCCGCGAAAAAAGTCCGGTTTTGCTCAGGAATATTCTGCAAACATTCTGCAAACGTGTGCACTTAGCCTAAAGCAAAGAACTTTGAAAACACTGCGCAGCGTGTCTAGGAAACTTGTCTCATCTGATAGCTTAAATCCAATAACATGGGCCAGCTAACCTGTTAGTGTAATTGTTATATGTGGGTGCACATTCACACTGTGGCCATTAAAGGACAAATACAACCTAGAATAAAAACAATGCATAAAAACTCTGCAGTAAGTAAATAGTAAAACAAGTAAAAAAATAGGGTACTTAGTTAAGTTTTTTTAATCAAAAAAGCATAGATGCCATCCCATCGCAACAAGCTGTGCCGAATCATGATGGTCCCTACTCTAGTAACTCACCTTGCTATGTGCCAGCAAGCCTCAAAATAGACGGGGCAGAGCCGTACCATGGTCTGACTGATTTACACCTACCTATGGAAAACTGAATATATAATGGCTCACAGACCAATCAGACAGCCACAGCACCATATATACTGAAAGAAAGTGCCACAAACTGAAGCAAAACTAAAAACATGGGCCAGTACAATTGTTATTATAAGTGTGGGGTACTTAGTTACCATTTTTTAATCAAAAAGCGTGAAAAGTCATCCCACCGTGACAAGGTGTACTGCCATGATTTCACCGCTCAGTGTGTCTTTGATGCAGTGACTGACAGCTCAGTCATCCAGTCTTGTGCAGGAGTGTGCTGAGCTGTTGGTACTTTGATTGACAGCTCAGTCATCCAATCTAATACAGAGAAGTGATGAGCTGTCAGTATTTTGATTGACAGCTCAGTCATCCAATCTAATACAGAGAAGTGATGAGCTGTCGGTATTTGATTGACAGCTCAGCCGTCCAATCTGGGACAGGGAGGTGCTGAGCTTTCTTCAGGTGTTCCCTGTTCCTAGTGATTACTCAGCTATTTTACTATGCTGTCAGTCCCAGATAGTTGCCAGTTGTAGCTTACAGCTCAGTGTGGTGTTTTTTTTCTGTGCATTGTGCTCTGAATTCAGACATTCTGATCTTCTGTTGCCAAACCCTGGATTTGCCTATCTACCCTTCCTCCACATATCATGGTGTGACTGGGTGATCTTTACTTGCCGCATCCACCAACAGGTCATATAAAGCGTCTTTCTTCTGGGACCTTTTTTTGTCCTTCTGTAGCATGTGTTATATGCTTTATTCTTAGAATATGACTTGATTTGCCTCTTTTCCCATTAACTACTCTTTGGGATTCATTTTTGTTTTGGGGCTTATTTGCTCAGGAAAACAGCAAAAAGTCAGAGATACTTACCTGCCCAGGCCTCCAAACAAATGCAGGGTGCAGTGGACCCATATAGTTAAGATGGCGGCAACACAGGTGCAAGAATACCAATGAGACAACCGCTCACAGCCTACCAATGCATGGAGGGGGCGGTTGCTGGTATATTAATCCACAATGAAGACATGTATGTGGCGCTGTTCACACAATGGAAATGCACAGCATCCAGGTTATCAGCCTATTAGTGACGCCCTTCTATTAGATCAGGCGGACTGCCCAGCGCTATCCAAACGCATCCCATGTGAACAGACATCACAGTTTACAAGACCGAATGGGCCCAACTGCACCTTGAAAAAAAGTGCAAAAAACACATATAAAAATATGTGAGGTATTAGTTAATATTTTGGCCAAAATACGCAAGCTCATAACCCACGTCACGGGTCCCAAGCTTACGAGTCCTAACACTAAACAGAAAGAGCACAAAAAAGGACTTAAAAATCCTCCAAAAATTAAAAATCACAGCAAAAAGGCAGAGATGCTTACCTGCCCAGGCCTTCAAGCAAATGCACTATCCAATCTTGGACTGGGAGGTGCTGAGCTTTTTTCAGGTGTTCCCTGTTCCTAGAGATTACTCAGCTATTTTACTAAGCTGTAAATCCCAGATAGCTGCCAGTTGTAGCTTTCGGCTCAGTGTGGTGTTTATTTCTGTGCCATTGTGCTCTGAATTCAGACATTCTGATCTTCTGATGCCGAACCCTGGATTTGCCTATTGACTACCTATTTGTGTTACCCTTTTTGCCTTGACACACTCTGACCTTGAAATTCTGACTCTGGACTGTGATCTGACTACACCTTTGTCTCTGTTTATGACGTACCCTCCTGGCTTTTGACCTTGAACTCCTTGATTACCCTGACTCATGTGTCTGTGAGAAGTAACTTAGTGTCACAGTACCCAATCGGGGCAACTGAAAGATAGACTGCAGAAGTGGCAGGTAACCAAGGTAGTGAACAGAAAACTGTAAAATTAAAAATCCCTCTGTTCTTGAGAACAGGGAATTTTTTTTTAAAATAAGAGGTAAATCGAAAAGTTGTTTTCTTTTACAAGCAGTTTGCAATTTTGTCTATTTAACAAGATGAGAAACCCCTTTGAAGTTTGCCGCCATGGGACTTAGAGAGGGTTACAGTGGACAATGGAAGAAGCTCCTGTTTGAGCTGTGGTCATCTTTTGTTGTTCTTCAGGAGGAGTCCAGCCCATCTGCATGAAAGTATGACTCGAAAATGTCATGTGACCTGAAGGTCCATTCAGGTACTTCAGACTTTACCCAGAAGGGAATGGTGGAGCAGAGATCTGTCGGCTCCCTGCTCCATAATTGTATTCAAATGATACTGTTTTCCCTTGGGTACAGGCAGCTTCACAAATTCGGAACAGGTTAGGAGGTAGGCTGCATTTCGTGTTGCAGTTGCTATTAACCACAACATCTGAGAGTTTATATGGTCGTAGTCACGTTCATTGCAGCAGAATATGAGCTGTTAGTTAACATGTGTGTCATAACTTTGCCATGTAAATGTATGTTGAGGCCTGGCATCAGTTAGTTAGCTGACTATGATGCAATGGTCCTTTCTTTCCATTACCTTAAAAACACCCGTTCCATGAACTGCTTCAGAGGTTGAACTCATCCATTAAATCGTGGACACATGATTTATAGAGATTGTCTAGTTGATGTAAAGCAGGTGCATGACATGTAAGGCGATTTACACCTGATCCCAATCAGGACATCTGTGCGTCTCATTTAAGACCCTTCACATCTATCCGGCTCGCTTTCATGATTCACCCCATGGACAGCACTAAAACACAGGAAGAAAACTCATGAAAAAGCTCATCCTATACTTTCATGCTGGATCAGTTTTATGTTCGGGAACCTCAGACGCTACCCTTTGCCCAATGCAACTGATAAATGCGATAACATTTATTTAAGAGAATTCTCACCTTTTAACACCAAGTTATTTTACGTCCAAAATTCAATTTTAATGTACAGTATTTCTTAATATCTCTTTAAATGGCTCTGAGCTTTATTTTTGTTATACAGAGCTCCAAATCCCTAACACAGACATAAAAATATACCCTTCTTGATTACCTCGGCAGTCACCACTAGAGGGAGCTCACTGAATACAGTGCTAAATGGGTTATCCACTACATTTAATTAGTTTTAAAATGGGTCCATGGTGGTCCTAAAATGAACAAAAAACCATACCCACCAAACTCGCCTTTCATTCTCACTGCTGCCAGTGTTCCCTGATAATGTTCAGTCATCCCATTCTGTTGGGGGGTAAAAGGTTATTACCAACCACTGATTGGCTGCAGTGGTCACATTCCATCCAAATCAGAGGAAAGCGCTAAAAGACTGTTCTGTCTTGTGATTATAATGACCTGAAGCTCGCTGCTGGAAGTAGGAACCAAGAGACCAGTGGGGAGACCACAGCAGTATAGAGAAGCAGCGGAGACCCTGTAAGTATATACAGTGTATATATTGTAAGGTAGCGCTTGTCATCATCCTGGGGAATACTCGCTTCGCTGCGCCAATCAATTCACACTTGCAATGTCTTTTCATTATTTTCATTATGTAGCAGTTTATTACTTCATAAACTCCATGTTTCCGGGTCCACTCCGTGGCCCACCGACACACATATAAACAGTATTCGTGAGCCAAGTGGCACACAGGCCCACTTGCTCCAGGTACAGCCTCCTGCAAGGTAACAATTGAACAATGTCCATATAACTGTCCATATGACAACGAGTATTACCTTGTCCGGGGTTTGGCTGCTTTAGTCCATTTAGTCCACCACCACTGCGGCTTTGCGGCTTCCCAGCTGGGGTCTCTAGCCGTCGTTCCCTTTAAGGCTACTGTTATGCCTTCACTCTAACATCCAGCCTTCGCCTTCCAGGGCTCTTCACTACAGTCCATTTGCCTTCCAAGGCCACTAGCATCCACACAGGATCCAGTCTCTGACCTTTCAGGCAGTCAGGCTTCACTCGGCCTCACTAGGCCTCACACAAACGGTGTCCCCACACCAGGGGAACAGGAACAGGCCTCACGCCTATCACTGACACACCTGTCTCCAATTAAGCAGGGTTTATATACCCTTACACACACCACACACACACACACACACACACACACACGACCTGAGATGATGTCACAGTCATGTGTTCAGACTTGTGTGTGTGAAAAGAAGGACCTGTGTGATGTCACAGTCATGTGACTAGTCAGCTGGGGGGAAGGAACATGGACAGTCAAAACATACACACTTAGCCATTAAAAGAATGCCAGCCAAGGGCTGCATTACAATATATATATATATACAGTTGAAACCAGAAGTTTCCATCTACTATATAAAAAGACAAATCTGCAGGTTTTTCTCAATATCTGACATGAAATCAGAATAAACCTTTCCCGTTTTAGGTCAATTAGGATTACCATCATTATTAATATTTTCCAAATGCCAGAATAATGAGAGATAATTTTTTAAGGCATTTTTATTACTGCAAAGTCAAAAGTTCCCATCCATTTCATTAGTATTTGGTACCATTGTCCTTAAACTGAATGACTTGGGTCACACGTTTGGAGTATCTTTCCACAAGCTCCTCACAATAGTTGGTCGGAATTTGGGCTCATTCCTCCTGACAAAACTGGTGTAACTGATCCAGACTTGTAGGCCGCCTTGCTCGCACCGGCCTTTTCAGCTTTGCCCATAAATTTTCAATAGGATTGAGATCAGGGATTTGTGAGGGCCACTCCAAAACAATGACTTTGTCATCCTTAAGCCACTTTGTTACCATCTTGGCAGTACGCTTCGCGTCATTGTTTATTTGGAAGACCCATTTCCGCCCAAGCTTTACTTCCTGGCTGATGTCTTGAGATGTGTCTTCAGTATTGCCACATAATCTTCTTTTCTCATGATGCCATCTATTTTGTGACGTACACCAGTCCCTCCTGTAGCAAAACAACCTTACAACATGATGCTGCCACCGCCATGTTTCACAGTTGGGATGGTGTTCTTAGGCTTCCAAGCTTCCAAGCACGTTCAATCTGCTGATTATATGATAAGGAATGAGGTTTTATAATTGATACATATAAGATTAATGTGGCGTTGCCCAATTCAGAAATGCGCCCCTCATCTCATTGCACAAGGGTATTTTGAAATATATCTGGAAATTGAGTAACTAAGGAACAATTAATATATTGAAGTTTTCACATGTGTCCTGAAGCCAGATGCTTCAAGTCGGAGGTAGACAAGTTGTACTGACAGTGATATATATATCCTTTTTCTATTTAAATCCAATGTACCCTGTGTGAAGAACTATTAGGCAGTGAGTACTGTGACCGTATCATTATTTTTATGCAAATTTTCCACCTCCGAGTATAAAACTGAAGGCTGATTGGATGAAGCAGATCATGTGATGTGTATATGTGTGATGAGAAGGGTGACGCCTAAGGATACAGTGACCTCTATCATGTGCAGAATTATTAGGCTATGTGCACACGTTGCGGAATTGCCATGGAAATTTCCACGGCAATTCCGCACCTCCCTGCCGCGGGAAATACGCATATTATAGGTATGCGTATTCCCGCTAAAAACTAGCGTTTTGCAAGCGTAATTAGCTTGCAGAATGCTAGCTTTTTACAAGCGATCTGACAAGGTGGTCACACGAGTCAAAGTGTTTGACATGTGTGACCAACTTTTTACTATTGATGCCGCCTATGTCGCATCAATAGTAAAAAGATCTAATGTAAAAATAATAAAAAAAAATAAATAGTGATATTCTCACCTTCCGGCGGCCCCCGCAGCTTTCCCGCCTTCAGCGACGCTCCCAGCCAATCCCGTTCCCAGGTGTCCTTTGCGACAATCACCCCGATAACGTAGCATCACGCGAGACCGCTACGTCATCTGGGGTGATCTCGCAATGCATTACTGGGAACGGGATTGGCCGGGAGCGTCGCTGAGAGGCGGGAAAGCTGCGTGGGACGCCGGAAGGTGAGAATATCGTTATTTTTTATTTTAATTATTGTTTTTACATGGATATGGTACCCAGGGCTTGGAGGAGAGTCTCCCCTCCTCCAGACCCTGGGTACCATCCGCACATGAACCGCTTACTTTCCGCATGGTGGGCACAGCCACATGCAGAAAGTAATCGGTTCAATGCATTCCTATGGCGGCGGAATCGCCGCGGTTCCGCAAAAAAGAATGAGCATGCTGCGGATTCTCCCGCGATGCGATACCGCCGCGGAAAAACCCGCAACATGTGCACAGCATTGAGGAATTCCATAGGCCTTAATGAGTTGTATTGTGTAAGCGGTTTTGCAGCGGTTTCGCGGCGTTTCCGCCGCGAAAAACCGCGGTAAAACCGCTAGGAATCCGCAACGTGTGCACAGACCCTTAGGAGAAAATTGGGGAAAGAATGAGATTTATCTTGACTCTGAAAAGTCACAAATTGTTACACATCTTACAGAGGACGCAGCTCCTGAGATTGTCAGATATTGGGGCGATCACAGAACCAGCAAACGTTGCAACAGAGTCACAAAAACGTGTTGAGGAATAAAGACGACATTAACTACCAAAGATACGGGAAGAATCAGCCACCAGGAGCCATTATCCTCCAGTGCTGTCATATTACAGAGCCGTAGCCTCCCTGGAGGCCAGAAGTACAAGTTGTTCAGTGCTCAGAGACACGGCCGAGGTGAGGAGGCCGAGCCCGACCACCACTGAGCAAGACACGGAAGTACAAGGTGCTCAGAGACACGGCCGAGGTGAGGAGGCTGAACCCGACCACCACTGAGCAAGACACGGAAGTACAAGGTGCTCAGAGACACGGCCGAGGTGAGGAGGCTGAGCCCGACCACCACTGAGCAAGACACGGAAGTACAAGGTGCTCAGAGACACGGCCGAGGTGAGGAGGCTGAGCCCGACCACCACTGAGCAGACACAGAAGTACAAGGTGTTCAGTGCTCAGAGACATGGCCGAGGTGAGGAGGCTAAGCCTGACCACCACTGAGCAAGACACAGAAGTACAAGGTGTTCAGTGCTCAGAGACACGGCCGAGGTGAGGAGGCCGAGCCCGACCACCACTGAGCAAGACACGGAAGTACAAGGTGCTCAGAGACACGGCCGAGGTGAGGAGGCTGAGCCCGACCACCACTGAGCAAGACACGGAAGTACAAGGTGCTCAGAGACACGGCCGAGGTGAGGAGGCTGAGCCCGACCACCACTGAGCAGACACAGAAGTACAAGGTGCTCAGAGACACGGCCGAGGTTAGGAGGCTGAGCCTGACCACCACTGAGCAGACACAGAAGTACAAGGTGCTCAGAGACACGGCCGAGGTGAGGAGGCTGATGTGTGGCCCAGCTTCGCAAGGCACACATATCTCCTGGAAAATGCACAGGAAGGTAACTGTAAAAAGCTTGATATTCATTCACGCACACTTCTCAGCATTGCCACTAGAGGCATATCAGACTATTTAAAGTAGTGTGACGTAGCAGTCAGTGTTCAGTTCAGTCTTTCCAGACAGTCTGTGCAGGAGGAGAGGAGTGGGCACATTCTGTTCAGAGATTCAGTCAGTCTGTTTCCTGTCTTAGGACAGTGCAGTCAAGCTCCGGTGGCTCAGGAGTGAGTCATCCCAGTCAAGTTCCTGTCTTGGGACAGAGAAGATCAGATTAGTCTTGGAGGGAGAGGAGAGAAGACTGAATCCTGACAGAGCTTGTGTAGCTCATCTGATAAGAAAGTGGAGGCTAGTACGGGTGAAGTGAACCATCCTAGCCTAGTCAGAGCTACCCCTTAACCTGCTACTCAGAACAAGCTGCCCTGTGTTCCTAAGAAAGAAGGAGGAAAGGAATCAAAGCAGTTATACCAACGAGTCAACAGAGAACAGGTCAGTGAGCACTGAAGGAAATCTGACCTTGGCACGCTTGCTACACGTGCTTATGTTAAGAGCGAGAGCAGGGCGAAGGGCGAGTGGAGAAGTAAGAGTGACAAAGGGACAAATCACCCTCACTCAGTTAACCGGACACCGGGGTCCGAAGAATTGCTAGTGCTTCACGCCTAGTAATAAGATAACCGGAGGCTTTCTGGACTACAAGTCGCAGAAGGTAGCCCTAAGCGCTGATACGTAAACGGAGTCAGGGAGAACGGGGACTTTGAGTCAAGTGCACGACAAAAGTAAGGACTTAGTTCTCTCAACATCTGATAATCAGAGACATAGAAGGCTCCACCACAATGTTGGCCGGGCGCAGTTGCTATTGAAATAGTTGCACTTGACTTTATGCAAGTTGTACTCACACACATTAAAAGGATAAAGGAGGCCTCTAACCTGCTCAACAGTTCTCCTGAATGTGCATTCTCCAACCTAACCAGCTTCCCGGGACATACCTGCAACATCTACAAGTAAAGGTATGGAAAGAGATTGCATTGTGTGTGACTGAATTCTTATCTGCACCCTGCATCACCACCATAGACTTTGAGGGACCAGTCCCACCTGTGGGGGACCTAACACCTAGCTGCCATAACATCCCTCAGAGATCTACCCTGCAGCGCTGGTCAATCAGATCAGAAACCACAGGTGGCGTCACGAACTATTCTAATCTACAATCCCCTGTAAATATCCCCCATTGCATGACCGCCAGGGCCACGGACCGAGCTCTGCTGCCAGTGACAACTCCCATAGACTTCCATGGGCTCGGCTCCGAGTACCCCATAGCCCTGGTATCCACACATGTGGTGCGCGTCATCTAAAACTTGGCGTCACGAACAGGATACGAAGCTTGCAAAATTGTGAGTCCTGTGTTGCCTATATTGACTGATTTGTGCAGAAAAGACTGTTTGCTGTTTTGTCATTTTTGGCGCCATTTATCGCCATTTTGCCGCCGTGTTCGCGCCCTGAGGCGCTGGTGAAGAGGGTGGGCGTACATTCGTGGGCGTGTACCCCCTCTGTGGTGCGAAAGTTATGGCCGCCCTCTCGAAATGCTACTATAATGTGAGATCCTATCCCACTACAAGGGAGATCCGCCTTTCTTCCTCCTCTATGTCATGGAGAAGGTGGATGCGGTGCTGGAAGATGTAGCCCGCCACCGCAAAGAGGTGGAGGAGATGGAGAAAAGCTGGCGTGCCCTAAAACAGCGGCTGCTGTGGGACGCAACACTCTCCCCTCCAGGAGCGCAACCATTACCTGTGGCACCAGTGCCAGCGGCTGATGAGAAACCGGAGGCCGCCTCCAAAAGTGCTGATCCCGACTCCACCGATGAAGCGGCGGGAGAGAAGGAGGCTGAGGAGGCCCTGCCCGTTCCGGAGTACCAGCCAGGCCTGGAGGCCGCAGCGGAATGCCGATCCCCGGT
Source organism: Oophaga sylvatica (assembly GCA_033576555.1). Lineage (NCBI taxonomy): Eukaryota > Metazoa > Chordata > Amphibia > Anura > Dendrobatidae > Oophaga > Oophaga sylvatica. Next base: position 534,615,476 of record JARQOD010000005.1, on the reverse strand, counting down.
AGGGACACCGGAGGAGACCCAGCCGTCCGTGATGGAGCAGCGACAGCAGCAGGTTAGTGCGTTCCCAACTGAGCCACTGCGCGCACCTGCGTCCTACTCGGAATCGCAAACCCCAGCAGCGTCATCTTTGGCGTCCGCACCAGGCCGTGCACCAGCATCACCCCCTGCGTACTCCTCTACACCCAGGTCTTGCTCTGCAACGCAACCTGCAGCTATTTCAGCATCGCAATCTGCGACCATTTCAACATCGCAACCTGCGACCAGTTCTGAAGCGCAATTTGAATTGTACACTGTGGCACCTTCTACAACGCAACCTGCGTTCTATTCTGAGGATGTACCCGTTGGGTTCCCAGTTCGAATGAAGGATGTAGCCACTCAAACACAGATCGCAGGACATGATCTCTTTGTTATGCGTTCAAAAGAACACCGCGTCGTTCCAGCCCCAGGAGTGGAAGACGTTATTGAAGTTTGCAAGAAAGATGAAAATCAGTAGGACCCAGACGGGTTTACTGCAACTGAAAATGTATAAAGTTTGAAAAAGATGAAGATTTGCACTTTACTATTGATAAATGTTTACTACTATGCTTATTTAAAGTAGAATACCCGGCTGGGTAAAGAAGAGTTAAAGTATAATGTGATTTTACTTGATATGTGAAATGTGTTTAACCATGCAAAGGACTGCGTGGCTGTGGACTTTGCCAGCCCAAAAACTTTCTTGTAAATAGTTCGCACTTCGGTGCCCCATTTTGGTTTTACATAAAACCTAAACTACCTCTGAAGAAAAACCCGTATGGTGTGGCCTAGAGTGAGGTCTGCAGCAATGAAGTCCTGCAGCCCACCCAGGACCCACGTGGGAGGTTTTTGGTGCGGGTCCTCCACAAGAATCTTGTCTTATACTATCTATTTATTGAAAAGTATTTTGATAATTTTCTATTGATCTATGTACAAAATTGTAACGTTCAAGATTTCGTACCTCCCACAAGGGATGAATTATTATGTTGATGTTATATGCAAAACAAAAATGTTTTTCTTTTCTATTTCAGCCGGGAGTGCTGAGTTTAACTAGGGGGGATGTGTGGCCCAGCTTCGCAAGGCACACATATCTCCTGGAAAATGCACAGGAAGGTAACTGTAAAAAGCTTGATATTCATTCACGCACACTTCTCAGCATTGCCACTAGAGGCATATCAGACTATTTAAAGTAGTGTGACCTAGCAGTCAGTGTTCAGTTCAGTCTTTCCAGACAGTCTGTGCAGGAGGAGAGGAGTGGGCACATTCTGTTCAGAGATTCAGTCAGTCTGTTTCCTGTCTTAGGACAGTGCAGTCAAGCTCCGGGTGGCTCAGGAGTGAGTCATCCCAGTCAAGTTCCTGTCTTGGGACAGAGAAGATCAGATTAGTCTTGGAGGGAGAGGAGAGAAGACTGAATCCTGACAGAGCTTGTGTAGCTCATCTGATAAGAAAGTGGAGGCTAGTACGGGTGAAGTGAACCATCCTAGCCTAGTCAGAGCTACCCCTTAACCTGCTACTCAGAACAAGCTGCCCTGTGTTCCTAAGAAAAAAGGAGGAAAGGAATCAAAGCAGTTATACCAACGAGTCAACAGAGAACAGGTCAGTGAGCACTGAAGGAAATCTGACCTTGGCACGCTTGCTACACGTGCTTATGTTAAGAGCGAGAGCAGGGCGAAGGGCGAGTGGAGAAGTAAGAGTGACAAAGGGACAAATCACCCTCACTCAGTTAACCGGACACCGGGGTCCGAAGCATTGCTAGTGCTTCACGCCTAGTAATAAGATAACCGGAGGCTTTCTGGACTACAAGTCGCAGAAGGTAGCCCTAAGCGCTGATACGTAAACGGAGTCAGGGAGAACGGGGACTTTGAGTCAAGTGCACGACAAAAGTAAGGACTTAGTTCTCTCAACATCTGATAATCAGAGACATAGAAGGCTCCACCACAATGTTGGCCGGGCGCAGTTGCTATTGAAAGAGTTGCACTTGACTTTATGCAAGTTGTACTCACACACATTAAAAGGATAAAGGAGGCCTCTAACCTGCTCAACAGTTCTCCTGAATGTGCATTCTCCAACCTAACCAGCTTCCCGGGACATACCTGCAACATCTACAAGTAAAGGTATGGAAAGAGATTGCATTGTGTGTGACTGAATTCTTATCTGCACCCTGCATCACCACCATAGACTTTGAGGGACCAGTCCCACCTGTGGGGGACCTAACACCTAGCTGCCATAACATCCCCTCAGAGATCTACCCTGCAGCGCTGGTCAATCAGATCAGAAACCACAGGTGGCGTCACGAACTATTCTAATCTACAATCCCCTGTAAATATCCCCCATTGCATGACCGCCAGGGCCACGGACCGAGCTCTGCTGCCAGTGACAACTCCCATAGACTTCCATGGGCTCGGCTCCGAGTACCCCATAGCCCTGGTATCCACACATGTGGTGCGCGTCACTGAGCCCGACCACCACTGAGCAGACACAGAAGTATAAGGTGTTCAGTGCTCAGAGACACGGCCGAGGAGAGGAGGCTGAGCCCGACCACCACTGAGCAGACACAGAAGTATAAGGTGTGCAGTGCTCAGAGACACGGCCGAGGTGAGGAGGCTGAGCCCGACCACCACTGAGCAGACACAGAAGTATAAGGTGTTCAGTGCTCAGAGACACGGCCGAGGTGAGGAGGCTGAGCCCGACCACCACTGAGCAGACACAGAAGTATAAGGTGTTCAGTGCTCAGAGACACGGCCGAGGTGAGGAGGCTGAGCCCGACCACCACTGAGCAGACACAGAAGTATAAGGTGTTCAGTGCTCAGAGTCATGGCCGAGGTGAGGAGGTCGACCCCGACCACCACTGAGCAAGACACAGAAGTACAAGGTGTTCAGTGCTCAGAGACACGGCCGAGGTGAGGAGGCTGAGCCTGACCACCACTGAGCAGACACAGAAGTACAAGGTGTTCAGTGCTCAGAGACATGGCCGAGGTGAGGAGGCTGAGCCCGACCACCACTGAGCAAGACACAGAAGTACAAGGTGTTCAGTGCTCAGAGACACGGCCGAGGTGAGGAGGCTGAGCCCGACCACCACTGAGCAAGACCCAGAAGTACAAGGTGTTCAGAGACACAGCCGAGGTGAGGAGGCTGAGCCTGACCACCACTGAGCAAGACACAGAAGTACAAGGTGCTCACAGACACAGGCGAGGTGAGGAGGCTGAGCACGAACACCACTGAGCAAGACACAGAAGTACAAGGTGCTCAGAGACACGGCCGAGGTGAGGAGGCTGAGCCCGACCACCACTGAGCAAGACACAGAAGTACAAGGTGTTCAGTGCTCAGAGACACGGCCGAGGTGAGGAGGCTGAGCCCGACCACCACTGAGCAGACACAGAAGTACAAGGTGTTTAGAGACACGGCCGAGGTGAGGAGGCTGAGCCCGAACACCACTGAGCAAGACACAGAAGTACAAGGTGCTCAGAGACACGGCCGAGGTGAGGAGGCTGAGCCCGACCACCACTGAGCAAGACACAAAAGTACAAGGTGTTCAGTGCTCAGAGACACGGCCGAGGTGAGGAGGCTGAGCCTGACCACCACTGAGCAAGACACAGAAGTACAAGGTGTTCAGTGCTCAGAGACACGGCCGAGGTGAGGAGGCTGAGCCCGACCACCACTGAGCAGACACAGAAGTACAAGGTGTTTAGAGACACGGCCGAGGTGAGGAGGCTGAGCCCGAACACCACTGAGCAAGACACAGAAGTACAAGGTGCTCAGAGACACGGCCGAGGTGAGGAGGCTGAGCCCGACCACCACTGAGCAAGACACAGAAGTACAAGGTGTTCAGCGCTCAGAGACACGGCCGAGGTGAGGAGGATGAGCCTGACCACCACTGAGCAAGACACAGAAGTACATGTTGTTCAGTGCTCAGAGACACGGCCGAGGTGAGGAGCAGAGCCCGATCACCACTGAGCAGACACAGAAGTACAAGGTGTTCAGTGCTCAGAGACACGACCGAGGTGAGGAGGCTGAGCCCGACCACCACTGAGCAGACACAGAAGTACAAGGTGTTCAGGGCTCAGAGACACGGCCGAGGTGAGGAGGCTGAGCCCGACCACCACTGAGCAGACACAGAAGTATAAGGTGTTCAGTGCTCAGAGACACGGCCGAGGTGAGGAGGCTGAGCCCGACCACCACTGAGCAGACACAGAAGTATAAGGTGTTCAGTGCTCAGAGACACGGCCGAGGTGAGGAGGTCGACCCCGACCACCACTGAGCAAGACACAGAAGTACATGTTGTTCAGTGCTCAGAGACAAGGCCGAGGTGAGGAGGCTGAGCCCGACCACCACTGAGCAAGACACAGAAGTACAAGGTGTTCAGTGCTCAGAGACATGGCCGAGGTGAGGAGGCTGAGCCCGACCACCACTGAGCAGACACAGAAGTACAAGGTGTTCAGAGACACGACTGAGGTGAGGAGGCTGAGCCCGAACACCGCTGAGCAAGACACAGAAGTACAAGGTGCTCAGAGACACGGCCGAGGTGAGAAGGCTGAGCCCGACCACCACTGAGCAAGACACAGAAGTACAAGGTGTTCAGTGCTCAGAGACACGGCCGAGGTGAGGAGGCTGAGCCTGACCACCACTGAGCAGACACAGAAGTACAAGGTGTTCAGTGCTCAGAGACACGGCCGAGGTGAGGAGGCTGAGCCTGACCACCACTGAGCAAGACACAGAAGTACAAGGTGCTCAGAGACACGGCCGAGGTGAGGAGGCTGAGCCCGACCACCACTGAGCAAGACACAGAAGTACAAGGTGTTCAGTGCTCAGAGACACGGCCGAGGTGAGGAGGCTGAGCCTGACCACCACTGAGCAGACACAGAAGTACAAGGTGTTCAGTGCTCAGAGACACGGCCGAGGTGAGGAGGCTGAGCCTGACCACCACTGAGCAAGACACAGAAGTACAAGGTGTTCAGAGACACGACCGAGGTGAGGAGGCTGAGCCCGAACACCACTGAGCAAGACACAGAAGTACAAGGTGCTCAGAGACACGGCCGAGGTGAGGAGGCTGAGCCCGACCACCACTGAGCAAGACACAGAAGTACAAGGTGTTCAGTGCTCAGAGACACGGCCGAGGTGAGGAGGCTGAGCCCGACCACCACTGAGCAGACACAGAAGTACAAGGTGTTCAGTGCTCAGAGACACGGCCGAGGAGAGGAGGCCGAACCCGGCCACCATTGAGCAAGACACAGAAGTACAAGGTGCTCAGTGCTCAGAGACACGGCCGAGGAGAGGAGGCTGAGCCCGACCACCACTGAGCAGGAGATACAGAAGTACAAGGTGTTCAGTGCTCAGAGACACGGACAAGGTGAGGAGACTGAGCCCGACCACCGCTGAGCAAGACACAGAAGAGGAAACGTCAAGAATGTGTTAAAAAATATCTGATACAGATTGTTAACAGGTTTTATGGACTGATGAGATGAGACAACTCTGGATGGAGCAGAGGCATTGGCCGGGGTTGGATCAGTGACAGGCAAAGACCTACACTTCCACTCAGACACCAGCGAGGTTGAGGTGGACACTGCTATGGGCTGGGATTATTAAAGATGAGCTTGTTGGACATTTTCAGGTTGAAGATGGACTCAAAGTCAACTGCAAAACCACCTGCCAGTTTTTAGAAGACATTTTCTTCCAGCAGTGGTGCAGGAATAATTCTGCATTTTTGAAGAACACCAGGATTTTAATGCAGAACAAGCCTCCATCGCAGCATCGAAGTCTCCACTGCTCGACTACCAGTAAAACCCTTAAAAATGGAGGATAAAGACACAACCCTTCCTCACCCAACCTAAATTCTGATGGGTTCTTCTTAGGCCTCTTTCACACATCCGGCGGGCGCCTTGCGGCGCCCCGGCATTTTCCCGCAGCGCCGCATCTGAAAATCTGATGCGCCGCATGCGGCTTTTTTCGCATTGACATGCATTAGCGCCGGATGGCGCCGCATGTCAATGCGTTGCATGCGGTTTTGTCCGAAAGCGGCGCAAATGTACATTGCGGCGTCCGGAAAAAACGCTGCATGTAACGTTTTTTGTTTTTGCCGGATGGTCTCTTATCTCTCCAAGCATCAGAGACCATCCGGCAAAAAACTGCATTTTGGGCGCCGGAAGTGTGAAAGCTTTTCACATGCGGCGCTGCGGCAAAATGCCGGGGGCGCCGCCAGGCGCCCGCCGGATGTGTGAAAGAGGCCTTATATTGGACATTTAGAGTGCAGGAGAACAGTCTCCTCTCTGATCAGTGTCTGGGGCAGTGATTGATGTTGCCCAAAAAGTTGATCGTCAAAAGATTAAGAAGCTGACACACTCAAGCTTACGGCTGTAATTGAGAAGGACGGCCATATTACTATATTGGTCACTGTGCTTTTTTTTAATGTCAGAATTTTTGCCCATTTAGTTTCTTGGTTCTTATTCTCACTGTAGCAAATTAAAATCAACAATTGAGATGGTATAGGAAAGATGTGCATCTTTCCTATATCAAAATGGAGGATACCAGAATGTACCGCATCTTTATGGAACTGAAACCACTTCTGAAGAAACGTGCACAAATGGACAGCAATTGAGATGGAACATTTACATTTTTCATTTAGTTGAATAATAGTTCTGAACTCACAGATATTCTGCTAAGAAAGACAAAACAGCACTTTTGGTTTCTCAAATATTTAGGTTTCAGGTTTATTAACCTTTTGGATTAATCAACGGCTCTGGACATGATCAGTAATAAAATTAATCATCAAAAATATAAATTGTCTAATAATTCTGCACACAGTGTAGGTACCACTGTCAATTTACTAAACTCAAGATAAAAACAAGATGAGTAAATACTCTGCAGTAAATAAATAAGTGGAACGGTGCATGAAAATAATATAGGGTCCTCGGTTATCATAATTTTGATGAAAAAACGTAAAAGCAATCCTTTATTCACCTTTACGTCATTATACATGGTAAGGTTTTAATGCTAGAGGTTAAGACCGTCCCGAATAGGGTCTCCATGACGTGGTGGGATGGCTTTTACATTTTTTAACAAAATTATGTTAACCAAATACCTTATAATATTTTCATACACTATTACTATTTATTTACTGCAGAGTATTTGCTCGTTTTGTCTTGGGTTTTGTCTGTCTAGTGGCCAGTGTGAACATGCACCTACGCTCTGCATGCATACCACCTTATATTCCAATTCTTCATTGCTTTTGGTTTTTTGTTAATTTACTAAGTTTGGACACTTCCTTTATTTGAAAAGTTTCCCTAGTGGATAACATGCTATCAGTTGTAATCTATGAGGGAACCCCTACAACAAGTGTTCATTTTCTCTGCAGTGCCCCCATGGGAGAAATGAAGCATTACATGATATTTATTGAATGTAGGGCTGTCTATGTAAGGCAGGACAGGTCCTCCAGAATGAGAGACACTCTATCTTAGCTGTTGTTTCTAGTTGATAGATCAGGGTTATGAACAGAGAATCCCTATACTCATTCTGTCTCTCTTAAGATCGTCGCTCACCAGTTTTTTCCCACATTGCTCCTTTCAGTTCGTGAATGCTCATTCCCATGTCGCTCTTGATGGTATTGATCCAATGGGTTCTTGGCCATCCTCTTCTTTTTCTGCCATTGACCGATTCAAGCATAACGTCTGACTCCGCATAATGTGGCCAAAAGAAGCTCATTTTTATTTAGTTATCTTAGCTTTCAGCAAAAGTTTTGGCTTGACTTGGCCCAAGACATTTCTGTTGGTGATCCTCGCTGTCCATGGAATCCATAGAAGTCTCCTCCAGCATCATATGCTTCAATTTTCTTCCTGTCAGCCATCTTGAGTGTTCGGGGGCTCACATCCGCATTTTACTATTGGGGAGACCGTTGCATTGACCAATCTGCATTAGATAGAAAGGGTTATGTCTCTGCTCTTCCAGACCTTGTTCATGCCACCATTGCATCCTGTCCAAGTGCTATGCATCATTTTAAGTTGTTTTACTCCAGGTGTGCAGTCACCATCACAGGTGATCTTGGAGCCAAGGAATATATAATACACATCTCCTAGGGTATGATTGTTTGAAAAGTATTGTTTTTATATACGTTCGATCGCTGAACGTTGTAGTAAGTTTAGTTGATCCCACTAAAGTTCTCCCGCCACTACTTCACATTAAGCTTGGACTGATGAAGCAGTTTGTGAAAACTCTATCGAAAGGAGAGACTTTTAAGTACCTGTTTACCAAGTTTCAGGTACTGCCCAAAGCAAAACTGAAGGAAGGCATTTTTGTGGGTCTGGATATTTGGAAACTCATGGAGGACAACATGTTTGAAACAAAAATGAAAGCTGTTGAGAAAAGGACTTCGGATGCTACTTAAGAAGTTGTGAAGACATTTCTAGGTAACAACAAAGATCCAAAATGTTCATCATGGAGAACATGCTGAAACATTCCAAAGCCTTGGGTTTTCTGTTGAATTTGAAGTTACATTTTTTACATTAGCATTTGGACTACTGTCCTGAAAACCTTGGTGCTGTTAGCGAAGAGCAGGAGAAAGATTTTACCAGGATATCAAGGTAGATGGAATGGGAACATGGGATGGATGGAATGGGGGGAGTACTGCTGGATGCTTCACACAGAAGATCCACAGGCATTCTATAAGAGAAAAGGTATCAAGAAAAGCTTTGAAGAGAAAAGGAAAAGGCACAAGAATTAATTTCCAATAAATTTGCAAAATGAATGTTCAATACATTTTTATGTATAATATTGTGTACATTTTTTGGCTACAATAAAGATTTCTCTTGTTCATATTACTTGTTCATAATGTCACACAGCTTTCTACAAAATCCATATTTCATGGTTAAAAATAGAAGTGTTTTTTTTAAATCAGGGCATAAGAAAACATAAGAGTCAGTGATTGGATTTGCATTTTTTTTTTATAAACCCAAATTTTGCATTTCTGTGTAATCGCTGACCACTTCGATCTCTTTGTTGTCGACCTTGATATTGATGTTAGATGTTTGCACTTTTGTCAAAATCTTTATTTTTTTGATGTTCACATACAATCTGAATTTCTCACTCCCTTCTTTATCCCACAAAATAAGCTTCCACAGATCCTTCTTGTTCTCTGCCAGCAGGGTGGTGTCGTCTGCATATCGTAGATTACTGATGTTTCTACCACCGGTCTTCACTTCGATATTGCTCTTATCCATGCCTGTATTCCTTATGACCATTTCTACGTATATGTTGAAGGCTTCTGGTGACAAAATGCAGCCTTTTTTGGTGCCTCTACCAATCTCAAACCAGTCCATGTCTCCATATGCCGTTCTTACTGCGGCTTCTTGATTTTGGTAAAGTGATCTTATGAGACGGACCATGTGCAGCAGTGTCAACATTTCTTCCAATGAATCCAAAGCAACCCTGAGGATAGGGAAAAAAAAAGGAACAACTCCGCACACGATCTAAGTGCAGTAGAAACTAGGTGTAAATTGCACGCTTATATAATAGCACTCACCTATTCAAAGGCGTAAATGAAGCCTTGAAAGGGGATCCGACAGGAATCCAAGGGGAACAGTCTGCAGCTCGGCCGACTGGGCACACGGAAAATGCACACGGAAAATGCCCTCAGACATCCGTGGTAAAACATTAGATAGCAAGGTAAATCCCAGCTGGTGCTCCCGTGTAAAGATTCTCCTTGAGAATCTCTATATGGGAGCGCCAGCTACATACTGGGAATTTTCCTTGCTATCTAACATTTCTTCCAAGTACTTCCACAATTTGTCATGTTCAATACTGTTAAAATCTCTGGAGTAGTGATAAAACACATCTGTAGCATCATCTGGTATTCTCTTGCTTCTTCCATAATCCACCAGAGGTTGGCGTTGTGGTTGCAGGTGCCTCTTCCCTTCCCTAACTCAGCTCGCATGTCAGGTAGCTCCTTCCCAATGCTTGCACTTAAGCGCTGTTGGAAATAAAGTCCTCTGTGTCTCCTTTCTTTGGTATTGGAATGAACACTGGCCTCTTCCATTCCTTTGGCCACTTGCAGGTTCTCCATATTCGGTGGCAGAGCGCTGTTAATGTTATTGATGGTATAGGCTTGAGCGGTTCTGCTGGAATCACATCGATGTCGGGGGCTTTCCATTTGGCCAGCTGTTTCCCTGCCCACATGACTTCAACCACCAGGATGTCAGGTTCCAGTTTAACAGGAATATAACTGGGAAGAAAAAAGCGCAATAGGGTTTTATCCAATGACAATAGGGTGTCGTGGAAAAAGTGAGATACACTCACCTTGCTGAGTTGTTTATGTTGCACAGCTTCTGCATCCACACCTTTGCAGAGGAAACTTCACAGAGCAAGTTGCATGGGATAACAAACGTTTACTTCTCTGAACATGAGGTGAAGGAATAATGCACAGTCATTACAGCATTGCATCAGCAAACAGGAACAAAACAAAAGTGAAACTAAAACAGAAGAGAGACTAATTCTTATACAATACATTAAAGAAGGAAACGTTACACAACATCGCCATCTACTGTCAGGTCAGCATAAAGTCCTCCTGTTACACATATATAATAAGTTCTGATCTGTTGCATATGACAACACCCTTTCTCAACAGTAAGGACTTATTCAATCAAACCCAACTTTTTTATTAGTCTCTGATATTTATCAGCATTCAACGCCTTCGTGAAAATGTCCGCTGTCATTTTTTCAGTAGGGCAATACTCCAACTTTAAGACTCCTTGGTCCTCTTTGAGTTTTGTTGGTTCCAAGTGTGATTGTCCTAATTCTGTCAACAATTGTCTTAACCACAGTACTTCTTGTCTTTCTATCTGTATTCCTAGGTACTGTTTTACATTTCCCAAGTCTTTGATTTCAAAATGTTGCTTCAGGATTTTTAGAATGTTTTCTTTATCCCTTTCTTGTTTAAAACAAATCAAAATGTCGTCTACATATATGAGTACATAAATCCATCTATTACTCAGCCTTTTTGTGTACAAGTATGGATCAGCTTTGCTTCTTTGAAATTTGTCATTTGTTAGTACTTCCGTGATTTTGTCATTCGCTCACAAATCCTCCACCACCCCAGCGCACTCCTACCTACCACACATTCAGAAATCTACAAGCCATTAACCCTCAGACACTTTCAGACTCCCTACACTCATCGCTGTCCCCAATCTCCTCTTTTTCTTGTCCTGATCTGGCTGTTCATCACTACAATGACATTCTTAGAAGCACCCTTGACCAAGTAGCACCGCCACCCTCAAAACTTCCAAGCACACAGTAAAACAGCCCTGGCTCACATTACAAACTCAACTTCTTCAGCGATGCTCTAGGAGTGCTGAACGCCTTTAGAGAAAAACCCGCACACCAGAAGACTTCATCCACTTTAAATTCATGTTAAGAACTTATAATGCTGCCCTTCACCTCGCCAAACAGACCTACTTCACCACCCTGATCTCCTCACTAGCCAACAACCCCAAGAAACTTTTTGACACTTTTCACTCCCTCCTCAGGCCAAAAGCACAAGCCCCTATCACAGACATTTGAGCTGACGACCTGGCCTCCCATTTTATAGAAAAAATAGATACTATCCGTCAGGAAATCTGCTCTCAACCACCAAGGGCTGTGACTCCCATCCCACCCTGCTGTTCCCCTGGCTCACTTTCCACATTTGATCCCATCACAGAAGAAGAAGTCTCCAGACTCCTCTCTTCCTCTCGTCCGACTACATGCACTACCGACCCTATTCCCTCACATCTCCTCCAGTCTCTCTCTCCAGTTATCACAACTCACCTAACTAAAATCTTTAATCTCTCACTCTCCTCTGGCATTTTCCCATCCTCCTTCAAACACTCCATCATTACTCCACTACTAAAGAAACCCGCTCTCGACCCTTCCTGCACAAACAACTACAGACCGGTCTCCAATCTCCCCTTCATCTCTAAACTCTTGGAGCGCCTAGTCTACTCCCGCCTCACCCGTTACCTCTCCACTTACTCCCTTCTAGACCCTTCACAGTCTGGCTTCCGCCCCCTACATTCGACTGAAACTGCACTCATCAAAGTGACCAATGACTTTCTTACAGCAAAACGTAACGGTGACCACTCTCTGCTCATTCTTCTCGACCTTTCTGCAGCTTTCGACACGGTTGACCACCGTCTCCTACTGTCTAGGCTCCAGTCACTAGGTATTAAGGACACTGTTCTCTCCTGGTTCTCCTCCTATCTTTCTAACCGCTCCTTCAGTGTTTCGTTCTCTGGCTCCACATCATCTCCTCTTCCTCTCACTGTCGGTGTACCCAGGGCTCAGTCCTTGGCCCCCTTCTCTTCTCTCTCTACACGGCCCCAATTGGACAGACCATCAGCAGATTTGGCTTTTAGTACCATCTTTATGCTGATGACACACAACTATACACGTCATCCCCCGACCTTACCCCCGCTGTACTACAGAACGCCACCGACTGTCTGTCCGCAGTCTCCAACATCATGTCCGCTCTCTTTCTGAAACTTAACCTCTCCAAAACTGAACTTCTTCTGCTCCCGTCGTCTACTAACCTCCCTAAATTTGACTTATCCCTCTCCGTGGGCGGCACCATAATAACACCCCGGCAGCAGGCTCGCTGTCTGGGGGTTATGTTTGACACCAATCTCTCCTTCACCTCCCATATACAATCTCTTGCCCGCTCTTGCCGCCTACACCTAAAGAACATCTCTAGAATCCGCCCTTTTCTCACCATGGAAACAACAAAATCCCTCACTGTAGCATTGATCCACTCCCGCCTGGACTACTGCAACGCTCTATTACTTGGCCTCCCCATTACTCGACTATCCCCTCTCCAGTCCATCCTTAATGCAGCAGCCAGGGTAATCCATCTGGCTAATCGGTACTCGGACGCGTCCGCTCTTCGCCAGTCCTTACACTGGCTGCCCATTCATTATAGGATCCAATTCAAAGTACTGGTTCTCACCCACAAAGCTCTCCACAGTGCAGCACCCCCCTACATCTCCTCCCTTATTTCTATCTATCGGCCTAACCGACTGCTGCGCTCTGCAAACGACCTTCGACTAACCTCTGCACTAATCCGTACCTCCCACTCCCGACTCCAAGACTTCTCCCGCGCTGCGCCAATCCTCTGGAATGCTCTACCCCAAGAAATTAGGACTATCCACAATTTGCATGGTTTCAGGCGCTCCCTCAAAACACATTTGTTCAGAGCGGCCTATCACATTCACTAATCAAAGTCATTCTATGTGTAAGTGTGTGTGTGTAGCCCATTCACTATCTCCATCCATCCCTCTCTCCCTCAAGATGGCTGGACCATCATTGTAAATACACCACTGTATATAAACACCTGTACTTTGTATCTCCCCCACCTCATTGTAGATTGTAAGCTCTCACGAGCAGGGGCGGCTTATTTTGCTTTAATTATTGTATTAACGTTGTTACTTATGACTTGTGTTCTGAAACTGTTAAACTGTAAAGCGCTGCGGAATATGATGGCGCTATATAAATAAAGATTATTATTATTATTATTATTATTATTATTATTATTATTCCACGCTTTAGCTGCTTGTTTTAAACCATATATGCTTTTCTGTAGTTTGCAAACTTTGTTTGGATTTCTTTCATCTTTGAATCCTGGAGGTTGTTCCATGTAAATGTCTTCTGCTAAATCTCCATTCAAAAAAGCTGTCTTTACATCCAGATGTCTTAGTTCCATCTTTTCCATTGCTGCAACTGTAAGTAAAGTTCTTATTGTAGTGTGTTTGACAACTGGAGCAAATGTTTCATCATAGTCTTCTTCTTCTGGAAGTCGAGCTATGTCTTCCCAAGAGATAGATTCATACATTTTACTTGTACTTGCCTTGTATGAGAGGTGTTTTGGTGGTTTTCCTTTGTTCTCTCTTGTTGAACGTCTTGGTTCTGTGTCTGTTTGTAGTTGTGATTCTTCACTTTCAGTATTTTGTTCTTCATTCATTTCTACTTCTTTCTCATCAGATATTTCTTCAGTTATGTCACTATTGTTTTTCTCATTTTTTTGTTTCAACTGAAATCATAATGTCTTCATTTAAATCTTCAATGAATATCACACTGTTACTCACTGTAACTCTGTCTGTTTTGGGATCTAGGATTCTATATCCTTTGCAGTTTTCACTATATCCAACGATTATTCCTTCCATGGATCTGTTTTGAAGTTTGGAACGTTTTTCTGTTGGAATGAATATAAAAACTTTACATCCAAAAACTTTTAAATGATTGACACTTGGTTTCATACTTTGCCACAGTTGATATGGAGTTTTCTTCAGTTTTCTGGAAAAAAGTCGGTTCTGTAGATATGTAGCTGTCATTGCTGCCTCACCCCAATATTTCTCTGGTAGTTTAGAATCTGTCAGCATCTCATCATTTCTGTTAGAGTTCTGTTTTTCCTTTCTGCTACTCCATTTTGTTCAGGTGTGTATGGAACAGTTTTCTGATGTTCTATTCCATTTTGTCTTAAGTAGTCTTCTATTCTGTGACCTGTAAATTCACCTCCATTATCACTTCTGATGACAATTGGCTTCCTTTGAAACTTGTTACTTGATCTTGTTACATAGTCTACAAGTTTATCAAAAACTTCACTTTTGTTCTTAATTAAGTATGTGACTGTGTATCTTGAGTAGTCGTCTATAAAAGTCAACATGTATCTATTGCCTCCTGATGTAGTCACTTTCATGGGTCCACATACATCAGTATGCACCAAATCAAGTGGTCTTTCGCTTTTCATCTCACTTTCTTTTGGAATAGATATCCTTGTGGCTTTGGATTTTATACAACATTCACATCTTATGGTAATTGAGCAATCTGATATCTTTAAATCTTTTGTCAATTCTTTTCTCTGTAGTTCCCTTATACTGTCCGGGTGTCTATGTGCCACATGTGAATACAGTTTTTGTGATCATGTGTACATACCTTCATCTGTTCCTTTGGTTTGTCAAAATGATATAATTGTTCATCTGCCTTGACTTTGGTTATCAACTTGTTTCCTGCAAGAATTGCACACTCATTATCTTTGAATTTTACTGTAAAGGTACTGCCACACTTAGCGATCTCGTTAGCGATCACCATAACGACGCAAGCTAACGAGATCGTTGGTGTGATCGCTTTTAGGTCGCTAGTAGCTGCCAAACAGGAGATCTCATAAACGACACATAAGCAGTCAGCGATCTCTTTAACGACTTTGGCGGTCGTTAGGATCTGTCAGCATGTACTGAGCGCTTCTGATTCATAGGAATTTCCAGCATCGCTCCTGCTCTCTGCGTCCTGCTAGCCTGCTTTGCAACTTCTGCGATCCTCTCTGTGACGCAAAAGAGAACTTACAGATATTGCGATCCACTCCGTGACGCTAAAAAACCCTAGTCCCGCCTGCGCCGCTGTCATATGCGTCACAAACGAGGTCGCTCGTCGTTCGCAAAAGGTGCCAAACACAGCGATATAGGCTCACCAGTGGGACGCCAACGATTAAAAAACGGTCCAGAACGCTAGTGAACGATCAGCAACATCACAGCAGGGGCCACATCGTTGCTACATGCCACACACAACGAGGTCGCTAACGAGATCGCTAAATAGTGACGTTTTAGCGATCTCGTTAGCGATCTCGTTAGCGATCTCGCTTAGTGTGGCATACCCTTAAGTCCTTTTGCTGTTAAACGTTTCACAGATAATAATCCGCCTTCCAATTTTGGAACATACAACACATCCTGTACAAGTATCTTTGAATCTTGTCCGAACTTGTTTGAACAATTTAGCATACCTTGTCCGATACCTTCTGCGGTTATTTTGCTTCCATCTGCAAGATAAATGGCTTCTTTCTTATTTAAATCAAGATCAGTAAAGAAATTCTTGTCACTTGTCATATGACTCGTTGCTCCTGAATAAATAAACAAACCAAGTGATGATTTCTTATCAGTTACTTTAAATGTGCCATTCCAATTATTCTCACATGAATCAGAAATTGTGTTTTTCACCTTCTGTATATTATCTTTATGGTGTAATTTCTTTTCTGCTTTCCATATAGTACAGTCTTTCTTTAAATGACCTTTTTTCTTACATCTGAAGCATTCTCTTGTCTCTTTATTATAGGGTTTTTTAAGTTCTGTAGCTTTAAGAGCATTTCCATTATCTTTTTCAGTAGAAGAATCATTGCTTTGTTCTTTCCTTCTCTGATATTCATCTATGAGTCTTATTTTCACAAACTCTAATGTAATGTCAGTTCCTGGTCTTGTCTCTAGTGCATTTATTAAAGCTGTATATGAATCTGGTAAACTGCACAATAAAATTGCTGCTATATGGCTTTCCTTAATATCTTCACCAATAGATCTTAGCTGTGATATCACTTCCATAATAGAGAATATATGCTTCTGCATGTCACTGTCTGCATTTAGTCTCATATTGAAAGCTTTCTTAGTAGAAATAACTTGTGATTTAAGCTGGGTCTCTCATATAGCTTTCTTAATTCTTCCCACATTCCTTTCGCTGTTTCTTCATTTCTTATATGTATTAATTGAGCATCATCCACTAATAAGCTGATGGTGGCTCTCGCTTGTCTATTTTTCTTATCGCATGTCTGATTATCTTCATCAGGTCTATCTGTAGTGATTACTTCCCATAAATCATCTTTAGACAATAACATCTCTACTTTGAACTTCCATAGCTGATAGTTCTCATCATTCAGTTTAGCTACTATGAGTTTTAGTTCTGTGCTATTCATCATTTTTAACTTATCTTACTTGTTTGGAGAGACTTGCACTGAAGAATTCTTCTGCATTCACCAGAGTCTTTCAGAGAGTTCCAATGTCCTGGATCTGTGGTGTCTGGATACACTGTATCTGGGTGCCTGGGTCTGGGTGTCTGGGTGCCTGGGCCCATAACCTGTTGCACAGCTTCTGCATCCACACCTTTGCAGAGGAAACTTCACAGAGCAAGTTGCATGGGATAACAAACGTTTACTTCTCTGAACATGAGGTGAAGGAATAATGCTCAGTCATTACAGCATTGCATCAGCAAACAGGAACAAAAACGAAAGTGAAACTAAAACAGAAGAGAGACTAATTCTTATACAATACATTAAAGAAGGAAACGTTACACAACATCGCCATCTACTGTCAGGTCAGCATAAAGTCCTCCTGTTACACATATATAATAAGTTCTGATCTGTTGCATATGACAACAGTTTAATGGCAACATATGAATGCATGTAACAGCTGCTGCACAGATACCGGTCGAGAGGACAACCATGGGTTAAAGGAAAACGCGTGACCTTGAATCGCGTTGACTTGTAAACCTGTTCTAATAAACGATTTTATTTGAAGTATTCTATCTCAGCAGCGCATGAGTGATACCTCCAGTCAGGTTCCAGTTTAGACTGCTCATCTTTCTTTACCTGATCTTCTTGGTTGTTCACTGTGTACAACTGCTGGGTTCACTCTTTCCAACTCTCTCTCCTCTCCTGTTGGTTGTGCTGCTCTGCCCACTACTCCCACGCACAGTCACTTGTCTAGCAGTAAATGCTAATTGGGCCTTCTTCACATATTGGTACAATTGTCTCATATAGTCAAGGCTGAAAGTCAGGGGCGTAACTAGGAACGGCAGGGCCCCACAGCAAACTTCACAATGGGCCCCCCCCCCCCACGCGCGTTGCCAATTCCGGTCTACCCAAGTTGTGTTAAGAAAGATACCTTTATTATCCAAAATTAGAGGTTTTTGGAGTAATGATAGTGAAATAACAGAAAAGAACCAACTCCCAGGAAGCAACTGAGGTAGTGATGAAGGTAGGCTTTCTCCAGAGTAAATGTGTGAAGAAACTTGTAATCCAGCCTGCAAATTGCTTTCAAAACAGATGATTTATTCAGTAGAACAACAGTCCAGTATACAGAATAATCTAAGATTGTTCAGTATACCGTACTTTTGTTCTACTGAATAAATCATCCATTTTGAAAGCAATTTATGGACTAGATTACAAATTTCTTCTTCACAAGAATAATGCAACATAATTACCTTATTCAGAAGTTTCCTGGGGCCCTAGGCCCCTGATGGGGCCTGCAGTTTCCTGGGACCCAAGGCCCCTAATGGGGCCTGCAGTTTTCTTTGGACCTAGGCCCCTAATGGGGCCTGCTGCTTCCTTTGGACCTAGGCCCCTAATGGGGCCTGCTGCTTCCTTTGGAACTAGGCCCCTAATGGGGCCCGCTGTTTCCTAGGGCCCCATTAGGGGCCTGCTGCTTCCTGGGGCCTCTAATGTGGCCCGCTGTGTCGTGGGGCCTGAGCCCCCTGATACACTCACACCTCTCCCCTTCGCTCTCCCCCCTCTCCTCAAGTGCCGGGATGGGAAGCTGCGGCTGCCACGTCCCTGTAAAAGAGAGTCAGACTCAGCAAGCATACTTACCAATCTGCCAATCCTCAGGTGACTGCGTCCTCCAGCTCTTCTGCTCCGCGCGCCGCTCCGTCCTCCACGCTCCGACGTCCACCACGCCAGCCTTGCATGTGACGTGAGAGCGCGCGCACGCCCCCACGTCACATGACGCGGAAGTGCCGGACTGCTCGGGGCCCGTCCCACCTCCTCTCATAGCGGCGCCGGAGGTGGCAGCGGGCCCAATATCAGACTCACACCACCGGCAGCTTGCATGGGCGTACCCAGGATCAAAACTAGGGGGGGGGAAAGCCAATGTCGCATCTTATACAGGTTACATCATATACACTGTACATTATCCTGCATATTAGGTATGGAGCATTAGAACTGTAGTATATTGTATAATACAGCAGTGTATGCGACACTACGCTGTATATACCATATATTATACATGGCACACTAACCTCTATACAAAGAATAAGAGGCATTATAACCTGTATATGAAAAGTATAATACAGCAGTGTATATACACTCTATATACCGCACACGATGTGTATGACCTGTATACACCATATACTACACTCTATATACCGCACACGATGTGTATGACCCTGTATACATCATATACTACACTCTATATACCGCACACGATGTGTATGACCCTGTATACACCATATACTACACTCTATATACCGCACACGATGTGTATGACCTGTATACATCATATACTACACTCTATATACCGCACACGATGTGTATGACCCTGTATACACCATATACTACACTCTATATACCGCACACGATGTGTATGACCCTGTATACATCATATACTACACTCTATATACCGCACACGATGTGTATGACCCTGTATACATCATATACTACACTCTATATACCGCACACGATGTGTATGACCCTGTATACACCATATACTACACTCTATATACCGCACACGATGTGTATGACCCTGTATACACCATATACTACACTCTATATACCGCACACGATGTGTATGACCCTGTATACACCATATACTACACTCTATATACCGCACACAATGTGTATGACCCTGTATACACCATATACTACACTTATTTTGAAGTAAAAAACAAAACAAAACAGGAACAAATACAATACTTAAAATAAAGAACAAGTAAAGTTAAAAATCAACAAACTTACTGGTATTTCAGTGGGAACTATGGGCCTGCTTTTGGCTAATGAGATGGTCAATGTTCGGTTCCATATTTGTCACAAGTGAAGCAATTTTTCTCTTTCTTGATATCATTATTTCCTAGGGATTCCAAATTGCTATTAGTAAAATACCAATATATATACAGCACTACAAAAACAATATACCAGCAATAAAACTGCCCACACAGAGACATACAGCCTGCACGGCCCATCACTGCAGCCTTGCCAATCCATATCATTTCATCCTCATCAGTGCACATATTGGCGCAACTCCGCTTTTAGCTCAGGCTCAGACTGGTGTGGTGCGAGAGTCCCTAATAGGCAGGTAAATGTCCCCAATAGGCAGGTAAATGTCCCCAATAGGCAGGTAAATGTCCCAATAGGCAGCATAGGTCCCCAATACGCAGCATATGTCCTCAATAGGCAGCATAATCCCTCATAGGCAGCATAGTCCCCAATAGGCAGCATAGTAGTCCCCAGTAGGCAGCATAATCCCCCATAAGCAGCATAGTCCCCAATAGCCAGCATAATCCCCCATAGCCAGCATAATCCCCCAATAGCCAGCATAATCTCCCAATAGCCAGCATAATCTCCCAATAGCCAGCATAATCCCCCATAGCCAGCATAATCCCCCAATAGCCAGCATAATCTCCCAATAGCCAGCATAATCTCCCAATAGCCAGCATAATCCCCCCATAGGCAGCATAATCCCCCCCATAGCCAGCATAATCCCCCAATAGCCAGCATAATCCCCCAATAGCCAGCATAATCTCCCAATAGCCAGCATAATCCCCCATAGCCAGCATAATCCCCCAATAGCCACCATAATCTCCCAATAGCCAGCATAATCTCCCAATAGCCAGCATAATCCCCCCATAGGCAGCATAATCCCCCCCATAGCCAGCATAATCCCCCAATAGCCAGCATAATCCCCCAATAGCCAGCATAATCTCCCAATAGCCAGCATAATCCCCCCATAGCCAGCATAATCTCCCAATAGCCAGCATAATCCCCCAATAGCCAGCATAATCTCCCAATAGCCAGCATAATCCCCCATAGCCAGCATAATCCCCCAATAGCCAGCATAATCTCCCAATAGCCAGCATAATCTCCCAATAGCCAGCATAATCCCCCCATAGGCAGCATAATCCCCCCCATAGCCAGCATAATCCCCCCATAGCCAGCATAATCTCCCAATAGCCAGCATAATCCCCCAATAGCCAACATAATCCCCCATAGCCAGCATAATCCCCCAATAGCCAGCATAATCTCCCAATAGCCAGCATAATCCCCCCATAGGCAGCATAATCCCCCCATAGCCAGCATAATCCCCCAATAGCCAGCATAATCCCCCAATAGCCAGCATAATCTCCCAATAGCCAGCATAATCCCCATAGCCAGCATAATCCCCCCATAGCCAGCATAATCCCCCATAGCCAGCATAATCCCACAATAGCCAGCATAATACCCCATAGCCAGCATAATCCCACAATAGGCAGCATAATCCCCATAGCCCGCATAATACTCCATAGGCACCATAATCCCCCCATAGCCAGCATAATCCCCCAAAAACCAGCATAATCCCACCATAGGCAGCATAATCCCCCATAGGCCGGGCCCGGCGTTAAAAAAAAAAAAAAATGCCAGTACTCACCTATCTCCCCCGCTGCTCTGAAGAAGAAGCGCTGGACTGTGGACTCCGTCTTCTTCTGGCACAGGCGGCGTGACGTCATCAGGGCACGCAGGCGGCGTGATGACGATCACTTCACCTGTGCTGCATATTGCGGCCTTCCAATCCTCACTCACAACATCGCGATTAAAGGGCCCGCCACCCGCCGGCAATGAACTGTCAGTTCATTGTCGGCGGGGCCGATTCTTTCACGGTG
Source organism: Oophaga sylvatica (assembly GCA_033576555.1). Taxonomy (NCBI): domain Eukaryota; kingdom Metazoa; phylum Chordata; class Amphibia; order Anura; family Dendrobatidae; genus Oophaga; species Oophaga sylvatica. Next base: position 534,594,011 of record JARQOD010000005.1, on the reverse strand, counting down.
GGTACGCCCATGGCAGCTTGCGGAACTACCGTGGTGGTAGGTGAAGCAGCTGCATCAGGGACGGGCCGCCTTCTAGCCCGGGCCCTGTGGCAGCTGCTTCCCCTGCTTCCACGATAGTTCCGCCCCTGCTGAAAGTGTTGGAACCTTTGAAATTGTTTTAGAAAATGAAGTATTTCTCCCAGAAAAATAACGCAACTACACATATTTTGTTATACACATTCATTTCCTTTGTGTTTATTGATGTGAATACTTTTCACATCGATTTTTCTGGCTAACACGGTACCACAATATAATTTATTATTGTACACTTTGTGTTTATTGGAACAAAACACAAAAAAGCAGAGGAAAAAAGGCAAATTGGCCATAATTTCACACAAAACCCCAAAAATGTGATTAACAAAATAGTTGGCACCTTTCCAAAAATGTGTGTAAACAACTTTGTTTCCAGCATGTGATGCTTGTTCAAACTCACCTGTGGCAAATAACAGGTGTGGGCAATAAGAAAATCATACCTGAAGCCAGATAAAAAGGGGAGAAGTTGACTCAATCTTTGCAGTGTGTGTACCACACTAAGCATGGAGAACAGAAAGAGAAGAGAACTGTCTGAGGACTTGAGATCCAAACTTATTGAGAAATATCAACAATCTCAAAACTACATGTCCATCTCCAGAGATCTTGATCTTGATCAGATCCACAGTCTGTGCCAGGAAAGGTGTTACAACAAGAACCAAACTTTTCCAGCGCTTCTGGCACAGGATGTTGCCACATAGTGCTCCATACAGTATAATGGCCCAACATAGTGCTCCATACAGTATAATGGCTCCACATAGTGCTCCATACAGTATAATGGCCTCACATAGTGCTCCATACGATATAATGGCTCCACATAGTGCTCCATACAGTATAATGGTCCCACATATTTCTTCATACAGTATAATGGCCTCACATAGTGTTCAATACAGTATAAAGGGCCCCAAATAGTGCTCCATACAGTATGATTGCCCTACATAGTGCTCCATACAGTATAATGTGCCTCACATAGTGCTCTATAATGCGCCCCAGATAGCATTGAGAAGAGAGTCGCAGAAGGGGAATGATTGGGAGGGAGCATGTGCTGTCATTCCTTCCTCCATTATTGCTTTCAACTGTATTGACATTTAGGATGACAATGTATTTGAAAGTGCCATGATGGGTGAAAGAAAGACCCGCTCGGCATCGCGGGCCAAATATACTAGAGGACCTGCCTGGTATCGGGTGCCAAATATGCTCACCCTGGGGACCACATTTGACATATGTCGCCTAGAGACTACTGTTTTTTCTCTCTGTAGGAGAACTATTTGATATACTTTTTCTAGGGACCTTTTCTTACTTTTTGTCAGGCTTCCGAAAAAGCAATCTGGGCCGCCATCAAGATACTACAAGTGGTACTGTTGTTTGAAGCCTGGCCAAACAAGTTTTAAAGGAATTCCTTCTCCAGGTTTTTGCTATATAATCTGAGAGCAGCATGATGTAGGCGCTAAGACCCTGATTTCAGTGATGTGTCACTTGCTGGTCTGCATGTTGTCATTTGGATGCGATCACAGTTTTCTCTTCTGCAGATCTAGCAGTGCTCAGAATGTTCAGCCCTGTGTAACCCCACTCACACCGCTGATTGACAGCTTTCTGTGTACACTGTACAATTAGTGGTAGAGGCGGTGTTACACAGTGCAGTTGACTAGGAGGCATGAGACACCAATTCCTGTAGTGATAAAACACTGATTTTATTGACACAGCCCAGTAAGTGACACATCGCTGGAATCGGTCTCCAAGTCCCTACATCATGCTGTTCTTAGATTACATAACAAAAACTTGCTGTCAGATTCCGTTTAAAAAGGGTACTACACTTTTTTGTCAATTGCTTCTCATTAGCCATAATTTATTACAAGAATAAGCCCCACTGATTTTATACAAAGGTAAAAAGCGTCTCTTTAAAGACCTCCAGGGTTTTCTGTGATATACCCATATGCACTGGCCATTAGGCCACTCACCTACCCACTAGATGTATTGTATGCTTCCAAAATGGTATATAAACATGATATGATCCTTCTTTCCTGTACCCATATAGCACAAAAGAGGCAAGACAAAAGTGAAATCAACAGACAAGAGATTGTGCAGATGTTGTGTGAGGAGGACAAAGCTGAAATCCAAAGATAGATGAGGCACGGGTGACAGAGTCCAGAGACCCCGGTGTTCGACTGTTGTCAGATAGTGGTAGATGGTCCAAAAGTTTCCATGGTCCAAAAGTTGTAGATGGTCCAAAAGTTTCCAGAAGACTGAAAGACCCTCATTTGTTCCTCTTCTGATACTTGGTATGAGGTCTTCATAGATCAACAGTCCTCGAGAGTTTTTGTGTTGAGTTGTTTATTTTTGGACTATACTTTTTGACTAAATAAAAAAATACCTATTTATTTCACATCCATGACTATACTCATTTAGAGGCATTGATTATGGAAAAAATACTGAACCTGAGAGAATGATCTGGCCAGAGGATTCGAATGTTAGAAGTCTTTCCAATGAATTTGATGGTTTCTGCAATGTTTTTTTTTGCTAATGTGATGGTTCTAAATGAGAAAAAGATCCTCTACTTACCATTAGTTTAATGCTAGCTAAGGCAAGATACAAAGTTGGAGAACTCTTCCAGATTGGCACTTCTTATACGGATTTTATGGTCATGATCTCCTGAGTAGTCCTCAGTTGGAAGTGGGTGTGCTTTTATGTCCATATCAGTGCAGAATCAGAGTTGGAATAAAGCCAAGGGTCATCACTGAGATGGAGTTCAAGATGTGACAAACCAGAAGATTAGCCACAGACATAGTAAGAAGAGAGGTAAAGGAGTGGACACCTGTCGGGCACACCATGGGTGATAAATCCGAAGAGCTAGACAAAGGTGAAATCATGAGGTAAGAACAAGGTTAGATTGGGAAGAGGTGAGGTAGACTGAAGATGTTGTGTGAAGTGGAAATGACTGAAATCCTTCATATGTGGATGTAATAATCTCCATGTGTAGTGCAGTCATAGTGAAAGTCATACAGAGGTGACCACGGAGTAGAACAGAAAGCTTAGCTCTTCATTTAATAGGTTTTTAGTCACCAAGCAGATACTTAGGTGCTGAATAGGATGAAACTTCTACCATAGATGGAGAACTTGGTAAGAGTTTAATAAAGAGTAAGAAAACAATTTCCGGGAAAGTAGCTAAATGGAAATTAGTGAGTAACTAATAGGGCATTAATTCACAAAAATGGAAACGGGGAGATGGGACACCAAGATTTAAACACTGGAAATGGTGGGAATTGATTAATAGGACCTAATCCAGCGACTGCAAAACGGGAGCCCTGAGAAGTGCCTCCTACATGGCAGAATCCGCAGATCATCTGTTTAGCCAGCCTATCATGACATCATTATTGCAGCGTGATGCAGGCCGGCTAATCAACAGAAAAGCCTTGAATGCTGCAAGGTAAGAGGTGGTTTGCAGGTCTTCCATCTGATGGCCATAGATTACCAACATGCAGATACCTGCAAATCAGTTTTGCCCCATCTCTAATTGTAGTACAACAGCCTTCTCTGATAAATTTTAGTGGTGTTTAAAGAAAATTAAGCAAAGAGAAGTGAATATGTCCAAGGTGGCAGTGGACTGTCAGTCAACGTCAGCCGAATATGCCCATTTTGACATGACCGGTCAACCATCTATTGTGTATGGAGGTGTACTGACTTTACCTGCTCATAAAACCTGGACCCATAATCTGGGCTCCAAAAAAACTCCTCTCAGCATTATATGTGCTGGAGCCTGCTTCTCCAGGTCCTACATCACCGAGGATTGGCATCTCGGGGACTCATACCTCCCATCCATTATTTATCCAGCTGCCTCCTTGCAAACTCTCCCTCTGCGAAAAGCCGGGGAACTTGGCACTTTCTGCCAACATAAACCGGCGGTAATAGCCCACAATGCCCAGAAACGCTCAGACCTGCTTCTTTGATAGGGGTTGTGGTCAACTCTGGATCGCCTCAACTTTATTTATTTTGGGCTTTATTTCACCCCTGGGTAGTCTTTAGCGTCGCCATGGATACAGCGGACGCCCACCCTCTTCCTAGGAATCAGACGATGCAGAATTTTGGCCCTCAGGGGTTACCAAACTACCAGAGTTCAAAGAACCAGTCATTTGCACTCCGTTCACCAATACGGGGCATGCCTATAGTATCTTGCCCAGTTGAGTGAAAGCCCTACAGGTGAGATTTGCAAAATACGAGCAGCGCCGTCCTATGCTGCATTCCATTGGCACCTCCAACAAATTACACTATTGCATGGGGCCTTTGGCAACAACTCAGATGCCCTCTGGTCTTTTGGACGCCCCAGATGTGGCTCTAGTTCCCCTCTTTTGGGTGTCTGCCCACTTTGGGAACCCTAGTATGGAGATGCTAAAATCCTTTGCTTCCCAAGGAACTCTCAACCGCCTGGTACCTCTCCACCAGGCTCACCAGGTCATCAGCATTACATGGATCTCCCTGGGCAACCAAGGATTACAGTGGCCCCGGTAGGGAGTGTATGAACCTGTCCACGATGACCCTCTCCACCATCTGTGCTGGGGAGGAAGACTCAGGTTGCAATCACTTTTGGATCAGGTGTAGGAGGTCAAACATTTGGGACCAGGGAGGTTTGTCCCGGCAATAGGCCCAGTAGTGCACCTGTTGCGCCCTGACATTCAGAGTAACTCCTAAGCACCAAGATCTGTTTTTAACTTGGCGTACTCTTTTGCGTCCTGCAAGGCCAGGTCATAATAGGCCTTCTGTGGTTCCCCTGTTAAATATGGCGCCAGAAGCTCCGCCCACTGCTCTAAAGGCAATTTCTCCCGCTCCACCACCCTTTCGAAAATTGTCAGGAATGCCTCAACATCGACAACCGGGGTCATCTTTTGTAAGGCTCTTCCTACCGTCTTCCTCACTTGTGAGTCATCACCTGGATTTGGAGTTGGGGCGGTTGCCCTGCCACGGATCACCTCGGTTAGAGTTCCATCTGCTGCTGCTGCATCTGCCAGAGATTAGCCCCCACATGTTTCTTTATCAACTCTTTCATGTTGTCGGCTTTTTCTCCTGCAGTTGCTTTCATCCAGCACATCCGGTATCTCTGTGGCAGTCACACTGCCCCTTGGGATTCGTGTCCGTGCATCTAGCACCAATTGTGAGGGATCGGCTCTGCGGTAGACGCTGGTTCACACACAGGACGCCGTTTGTTGATACAAAGTAAACAAGCGGTTTATTAAAAGTGCCTAAAAACTGTCAGTGTTAACAAAAATAACACAGCTTCTTCCAGGCAAACAAAGGTATCAAAGAACAAAACAGAAAAATAACAAGTCCATATAACACACGACTCAGCCGTTTAAATATGAGTCTTTTTCTCTCACACTCCAGCAAGGTCTGAACAGCACATGCCTGGCCTCCTCACCTTGCAGAACACACAAAGTGAGACAGCCCCAGCTGCCTTAAATCAGACAATCCAGCTGCTCGTAAAACACCCAGACCCATAATTCGGGGACATAAAAACACTTCTCAGCAGTATATGTGCTGGAGCCTGCTTCTCTGGGTCCTACACCACCGAGGCTTAGCACCTCGGGGACACATACCTTCCTTCCAAGACTCGTTCAGCTGCCTCCTTACGATAGATAGATAATAGATAAATAGATATTAGAGAGATAATAGATATTAGATAGATATGAGAAAGATATGAGATAGATAGATAATAGATATTAGATAGATATATAGATAGATAGGAGATAGATCAGTATTAGATAGATAGATAGATAGATAGATATGAGAAAGATATGAGATAGATAAATATTAGATAGATAGATAGATAGATAGATAGATAGATAGAAGATAGATAGATAGGAGATAGATCAGTATTAGATAGACATCATTAGATATGAGATGTAAAGATAGATGGAAAAAAAGTAAAGTAAAAAAAAAGAAAAAAAAAAGAAAACTTTTTATTAGTGACTATTTTGCCTGCAGTCGGTGCCTGCCTCTGATTTTTGTATTGATACCATGTGAATCGTTAATATTTCTAAGGCAATGGATTATTAATCTCTTATTAAAGAGTGCAATATTTTATCTGGACAAAGTTCAGTACAATATAAAACTTATAAACATTACTTTGTGGCACAGGATGAAAAGTTGCTGAAAATGTTATAGCGTTTGTAGATGCCTGAGGCCTGAAGACTTCGCGAACGCCTGTATATCACATGTAGGGAAACTCTACCAATTAGAAAGTCGACAGCTCTTCACAACGTGCTAATCATTAACCTCATATTCAGTTTTGCCAACTTTTCAGCTACAAAGTAAAATTCCAGATCAGAAAACCATAAGTTGTTGGATGTGGTAACAGATGATTTTTTTTGGACATGCCAGATTCCCCCCAACTAGACTGTCACCCAAGTACTTTGACTTCTAAAATCTATATTTTTTAAGTTTCTCCCCCATGTAGATACTGACAGATGATCACTACATTTTACAATTTATTTTTGCCAGCAAAAAGAGAGATTGATAACCCATCACCAGAGTGTTGCTGCAACATTTGCATTGCGCTGTATTACCTGATACTGTGCGCTCTGGATAATATCTAGCAGATGACTCATTGTAAAGCAGATGGAAGGCTTTTTTTTCAGCTGATGGAACAGATTTCCTGTAATCAGGACAGATTCCATTATTACCAAAATGCACAAATGATTAAATCGGTTTTCTATAAAATACAATACATAGAAATAAGCATTAACTAGTAACTTATGTAACTTCCTAACATAGTTCAACTCCTCTGGTAGTCGCTCTGTCTACGGCAGCTTTATTTCTGACCTTGTGCTCGAAACAGGTGAACATTTCTTATGTCAGTAGTTGACCTATTTTGTGTATAGGGGCTGTGTTATGTTTCGGTAGCTGAGGAGTGCAGGTAAAAAAGGCAATACACCAGAGCAGTTGGAATCTATGAGATTGCAGTACCCTGACTAACCACCACAACTAGAGGCAGCCGTGGAGCGTTCCTACGTTGGTCCTAGACGCCTCGTCACAGCCTAAGAAACTAACTACACCTAAAGATAGAAAGAGGAAAGCTATCTGCCCCGGAGCAGATCCCCAAAGAACATAGAAAGCCCCCAAACATGTAATGGCGGTTAGACAAGAAGAAATACTGACACAGACAGAAAATAGTATGAGCAAACGTTGGGGCCCAAACTACCTAAATAGAAAAGGACAGGAAGGGCACTTACTGCTGTATCGACCCGCCACCACAATTGTGGATTACCAGGGCAATGGGGTACTCAGAGCCGAGCCCATGGAAGTCTATGGGGATTGTCACAGGTAGCAGTGGCTCGGTCTGTGGCCCTAGCGGTCTGGCGTATGTTGGGGGAATATTTACAGGGGATAGATTTATATACAGTTCGTGACGCCACCTGTAGTCTCTGGTAATTTGTACCAGCGCTGCTGTAGATCTCTGAGGGATGGTGAGGCAGCTAGATGTCGGGTCCCCTACAGGTGGGACTCTTCCCTCAGGTCGATGGTTATGGTGGGGTTGTGCAGGCATGCAATTAAATAACTCAGTCTCACACCGTCAGCGTCTTTCCATACCTTTACTTCAAGTTGTTCAGGCAGGTCCCAGGGAGGCTGATGGGGTTGATGGAGGATGAGCTTTGAGGCAACGGCTAAGCAAGTTAGGGGCCTCCTTTACTTTCAAATGATGATGAGTACAACCAGCATGAAGCGTAGTTCCCTCTATAATCTCCAGCTATTCCAAAGCTGTGCTGCCCGGTCAGTTTTGTGGTTGGAGCCTTCTTCTGAGAGAGCTGAGTTCCAATTCCTGTCGTGCACTGACTCAAGGTTCTCACTCTCCCTGACCCCAGTTACGTACTGACTCTTCAGGGGCTGCTTTCCGTTACCTAAGGTCCGGTAAGCCTCTGGGTTTCCTACCACCATGCATGAAGCTATGGTGATGCTTCGGTCCCCAGTGACCGGTAACAATGTGCAGGTATCCTATACCTATGGCACTTTTCTGTTCTCTTCCACTATGCCCTTCGATTTGCTCAGACTCTCAACAGATGTCTCAGTCCGTCTTCTAGTGGGGCACAGCTCTGACCAGGCTGAGGTGAACTGGCTCACCTGTACTGGCCTCCACTTTCTGAACTGCACACAGACTGCACTTCCTAACTCTTTCGAGTCACTGACTGAACTCCGACTCAGACTACTCAGCACTCCCCTCCACACCCCTGCTGGGTGTGTCCGAAGTGTACGTGATATCATGGAGAGCCCTTAACCGTTACCTCTCCACTCATCCTCCTGGTATTGTGTACCAGGGCTACACACTGCAATCCCAAAAAACCCTGAAAAGCACTAACTCTACTAATTTCAAAAACACCTGAGATCACACGACCTCTACCACCTAAATTAGTTCTCTGGTGTAACAAAATCAAAACAGCAGCCACTGAAAAAACTGAAAAAAGCAAATGTACAAACATCAGTGGCTGAACAAAACTGAGAGGGCAAAAGCCTCCGAAGGGGACCCTGAAGGCCCCCACAGAAGTGCAGGACAAAATGCAAAAATCAAGCACAAAAACAAAAAGAAGAAAATGTCTTATCTGTTAGCAGGAGATGCAGACACGACACAGCAGGCTACAAAGGAAACAGGAATCAAGGATTGAGACCAGAACAATTGATCACCGGCAACCCTGATGGGAAGGCGAGTCCCTTATATAAGACCAGTCAGTAACACCTGATTCCCAATCCTCACAATCTTCACTGGACAGTCCAGTACCGCTTGTAACCACCAGAGGGAGCCTCTGCTCAGAACTCATTTCAAGTCCATTCACAACAGTACCCCCCCTTGAGGAGGGGTCACCGAACCCTCACTTGAGCAACCAGGTCGGTCAGGATGAGTTCTATGATATGCACGGATGAGTCTCCTAGCATGGATGTCCGAAGCAAACACCCAAGAATTGTCTTCTTGACCATAACCTCTCCACTTAACCAAATACTGGAGTTTCCGTCTAGAAAAACGAGAATTCAAAATTTTCTCAACCTCAAACTCCATATTGCCCTCAACCAGAACAGGGTCAGGAGGCAAAGCAGTAGGAACCACTGGCTCAACAAACCTCTTCAACAAGGACTTGTGAAACACATTATGGATCTTAAATGTCCCTGGAAGAAGCAAACGAAAAGAAACAGGATTAAGAATCTCCATGATCTTATAAGGTCCAATGAACCTAGGCTTAAATTTAGGAGATGCCACTCTCATAGGAATATTTTTTGAGGACAACCAGACCAAGTCCCCCACTTTAAACCGAGGACCATCAGTCCTATGCCGGTTAGCAAACCGCTGGGCCCTCTCCTGAGAGAGGGACAACCTCTGCACTACCTGGTCCCAAATCTGTTGCATACGCTCCACAACAGAGTCAACACCTGGACAGACAGAAGCCTCCGTCTGTCCTGAAGAAAATCGAGGGTGAAACCCAGAATTACAGAAAAATGGGGACATCAAAGTGGCAGAGCTAGCCCTATTATTAAGAGCAAACTCAGCCAAAGGCAAAAAAGAGACCCAGTCATCCTGATCAGCAGACACAAAGCATCTTAGATAAGTCTCCAATGTCTGATTTGTTCTCTCAGTTTGACCATTGATCTGAGGATGAAACGCCGAGGAGAAAGACAATTGAACACCAAGTTTAGAACAAAAGGTCCTCCAAAATCTGGAAACAAACTGGACTCCTCTGTCAGACACAATGTTCTCAGGAATGCCGTGTAAACGAACCACGTGCTGAAGGAACAAAGGTACCAATTCAGAGGAGGAAGGCAACTTAGGTAATGGCACAAGATGTATCATCTTGGAAAACCTATCACAAATCACCCATATGACGGTCATTCTCTGAGAAACAGGGAGGTCGGAAATGAAATCCATAGAGATATGGGTCCATGGTCTCTTGGGCACAGGCAATGGCATCAACAAACCACTAGAGCGGGAGCAAGGCTTGGAGTGAGAGCAAGTCCCGCAAGACTGCACAAATTCCCTGACATCACGAGATAAGGTAGGCCACCAAAAGGACCGACTAACCAAGTCTCTGGTACCAAAAATTCCGGGATGACCGGCCAACGCAGAACAATGAATCTCAGACATCACACTCTTTTTCCAGTGGTCCGGGACAAACAATTTCCCAACAGGGCAGCGCTCGGGCCTATCCTCCTGACACCCCTCCAGAGCCAGTCTCAAATTGGGCGAGATGGCGGAAAGAACTACACCTTCTTTCAAAATAACAGAAGGATCAGATAACTCAGGAGAGTCCGCAAGGAAACTCCTTGAAAGGGCATCCGCCTTAACATTCTTAGTGCCAGGAAGAAAGGAAACCACCAAATTAAAACGTGTGAAAAACAAGGCCCACCTGGCCTGTCTAGGATTAAGTCGCTTGGCAGATTCCAGATAAACCAGATTCTTATGGTCAGTAAGGACCACTACCTGATGTTTGGCTCCCTCCAGCCAATGTCTCCACTCTTCAAAAGCCCACTTCATGGCCAATAACTCCCGATTACCCACGTCATAATTACGTTCAGTAGGAGAAAATTTTCGAGAGAAAAAGGCACAAGGGTTACTTTTAGAGGTCTCTGGATCTCTTTGGGACAAAACGGCACCTGCCCCAATTTCAGAGGCATCAACCTCCACCTGAAATGGCAGAGAAACATCAGGCTGCCGTAGAACAGGAGCAGAAATGAATCTCTGCTTAAGTTCCTGAAATGAAGAGACTGCCTCAGGAGGCCAATTCACCACATCAGAACCCTTTTTGGTCAAATCAGTTAATGGTTTAACAATAACCGAGAAATTACCAATAAATTTACGATAAAAATTGGCAAAACCCAAAAATCTTTGAAGAGCCTTTAATGAAGTAGGTTGGACCCAATCACAGATGGCCTGAACCTTGACCGGTTGTCATGTGTGCATCGCCACGAAGATCGTCGCGGTTGCACATTCTGACTTCTCACAGCTGAGTTGCTGTTTCTTTGTGTTTGGCAGTTAGGGAGTTAATTCTGTCTGTGCTCAGTTCTGGGACTGGGTGCAGTTTCTTCCGGCTGCAATTAATTATTTGTTGATTGGTTTCCTTTAAATCTCTGGTTGTCTGTGTTGGGAGTTGCCAGTGAAATTCTTCATGCAGACCACAGATAGGATTGTATCTGTATAGACTTAAGTTAAAGAGCTCCTTAGTTGTTTTAAGCTCACCTTGCTTAGAGTTTAATATCCCAGATCATTTATGTTCCTTCTGTGTTTGAGTGTGTATGCAAGTCTGTGTTTTCTCCAGTCTGTCTTATATGTCTAATCTGTGTATTTAGCAGAGATCAGCCCATATCCCTTTGGTGGTAATCAGAATCCTTCTTAGGACTGATTACAGGGTTCAGGGACTGATAGGAGACAGGGTTAGGCTGGAGACTTGGACCTCTGAACCATTATCAGTACCTCCAAGGTGAGGGATTAGTTAGGACCCCAGTTTAGGGTCAGGTTAGACCCCCGGTCCTCCTCTTTCCTGTGACAGTGTATCAAGTCCTCAAGATTAACCCTGAGTTCAACGGATATCGTGTCAGGTAAATCTATTCTATATTTACATGCTGATGTTGCTAATCTATATGTTGTATAGAGTGTTGTTCTTTTAAGAATAGTTTACTGACATCGTACACATCATAAGACCGCGTGACATTACTGTCATGTGTGCATCGCCACGAAGATCGTCGCGGTTGCACATTCTGACTTCTCACAGCTGAGTTGCTGTTTCTTTGTGTTTGGCAGTTAGGGAGTTAATTCTGTCTGTGCTCAGTTCTGGGACTGGGTGCAGTTTCTTCCGGCTGCAATTAATTATTTGTTGATTGGTTTCCTTTAAAACTCTGGCGCAGGTGTTCATTGGGGAGATTGTGAGACTTCATGGGTTGCCTTCTGATGTGGTGTCAGATAGGGGGTCTCAGTTTGTGTCCAAGTTTTGGAGGGCATTTTGTTTACGTCGGGGGATGCAATTGTCATTTTCCTCGGCTTTTCATCCGCAGACCAATGGTCAGACAGAACGTCTGAATCAAAGCCTAGAGACTTATCTTCGGTGTTTTGTCTCAGAGAACCAGGAGGACTGGTCTTCTTTCTTGCCTCTGGCAGAGTTCGCTCTTAACAACAGGCGGAGCGAGTCCACTGGTAAGTCCCCGTTTTTTGGGGCATATGGTTTTCATCCCCAGTTTTGTACATTCAATGGGGGGGGCCCTTCTGGGGTTCCTGAGGAGGAGCGTTTCTCGTCGTCACTTGCTTCAGTGTGGAGAGGTGTATTGAATAATCTGAGTGCTATGGGGAACCGTTATAAACGTATGGCTGATAGGAGGAGAGTTTCTGGTCCAGATCTTAATGTGAACGATCTGGTATGGTTGTCTACCAGGAATATAAAACTTAAAGTTCCCTCCTGGAAACTGGGTCCCAGATTCATCGGGCCGTACAGGATCAGTTCCATAATTAATCCTGTGGCATTTCGTCTGGACCTCCCTCCTACGTTTAAAATTCATAATGTGTTCCACAAGTCATTACTTAAGAGGTACGTGGCACCAGTCATACCATCACCTCTACCTCCTCCTCCAGTGGTGGTCAATGGTAACTTGGAGTTTCAAGTGTCAAAGATCATTGACTCACGTCTGAATCGCCAGTCCCTTCAGTACTTGGTGCATTGGAAGGGGTATGGTCCAGAGGAGAGGACGTGGGTTCCTGCGTCTGACATTAACGCAGATCGTTTGGTGCGGACCTTCCACAGAACTCACCCGGGCAAACCTGGCCCTGAGGGTCCGGAGGCCCCTCGTAGAAGGGGGGGTACTGTCATGTGTGCATCGCCACGAAGATCGTCGCGGTTGCACATTCTGACTTCTCACAGCTGAGTTGCTGTTTCTTTGTGTTTGGCAGTTAGGGAGTTAATTCTGTCTGTGCTCAGTTCTGGGACTGGGTGCAGTTTCTTCCGGCTGCAATTAATTATTTGTTGATTGGTTTCCTTTAAATCTCTGGTTGTCTGTGTTGGGAGTTGCCAGTGAAATTCTTCATGCAGACCACAGATAGGATTGTATCTGTATAGACTTAAGTTAAAGAGCTCCTTAGTTGTTTTAAGCTCACCTTGCTTAGAGTTTAATATCCCAGATCATTTATGTTCCTTCTGTGTTTGAGTGTGTATGCAAGTCTGTGTTTTCTCCAGTCTGTCTTATATGTCTAATCTGTGTATTTAGCAGAGATCAGCCCATATCCCTTTGGTGGTAATCAGAATCCTTCTTAGGACTGATTACAGGGTTCAGGGACTGATAGGAGACAGGGTTAGGCTGGAGACTTGGACCTCTGAACCATTATCAGTACCTCCAAGGTGAGGGATTAGTTAGGACCCCAGTTTAGGGTCAGGTTAGACCCCCGGTCCTCCTCTTTCCTGTGACAGTGTATCAAGTCCTCAAGATTAACCCTGAGTTCAACGGATATCGTGTCAGGTAAATCTATTCTATATTTACATGCTGATGTTGCTAATCTATATGTTGTATAGAGTGTTGTTCTTTTAAGAATAGTTTACTGACATCGTACACATCATAAGACCGCGTGACACCGGGTCCATTTCAATAACAGATGGGGACAAAATGAATCCCAAAAATGAGATCCTCTGTACGCCAAAAAGACACTTTGATCCCTTCACATACAGAGCATTCTCTCTCAAAATCTGGAATACAGTTCGAACATGTTTCACATGAGAGTCCCAGTCATTGGAAAAAATCAAGATATCATCCAAATAAACAATCAGAAATTTATCCACAAAATCCCGGAAAATGTCATTCATGAAGGACTGGAAGACAGAAGGAGCATTAGTGAGCCCAAAGGGCATCACAAGGTACTCAAAATGCCCCTCAGGGTGTTAATTGCCGTCTTCCATTCATCCCTGTGCTTAATGCGAATAAGGTTATATGCCCCCCTGAGGTCAAGCTTGGTAAACCAAGTAGCATTTTTCACCCTGGAAAACAGGTCAGAAATCAAGGGTAACGGGTATTGATATTTCACAGTAATATTGTTCAAAAGACGATAATCAATACACGGCCTTAATGAACCATCCTTTTTGGCCACAAAGAAAAAACCGGCACCTAAGGGTGAAGAGGATGGTCTGATATGACCTTTCTCCAATGACTCCTTGATATAAGACCGCATAGCGTCATGTTCAGGTACAGACAAGTTAAAAAGGCGACCTTTAGGGAATTTACTACCAGGCACTAATTCAATAGCGCAGTCATAGCTCCTATGGGGAGGCAAGGATGCAGATTTACTTTCGCTAAACACATCAGAAAAATCAATCAAAAAGTCAGGAACATCCTGAGCCTGGGGGAGGCAGAAAAAACAGGAGTGTTGGTATTAACACATTGGCAGCCCCAACTGGTTACAGACACAGATTTCCAATCCAAAACAGGATTATGAGACTGTAACCAAGGGAAACCCAGCACGATAATGTCATGCAGATTATACAGAACCAAAAATTTGCAGCTCTCCTGATGATCAGGTTCAACCCTCATTATCACCTGAGTAGAGAACTGAGGTTTATTCTCAGCCAAAGGGGTAGAATCGATCCCCAGTAGGGGAATAGACTTCTGTAGGGGTATCAAGGGAAACCCACAACGTTTAGCAAAATCAAATTCCATCAGGTTAATAGCTGCTCCCGAATCAACGAAAGCCTGAGCAGAAAATGAGGACAGAGAGCATATCAGAGTAACAGTTAATAAAAACTTAGTCTGAACACTACCCAAGACAACTGAGCATGCAAAACGTCTTCCCCGCTTAGGGCAGACTGAAATAGCATGAGAGGCATCACCACAGTAGAAACATAACCCATTGCGCTTTCGAAACTCATGACGCTGTGTCCCAGAAACCACTCTATCACACTGCATGGATTCAGAAGCAGGTTCACAAGGCAACACTATTCCACGCATACTTCTCCGCTCACGCAAACGTCTGTCAATTTGAATCGCTAATGACATAGAATCATTGAGACCAGAGGGGACAGGGAATCCCACCATAACATCCTTTACATTATCTGACAGACCCTTCCGAAAAAGGGCTGCCAAAGCGTCGTCATTCCATTTGGTCAGGACTGCCCACCTACGGAATCTCTGACAGTATAACTCAGCGTCATCAAGCCCCTGATTTAATGCCAACAAGGCTTTTTCAGCTTGATCAGTGACATTAGGCTCATCGTACAATAACCCCAAGGCCTGAAAAAATGCATCAACATCACTCAAAACAGGATCCCCAGGTGTCAGGGAAAAAGCCCAATCCTGAGGATCGCCGCGCAGGAGAGAGATGACAATTTGAACCTGCTGCGCTGCGTTCCCTGAGGACTTAGATTTTAAGGCAAAAAACAATTTACAATTATTTTTGAAACTCAGAAACTTAGCTCGATCCCCCAAAAACAAATCTGGCATGGGAATCCTAGGTTCCACAACAGGCAACCTAGCAAGATATGCAGCAATACTCCGAACCTCAGTGGCAAGCTGATCCACACGGCCAGACAACTGTGCAAACTCCATTGAGAGAAAAAATCCTCCCCAGCACCCAGAGATACAGAGGGGAAAAAAAAAAATGCAACAAACAGAAAAATATCTCTGACAACTCTGACAACCTTTTTTCTTTCACAATATTTTTCCCTTCTGTGAGTACCATTCAATTTTATTTTGGGCCGGTGATACTGTTATGTTTCGGTAGCTGAGGAGTGCAGGTAAAAAAGGAAATACACCAGAGCAGTTGGAATCTATGAGATTGCAGTACCCTGACTAACCACCACAACTAGAGGCAGCCGTGGAGCGTTCCTACGTTGGTCCTAGACGCCTTGTCACAGCCTGAGAAACTAACTACACCTAAAGATAGAAAGAGGAAAGCTATCTGCCCCGGAGCAGATCCCCAAAGAACATAGAAAGCCCCCAAACATGTAATGGCGGTTAGACAAGAAGAAATACTGACACAGACAGAAAATAGTATGAGCAAACGTTGGGGCCCAAACTACCTAAATAGAAAAGGATAGGAAGGGCACTTACTGCAATCCCAAAAAACTCTGAAAAGCACCAACTCTACTAATTTCAAAAACACCTGAGATCACACGACCTCTACCACCTAAATTAGTTCTCTGGTGTAACAAAATCAAAACAGCAGCCACTGAAAAAACTGGAAAAAGCAAATGTACAAACATCAGTGGCTGAACAAAACTGAGAGGGCAAAAGCCCCCGAAGGGGACCCTGAAGGCCCCCACAGAAGTGCAGGACAAAATGCAAAAATCAAGCACAAAAACAAAAAGAAGAAAATGTCTTATCTGTTAGCAGGAGATGCAGACACGACACAGCAGGCTACAAAGGAAACAGGAATCAAGGATTGAGACCAGAATAATTGATCACCGGCAACCCTGATGGGAAGGCGAGTCCCTTATATAAGACCAGTCAGTAACACCTGATTCCCAATCCTCACAATCTTCACTGGACAGTCCAGTACCGCTTGTAACCACCAGAGGGAGCCTCTGCTCAGAACTCATTTCAAGTCCATTCACAACAGGGCTGGCTGCTGATTCTATTATCTAAGCCAGTCCCTGTGTCTATCATTGCAGCCAGCCACCTTCATGCACAGCACTAGTCATGTGCTGCCACAGGTAACACCATACCGTGACGGTGGATCGTCCTATGAAGTTGCCCCGATCCACTGCTAGCCATTAGAATTACTATCCTGTAACGATGCCCTGATCCACCAGTAGCCATTGGAATCACCATCCTGTGAAGGTGCCCTTATCATAGCCATTGGATTCACTGTCCTTTGATGGAGCTCCGATTCACCAGTAGCCATTGGAATCACCGTCCTTTGATAGTGCCCTAATCCAAAGGTAGCCAATGGAATTACCATCCTGTGATGATGCCCCGATCCACCGGTAGCCATTGGAATGACCGTCCTGTCATAGTGCTCCAATCCAAAGGTAGCCATTGGAATTACCATTGTGTGATGGCTATCAAAGTGCCTTAATCCAAAGGTAGCCATTGGAATTACCATTGTGTGATGGTGCCCTGATTCACCAGTAACCATTGAAATCACCGTCCTGTGATAGTGCCCTAATCCAAAGGTAGCCATTGAAATTACTATCCTGTAACGATGCCCTGATCCACCAGTAGCCATTGGAATCACCATCCTGTGAAGGTGCCCTGATCATAGCCATTGGATTCACTGGCCTTTGATGGAGCCCTGATTCACCAGTAGCCATTGGAATGACCGTCCTGTCATAGTACCCTAATCCAAAGGTAGCCATTGGAATTACCATCAAGTGATGGTGCCCCGATTCACTAGTAGCCATTGGAATCACCATCCCATGATAGTGCCCTAATCCAAAGGTAGCCGTTGGAATTACCGTCCGAAGAAGGTGCTCCGATTTCCTGTTAGCCATTGGAGCTATTGGAATAACCATCTTGTGACAGTGCCCCGATCTACCAGTAGCCATTGGAGTCACTGTCCTGTGACGGTGCCCCAATACACCAGTTGCCATTGGACTCACCGTCCTGTGATGAGCATATGACCCAAAGTGAAGTGCCAGGATGTGGGACTGAAGTGACTACCAGTCGATATGGACACCTGTCCCATATGAGAACTACAATTACCTGCTCCTTTGGAGTGTCTGAGTATTGGATCACTATTAGTTTAGAGGGTCTATATTTTTAGGGATGTAGGGTGTCTTATAGATTAGAAGTTATGTATTTATATAGGTGATTCAGGGTATAAAATCTGTATTTTTCTATCGGATTTGTGTCTATATTTGTTTAGAGGTTTGTATTGCTATTGCGCTGTTATAAAAGTGGTCATATTCATTACTTCGGAGGTGCCCTTTATAAATGGGCACATGACATACTTGCAAATGTGGCGCCCCTGAGGGTCCAGTCACCACAGAGAAACTGCACCTCATCCAGTGGTGTGGTATCCCACTCTCAGGAAAGGAGGGAGCACCACCCAGGACTCTAACACCTGCAGCCAACACAGACTATTGTAGCAGGGCACCCTGGACGTACCCTAAGGGAGGATGGTCTCATCCCAGGCTGGGTAGTAAAGTCTGTTGGGAGAGTGGGTGTAGAAGGTAGAAGGAAGGGGGTGGAGCTTAGAGAGCGGGAAGGAGATTGTAGAGTCAGAACAGGAGGGGAGCTCAAGCTGTGAGGAACTTGTCCCTGGACGAGGAAATATAGTAGTAAGAAAGAGACAGAAGGAAGCTTCCGGAAGCACAGAAGGGGTCCTAGGGGCACGAATAGTGAGTAATCCATCTGTGGGGTCCGATCCAGTAGTGGAGGGACCAGGTTGCAGTGGGGTACCGGCCCCTGAGACTAGTGGAGAAATCACTAGACTCAGCTAGCAAGCCGGAGGCAGGGGCACCTTTAGGTGCTTCAGCTACAGCCACAGTTATCTTCTCCGAAAAGGCAGCCATAAGGGCGCAAGGGGACTTAGAGAACATCGCCCGACAAGGTCCGCGACTGCTGGCTTTGGACACTGACTGTGAGGTGTTGGACAGGAAGGGCGGAAAATCAGCACAGTGAGACGGCTAGGAAAGGAACACATTGAAGGGAGTCCTGGAAAGGTGTATCCTAATCTACCTGGGAGTCTGCTGGACCCCTCACCTGGAGGACACGGCACCAAGCGGGCATCTGCGCATAAGAGAACTGTGAGTAAAGCATTGGAAACTGCACCCCGCTGTGTCCTCTGAATTATTCCTGCGTCACTTGCCCTGCACCACACTTTCTACCAACATCTCCTCTAACATCCTAACTGCCCTGGGACATAGCTCTGCCTGTGGAGGGCTGAACCAACTCTGCTGCATCAACAACTGACCCAGTGGACTGAATCTGCAGCGTCGGCTAACATCTTTATTGCCGAGTACCACAGGTGGCGTCACAAACACTTTATTACAAACTCTTTATTTTTCCCCCTTTTCATCATCATCTCCTTTTATTGGACGCCCAGGGCCACGGACCGGATCAGTACTGCTGTGACACTGCCCCTTTAAGAAGCGGCCCGGTACCGAGTATCCCCACTGCTCCTGGCGGGCGATCCACAAATCTCCCGGACTTCCCTGAAATTGCCCAAAACGAGGAATGGGATGCATGGAATGGGAGTGGCCTTTAAAAAGTGGCAGGGCTCCACCTTTCCAGGGCTTAGACTTTGCAGTGGTACCGTGCATGCCCGAACTATTGGCCTCCCAAATTGCAATGTTAGAAAGTTGGAAAGTTTGTCATACAGTGATGAGAAAATCTTTTAAAATTCAAATTCGACAACTTTGCCGAACTTTTGCAGTAAATTCAACTTTCAGCGAATCCTTTTGTTGTAAATGGAAAATATTCCAAAACTTCTAATTGCCCTGAAAAGTTGCATTTAACACTCTGGGGTTTACTAGGATTGTATCCAACCCCCTTTCAAGCCTTAAGACCCCCTTTTGTACACTTTACATTGCCGATAGTTCGACTGGCAATTTTCTCATCCAACTCTCACATACATAGCAGACAACTACGGCGGTGGCTCACCTCTCAGTGAAGAAAAGGATCAGAAGTCCAAAATTGGACATGTCAGATCCTTATCTCCTCCAACTAGACTGCTGAACTGGTCGAAATCGGCGGGTTCGGTCGACATTAGTGTAATGTATACAGATGTATACAGAGGCTTTTAGTAATATCATAGTGACCCCAACACACGTAGATACTGTACTCTATGAATATGTCTGTGTACTGTACATGTATAGTGCCCTGAATGAGACACATTTAATAGACTTTAATGTTTTTTTTCCTTTAAGCAATATTGTTGGATTGCTTCTGCATAAATGCAAAATATCTTTGTGATTGAATTGCAGCAGCACTATAAAAACATAGACCAAACCAGCAGCAGTCAGCTCCTTGCCCCTTCCTGGCCCTGCTACATAGATACACTGACTCTTCTTCCTCACAAACACCGTGACTCTCCTATCTCGCTCTACCTATTAATCAAATCTGTATTATTTGCTTATTCTCACACTCATCGTCTTCACTGTTGCATGTCACACGCTATCTGGACAGTTTGTTCAGCGTTTCTTTGCTTTCTCTTCCCATCTCTTTTGCTGTGACGTCCTCTCACTACCCAGATTCACTGCTAAATGGCTGCTGCATTCCCTGCTTCTACTTTTATACAGGCTATTATAGTTCCTCCTGATTAGTTATGCTATACCATGTAATGGGATAGCCACTAGGCATTATTTGGACCTTGTCTGGCTGATGCAATATCTGCAATGTGTAAAATGGCCAAAGCCATTTTCGGCGACTGTTTGACAAGCGAATCGCATTTTGCTCGAATTTGCTGAGTTCTGAGGATTCCCAAAAATTCAACATAAATCTTATTTGCACATATACAGGTCCTTCTCAAAAAATTAGCATATAGTGCTAAATTTCATTATTTTCCATAATGTAATGATTACAATTAAACTTTCATATATTTTAGATTCATTACACACCAACTGAAATTTGTCAGGTCTTTTATTGTTTTAATACTGATGATTTTGGCATACAACTCCTGATAACCCAAAAAACCTGTCTCAAAAAATTAACATATTTCAACCATCCAATAAAATAAAAGTGTTTTTTAAAAACAAACAAAAAAACCATCAAATAATAAAGTTCAGTTATGCACTCAATACTTGGTCGGGAATCCTTTTGCAGAAATGACTGCTTCAATGCGGCGTGGCATGGAGGCAATCAGCCTGTGACACTGCTGAGGTGTTATGGAGGCCCAGGATGCTTCGATAGCGGCCTTAAGCTCATCCAGAGTGTTGGGTCTTGCGTCTCTCAACTTTCTCTTCACAATATCCCACAGATTCTCTATGGGGTTCAGGTCAGGAGAGTTGGCAGGCCAATTGAGCACAGTAATACCATGGTCAGTAAACCATTTACCAGTGGTTTTGGCACTGTGAGCAGGTGCCAGGTCGTGCTGAAAAATGAATTCTTCATCTCCATAAAGCATTTCAGCCGATGGAAGCAGGAAGTGCTCCAAAATCTCCTGATAGCTAGCTGCATTGACCCTGCCCTTGATGAACACAGTGGACCAACACCAGCAGCTGACATGGCACCCCACACCATCACTGACTGTGGGTACTTGACACTGGACTTCAGGCATTTTGGCATTTCCTTCTCCCCAGTCTTCCTCCAGACTCTGGCACCTTGATTTCCGAATGACATGCAAAATTTGCTTTCATCAGAAAAAAGTACTTGGGACCACTTAGCAACAGTCCAGTGCTGCTTCTCTGTAGCCCAGGTCAGGCGCTTCTGCCGCTGTTTATGGTTCAAAAGTGGCTTTACCTGGGGAATGCGGCACCTGTAGCCCATTTCCTGCACACGCCTGTGCACGGTGGCTCTGGATGTTTCTACACCAGACTCAGTCCACTGCTTCCTCAGGTCCCCCAAGGTCTGGAATCGGTCCTTCTCCACAATCTTCCTCAGGGTCCGGTCACCTCTTCTCGTTGTACAGCGTTTTCTGCCACATTGTTTCCTTCCAACAGACTTCCCATTGAGGTGCCTTGATACAGCACTCTGGGAACAGCCTATTTGTTGAGAAATTTCTTTCTGGGTCTTACCCTCTTGCTTGAGGGTGTCGATGATGGCCTTCTTGACATCAGTCAGGTCGCTAGTCTTACCCATGATGGGGGTTTTGAGTAATGAACCAGGCAGGGAGTTTTTAAAAGCCTCAGGAATCTTTTGCATGTGTTTAGAGTTAATTAGTTGATTCAGAAGATTAGGGTAATAGGTCGTTTAGAGAACCTTTTCTTGATATGCTAATTTTTTGAGACAGGTTTTTTGGGTTATCAGGAGTTGTATGCCAAAATTATCAGTATTAAAACAATAAAAGACCTGACAAATTTCAGTTGGTGTGTAATGAATCTAAAATATATGAAAGTTTAATTGTAATTATTACATTATGGAAAATAATGAAATTTAGCACTATATGCTAATTTTTTGAGAAGGACCTGTATTATAAATGGCGGGTGGCATCAATGGGGGTCACCTCAGGGCACAAAAGCTTCACGTTTTACTATAGATGTTTCTGCCCCTACATGAGCCGATATGTGGCCCCTTCCTGCTCTTGGTAGCCTCTTCCTTTATTTGGAAGTAAGAGGAAGGGTGAAATAAATGGATTAAATACCAATAAATGTGTTTTCATTTCTCAAAATTTAGCCCAAGTCTATCTGAAATCTCTTAATTCAGCACATATGTAACGTCCGCTGATAGATCGTCTTTAACAAAGTATTTTTGAAGTTTGTTTTCGGGGCCAAATAAATTAATTACATTTACAATAATTTTTACAATTTCTAAAAAATTAAAATAAAAAATAAAAGCACTTATTTCCTTTTTCCAAAACAAATGTTGTTAAGCTAAAAATAAGTTCTCAGAAAACACAATTGCTGCCAGTTGTCACCCTTACCCAGATGAAAGTTTAGGTTTAATGGACAGCGAAGCTTTAATGCACAAGTGTCTTTCGTTATTCGCGCTGGTGTAATGTCAACCATATGTCGTCCTCTGTGAATAAACTCTGGTGTTTACATTGGGAGGTTAAGAACGCATTGGATCTACTCACGGCTACTGTGATTTTTGCATCGTAACTGGGGCTTTCTACCACGGGAGCGTTTTTTCATATGATTGCCAGACAGTGGGCACTTAAAGCTCAAAAGACGCCCGGAAAATGACTGAATGGAGAGTTTCGCAATCTGCTTTAAAAAAAAAAAATCATATTATTCAACGGATATAAAAAAAACAACATAAAACACCAGTAAAAAAAAAGACTTAAAAAAAATTGGGAACATCCTCAAAAAAAACGACAGTTGAAAAAAACATCAAGACATGCTCAGGAAACGAGTGAATAAACGTCACAAAAGACATTGTGTGCACAAAGCCCAAAACTCCCCAAAAACTTGGCGTTTCCACTTCAAAAACTCAGCACAAAGACTCAGAGTGAAAACACTCTTAGGCTACGTACATATGACATCTCTTCAGGGTTCAGACATTTTTTCATGTCTTTTCATGTCTTCTTGTTATATTCTACACATAGAATAGTAGAAAAAGAAGAATGGAGAGGTCACTTCTTTTAGCCAGTTCACGGCTTTTGACACCTGAATGCAAGATATAACACAGCAAGTCATTTTTACAATGCTGTGTGTAGGGATTCGCTCTGGTAGGCCGAGGCTGGGCACGCAGTAATGAGGCAATACACAGGCATTAAGTCCAAAAACAATGGTTTACTGTCTCTTTAAGACCAGGTAACAAAACATGACAAAAACATAAATGCATTCCATCTTTGCAAACTACTGGTCCCAGACTCACCCTTGCATGGGACGGGCTTGACTAAGCGGCTGCAAGCCAGCAGGGACCGCCAGGTGCCTTCCCGGGTGATCTGGACTCGCTTCCGGTGCTCACTGACACACAGTAACAAAAAGTCACTTCCAGGCTAACTCCAGCCAAACTCCTCCATAGAACCGCCTGGTTCTCAGTGTGGGACCGTCACAGGCTCCGCACACCCATGTGTCCTGTCCGGGTGCTATTCAGGACCCCCGTCCAACACCCTGGACACCAAGTTCCAAGTCTCACCACGTGCTTCCAGGAATACGATCCAACACCGACAGACCTTCCAGGAACCTTCCAGGCAGCCCTGTGCAGGACACACTCTCCACTTGTCTCAGCCAGACTCCCTTGAGACACTTCCCAGTCTCAGACAGAATCCCTTGAGACAGACTAGAGAGACACTTCCCAGTCTCCACCATGATCTCCTATCCATGTGCCCAGTACTGCCTTTCATACCTGTAGCCACTCCCCAAGCCAAGGTATGAAGCACATGGTCTGGTCACGTGTTCATGACCTCATCACAGGTCCTTCACCACATACAATCACCAGTATGTACCATTCATTCTCCCACCACCAGTGGGCGGTGTATGTGTGGTTAGCATGTCCCACCCAGCTCACAAGCTAACCCTGTAGGTTCACCCTTAACAAGAATCAGAACTCTTATGGGACTATAAGTCCCAGAACAACTTTACTGACCTACAGCACAGAATAGCTCTGCGACACATACTTTCCGTTTAGCCCCATACCAGGGACTGGTTTCCCATCTCTCTCATGCCTCCAGGCATAATTTGAGCAACTTATACAGCGCCCCCTAGATGCCACATTAGTCATTATACCACATACCTTCCCCCTCTGTTCAAACTTGTTAGGTTGAACACCTGTTTCAACCCGAGGACCCCGAGACCGGTCACCCATGTCATCTTGCCCTACCAGTCGAGGGGACCTTCTCAGTCGATTTTGGGCATCCTGCAACATTACCTCTTGGTCAGGCCTCCCCCGCCCCCAGCGGCCAGAATGTCGGCCTTGTTTTTCCCTCGGTGTCACCAGACCTCTCCAGTACCGTCTCCTACGGTTATTGCGGTCCTAAGTCCATCGTCCAGTCAAGCTCACTAGTTGATCTGAGTCGGACTCTCTATCCCTTTGTTTGTCACTGGGTCTCACACTTAGGTCACTCAGCCCTGAGCTAACCGAATCGTCATCTCTACCCCTCAGGTTTTCAGCTCGTCTACGGCCAGTCCCCAGAGAAGGCTCTTGTCTCTCTATATCTTGGGCTGGAAGCAGTCGCCACCTTCGTTTTAACTCATGCAGCTGTTCCTTTATCTGCTTTCTTCCTGCGATCAGCTGCTCCACTTCTCGTAGGTACGTTATTCGATACTCCAGGAGCGTTCGGATGTTCTTCAGGCTCTCCACTGAGCCCACACCAATGAATGGAACCATGTCTTCTCCAGCCACCTTGATCTCGCCATCAGCTGGAATCCTCACTCTCCTTACACCGGATCTATCCACCATCTCCTGCATCACTTTTCCAAGTCTTCCGACGACTCTCCCCACCAGATTTCTGGGTACCGGAATTACCTCTTCTGCCAAACCCAGCCGATTTTGATCTTCCTTGGCCTGCTCCAGACGTCGAGCGGCTTTCATGTTACTTAACATAATCATCTGTTTTGCGTGGAGACACTGCAGATGCATATCCTTCAGGACAGCCACTAGCTTCCCTGTGTCTTCCCCCTCTGCCAGGATCACCAACTGGTTCGTCTCGGGTGCCCAGTTCACACTATCTGCTTTTACCGCCTTTTTAAAGGCCTCATGCACCCCCTTACTGGCACAGGCTTCTTGCATGTCTGCAGGTACCTTTATCACACACTTAAAGAGCGAAGTCTCCTTCTCTTCCTGGTTTACCTCGGACCCTTCCTCCAAGACTACTGCCACGACCAGATGAGTGTCTTGTTCAGCTCTTCGTTCAAGATCCTCCTGATATTTACCTTCTTCAAGGCTCCTTGCCAAGATAGGTACTGGCACTTCCGCCTGGTCATCACTCCGGCATGGCCGCTGTGCGTCTTCAACCCGCAACTTCTCCTTCTGCAGAAGACCTCTTACTGCTTCTCTGAGCACTTCCACATCTTCCCTTACGGTCTTATGTATACTTTGCCACTTTGCCAAGTGATCTCTGAGCTCAGAGACTTCATTCTCTAGCTCGTCCACTCTTTGCTCAGCAGTTTGTCTCAAGGCCTTTTCTTGTTCGACCTGCTCCTTAATGATCTTCAGTTCAGCCTGTAACTCAGCAGATTTTTCCTTCTCACCAGACAATTTTTTAGCAATGTTCTGCTTTATGGCCGCAACCTCGGTCTCCAGGTGGCGGACCTGCTCCAACTGTACAGCGTTGGCGCCTTCCGTATCTGACCTCGTCACTCTTTCTTGAGGCTCCACCCTCTCCGGCTCTTCAGGGTCTGGAAGCGTACTCACTTCTTGCACAATCGCCTCAGTTATAGGTTTTTCTGTATTACCATCCTCAGTATATACACTGTGTTCCGGCGCCTTGCACCCTTTATGTCTCCGACGACGGGAGGATTTTTTCTCCTGGTGGGGCCCTTCCTTACTGTACTCCCTTTCTCTATTAGAGTCACAGTCACCCTCGGAGTCAGAGTCACATCCCACCTGGCACCCGTCACGAGACTTCAGGTCTGTCAGTTGGGTAGCCGTACCCTTTCCACTGGTATCACCGTCGGCTACGTCACCGAGTTGGTCATACCTGTCCACTTTGGGAGGAGTTACTGTGCTAATACACCTCACCCCAACCGTACAGATCCCTCCATTCAGCGGCTGTATAGGAACTCCCCTGTCCCACCAGTCAGAGAACAGTTTAGAGTCCCGGCCTACAACTACTGGACACACCAAATTTGGGACTATAGCGACCTCCTGTTCCCTCATGTCCCAGCCTGCCCCAAATTTACCCTGGCCACGGGATACTCCTTAGTGTTCTCATGAATGCAGGTGACCCCGACCTTTCTACCGGGTATTTGAGACCCCTTAGGTGCAACTCTGACTAAAGTCACCGGACTCCCCGGGTCGATCAGACCAACCATATCCTCATTATTTATCGGCAGGTCACACCCCCATAGCCTTGCGCCTGGTGGATAGTTCATATGACAAACTGGACATACATAACAATTTTGCCCCGGGCAACAGTTCGCCTGCACCTCCCCTTTACTGTTGGGACACTCCACCCCTTTTTTGCCAACCATACCTGCTGGTGGGTTACCGCCCCTTTTTTGCCACCACCCCACTGTAAGGTTCTTTGTCTCTGTTGACATGTTCCTTGAAACTCAGTTTTCCGTCGGCCATTTTGCTTTCTGTCTTTCTGCAGCTCTTGCCCTCAGTTAATATGGAGTTCCAGTTTTCATGTTCCCGCCCTGATTCTTCCCTCTTGCTTCTTAAGCAGCCTCAGCTGAACAATCAGTGCTCCTGAATCAAGCCTCAGTCAGTCTGTGACCTGACTCCTGGAAACCTTGAACTTGTACTCCAGCTATTCCCTACTGAGGAACCTTTGAACACTTTTGGACTCTGGAAACCTGCTGTTTGGTGAATCCATGTTTGCAGAGGAATTACGGTACAGAGAAGAGATCCTGAACCTGCTTTGGAGATTTATTGTAGTGCTTGAAATTACTCTGGCCTGCTGTGTCTCCTGACTCTGTTCCTGCAAACTGTGTGAACTTTTCAGCATGCTTGTATGAAGTAATACAAGTCATTTCATTTCAACCTATGTCTCCTGTGTTTTCCTCGCACCCAAGCACAAGACGCTATAGGAACTGTACACTATACATGACAAGATTCAGGAGCCAATGTTTAGTGTCTGCTGGGTCTGGGAAAGCCGTGTCTGCTGTGACTGTGGATATCAGATGTCCGTTTAATACCTTATGTGATGACAGTGGTTGTGACTTCTCACAACCATTCCAGGTGAGCGCATTCCCTTAAAATTTTACTCTGCAGTGTTACCACAGGTAAACACTATTGTTTTTTTTTTTTTTTTCCTTTCCTCTTCTCCTTCCAGCACTTCTGCCTTAAAAGATCTGGAAGATGGAGGCCCGCATAAAGGAACTTTGCGGAGTGACTGATACAATCCTTTCAGATGTACAGACTTTAAAAACCCGTTTTGCAAGCCTACAGGACCTCACTAATCATAATTTGCAAGTGTTTGGACAGACTACCCAGGAATTGCGAGCCAGGATTGAGGCTCTAGAGGAACGAGCCCAGGCTCCTGCCATAACCCCGAGTTCTGGGTTCCCCAAATTACCTCCTTTTCGTTTTGGCGGTGAACGTGAGAAATTCAGGGGATTTATTAATCAATGCAATTTATTTTCCTCTGCACATGCTTCACAATTTCCCACTGAACGATCCAAAGTGCTTACTATAATCATGTTGCTTACCAATAAGGCTTTGATGTGGGCAAACCCTCTGATTGAGACTGAGGATGATTGTTTGAATCACCTTGATGCTTTTATTTCAGCCATGGGGCAGGTGTTTGATGACCCCAATCGAGGTGCAACAGCTGAAGCAGCCATGTTAACTTTGCGCCAAGGTAAGCATTCAGTAGCCGAATATGCCCTGGATTTCAGGAGATGGGCTCTTGATACCACTTGGGACACTTCCGCTAAGAAATCTATTTTTCGGAAAGGGTTGTCTCCACTGATTAAGGATGAACTTGCTCGTGCCGACCCTCCCACTGCGTTAGGTGACTTTATTAACTATTGTATTCGTATTGATGCTCGTCTGACTGAACGCAGACAAGAGAGATGGTTCGAAAATAATCGCACTAATCTTTTACTACCTCCCTCCTCAGCTAAGGAACCTTTGAGTAGGATCACAAGGGAACCAGAACCTGAACCCATGCAGGTGGACTCTTTACAAAGACGGGTTAGTGATGCACGCAAAGAACATCGTATAAAGGAAAATCTATGTTTCTACTGTGGTAAGTCAGGGCACTTCATTATAAACTGCCCCAGCCGTTCTCGTAAGACTACTGCAGCAGTCATTCACTGTGAGTGTTGCGAGAGGAGCTCTGTCATGTCCGAGCCTCAGGCTCCAGAGAGATCTGCTGCAAGAGATCTTGATTTCTCGGACTTAAACTCTGTTAGTTCTGGGGACGATGACGGTATAAACGCTGCAATTTTTCAAGTTTCCTCAGCGATGTCCCAGCTGAGTTGTAAAAGAAACAATTCTCATTGCTTCCTTTCCATCAAACTCTGGGTTGACTCAGTCTGGGTGTCTAGCTCTGCTATGATCGACTCAGGAGCAAGTGGAAATTTTATGGGTATCTCCTTTGCTCTGAAACAGGGGATACGTTCAGTGAAGAAGGCTACTCCAGTACAGATGGAGACTGTGGATGGCTCTCTACTGACTTCTGGACCAGTGGATCAAGAAACAGAGCCTTTGAGGGTCCTTATGGGTAAAGATCATCAGGAGAAAATGTCTTTTATGCTTATCTCTTCTCCCCACTTTCCCATTATTCTAGGGCTACCATGGCTGCAGGCGCAGAATCCTACGATTAACTGGGAGACCAAGGAATTACACTTTCCGGAGAAACAGATGAGTCAAGGAGTTTCAGCTTGCTCTGTTCCTAAAGGAACCATGTCAGTCCCTGAACTACCAGCTGTATACCAGGACTATGTGGATTTATGTGACAAGAAGAACGCTGATCAGCTTCCTCCTCACCGTCCATATGATTGTCCAATTGAATTATTGCCTGGAGCCGAGATACCTTTTGGTAAGATCTACCCCCTAGCGGGGCCCGAGCTAAAAGCTTTGAAGGATTATATAGACGAAAATTTAGCCAAGGGCTTCATACGCCCCTCTTCATCTCCCGCAGGTGCACCCATCTTCTTTGTGAAGAAGAAAGATGGATCTCTGAGACCCTGCATAGACTATAGGGAACTCAATAAGGTTACTATTAGAAACCGTTATCCATTGCCTTTAATCCCTGAGTTGTTGGAGAGAGTGCGGCATGCCAAAATTTTCTCTAAACTGGATCTCCGTGGGGCCTATAACTTGGTCCGTATTAGACCTGGGGATGAATGGAAGACTGCTTTCAGGTCACGCTATGGACACTTTGAATATCTAGTTATGCCTTTTGGTCTGAGTACCGCCCCAGCCACTTTCCAACACTTCGTGAATGATATCTTCAGGGATCTCCTAGATACATTTGTGGTGATTTATCTGGATGATATTCTAATTTTTTCTAACTCCACAGAGGAACATCATGGACATGTGAGAATGGTCTTAGAACGCCTAAGACAAAACCATCTCTACATCAAACTTGAAAAGTGTAAATTCCATAGGACCGAAATTCAATTTCTGGGGTATGTACTATCTACGCAAGGGATTAGTATGGATGGAAGCAAGACCCAAGCCATCAAGGATTGGCCAATTCCTAGAAATGTGAAGGAGGTGCAGCGCTTCATCGGGTTTGCCAACTTCTATAGACGTTTCATTAAAAATTTTTCTGAGGTAGTGTCACCTATCACCCAACTTACCCGGAAACAGTCTAGGTTCTCCTGGACCCTGCAAGCTCAGGAAGCATTTTCCTGTTTAAAGGATAAATTTACCACCGCACCTATCTTAGTACATCCCAACCCCGAGCTTGCCTTCATAATAGAGGTGGATGCTTCAGACTGTGCCGTTGGAGCTATACTCTCTCAGAGAACAGGTGAGAAGAATGTCTTGCATCCCTGTGCCTTCTTTTCCCAGCAGTTGTCTTCGGCTGAGAGGAACTACGATGTGGGCAATAGAGAATTGTTGGCCATTATTGCCGCCTTCAAGGAATGGAGACACCTTCTTCAGGGAGCTGCACAGCAAATAGTCGTCCTGACAGATCATCGTAACCTTGAATTTATCAGGTCGGCTAAGTGCCTGACTCCTCGCCAGGCTCACTGGAATCTTTTCCTAAACCAATTTAATTTTGTCATTTCTTATAGACCAGGATCGCGCAATGGAAAGGCTGATGCACTCTCTAGGATTCATTCAGCAGAGACACGTCCACTTACTCCTCCTAAGACTATTCTTCCTGACTCTAGATTCCTGGGAGTGATTCATAATCAAGACCTACTTAAGGACATCAAGGAAGCATACCATGCGGATTCTTTGTTGGCTCAACCCCCAAGGGACGTAAGTCTTGTCTTTAAGAATGGTGTGTGGATTCAGGGACAACGTCTGTATATACCTGAAACAGTCAGATTGAGAGTATTGCAACTCATCCACGATTCCAAGATAGCCGGGCATAGGGAATTCTAAAGACACAAGAATTTCTTTCTCGTTTCTTTGGTGGCCCACTTACAGGAAAGATGTTTTAAACTATGTCACTTCATGTGAAGTCTGTGCAAGATGCAAAAACCTCGCTCCTCACCAACTGGTCTGTTGCAACCTCTTCCCACCCCGTCCCGCCCGTGGGGATCCATTTCTATGGACTTCATTGTGGAGTTACCAACCTCTCAAGGGAAGAACACCATTCTAGTGGTGGTTGACCGTCTAACAAAGGCAGCTCATTTTATCCCTTGTGTCGGCTTACCCACTGCAAAACAGACATCAGACTTGATGATTAAGAATGTGTTTCGCTTACATGGAGTACCGGATGAGGTCATTTCGGATCGAGGGTGCAATTCACTTCAAGGTTTTGGCAAAATTTCTGTGCAGCATTGGACATTAAAGTAAACCTTTCTTCTGCTTTTCATCCTCAGACTAATGGACAGACAGAACGAACCAATCAGACCCTGGAGCAGTATCTCCGCTGTTTTATCTGCCACCTACAAGATGATTGGGTGGATCTACTTCCACTGGCTGAGTTCTCTTATAACAACTCTCAGAGCGCCTCCACTAAGCAGTCTCCTTTTTACTCCAATCTAGGTTATCATCCTAACATTCTTCCTCGATTTCCCATAGATACGCCCTTGCCGGCAGTGGCTGAAAGAATCACTTCTTTACAAAAGAATATGGATCTTCTAAAGGAAAATCTAGAATTGGCTCAGGAAAGGTACAAGAAAGCAGAAGATAAATTTCGTAAACCTGCACCAGCTTTCAAGGTAGGAGATTTGGTCTGGCTGTCAACCAGAAATCTTAAATTAAAGATTCCATCGTCTAAATTGGGACATAAGTACATTGGACCTTATAAGATCAGTAAGATTATAAGTGCTGTTGCTTGTCGTCTTCAACTGCCCAGAACTATGAGAATCCACCCTGTCTTTCATGTATCCCTACTAAAGGCTGCAACACCCAATACGTTTCCTGGACGTTCTTCTCCTTGCCCTGACCCAGTGCTGGTCGATGGTCAGGAAGAATTTATGGTGGAAAGGATTCTAGATTCCAGGTTGTACAGAAATCAGTTGCAATATTTGATTAAATGGCAGGGCTACCCAGTGGAGGACAACTCATGGGAACCAGTCAACAATGTAAATGCTCCTCGCCTGCTCCGCCAGTTTCATCAGAGGTACCCTGACAAGCCTGGTCTGAGGTCATCCGGAGGTTGTCCCTAAGGGGGGAGTAATGTAAGGTTCTTTGTCTCTGTTGACATGTTCCTTGAAACTCAGTTTTCCGTCGGCCATTTTGCTTTCTGTCTTTCTGCAGCTCTTGCCCTCAGTTAATATGGAGTTCCAGTTTTCATGTTCCCGCCCTGATTCTTCCCTCTTGCTTCTTAAGCAGCCTCAGCTGAACAATCAGTGCTCCTGAATCAAGCCTCAGTCAGTCTGTGACCTGACTCCTGGAAACCTTGAACTTGTACTCCAGCTATTCCCTACTGATGAACCTTTGAACACTTTTGGACGCTGGAAACCTGCTGTTTGGTGAATCCATGTTTGCAGAGGAATTACGGTACAGAGAAGAGATCCTGAACCTGCTTTGGAGATTTATTATAGTGCTTGAAATTACTCTGGCCTGCTGTGTCTCCTGACTCTGTTCCTGCAAACTGTGTGAACTTTTCAGCATGCTTGTATGAAGTAATAGAAGTCATTTCATTTCAACCTATGTCTCCTGTGTTTTCCTCGCACCCAATCACAAGACGCTATAGGAACTGTACACTATACATGACACCCACTCTGGGATACACCCTGTGGACTCCCCCACAGTTTTCTTATGCACAACCCCCTCAGTACAGTTTTATTTCTTCTGGGCTGTTACTGGCCCTTTAAGAGTCTGTGTGACCTGGTTCACACTGTCCTATTGCCACACCAGCTCCTGCTGGTACTGCCGCCGCTTCCGTTACAGCCACAAGCCACCAACACCTCCAACACCTTCAGCTCCTGCAGAACCTCTTGCTGCCAGTCACTGTAGCTCCTGCTACCACAAGACTCTGCTTGCTTCCGCTGCACCGTCTTGCCGCTTGTCACCTTCATGACCCCACGAGTCACAGCCAGCCGCTTGTCACCTTCATAACCCCCACCGGGTTACAGCCAGACGTCTTCACCTGGTCATTTGTTATGCAGAGAAAAAAACATCCACAAAAAAACAGCCTGACCTCACTGCGTATGCCCGCATTCTCCACCAATTGTAGGGATTCGCTCTGGTCACGTGTTCATGACCTCATCACAGGTCCTTCACCACATACAATCACCAGTATGTACCATTCATTCTCCCACCACCAGTGGGCGGTGTATGTGTGGTTAGCATGTCCCACCCAGCTCACAAGCTAAACCTGTAGGTTCACCCTTAACAAGAATCAGAACTCTTATGGGACTATAAGTCCCAGAACAACTTTACTGACCTACAGCACAGAATAGCTCTGCGACACATACTTTCCGTTTAGCCCCATACCAGGGACTGGTTTCCCATCTCTCTCATGCCTCCAGGCATAATTTGAGCAACTTTATACAGCGCCCCCTAGGTGCCACATTAGTCATTATACCACATGTGCTTAAATTTATTTTTTTCTGCTTTTTCATGCAGATTCCAGAAGGAATCCACCTGAAAAAGACGTCATATGCACATAGCATTAGAGTGTGTTCACATTGAGTCTGTTTTCTGTGTTTTCGGAATGGAAACAGTCTCCTGTTTTTTGAGTTTTTGAGGAGGATTGGGAAAGTTTCCACTCAGTTTCTGCTCCAAAATGCCTCAATATGAACTCCCCCTAAGAGCTTATTCACACAGAGGTTTTGTTACATGGATTCTGGAGCACAGTTTTTTTTTCTGATGTTAATACCAGAGGAGGTCTGGACTCTGCAGTTATGGGGTCAGCAGAGCGGTGGTGACTTTTCTGCCCTCTGCTCCTCAGCACTCAACCCCCCTGTAACGTTATGGGGTCTCCACTTCATTGCTGCTGTTCCTTCTACTTCTCAATAATATCACTCATAGGTTATAGAGGAATATTCAGGAGGAAGAAATGTCATGGACGGACTTGTTACCATGAGGACTGCTATTACAGGACCATGCTGGTATCAGTGAGCTTTGCACCAACGGCCATTTTGTCACATGGTTGTAAAGGCAGACGACATGGCAGGAGGCCGGAGGTTATACACCGGGGGCGAGGTGCCGAAGATAATACAAGGTAATACACGGGGGGCAATAGGGCTGGATGTTATACACCGGAGGTACGGTGCCAGAGGTAACATACTGGGGTCAGATGTTTTACAACGGGGGAAGTAGGGCCAGATGTTATACATCAAGGGGTTGTGGGGCCGGATGTTATACACTGGGTGAGGGGCCAGATGTTATAGATCAGGGGGTTGTGGGGCCGGATGTTATACACTGGGTGAGGGGTCAGATGTTATAGATCAGGGGGTTGTGGGGCCGGACTCCTACACTGTGGCCGAGGGCCGGATGTTATACATCAGGGGGTTGTGGAGCCGGACTTCTACACTGTGGCCGAGGGGCCGGATGTTATACATCAGGGGGTTGTGGAGCCGGATGTTATACACTGTGGATGAGGGGCCGGATGTTATCCATCAGGGGGTTGTGGAGCCAGATGTTATACACTGTGGGCGAGGGATTGGATGCTATACATCAGGGGGTTGTGGTGCCAGATGTTATACACTGTGGGCGAGGGGCCAGATGCTATACATCAGGGGGTTGTGGTGCCAGATGTTATACACTGTGGGTGAAGGGCCGGATGTTATATATCAGGGAGTTGTGGAGCCGGATGTTATACACTGTGGGCGAGGGGC
This sequence comes from Oophaga sylvatica, assembly GCA_033576555.1. Classification (NCBI taxonomy): domain Eukaryota; kingdom Metazoa; phylum Chordata; class Amphibia; order Anura; family Dendrobatidae; genus Oophaga; species Oophaga sylvatica. Next base: position 534,559,437 of record JARQOD010000005.1, on the reverse strand, counting down.
CAGATGTTATACATCAGGGGGTTGTGGTGCCAGATGTTATACACTGTGGGTGAAGGGCCGGATGTTATACCTCAGGGGGTTGTGGAGCTGGATGTTATACACTGTGGGTGAAGGGCCGGATGTTATATATCAGGGAGTTGTGGAGCCGGATGTTATACACTGTGGGCGAGGGGCCGGATGTTATACATCAGGGGGTTGTGGAGCCGGATGTTATACACTGTGGGCGAGGGGCCGGATGTTATACATCAGGGGGTTGTGAAGCTGGATGTTATACACTGTGAGCGAGGGACCGGATGTTATACATCAGGGGCTTGTGGGGCCGGATGTTATACACTGTGGGTGAAGGGCCAGATGTTATACATCAGGGGGTTGTGGTGCCAGATGTTATACACTGTGGGTGAAGGGCCGGATGTTATACATCAGGAGGTTGTGGAGCCGGATGTTATACACTGTGGGTGAAGGGCCGGATGTTATACATCAGGAGGTTGTGGAGCCGGATGTTATAGACTGTGGGTGAAGGGCCGGATGTTATACATCAGGGGTTGTGGAGCCGGATGTTATACACTGTGGGTGAAGGGCCGGATGTTATACATCAGGGGGTTGTGGGGCCAGATGTAATACACTGTGGGCGAGGGACCGGATGTTATACATCAGGGGGTTGTGGGGCCGGATGTTATACACTGTGGGCGAGGGGCCGGATGTTATACATCAGGGGGTTGTGGAGCCGGATGTTATACACTGTGGGTGAAGGGCCAGATGTTATACATCAGGGGGTTGAGGAGCCGGATGTTATACACTGTGGGCGAGGGATCGGATGTTATACATCAGGGGGTTGTGGAGCCGGATGTTATACACTGTGGGCGAGGGGCCGGATGTTATACATCAGGGGGTTGTGGAGCCGGATGTTATACACTGTGGGTGAAGGGCCAGATGTTATACATCAGGGGGTTGTGGGGCCGGATGTTATACACTGTGGGCGAGGGACCGGATGTTATACATCAGGGGGTTGTGAAGCTGGATGTTATACACTGTGGGTGAAGGGCCGGATGTTATACATCAGGGGGTTGTGGAGCCGGATGTTATACACTGTGGGTGAAGGGCCGGATGTTATACATCAGGGGGTTGTGGGGCCGGATGTAATACACTGTGGGCGAGGGACCGGATGTTATACATCAGGGGGTTGTGGAGCCGGATGTTATACACTGTGGGTGAAGGGCCGGATGTTATACATCAGGGGGTTGTGGGGCCGGATGTTATACACTGTGGGCGAGGGGCCGGATGTTATACATCAGGGGGTTGTGGGGCCGGATGTTATACACTGTGGGCGAGGGACCGGATGTTATACATCAGGGGGTTGTGGGGCCGGATGTAATACACTGTGGGCGAGGGACCGGATGTTATACATCAGGGGGTTGTGGGGCCGGATGTATACACTGTGGGCGAGGGACCGGATGTTATACATCAGGGGGTTGTGGAGCCGGATGTTATACACTGTGGGTGAAGGGCCGGATGTTATACATCAGGGGGTTGTGGGGCCGGATGTTATACACTGTGGGCGAGGGGCCGGATGTTACACACCAGAGGGCAGTCGGGCTGGATGTTATACACTGATGGCAGTGGTGCCAGATGTTATACATCGGGGGTGATGACTAAGGACATGTTCACACATTCAGTATTTGGTCAGAATTTTACATCTGTATTTGTAACTAAAAACCAGGAGTGGATAAATAATGCAGAAGTGGTGACGTGTTTCTATTATACTTTTCCTCTGATTATTCCTCTCCTGGGTTTGGCTTACAAATACTGAGGTAAAATACTGAACAAATACTGAATGTGTGAACGTGGCCTAAGGCTTGTGCCCCAATACTTTTCTCCATGTAGTGTATCTTTAGATGAGTGTTTATGTGTCTGTATATATTGTGGTAGATCAGCTCCCTCGGCTGCACATAGATATAGACATGGGTACACTGCGGCTTTAAGAACTTCCTTTGGTTTATTGTAGGCAGCATAAACCAAGGTGTAGTAAAGCAACTACAGTCCTCTGGACAAAAACAGGAAAACAAAAAAAAGTGGTGGCAGAAAACACAGTCCTTTTGAGAGCGGGATTCCTCACACTCACTGCTGATGTGTAGCCCAGCTGCGCTTGGAATCACATTTCCCAGGAGGATGCACCAAAGGTAACACCCACAAGAGACCTGATATTCATTCACACAGCTTCACCATTCTCTAGAGCCACCAGAGGGAGCCCTTCTTAGAGTATATAAGGATGGTGAAGTCACAGCAGACAGACAGTCTACGCCTAGACACTGAGTTTGTCTAGTCTAGCTGAGAGCTGAGAGAGTTCAGAACGAGTCTTGCTAGTCACCTCAGAGGAGTTGAGAGTTGTGAGAGAACCTGAAGACTGCAGCTTTGAGCTTAGTTCAATGTGTGGAGGCTAGTACGAGTGGAGAAAGATAGCCACTTCAGCCTGGTCAGAACTGAGTCAACTGTGTGCAGTTCAGGGAGCAAGCGTGCCGACGCTTTGAGAGCGGTGAAGAGAGAGAAGAATCAGCCATCTTCTGCTAGTGTGCCTATGCTAAAGGTCGGAGTAGGACGAAAGGCGAGTGGAAGAGAAAAGAGAGTAATAGAGGTTGAAACAGCATTGATAGCTTACCTCTACTCGGAATACCGGACACCGGGTCCGAGCTTGCTAGCATCTACATGACTAGTAGGAGATACCGGAGACCCTGCTGGACTACAGGTCTCAGGGGCCCAGGAGTGCTGATACGTAACCGGGGTCAGGAAGATGGGGGTCTAGCAGGACGCTGCATACAGAGACACTGTTCTATCCAAGAGAAGGCTCCACCACAAAGTCAGCCGGGTGTATAAGTGAAGACAGAGTTAGACTTCATTTCATACAGGTCAGAAACTCACACTACATGATTAAGGAGGCCCTACACCTACTCAGTGGGAATACTGGACGTGCATCCTCCACCCTGCCAGCTTCCCGGGACGTGCCTGCAACTACATCAGTAAAGGTACAGAAAGAGACTTTCGTGTGTGTGTCTGCATTATTGCTCCTGCGGCTGAAAGCCCCCTTCTCCGTTTTGCACCCCAGCACCGCCATCTACCCTGAGGGACCCAGTCTTGCCTGTGGAAGACTTAACACCTTGCTGCCCAGAAACAACCCCTCAGTGGATTTACACAGCAGCGCTGGTCACACTGACCAGGCACCACAGGTGGCGTCACGAACATCTTACAAATACTTTAATCCCCTGTAAATATCTCCCCCTTTTTAGTGAGCGCCCAGGGCCACGGACCGAGCTGTGCTACCTGTGACATCCCCCATTGAAGTGAACGGGCTCGGTGCCGAGTACCCCACCAGCCCTGGCGGGCGACTCACTAGCAGAACACGCACGGTTCAGGTTTTAGCATACAACACATTCATGAACACTTTCCTGGAGTGCTTCCTCTCCAGGCACACTGAACACTGCTGCCTTTGGAAGCCCCAGACCGTGCGACTCCTCCATCATGTGACTGATCACATGATTGTGACATCACACAGGTCCTATCAGGACACGGTGGTGCCGATTCGGCATGTGGAGATAAGGTGGACATTCTCCCACCTGCTCTATGAATATCCCAATAAAACCAGCCCAGTTATTCAACTTTAGGGTGCTGAGGAAAATACTATGGGTATTAAGCCATTAAGCGCAGTGACACATATCTCCCCTCCAGTGCTTTACCAGTGACTTTGTCACAATGTGTATCTTTATACACTTCTGTGTACAGAGGTGTTTATATACTGGGCTGTCGGTCAGCACCTCAGCCCGGTGGGTAGCTGTGCCGCTCATAAATTCTCGTCCCACCAAGAACATCTGCACGGAGTTTATACTTTCTCGTCCCCTTGTTTGTGTGGGGTCTCTGCCTGCATACCAAAATATACTGATCAGTAAATAAATTATACGTAATGCTTAGTCAATCAGTAAAGATCAATGGAGCAAAATTCTTTGAAAAGCTAAGCGGGTGGGGGGTCACAAACTTTTCATTGCTCTATTACAGGTTTTTTTTAGTATCACGTAACTGGCATAAATTCAGATTTATCTCTAGCTGCCAGATATTTACTTATGGTTGCATGCCCTCCCTGGGGTGGAGACCTCCATGTGAGGTCATGGCCCCCGGTGCGTTCTGTACTAAAATTCTCTGACAAAGAGAGTCCATGTCCGGATTACTAGCATTGATCTGTTGGCCTCTGTATTTGTTTGCTGAGATGCCCTGACAAAGTTTTGCATTTTTAGGCATTTTGAAAAATGGTAGAAACAGGGATTATAGTGGATTAGTCGAGCTGTGCTGATTGTGTATGTTGGATGAGGATCACATGGATTTTTGGGCACTTGATTCTAGTCTTTTCATCTTCCACTTAGCCATGTTGCATTAGTCTGGTCCTAACATGGAAGGATGAGTGACACATAGTTTAGACATTTGCAACAGAGCTCATTGAGGCATCAGCTTTTCTTTGCCATTCAGGTTTCAGGGAAAGATGGGTGGTCGTTGTGCAGCTTGAACAGATCATGTTGATGCAGCGAGGTGGACAGTCTGTTCAACAGCCGCAACACATGCACTGTGACTTGAGAGCATTTTTCAAGCACGCCGAAGTGACTCCATTAGGACTCAAGCATGCTCGGATAACTCCTGTAGACTGTGAGCCCTCGCGGGCAGGGTCCTCTCTCCTTTTGTACTTGTGTGTGCCTAACACTGCTCATGTTTATTGTACTTGTCTATATTTGCCCCTTTTTCACATGTAAAGCGCCATGGAATAAATGGCGCTATAAAAATGAATAATAATAATAACACCATGTCCGAGCACGTTCGATCATCACTATTGTAGACATACAGTTCATATGACTAAACATGTATGAGGGTTAGAAACGGGTCCACCACCCTTTTAAAAATATTGGGAATTCACCACACTTTTATAAATACCAGAGCTTGTGCCATCTGAACATCGCAGTCATATTTTGAACTGTCCACACCTGATACATCTTCTGTTGGTTTCTATCATTGACCTTGCTGGAGTATACAACAGCTGCAGGCTTATGTTGGTAGGGCTGCAGCTGACCAGATAGCAGTTGGAACTGTATTAACTCTCATAACTTACTAATATGTGTGTAGTTCCTTTCTAAACTGTATTGTGTGACTTCTAAGTCTTTGTTTGTATCATTTCTTTCCAGTAAACCTAAATGCTGTGATGATGCAGATAATAATTCATGTATGAGTAGTTTAACAAAAAACAACATACTGGAAATACATATGTACAGTGTTTCCCAGAAAGGGGACAGCCAAACAAAGGTGTTGTGAATGAGCAGAGGCTCCCTCTGGTGGTTACAGACAGTACTGAACCTTCCAGCGAGGAATGGCAATCTGGGATCACTGACTGGACTGATATAAGGGAGGTTCCCTCCCATGATGGTCGCCGGTGATCAATTGTTCTGGTCTCAATTGTGGTTCCTGGTTCATTTGGAAGTTTGCTGGTGTCTTGCCTGCGTCTGCTGCTTTCAGATAAGATATTTTCTGCTTTTCTTTTTGTGCTTGCTATTTGCATAGTCTTCTGCACATTTGTGGAGGACAGTTTGTCTGTAGCCACTGTTGTTTTTTCATTTGCTTTTTCCTGCTTTTTCAGTGGCTGCGGCTTGGTTTTGTTCACACTGAGATCTGATTTAGTGGGTGGTGAGATCGTGTGATCTCAGTATTGTAATCAGAATTGTTGGATTTTTGTAGGGTTTTCTGGGTTGCAGAAAGTCCTATCCTATTTAGTCAGCTTGTGGCCCCAGCGTTTGCTCATTCTATTTTCTGTCTGTGTCCGTGCTTTCTTCTTGTCTAACCGCCATTACATGTTTGGGGGCTTCCTATTTTTTTTGGGGATCTGCTCCGGGGCAGATAGCTTTCATCTTTCTGCCTTTAGGTGTAGTTATCTCTCAGGCTGTGACGAGGCGTCTAGGTTCAACGTAGGAACGCTCCACGGGCTACCTCTAGTTGTGAGGTTAGTTTAGGAATCTGCAACCCATCAGTTACCAACATCTCAGGTGTTCTGCTGCCCGGCTGTTGTTCCTGTCCTCCTCAGCTACCTAACATAACACAAAGGGCAGGGACAACTCCCTACATATTATTAATCCTACAGAGAATTGGAGCATTAATGCCCCAGACACAAAAAACTAAGAGAGTGACAATGAACAGTGTTCTCACAGTACTTCTCCATGTGTATAGTGAAGAGAGACAGGAATTATGTGCATGTAGATGGAGGAACAAAGCCAAAGTCCCTTGGCACAGATAAGGTACAGAGATAGTGCTTACCCATGTGGGGAATTCTGATGGTGTGCGCTCGTCCATTGCCCCAACGCGCGTTTCCGGTTGTGGGCTTCCTCAGCTGTATGACCCATGCTGATGATTTTTTTGAAATTTTCAACAGACCCGGAGACTTCACCTGATTACTATGCTAATGTTTTATATTATGCTATTTTATATATGCTGTGTAACAACAACAATATACTATTGCTAAGGAGTAGCTATTTCTATATAATGACAGGCTACAAGAATGATGTAAGTGATTTCAAGGCCAATGCATAATATATGAGAAATACCCAAGGTCTGATAATGCCTAGGAAGTGCCACTTTATAACAATGGTGATGTCTAAAATGCAGCTGAAGGGTTGCACTGTTCACAATGTCGGATCAGCATTAACATGCATGTTTACACCCAAAGAGGGAGAAAACAGAGAGCACTAAAGGCTCCTGTAAGTAGAGGTCAGTCACATGAAGACAGGCAGTGAAGGAAATGGCTGTGGAGCTTAGCAGAGAGGGTCTGCATCATAGCTAGCTAGTAGTAGGGGTGAGTAACACTCATTACACTTGATGCGAGACCAACGCAAAACAGTAAATTTCAGCTTCTGATATCTTCAGTATTATTTGGAGACCAGCCCACCTGCCTGAGAGTGCCCATATTGTTGCCGAAATTTAGGCAGATTCGCTTAAATTCAATCATATTCACACAGATGCAAATCGAATGTGCATTATTACGCTCTGAGGTCATTACAAACCCCTGAGTATAATAGATGTAGGTTACCTGTCCTACTACGCAGTCCCATTTCAGTCTTTTCATTTTCTTCAGCCCATTGTTCAGTGCCACTACCGGCATCAGCCATCTTTGACTCCTTCAGCAGTGCTCATCATTAATACTAGGCCTCACATGATGATATGACATGTGTTGCCCTGTCAAGTCATGATGTCGAAGTACCTAGTCAGTCCTGGAGGCACCAAAGATGTCAAGGCCCTATAGAAGACACTTAAGACCAGAGTCTATCAGACAGAAGAAGATGACCAAAGCGGGCTGCACGATGCGATAAGTGAGGGCTGATTCAGTAGATATTTTGTTTATTTTTCCAATCCCTTCCCCGGCCGACCATTTTCTTGGATTTCCACGAAGCGCAAAAAAAAATTGCTATTCTGATGATTCTATTTCTTCTGTAGAATCCATGCGCTTATTACTACAGGAGACTGATGACTGTGCGCGAGGGACTGTTACATGGTAACTGAGTGCTTAGACCACAACAGTGCACAAATTTGCAGAGAAGAGTGAAAGTACAGCAGATGAACAAATTCCTCGTTCCAGTGTAACGTGGTGTGGAGCTACAGCCATGGGCGAGGTATTAGCTCCAGACTCCTTGGCAGTGGCATCCTACGGTCCTGGCTGGGTATGTGGACTTGTGCTGTGAGGGTACTTTACCCATGCAGGCCACATGTTGCTTTTGATTTCGGCTGGCTAGGGCTTGATGATGACTAATTTCCACAAGGAGACCACCAGTTCACTTTAAACAACAGTACTTTACTCAACAGTTCCTTATCGTCAACTTTATACACCAAATATTGGGCACATCTCCCAGCATGTTTCAGTCATACGGAGCATATTCAGACATATCGGCAGTTCTGTGTAGCCCAGCTACGCAGGCACACATAAAATCCAGGAGAATGCACAGGAAGGTAACCACAAAAGCTTGTTATCATTCACTGCCACTCACACTTTCAGACACACCCACCAGGGGTATAGGAGGTGGTGACACGTAGCAGAGTCAGTCTGTTTCCTGTCTGAGAAGAGCTCAGATCAGATAGTTTCCTGTCTTCAGACAGTGCAGTTCTGTGCTAGTTCAGTCTGGACTTGGAGAGGAGAGAGGACTGAATCCTCGCAGAGCTAGCGTAGCTCACCTGATAAAGAAGTGGAGGCTAGTACGGGTGAAGTGCATCATCCTAGCCTAGTCAGAGCTACCCTTAATCAGTACCTCAGCAGAAGCTGAAGCAAGGAGGGAACTGAGAGCTGCTCAGCGAGCTCGGGAGAAAGCTGACTATTTCCATCGAAAGCTACAAGTGCTTATGCAAAGAGCAGAAGCAGGGCGAAGGGCGCAGTGGAGAAGTTAGAGAAGTGCTACAGGTATTGGATTGCCTGCACTAAATTGCCGGACACCGGGGTCCGAAGCGTTGCTACAGTTTCAAGCTTAGTAACAAGAAAACCGGAGGCATCTGGACTACAGGTCGCAGAGAGCAGCCCTAAGTGTCAATACGTAACCGGAGACAGGGAAAACAGGAGTCTAGCCTGATCAGCAAATATAGACTTAGTTTTCACCACTTAGAAGTTTCCACCACAACGTTGGCCGGGCAGTATAGCTATTGAGAAAGCTGGAGATTCAGAGTTAACTTCGCTTCAGGCAAGTTGGACTCACCTACATTTGAAGTAAAGGAGGCCTCTAACCTGCTCAGCGGTTACCCGAATGTGCATTCTCCACCCCGACCAGCTCCCCGGGATCTACGTGAACCATCTACCAGTAAAAGGTATGAAAAGAAGCTATTTCGTGTGTGACTGAATTATTATCTATACCCTGCATCATCATCACCATAGACTTCCAGGGACCCGTCTCACCTGTGGGAGACTACCACCCAGCTGCCCCCATAACATCCCCTGTGAAAGTCCCTATAGCAGCGCTGGTTCAATTAACCAGATACCACAGGTGGCGTCACAAACTACCTATCCTAAATATCCCCTGTAAATATTCCCCATTGGATGAGCGCCCAGGGCCACGGACCGAGCCACCGCTACCAGTGACAACTCCCATAGATTTCCATGGACTCGGCTCCGAGTACCCCATTGCCCTGGTACTAAGTGCGACTCAGTTCCACCTGGATTGTTTCTGACTGGTCCTGCGAGTCCCAGCATAACCCAGTCTAGCTCAACAGTCCAATCTGTAGCAGTCACTTTCCCTTTCCGAGGCTCCATGTCTATTCTCCTGATAGAGAAGGGGATAAGGGATTTGGTCACTATGGCTCCCAGACGTATCAGTATCCATGTCTCTTCTCCACGTTGAGAGAGGCGGTAGGGGGTAGCCAGTAGTGCTCGAGTAGAGCTTGGCACTCTCAAAGTCGGCTCAGTTCACGTACTTGTTCTTCTCGATTTGCTACCTTCGAGGCTTGGGACCTTACTGCAAAAGTCCCATCCTCCGGACCCTTTTGTTTAGAGGCCACTCCGTTAGAAGGTCGGTCTTTACACCCACGGTTATTCCACATTCCTTCTCTCAGTCAGCATCTCAGGATCACGCTATCTCTGTCCCGATCTCCTTTATCTTTTGCCACATAACACTCCCTGCATATGGCCTTGCTGAGCACAAACATCTGCTCTATCTGCAAGCTAGGTCCAGTCAGACTCACGACCAGGAAGTCCTCTCTAACCCAGCTACACAGCCCCTCCCACTCTGGGCTTGACCCAACACTTCAGTCTATCTTGCCCTTCTGTCTGGTTATCACTAACAACACATATTAGAATTGACATTGCACATCATTGACACTTATCACATTATACATGACATATCATTATAACATTGGGACAGGCAATACGTCCATCTCCTTACACCAAGTTCAAGCTGAACCTTGGATTTGCCATTTGTACTTCAGCGGATCTGCATGAGCATTAGTGCCTTGTCATTCATTCGGATTAACTTTGTTTTTCATACAGATTCTATTGAGATAAGCATCATGTTATTATTTCCAATGTTGATTTTTTTTTTTTCCTGGATTGGCTTTGAAATGCTTTGCAAAATGTTTCCACTGCATATGAACAGGTTTGTATAAATCCCATTCACACCATCCACAAATTTCAGCACAGAATTTGCATCTAAATCCATGTGAAATCCGATCAGTATTATCATAGTGTAAATATATGTTCAGGCGCAGTGTATTGGATGCCGACAATGCTGTAACTACAATGAATGCACGATTTACAATCCGTCATGCATTTGCAATTAAAAAAATCTGCAAGAGAAATACTGTAAATTTTTGCTTAGTATTTCTTCCTCTGCTTTGCAATAAGTACAGTTTTGCGACCAAATCTGAGTTGGAACAAACCTATAAAATCTCAAGGATCAAATCAAATCAAAGAATACTGATAAATTCTTCATGGGATAAAAAAAAATAAAAAAAGCAAAATTGATAAAAAGGCAATAAAAGGTAATAAAAAATACCCCTAAACTAAGGGAAAAATAAAATACAAGCTAAAATAAAACTTACATATGAAATACAAAAGTAATACCCAGAAAAAGAGATGCTCTCTAGGAAATGCTCTCTCCTTCTGAGATGATATAATCTAGAAGATAATCTAAAAGAAACAAATGCCGAGAGCGCCCTCCAGCTGCTGATTAGTGGTGTTTTTCCCATATAGGAAAGGGTCTGCAACAATTTAATTTCAGAATCCCCTGAACTCTTTGGAGGAGAAGCTGGTGTTGATCTGAATTCCTTCCGTTGAAACTTGATAGGGTTAAATTAGTAGGAACTGCGAAAAGTACAATGACCAAGGAGGTGGTGGAAGTTTAGCTTAGCATTTGGAAGGGGCTGGGCACAGAGGAAAAAAAAGTTAAAGGTGATAAAGATGTGGGGGTGGGGAGTTTATGGGGCTGGGATATATCTGAACACACAGGATTTAAGAGACTGGAGTGCAGCATATGAGCATCTCATCCCGGGTGGAGATGACTACATCACATCAAGTCTCAAGATGGTCCAGGCCGATGTTCCTCAGAGAGTTCCTCATGGTTCCTGTCTTCACCGTCATATTCCAGACAGGTGTTCTTGCTCACCCCCAATGCTTGGACTTTGGACCTCCTTTCAAGCCAGCCATGCACTTGGAATTTTGCTCCCAGTATCAAGAATTTGGATGCTGCGACCAAGAGAAGGACAACATGATAGCCGAGAAATACTGGACCATCATGGACCACTATGACTATAAGGAGCAAGAACTGTGCGGGGGATATGTCAAGAATATTTTGTGCCAGGTAACTGATCATACATGAGATTTATGCTGTTTAGGTAGCAATGTGCTGACCTTCGCTAATTTTTAGGCTTTGCTGGTACAATTTTTAGACTCATACTCTTGTGATTTTACGAATAGTACCTTACTATAGTGTCTATAAAACCCCATGTACCCCTTTTGGACTTTTTTAGATTTTACATTGTTTGATGAGATTGAATGAAAAAAAATTGCAAGAGGTCCAAGAAGGACCAATCAGATTCTGGGAATCCCCTGGGGAATAAACCAAACAAGATTTAATTAAGGTCGTACTCCCATCTTATAGTTATGTCATATCTTTAGGATGTACTATAATATGAGAGAGCCCTTGTATGCATTTATGCGTATATGTGTGCATTTATGTATGTAGGTGTTTTCATGTGGATGCAGGGCAGAGTCTTTTCATTTGGCAGTGGGGCATTTTTATCCTTTCGGGCACCTTGATCCATGTGTGACTGCTACCTTTGCAGCACCTATGGCTACAGCTCTGCCCGTATGCTCTACTAGGGTCCTGTAGGACACCACCTGCTCTAACCTTGTGATGCTACATTGTCCATGCTGAAATTTCTGAGATGGTGGATTGTTGTGAATGGGCTTGAGATGTGTTCTGAGCAGAGGCTCCCTCTGGTGGTTACAAGCAGTACTGGTCTGTCCAGTGAAGATTGTGAGGATTGGGAATCAGGTGTTACTGACTGGTCTTATATAAGGGAGTCGCCTTCCCATCAGGGTTGCCGGTGATCAATTGTTCTGGTCTCAATCCTTGATTCCTGTTTCCCTTGTAGCCTGCTGTGTCGTGTCTGCATCTCCTGCTAACAGATAAGACATTTTCTTCTTTTTGTTTTTGTGCTTGATTTTTGCATTTTGTCCTGCACTTCTGTGGGGGCCTTCAGGGTCCCCTCCGGGGGCTTTTGCCCTCTCAGTTTAGTTCAGCCACTGATGTTTGTACTTTTGCTTTTTCCAGTTTTTTCAGTGGCTGCTGTTTTGATTTTGTTACACCAGAGAACTAATTTAGGTGGTAGAGGTCGTGTGATCTCAGGTGTTTTTGAAATTAGTAGAGTTGGTGCTTTTCAGGGTTTTCTGGGATTGCAGTAAGTACCCTTCCTATCCTTTTCTATTTAGATAGTTTGGGCCCCAACGTTTGCTCATACTATTTTCTGTCTGTGTCAGTATTTCTTCTTGTCTAACCGCCATTACATGTTTGGGGGCTTTCTATTATCTTTGGGGTTCTGCTCCGGGGCAGATAGCTTTTCTATTTCTATCTTTAGGTGTAGTTAGTTTCTCAGGCTGTGACGAGGCGTCTAGGACCAACGTAGGAACGCTCCACGGCTGCCTCTAGTTGTGGTGGTTAGTCAGGGTACTGCAATCTCATAGATTCCAACTGCTCTGGTGTATTGCCTTTTTTACCTGCACTCCTCAGCTACCGAAACATAACAGTATCACCGGCCCAAAATTTAAAATTGTATGGTACTCACAGAAGGGAAAAATATTGTGAAAGAAAAAACGGTTGTCAGAGTTGTCAGAGATATTTTTCTGTTTGTTGCATTTTTTTTTTTTCCCTTTGTATCTCTGGGTGCTGGGGAGGATTTTTTCTCTCAATGGAGTTTGCACAGTTGTCTGGCCGTGTGGATCAGCTTGCCACTGAGGTTCAGAGTATTGCTGCATATCTTGCTAGGTTGCCTGTTGTGGAACCTAGGATCCCCATGCCAGATTTGTTTTTAGGGGATCGAGCTAAGTTTCAGAATTTCAAAAATAATTGTAAATTGTTTTTTGCCTTAAAATCTAAGTCCTCAGGGAACGCAGCGCAGCAGGTTCAAATTGTCATCTCTCTCCTGCGCGGCGATCCTCAGGATTGGGCTTTTTCCCTGACACCTGGGGATCCTGTTTTAAGTGATGTTGATGCATTTTTTTAGGCTTTGGGGTTATTGTACGATGAGCCTAATGTCACTGATCAAGCTGAAAAAGCCTTGTTGGCATTAAATCAGGGGCTTGATGACGCTGAGTTATACTGTCAGAGATTCCGTAGGTGGGCAGTCCTGACCAAGTGGAATGACGACGCTTTGGCAGCCCTTTTTCGGAAGGGTCTGTCAGATAATGTAAAGGATGTTATGGTGGGATTCCCTGTCCCCTCTGGTCTCAATGATTCTATGTCATTAGCGATTCAAATTGACAGACGTTTGCGTGAGCGGAGAAGTATGCGTGGAATGGTGTTGCCTTGTGAACCAGCTTCTGAACCCATGCAGTGTGATAGAGTGGTGTCTGGGGCACAGCGTCATGAGTTTCGAAAGCGCAATGGGTTATGTTTCTACTGTGGTGATGCCTCTCATGCTATTTCAGTCTGCCCTAAGCGGGGAAGACGTTTTGCACGCTCAGTTGTCTTGGGTAGTGTACAGACTAAGTTTTTATTAACTGTCACTCTGATATGCTCTCTGTCCTCATTTTCTGCTCAGGCTTTCGTTGATTCTGGAGCAGCTATTAACCTGATGGATTATGATTTTGCTAAACGTTGTGGGTTTCCCTTGATACCCCTACAGAAGTCTATTCCCCTACTGGGGATCGATTCTACCCCTTTGGCTGAGAATAAACCTCAGTTCTCTACTCAGGTGATAATGAGGGTTGAACCTGATCACCAGGAGTGCTGCAAATTTTTGGTTCTGTATAATCTGCATGATATTATCGTACTGGGTTTCCCTTGGTTACAGTCTCATAATCCTGTTTTGGATTGGAAATCTGTGTCTGTAACCAGTTGGGGCTGCCAATGTGTTAATACCAACACTCCTGTTTTTTCTGCCTCCCCCCAGGTTCAGGATGTTCCTGACTTTTTGATTGATTTTTCTGATGTGTTTAGCGAAAGTAAATCTGCATCCTTGCCTCCCCATAGGAGCTATGACTGCGCTATTGAATTAGTGCCTGGTAGTAAATTCCCTAAAGGTCGCCTTTTTAACTTGTCTGTACCTGAACATGACGCTATGCGGTCTTATATCAAGGAGTCTTTGGAGAAGGGTCATATCAGACCATCCTCTTCACCCTTAGGTGCCGGTTTTTTCTTTGTGGCCAAAAAGGATGGTTCATTAAGGCCGTGTATTGATTATCGTCTTTTGAACAATATTACTGTGAAATATCAATACCCATTACCCTTGATTTCTGACCTGTTTTCCAGGGTGAAAAACGCTACTTGGTTTACCAAGCTTGACCTCAGGGGGGCATATAACCTTATTCACATTAAGCACGGGGATGAATGGAAGACGGCATTCAATACCCCTGAGGGGCATTTTGAGTACCTTGTGATGCCCTTTGGGCTCACAAATGCTCCTTCTGTCTTCCAGTCCTTCATGAATGACATTTTCAGGGATTTTGTGGATAAATTTCTGATTGTTTATTTGGATGATATCTTGATTTTTTCTAATGACTGGGACTCTCATGTGAAACATGTTCGAACTGTATTCCAGATTTTGAGAGAGAATGCTCTGTATGTGAAGGAATCAAAGTGTCTTTTTGGCGTACAGAGGATCTCATTTCTGGGATTCATTTTGTCCCCATCTGTTATTGAAATGGACCCGGTCAAGGTTCAGGCCATCTGTGATTGGGTCCAACCTACTTCATTAAAGGCTCTTCAAAGATTTTTGGGTTTTGCCAATTTTTATCGTAAATTTATTGGTAATTTCTCGGTTATTGTTAAACCATTAACTGATTTGACCAAAAAGGGTTCTGATGTGGTGAATTGGCCTCCTGAGGCAGTCTCTGCATTTCAGGAACTTAAGCAAAGATTCACTTCTGCTCCTGTTCTACGGCAGCCTGATGTTTCTCTGCCATTTCAGGTGGAGGTTGATGCCTCTGAAATTGGGGCAGGTGCCGTTTTGTCCCAAAAAGATCCAGAGACCTCTAAAAGTAACCCTTGTGCCTTTTTCTCTCGAAAATGTTCTCCTACTGAATGTAATTATGACGTGGGTAATCGGGAGTTATTGGCCATGAAGTGGGCTTTTGAAGAGTGGAGACATTGGCTGGAGGGAGCCAAACATCAGGTGGTGGTCCTTACGGACCATAAGAATCTGGTTTATCTGGAATCTGCCAAGCGACTCAATCCTAGACAGGCCAGGTGGGCCTTGTTTTTCACACGTTTTAATTTTGTGGTTTCCTTTCTTCCTGGCACTAAGAATGTTAAGGCGGATGCCCTCTCGAGGAGTTTCCTTGCGGACTCTCCTGAGTTATCTGATCCTTCTGTTATTTTGAAAGAGGGTGTAGTTCTTTCCGCCATCTCACCCAATTTGAGACTTGCTCTGGAGGGGTGTCAGGAGGATAGGCCCGAGCGCTGCCCTGTTGGAAAATTGTTTGTCCCGGACCAGTGGAAAAAGAGTGTGATGTCTGAGATTCATTGTTCCGCGTTGGCTGGGCATCCCGGAATTTTTGGTACCAGAGACCTGGTTAGTCGGTCCTTTTGGTGGCCTACCTTGTCTCATGATGTCAGGGAATTTGTGCAGTCCTGCGGGACTTGCTCTCGCTCCAAGCCTTGCTCTCGCTCTAGTGGTTTGTTGATGCCATTGCCTGTGCCCAAGAGACCATGGACCCATATCTCTATGGATTTCATTTCCGACCTTCCTGTTTCTCAGAGAATGACCGCCATCTGGGTGATTTGTGATAGGTTTTCCAAGATGATACATCTTGTGCCATTACCTAAGTTGCCTTCCTCCTCTGAATTGGTGCCGTTGTTCCTTCAGCACGTGGTTCGTTTACACGGCATTCCTGAGAACATTGTGTCTGACAGAGGAGTCCAGTTTGTTTCCAGATTTTGGAGGACCTTTTGTTCTAAACTGGGTGTTCAATTGTCTTTCTCCTCGGCATTTCATCCTCAGACCAATGGTCAAACTGAGAGAATAAACCAGACATTGGAGACTTATCTAAGATGCTTTGTGTCTGCTGATCAGGATGACTGGGTCTCTTTTTGCCTTTGGCTGAGTTTGCTCTTAATAATAGGGCTAGCTCTGCCACTTTGATGTCTCCGTTTTTCTGTAATTCTGGGTTTCACCCTCGATTTTCTTCAGGACAGACGGAGGCTTCTGTCTGTCCAGGTGTTGACTCTGTTGTGGAGCGTATGCAACAGATTTGGGACCAGGTAGTGGAGAGGTTGTCCCTCTCTCAGGAGAGGGCCCAGCGGTTTGCTAACCGGCATAGGACTGATGGTCCTCGGTTTAAAGTAGGGGACTTGGTCTGGTTGTCCTCAAAAAATATTCCTATGAGAGTAGCATCTCCTAAATTTAAGCCTAGGTTCATTGGACCTTATAAGATCATGGAGATTCTTAATCCTGTTTCTTTTCGTTTGCTTCTTCCAGGGACATTTACGATCCATAACGTGTTCCACAAGTCCTTGTTGAAGAGGTTTGTTGAGCCAGTGGTTCCTGCTGCTGTGCCTCCTGACCCTGTTTTGGTTGAGGGCAATCTGGAGTATGTGGTTGAGAAAATATTAGATTCTCGTTTTTCTAGACGGAAACTCCAGTATTTGGTTAAGTGGAGAGGTTATGGTCAGGAAGACAATTCTTGGGTGTTTGCTTCGGACATCCATGCTAGGAGACTCATCCGTGCGTATCATAGAACTCATCCTGACCGACCTGGTTGCTCAAATGAGGGTTCGGTGACCCCTCCTCAAGGGGGGGGTACTGTTGTGAATGGGCTTGAGATGTGTTCTGAGCAGAGGCTCCCTCTGGTGGTTACAAGCGGTACTGGTCTGTCCAGTGAAGATTGTGAGGATTGGGAATCAGGTGTTACTGACTGGTCTTATATAAGGGAGTTGCCTTCCCATCAGGGTTGCCGGTGATCAATTGTTCTGGTCTCAATCCTTGATTCCTGTTTCCCTTGTAGCCTGCTGTGTCGTGTCTGCATCTCCTGCTAACAGATAAGACATTTTCTTCTTTTTGTTTTTGTGCTTGATTTTTGCATTTTGTCCTGCACTTCTGTGGGGCCTTCAGGGTCCCCTCCGGGGGCTTTTGCCCTCTCAGTTTAGTTCAGCCACTGATGTTTGTACTTTTGCTTTTTCCAGTTTTTTCAGTGGCTGCTGTTTTGATTTTGTTACACCAGAGAACTAATTTAGGTGGTAGAGGTCGTGTGATCTCAGGTGTTTTTGAAATTAGTAGAGTTGGTGCTTTTCAGGGTTTTCTGGGATTGCAGTAAGTACCCTTCCTATCCTTTTCTATTTAGTTAGTTTGGGCCCCAACGTTTGCTCATACTATTTTCTGTCTGTGTCAGTATTTCTTCTTGTCTAACCGCCATTACATGTTTGGAGGCTTTCTATTATCTTTGGGGTTCTGCTCTGGGGCAGATAGCTTTCCTATTTCTATCTTTAGGTGTAGTTAGTTTCTCAGGCTGTGACGAGGCGTCTAGGACCAACGTAGGAACGCTCCACGGCTGCCTCTAGTTGTGGTGGTTAGTCAGGGTACTGCAATCTCATAGATTCCAACTGCTCTGGTGTATTGCCTTTTTTACCTGCACTCCTCAGCTACCGAAACATAACAGTGGATGATTTTACATGTTATGATGGACTGTGTGGTATCATTTGTTGGTGACCCCCACCCCAATATGATGCACAATCATTTAGGGTACAAGTACCCAGTGTCTGAATATCAGGGTCATATAGTGCTTTATGCCTTATGTGGCACCTTTATTGAACAATTTACAGCTATGGAAGTGTGATTTGGCCAAATCATGGCACTGTTATTTGGGCACTGTTGTTATGTTACGGTAGCTGAGGAGTGCAGGTAAAAAAGGAAATACACCAGAGCAGTTGGAATCTATGAGATTGCAGTACCCTGACTAACCACCACAACTAGAGGCAGCCGTGGAGCGTTCCTACGTTGGTCCTAGACGCCTCGTCACAGCCTGAGAAACTAACTACACCTAAAGATAGAAATAGGAAAGCTATCTGCCCCGGAGCAGAACCCCAAAGATAATAGAAAGCCCCCAAACATGTAATGGCGGTTAGACAAGAGGAAATACTGACACAGAAAGAAAATAGTATGAGCAAACGCTGGGGCCCAAACTATCTAAATAGAAAAGGATAGGAAGGGTACTTACTGCAATCCCAGAAAACACTGAAAAAACACCAACTCTACTAATTTCAAAATCACCTGAGATCACACGACCTCTACCACCTAAATTAGCTCTCTGGTGTAACAAAAACAGCAGCCACTGAAAAAACTGGAAAAAGCAAAAGTACAAAACACAGTGGCTGGACTAAACTGAGAGGGCAAAAGCCCCCGGAGGGACCCTGAAGGCCCCCACAGAAGTGCAGGACAAAATGCAAAAATATAGCAAAAACACAAAATAAGAAATTGTCTTATCTGATAGCAGGAGATGCAGACACGACACAGCAGGCTACAAGGGAAACTGGAAAGAAGGATTCAGACCAGAACAATTGATCACCGGCAACCCTGATGGGAAAATGATTCCCTTAAATAAGACCAATCAGTAACACCTGATTCCCAATCCTCACTAGTACCGCTTGTAACCACCAGAGGGAGCCTCTGCTCAGAACTCATCTCAAACCCATTCACAACAGTACCCCCCCCTTGAGGAGGGGTCACCGAACCCTCATTTGAGCAACCAGGTCGGTCAGGATGAGTTCTATGATACGCACGGATAAGTCTCCTAGCATGGATGTCCGAAGCAAACACCCAAGAATTATCTTCCTGACCATAACCTCTCCATTTAACCAAATACTGGAGTCTTCGTCTAGAAAAACGAGAATCCAATATTTTCTCAACCACATACTCCAGATTGCCCTCAACCAAAACAGGGTCAGGAGGCACAGCAGCAGGAACCACTGGCTCAACAAACCTCTTCAACAAGGACTTGTGGAACACGTTATGGATCTTAAATGTCCCTGGAAGAAGCAAACGAAAAGAAACAGGATTAATAATCTCCATGATCTTATAAGGTCCAATGAACCTAGGCTTAAATTTAGGAGATGCTACTCTCATAGGAATATTCTTTGAGGATAACCAGACCAAGTCCCCCACTTTAAACCGAGGACCATCAGTCCTATGCCGGTTAGAAAACCGCTGGGCCTTCTCCTGAGAGAGGGACAACCTCTCCACTACCTGGTCCCAAATCTGCTGCATACGCTCAACAACAGAGTCAACACCTGGACAGACAGAAGCCTCCGTCTGTCCTGAAGAAAATCGAGGGTGAAACCCAGAATTACAGAAAAACGGAGACATCAAAGTGGCAGAGCTAGCCCTATTATTAAGAGCAAACTCAGCCAAAGGCAAAAAAGAGACCCAGTCATCCTGATCAGCAGACACAAAGCATCTTAGATAAGTCTCCAATGTCTGGTTTGTTCTCTCAGTTTGACCATTGGTCTGAGGATGAAATGCCGAGGAGAAAGACAATTGAACACCCAGTTTAGAACAAAAAGTCCTCCAAAATCTGGAAACAAACTGGACTCCTCTGTCAGACACAATGTTCTCAGGAATGCCGTGTAAACGAACCACGTGCTGAAGGAACAACGGCACCAATTCAGAGGAGGAAGGCAACTTAGGTAATGGCACAAGATGTATCATTTTGGAAAACCTATCACAAATTACCCAGATGGTGGTCATTCTCTGAGAAACAGGAAGATCGGAAATGAAATCCATAGAGATATGGGTCCATGGTCTCTTGGGCACAGGCAATGGCATCAACAAACCACTAGAGCGAGAGCAAGGCTTGGAGCGAGAGCAAGTCCCGCAGGACTGCACAAATTCCCTGACATCGCGAGACAAGGTAGGCCACCAAAAGGACCGACTAACCAAGTCTCTGGTACCAAAAATTCTGGGATGCCCAGCCAATGCGGAACAATGAATCTCAGACATCACACTCTTTTTCCATTGGTCCGGGACAAACAATTTTCCAACAGGGCAGCGCTCGGGCCTATCCTCCTGACACCCCTCCAGAGCAAGTCTCAAATTGGGCGAGATGGCGGAAAGAACTACACCCTCCTTCAAAATAACAGAGGGATCAGATAGCTCAGGAGAGTCCGCAAGGAAACTCCTCGAGAGGGCATCCGCCTTAACATTCTTAGTGCCAGGAAGAAAGGAAACCACAAAATTAAAACGTGTGAAAAACAAGGCCCACCTGGCCTGTCTAGGATTGAGTCGCTTGGCAGATTCCAGATAGACCAGATTCTTATGGTCCGTAAGGACCACCACCTGATGTTTGGCTCCCTCCAGCCAATATCTCCACTCTTCAAAAGCCCACTTCATGGCCAATAACTCCCGATTACCCACGTCATAATTACGTTCAGTAGGAGAAAATTTTCGAGAGAAAAAGGCACAAGGGTTACTTTTAGAAGTCTCTGGATCTTTTTGGGACAAAACGGCACCTGCCCCAATTTCAGAGGCATCAACCTCCACCTGAAATGGCAGAGAAACATCAGGCTGCCGTAGAACAGGAGCAGAAGTGAATCTCTGCTTAAGTTCCTGAAACGCAGAGACTGCCTCAGGAGGCCAATTCACCACATCAGAACCCTTTCTGGTCAAATCAGTTAATGGTTTAACAATAACAGAGAAATTACCAATAAATTTACGATAAAAATTGGCAAAACCCAAAAATCTCTGAAGAGCCTTTAATGAAGTAGGTTGGACCCAATCACAGATGGCCTGAACCTTGACCGGGTCCATTTCAATAACAGATGGGGACAAAATGAATCCCAGAAATGAGATCTTCTGTGCGCCAAAAAGACACTTTGATCCCTTCACATACAGAGCATTCTCTCTCAAAATCTGGAATACAGTTCGAACATGTTTCACATGAGAGTCCCAGTCATTAGAAAAAATCAAGATATCATCCAAATAAACAATCAGAAACTTGTCCACAAAATCCTGAAAATGTCATTCATGAAGGACTGGAAGACGGAAGGAGCATTAGTGAGCCCAAAGGGCGTCACAAGGTACTCAAAATGCCCTTCAGGGGTGTTAAATGCCGTCTTCCATTCATCCCCGTGCTTAATGCGAATAAGGTTATACGCCCCCCTGAGGTCAAGCTTGGTAAACCAAGTAGCGTTTTTCACCCTGGAAAACAGGTCAGAAATCAAGGGTAACGGGTATTGATATTTCACAGTAATATTGTTCAAGAGACGATAATCAATACACGGCCTTAATGAACCATCTTTTTTGGCCACAAAGAAAAAACCGGCACCTAAGGGTGAAGAGGATGGTCTGATATGACCCTTCTCCAATGATTCCTTGATATAAGACCGCATAGCGTCATGTTCAGGTACAGACAAGTTAAAAAGGCGACCCTTAGGGAATTTACTACCTGGCACTAATTCAATAGCGCAGTCATAGCTCCTATGGGGAGGTAAGGATGCAGATTTACTTTCGCTAAACACATCAGAAAAATCAAACAAAAAGTCAGGAACATCCTCAGCCTGGGGGGAGGCAGAAAAAACAGGAGTGTTGGTATTAACACATTGGCAGCCCCAACTGGTTACAGACACAGATTTCCAATCCAAAACAGGATTATGAGACTGTAACCAAGGGAAACCCAGCACTATAATGTCATGCAGATTATATAGAACCAAAAATTTGCAGCACTCCTGGTGATCAGGTTCAACCCTCATTATCACCTGAGTAGAAAACTGGGGTTTATTCTCAGCCAAAGGGGTAGAATCGATCCCCAGTAGGGGAATAGACTTCTGTAGGGGTATCAAGGGAAATCCACAACGTTTAGCAAAATCATAATCCATCAGGTTAATAGCTGCTCCAGAATCAACGAAAGCCTGAGCAGAAAATGAGGACAGAGAGCATATCAGAGTGACAGTTAATAAAAACTTAGTCTGAACACTACCCAAGACAACTGAGCGTGCAAAACGTCTTCCCCGCTTAGGGCAGACTGAAATAGCATGAGAGGCATCACCACAGTAGAAACATAACCCATTGCGCTTTCGAAACTCATGACGCTGTGCCCCAGACACCACTCCATCACACTGCATGGGCTCAGCAGCTGGCTCACAAGGCAACACCACTCCACGCATACTTCTCCGCTCACGCAAACGTCTGTCAATTTGAATCGCTAATGACATAGAATCATTGAGACCAGAGGGGACAGGGAATCCCACCATAACATCCTTTACATTATCTGACAGACCCTTCCGGAAAAGGGCCGCCAAAGCGTCGTCATTCCATTTGGTCAGGACTGCCCACCTACGGAATCTCTGACAGTATAACTCAGCGTCATCAAGCCCCTGATTTAATGCCAACAAGGCTTTTCAGCTTGATCAGTGACATTAGGCTCATCGTACAATAACCCCAAAGCCTGAAAAAACGCATCAACATCACTCAAAACAGGATCCCCAGGTGTCAGGGAAAAAGCCCAATCCTGAGGATCGCCGCGCAGGAGAGAGATGATAATTTGAACCTGCTGCGCTGCGTTTCCTGAGGACTTAGATTTTAAGGCAAAAAACAATTTACAGTTATTTTTGAAATTCTGAAACTTAGCTCGATCCCCTAAAAACAAATCTGGCATGGGGATCCTAGGTTCCACAACAGGCAACCTAGCAAGATAGGTAGCAATACTCTGAACCTCAGTGGCAAGCTGATCCACACGGCCAGACAACTGTGCAAACTCCATTGGGAGAAAAGATCCTCCCCAGCACCCAGAGATACAGAGGAAAAAAAAAATGCAACAAACAGAAAAATATCTCTGACAACTTTTCTTCCTTCAAAATATTTTTTCCCTTCTGTGAGTACCATACAATTTTTGATGGCCGGTGATACTGTTATGTTACGGTAGCTGAGGAGTGCAGGTAAAAAAGGAAATACACCAGAGCAGTTGGAATCTATGAGATTGCAGTACCCTGACTAACCACCACAACTAGAGGCAGCCGTGGAGCGTTCCTACGTTGGTCCTAGACGCCTCGTCACAGCCTGAGAAACTAACTACACCTAAAGATAGAAATAGGAAAGCTATCTGCCCCGGAGCAGAACCCCAAAGATAATAGAAAGCCCCCAAACATGTAATGGCGGTTAGACAAGAGGAAATACTGACACAGAAAGAAAATAGTATGAGCAAACGCTGGGGCCCAAACTATCTAAATAGAAAAGGATAGGAAGGGTACTTACTGCAATCCCAGAAAACACTGAAAAAACACCAACTCTACTAATTTCAAAATCACCTGAGATCACACGACCTCTACCACCTAAATTAGCTCTCTGGTGTAACAAAAACAGCAGCCACTGAAAAAACTGGAAAAAGCAAAAGTACAAAACACAGTGGCTGGACTAAACTGAGAGGGCAAAAGCCCCCGGAGGGGACCCTGAAGGCCCCCACAGAAGTGCAGGACAAAATGCAAAAATATAGCAAAAACACAAAATAAGAAATTGTCTTATCTGATAGCAGGAGATGCAGACACGACACAGCAGGCTACAAGGGAAACTGGAAAGAAGGATTCAGACCAGAACAATTGATCACCGGCAACCCTGATGGGAAAATGATTCCCTTAAATAAGACCAATCAGTAACACCTGATTCCCAATCCTCACTAGTACCGCTTGTAACCACCAGAGGGAGCCTCTGCTCAGAACTCATCTCAAACCCATTCACAACACACTGTGCTACATTACACAACGACTTGACATGAGTCAAGATGTCATGTATGGTGGTACTGCTAAGAGCTAATGAGGAACTGATCCTGCCTAAGAAAGTGAGGGGAGCTATCATAATTCTAGGGGTCTGATTAAGAGTCTGAATATTGGAGTATGGTCTGGAGAATGAATATTGGAGTATGGTCCGGAGTATGAATATTGGGTTCTGGGATCTGAGAATTTTGGTTTGATTTTAAGCCTGAATATTGGGGTTTGATCTGAAGAGTGAATATTGGGGTTTAGTCTGTTGTCTGAATATTGGGTTCTGGGATCTGAGTATTGCTGTCTGGTTTTAGGCCTGAATATTGGGGTCTGAATATTGAGGTATTTTCTGTAGTCTGAATTAAGGAGTGTCTTCTAGGGTCTGAATAATAGGGTCTGAAAATTGGGTTCTAGGGTCCGAATATTGGGGTCTAGTTTGCGGTCTGAGTATTGCGGGGGCATGAATATTGGGGTTCGGTGTATGGTCTGAATATTGGAGTCTGGAATTAGAGTATTGGGGTTTCCTTTGGGGCCTCAATATTGGGGTTTGAATTATGAGCTCTGGTTTGGGGTCGAATATAAATTTGGACTCTGTTTTTGCATCTGAATTATTGGATTTGGAGTCTAAATGATGGGATTTATTCTAGCACCTGAATTATAAGATTTCATTTGGGGTCTAAATTGTGAGGTCTTGCCAGTATTATTGAGATAATTCAAGTCTACACAGGCCACAGGATAATCAGCATAGGAGTTATTGCCATATGTCTCTTGGTTCTCTTTTGGCCTCAAGACCCTGGCCAGAAGGTTTGGAGCAGTAGGATACATGGCTAACCAGTCGCTCCATTCAACTCCTGCATGCCCAGTCTTGTAGTCATGAGGAGAAAGAGGTCATATCAGGCCATACCGTGCTTAAACCATAACTTCTCAAAGTCAAAATATTACTTGAAAGAAATGATCAAATGAAGAGTAAAAGTTCTGAAAAAGGTTGTAGACAACGAGACTGTTGACATTCCTTCCATTGTATATGTTGTTGATTGGATGTTCATCTCTTTCAGGAATGTTCTCCATATGCCGCCCATTTATTTGACGCTGAAGACCCAAGAATACCACTCATGGCTCTCCCTGGTCTCTGTTTTCCATATTGCTCAGATTTCTATTTTAACTGCCACAGCACCATCTCACTAATGACAGACGATAAGAGAATACTGGAGTCCGCAAAGGACAGAGATCAGTTTTGTCATCTCCTTGAACTACCGGATCCAGACTATTGTTTTCCAGACGTGATACAAAACATGGACTTGAATAACAACCTTGGGGCTGTAGTTGAGGACCAAGAAGGGTGCCTGAAAATGTGTCTAATTGAGGTGGCCAATGGGTTGAGGAACCCTGTGTTGATGATCCACGCTAATGATGGCACCCATAGAATGTTTGTGGCCGAGCAGGTTGGTATAGTCTGGGTCTACCTACCCAGTGGTGGCCGGTTAGAAGAACCCTTTCTATACCTGCAGGAGAGTGTGGTGTCGAGTCCATGGCACGGAGATGAGCGGGGATTTCTTGGAATGGCGTTCCATCCAAAATTCCGACAGAATGGGAAGTTTTATGTTTATTATTCCGTAGTTGATGATGAATACGTTGAGAAAATACGAATAAGTGAATTCCGAGTGTTGCCCTATGACATTAATAAGGCGGATCGAAATTCTGAAAGGTAAACAAAAACTGCATTGTATATTTGATGGGGGTCTATAAAATCGATGACATTGGTCACATAGTGAGATATGGAAATGTCTGACCAATACGTAAGGGGTCCAACAACTACTACCTTAAAATGCAGGATCCCTTTAAGATACATTTTGTAATGATGAATGTAAGACATGAAATTGTCCATTTTCTATATATATATTTTTTTTTTTACTTGTTGTCCACAGAATTATTTTGGAGGTTGTGGAACCGTTCAGAAACCACAATGGAGGGCAAATACTTTTTGGTTTGGACGGATATCTGTACATATTCACAGGAGATGGAGGGGAGCTTGGAGATCCACATGGAGAATTTGGAAATGCACAGAACAAGTAAGAGACAAGAATATTTATTTTGTATAAATGGATAATAGAGCTAAATTATGAAAAGTTTCCACACTTGCACTGTCTTTGTTTTAGACATTTTTATGACTAAAGCACCAGCACATTACTAAAATTTGTTCAAAAGTAAGAATTGGTGTATTATGGAACAGCATTTTTGAGTTGTCCACCTCTGGGGACAATTTTTTTCTTCTCACATAAATGCATCTATTTGGGGCAAAAAAAATAATTTTTTGCAATTCAGTTTTCATAAAATATGTTGTACCATTTGACTTCGACAGGCTCTTTGCTTCCCTGCACATTCAACTTTGATGTGGTCTGAGGTCATAAGTCAGCTTAGAGGAGCTCAGAAATAGACAGAAAAGTGAGGGATTCTTTTATTGGATCATCAGAAAGTGCTCTCTGACAGATTCCCAGTTAAATCATTCTAAAGTCAAAACAGAAGAAACTGTCAGCGTGATTTTATAGTGTAAAGTAAAGACGTGACTGTAAAGGCAATGTAATATTGATCAATCAATGCTGATTAAATTGATGCCTTTGTTGAAGGAATCCGCTTTGTGTTTTTTCTTTAATCAGCATTTGAAGTTTTCTGCTAGTTAAATTTCGGTGCACAGGGGCCGGACTGTGCACTGGATCTTTTCAATTTCTGTGATTCCCCAGCCCCTCCTTCTGCCTCTGGTCGGTGAATGACAATTCACTGCTGAGATTTTATACAATGGAGGAAGGTCATTCACAGATCAGAGGTTGGCGGAGGGTCCGGAGAATCACAGACTGGGAGGAGAAGACCCAGTGCACAGTCCGGCCCCTGTGCACCGAAACCGAAATCTAACTGGCAGAGAGCTACAAATTATGATTAAAGAAGAACCACAAAGAGGATTTCTTCACCAAAGTATCAATGTAATCTGTATTACAACGCCATTACAGCAATGTCTATACTTTACATTACAAAATCGTGCTGACATGTCCTCTTTAAGTAAGAAAAGATTATCCCCAAAGGCAGACAACCCCGTTGTCGTTATAATTTGCATTGTGCTCTAAAATTGATAATTGAAATAAACCAAAAATTGTGGACAAAAAGTAAAAGTGCACACAGCCTGTGCAGCAACACGGAAGCAACTATTTTTTGTGTATATACATCAATCCTTGCCAGTTTGGAAGTGGTATGATTTGTGCCAATTTGTTTTGTTCTACATATTGTCAAAAACTAGTAAAAAAATGTGTAAAACTTAGACACACCTAAGCCATGCCCCCCAAGAAATAGGTACACGTTCATTCATGAATATGCACCAGTGTGTCAATAGAAAATGATCACTTTTTAGATCAGATTTCCATGACAGATAAACTTTTTTTTTAAATGTAATGTTTTTTTCAATTGTTGAAATCACTATCAATATAAAAAAATCACACTTTGAATTCTGTACACAACACTTTTCAGCAGTCTCATTTTCATCACAGGCTAGATTACAATGACGGATAACACCTCTACATTTAGTAGCTAACACAGGATCCTCCATTAATAATAGGTGATGTCACTGCTTCCCTGCTCCACCTGTAAAATGACTGATAACACCTCTATATACAGTAGATAACACAAGATCCACCATTCACAATAGGTGATGTCACAGCTCACCTCCTCCTCCTCCTGTGCGATGACTGATAAAACCTATATATACAGTAGATAAAACAGCAGGATCCAAAAATTCACAATAGGTGATGTCACAGCTCACCTCCTCCTCCTATACAATAACTGATAACACCTCTATATACAGTAGATAACACAGGATCTACCATTCACAATAGGTGATATCACAGCTCACCTCCTCCTCCTGTACAATGACTGATAACACCTCTACATACAGTAGATAACAGGATACACCATTCACAATAGATGATGTCACAGCTCACCTCCTCCTCCTGTACAATGACTGATAACACCTCTATATACAGTACATAACACAAGGCTCACCATTCACAATAGATATAACAGCTCACCTCCTCCTCCTCCTTTACAATGACTAATAACACAGGATCCACCATTTTCAATAGATGTTGCCGCTCACCTCCTCCTCCTGTACAATGACTGATAACACCTCTATATACAGTAGATAACACAGGATCCACCATTCACAATAGGTGATATCACAGCTCACCTCCTCCTCCTGTACAATGACTGATAACACCTCTATATACAGTAGATAACACAAGGCTCACCATTCACAATAGATATAACAGCTCACCTCCTCCTTCTCCTTTACAATGACTAATAACACCTTTATACAAAAGATAACACAGGGTCCACCATTCACAACAGATATCACAGCTCAAGAAGCTCAAGATTTAGATGCACTGTTCAAACTCATAAATCTATGGTCAGAATATAGGAAGGTACACGGGACCTCCACATTCTTCAGTATCTAGGTGGTCCACATGACCCAGTCTACAGAAACTGATGGCGTGACTGTGCCATATATGTCCATAAAAGTCAGAGAAAAAGGGCCACATGAAAGGTCTTCTCTTCTGTATGTGGTTGTTATGGGTGGTCAGGTAGAGACCCAAGGGTTGGATGGGTATCCCATCTACATTTTTTTCCCCAGGGTTCTTAACACCACCTTTAAAATGGAACTACTTTTACTCCAAACCTAAGACTTGTGACCTCATAAATCTTGAATGTTTATTTTTATTTCTGCTTCTAGAAGCGCCTTGTTGGGTAAAGTTCTCCGGATTGATGTAGATGGTGAAAGAGCTTCTGGAAAACCCTACGGCATCCACCAGATAATCCCTTTGTTTCAGAGCGTCACGCTGCTCCTGAGGTCTACGCCTATGGAGTAAGGAATACGTGGAGATGTTCTGTTGACCAAGGAGATCCAGTGACTGGGAAAGGAAGAGGGAGAATCTTCTGCGGCGATGTTGGTCAAAGTCGTTACGAAGAAGTTGATATCATTGTTAAAGGTGGAAACTATGGCTGGCGAGCCAAGGAGGGATTTGAATGCTTTGACATAATGCTTTGCCTCAACTCTTCCTTACGTAAGTCACTATTGTATTTCCAGAAACTATTTTTTATTTTATATATTGCGGTTGCTTTTACAGGTTAAAGAATTTGCACCCCTCAAAAAAATCTCAGAAACCATAAACATACACCTGTAGATGGATTAAAAAAAAAGCATAATAGTGTGCAATAAAGTGCAGAAGTGCTTAACAGTTCAAGTAAAATCCAGGTGCAGAAAAGGACATTAAATTAGACCTAGATGATTCACCCCATAGAATAAGGAACCATTATAGATCAAAATCACCATGTATGGCGTTCTAATTAAGTTAGTGCGCATGACAGAATAAAGCCAAGTGTTGATACATTTTAGCACATGCACAAAAACGGTATGATCTTACCGGCGCCATCTTGGATAAGGTTAAAGGACGCAGTGCATGTGCGTGCATACGTCCCAATTACGAGAAAGATTAAAATCACTAAAAATACACTACAGGTTTATGAAGGAGAATATTAAAGAGACAAAAGCAGAAACACATCCTATTAGAAGATGCAATTCATTTTGTACTCCACATTGAGGCCATTAGGTCTCAGTATTTTCAGCTTTGAATTTCACATCAATTCTTTTTTTTTTTAGCATTTTACCTCCATCTCCACCTCTTTTAAGGAGGGTGGGGTATATCATAGAATCATAGAATGGTAAAGTTGGAAGGGACCTCCTGGGTCATCTGGTCCAACCCCCTGCTCAAAGCAGGATTCACTAAATCATCCCAGACAGATGTCTGTCCAGCCTCTGTTTGAAGACTTCCATGGAAGGAGAACTCACCACCTCACGTGGCAGCCTGTTCCACTCATTGATCACCCTAACTGTCAAAAAGTTTTTTCTAATATCTAATCTGTGTCTCCTCCCATTCAGTTTCATCCCATTGCTTCTAGTCTTTCCTTGTGCAAATGAGAATAAAGATGATCCTTCTACAATGTGACAGCCCTTGAGATATTTGTAGACAGCTATTAAGTCTCCTCTCAGTCTTCTTTTTTGCAAGCTAAACATTCCCTAATCCTGTAACCGTTCCTCATAGGACATGGTTTGCAGACCGGACACCATTCTTGTCGCTCTTCTCTGAACTTGCTCCAGTTTGTTGATGTCTTTTTTAAAATGTGGTGCCTGTTGTGAATGGACTTGAGATGAGTTCTGAGCAGAGGCTCCCTCTGGTGGTTACAAGCGGTACTGGACTGTCCAGTGAAGATTGTGAGGATTGGGAATCAGGTATTACTGACTGGTCTTATATAAGGGAGTCGCCTTCCCATCAGGGTTGCCGGTGATCAATTGTTCTGGTCTCAATCCTTGATTCCTGTTTCCTTTGTAGCCTGCTGTGTCGTGTCTGCATCTCCTGCTAACAGATAAGACATTTTCTTCTTTTTGTTTTTGTGCTTGATTTTTGCATTTTGTCCTGCACTTCTGTGGGGGCCTTCAGGGTCCCCTCCGGGGGCTTTTGCCCTCTCAGTTTAGTTCAGCCACTGATGTTTTGTACATTTGCTTTTTCCAGTTTTTTCAGTGGCTGCTGTTTTGATTTTGTTACACCAGAGAACTAATTTAGGTGGTAGAGGTCATGTGATCTCAGGTGTTTTTGAAATTAGTAGAGTTGGTGCTTTTCAGGGTTTTTTGGGATTGCAATAAGTGCCCTTCCTATCCTTTTCTATTTAGATAGTTTGGGCCCCAACGTTTGCTCATACTATTTTCTGTCTGTGTCAGTATTTCTTCTTGTCTAACCGCCATTACATGTTTGGGGGCTTTCTATGTTCTTTGGGGATCTGCTCCGGGGCAGATAGCTTTCCTCTTTCTATCTTTAGGTATAGTTAGTTTCTCAGGCTGTGACGAGGCGTCTAGGACCAACGTAGGAACGCTCCATGGCTGCCTCTAGTTGTGGTGGTTAGTCAGGGTACTGCAATCTCATAGATTCCAACTGCTCTGGTGTATTGCCTTTTTTACCTGCACTCCTCAGTTACCAAATCATAACAGTATCACCGGCCCTTCTCCAATGAATTGGTGCCTTTGTTCCTTCAGCACGTGATTCGTTTACACGGCATTCCTGAGAACATTGTGTCTGACAGAGGAGTCCAGTTTGTTTCCAGATTTTGGAGGACCTTTTGTTCTAAGCTTGGTGTTCAGTTGTCTTTCTCCTCGGCGTTTCATCCTCAGACCAATGGTCAAACTGAGAGAACAAACCAGACATTGGAGACTTATCTAAGATGCTTTGTGTCTGCTGATCAGGATGACTGGGTCTCTTTTTTGCCTTTGGCTGAGTTTGCTCTTAATAATAGGGCTAGCTCTGCCACTTTGATATCTCCATTTT
Organism: Oophaga sylvatica; assembly: GCA_033576555.1. Taxonomy (NCBI): domain Eukaryota; kingdom Metazoa; phylum Chordata; class Amphibia; order Anura; family Dendrobatidae; genus Oophaga; species Oophaga sylvatica. The sequence goes on along the minus strand of JARQOD010000005.1, from coordinate 534,528,080 downwards.
TCTGTAATTCTGGGTTTCACCCTCGATTTTCTTCAGGACAGACGGAGGCTTCTGCCTGTCCAGGTGTTGACTCTGTTGTGGAGCGTATGCAACAGATTTGGGACCAGGTAGTGGAGAGGTTGTCCCTCTCTCAGGAGAGGGCCCAGCGGTTTGCTAACCGGCATAGGACTGATGGTCCTCGGTTTAAAGTGGGGGACTTGGTCTGGTTGTCCTCAAAAAATATTCCTATGAGAGTGGCATCTCCTCAATTTAAGCCTAGGTTCATTGGACCTTATAAGATCATGGAGATTCTTAATCCTGTTTCTTTTCGTTTGCTTCTTCCAGGGACTTTTAAGATCCATAACGTGTTCCACAAGTCCTTGTTAAAGAGGTTTATTGAGCCAGTGGTTCCTACTGCTTTGCCTCCGGACCCTGTTCTGGTTGAGGGCAATATGGAGTTTGTGGTTGAGAAAATATTGAATTCTCGTTTTTCTAGACGGAAACTCCAGTATTTGGTTAAGTGGAGAGGTTATGGTCAGGAAGACAATTCTTGGGTGTTTGCTTCAGACATCCATGCTAGGAGACTCATCCGTGCGTATCATAGAACTCATCCTGACCGACCTGGTTGCTCAAGTGAGGGTTCGGTGACCTCTCCTCAAGGGGGGGGTACTGTTGTGAATGGACTTGAGATGAGTTCTGAGCAGAGGCTCCCTCTGGTGGTTACAAGCGGTACTGGACTGTCCAGTGAAGTTTGTGAGGATTGGGAATCAGGTGTTACTGACTGGTCTTATATAAGGGAGTCGCCTTCCCATCAGGGTTGCCGGTGATCAATTGTTCTGGTCTCAATCCTTGATTCCTGTTTCCTTTGTAGCCTGCTGTGTCGTGTCTGCATCTCCTGCTAACAGATAAGACATTTTCTTCTTTTTGTTTTTGTGCTTGATTTTTGCATTTTGTCCTGCACTTCTGTGGGGGCCTTCAGGGTCCCCTCTGGGGGCTTTTGCCCTCTCAGTTTAGTTCAGCCACTGATGTTTTGTACATTTGCTTTTTCCAGTTTTTTCAGTGGCTGCTGTTTTGATTTTGTTACACCAGAGAACTAATTTAGGTGGTAGAGGTGGTGTGATCTCAGGTATTTTTGAAATTAGTAGAGTTGGTGCTTTTCAGGGTTTTTTAGGATTGCAGTAAGTTCCCTTCCTATCCTTTTCTATTTAGATAGTTTGGGCCCCAACGTTTGCTCATACTATTTTCTGTCTGTGTCAGTATTTCTTCTTGTCTAACCGCCATTACATGTTTGGGGGCTTTCTATGTTCTTTGGGGATCTGCTCCGGGGCAGATAGCTTTCCTCTTTCTATCTTTAGGTATAGTTAGTTTCTCAGGCTGTGACTAGGCGTCTAGGACCAACGTAGGAACGCTCCATGGCTGCCTCTAGTTGTGGTGGTTAGTCAGGGTACTGCAATCTCATAGATTCCAACTGCTCTGGTGTATTGCCTTTTTTACCTGCACTCCTCAGTTACCAAATCTGTCATGTATAGTGTACAGTTCCTATAGCGTCTTGTGCTTGGGTGCGAGGAAACACAGGAGACATAGGTTGAAATGAAATGACTTGTATTACTTTATACAAGCATGCTGAAAAGTTCACACAGTTTGCAGGAACAGCGTCAGGAGACACAGCAGGCCAGAGTAACTTCAAGCACTACAATAAATCTCCAAAGCAGGTTCAGGATCTCTTCTCTGTACCGTAATTCCTCTGCAAACATGGATTCACCAAACAGCAGGTTTCCAGAGTCCAAAAGTGTTCCAAGGTTCCTCAGTAGGGAATAGCTGGAGTACAAGTCCAAGGCTTCCAGGAGTCAGGTCACAGACTGACTGAGGCTTGATTCAGGAGCACTGATTGTTCAGCTGAGGCTGCTTAAGAAGCAAGAGGGAAGAATCAGGGCGGGAACATGAAAACTGGAAACTCCATATTAACTGAGGGCAAGAGCTGCAGAAAGACAGAAAGCAAAATGGCCGACAGAAAACTGAGTTTCAAGGAACATGTCAACAGAGACAAAGAACCTTACATTACTCCCCCCTTAGGGACAACCTCCGGATGACCTCAGACCAGGCTTGTCAGGGTACCTCTGATGAAACTGGCGGAGCAGGCGAGGAGCATTTACATTATTGACTGGTTCCCATGAGTTGTCCTCCACTGGGTAGCCCTGCCATTTAATCAAATATTGCAACTGATTTCTGTACAACCTGGAATCTAGAATCCTTTCCACCATAAATTCTTCCTGACCATCGACCAGCACTGGGTCAGGGCAAGGAGAAGAACGTCCAGGAAACGTATTGGGTGTTGCAGCCTTTAGTAGGGATACATGAAAGACAGGGTGGATTCTCATAGTTCTGGGCAGTTGAAGACGACAAGCAACAGCACTTATAATCTTATTGATCTTATAAGGTCCAATGTACTTATGTCCCAATTTAGACGATGGAATCTTTAATTTAAGATTTCTGGTTGACAGCCAGACCAAATCTCCTACCTTGAAAGCTGGTGCAGGTTTACGAAATTTATCTGCTGCTTTCTTGTACCTTTCCTGAGCCAATTCTAGATTTTCCTTTAGAAGATCCATATTATTTTGTAAAGAAGTGATTCTTTCAGCCACTGCCGGCAAGGGCGTATCTATGGGAAATCGAGGAAGAATGTTAGGATGATAACATAGATTGGAGTAAAAAGGAGACTGCTTAGTGGAGGCGCTCTGAGAGTTGTTATAAAGAGAACTCAGCCAGTGGAAGTAGATCCACCCAATCATCCTGTAGGTGACAGATAAAACAGCGGAGATACTGCTCCAGGGTCTGATTGGTTCGTTCTGTCTGTCCATTAGTCTGGGGATGAAAAGCAGAAGAAAGGTTTACTTTAATGTCCAATGCTGCACAGAAATTTTGCCAAAACCTTGAAGTGAATTGCACCCCTCGATCCGAAATGACCTCATCCGGTACTCCATGTAAGTGAAACACATTCTTAATCATCAAGTCTGATGTCTGTTTTGCAGTGGGTAAGCCGACACAAGGGATAAAATGAGCTGCCTTTGTTAGACGGTCGACCACCACTAGAATGGTGTTCTTCCCTTGAGAGGTTGGTAACTCCACAATGAAGTCCATAGAAATGGATCCCCACGGGCGGGACGGGGTGGGAAGGGGTTGCAACAGACCAGTTGGTGAGGAGCGAGGTGTTTTGCATCTTGCACAGACTTCACATGAAGTGACATAGTTTAAAACATCTTTCCTGTAAGTGGGCCACCAAAAGAAACGAGAAAGAAATTCTTGTGTCTTTAGAATTCCCCTATGCCCGGCTATCTTGGAATCGTGGATGAGTTGCAATACTCTCAATCTGACTGTTTCAGGTATATACAGACGTTGTCCCTGAATCTACACACCATTCTTAAAGACAAGACTTACGTCCCTTGGGGGTTGAGCCAACAAAGAATCCGCATGGTATGCTTCCTTGATGTCCTTAAGTAGGTCTTGATTATGAATCACTCCAGGAATCTAGAGTCAGGAAGAATAGTCTTAGGAGGAGTAAGTGGACGTGTCTCTGCTGAATGAATCCTAGAGAGTGCATCAGCCTTTCCATTGCGCGATCCTGGTCTATAAGAAATGACAAAATTAAATTGGTTTAGGAAAAGATTCCAGCGAGCCTGGCGAGGAGTCAGGCACTTAGCCGACCTGATAAATTCAAGGTTACGATGGTCTGTCAGGACAACTATTTGCTGTGCAGCTCCTGAAGAAGGTGTCTCCATTCCTTGAAGGCGGCAATAATGGCCAACAATTCTCTATTGCCCACATCGTAGTTCCTCTCAGCCGAAGACAACTGCTGGGAAAAGAAGGCACAGGGATGCAAGACATTCTTCTGACCTGTTCTCTGAGAGAGTATAGCTCCAACGGCACAGTCTGAAGCATCCACCTCTATTATGAAGGCAAGCTCGGGGTTGGGATGTACTAAGATAGGTGCGGTGGTAAATTTATCCTTTAAACAGGAAAATGCTTCCTGAGCTTGCGGGGTCCAGGAGAACCTAGACTGTTTCCGGGTAAGTTGGGTGATAGGTGACACTACCTCAGAAAAATTCTTAATGAAACGTCTATAGAAGTTGGCAAACCCGATGAAACGCTGCACCTCCTTCACATTTCTAGGAATTGGCCAATCCTTGATGGCTTGGGTCTTGCTTCCATCCATACTAATCCCTTGCGTAGATAGTACATACCCCAGAAATTGAATTTCGGTCCTATGGAATTCACATTTTTCAAGTTTGATGTAGAGATGGTTTTGTCTTAGGCATTCTAAGACCATTCTCACATGTCCATGATGTTCCTCTATGGAGTTAGAAAAAATTAGAATATCATCCAGATAAATCACCACAAATGTATCTAGGAGATCCCTGAAGATATCATTGACGAAGTGTTGGAAAGTGGCTGGGGCGGTACTCAGACCAAAAGGCATAACTAGATATTCAAAGTGTCCATAGCGTGACCTGAAAGCAGTCTTCCATTCATCCCCAGGTCTAATACGGACCAAGTTATAGGCCCCACGGAGATCCAGTTTAGAGAAAATTTTGGCATGCCGCACTCTCTCCAACAACTCAGGGATTAAAGGCAATGGATAACGGTTTCTAATAGTAACCTTATTGAGTTCCCTATAGTCTATGCAGGGTCTCAGAGATCCATCTTTCTTCTTCACAAAGAAGATGGGTGCACCTGCGGGAGATGAAGAGGGGCGTATGAAGCCCTTGGCTAAATTTTCGTCTATATAATCCTTCAAAGCTTTTAGCTCGGGCCCCGCTAGGGGGTAGATCTTACCAAAAGGTATCTCGGCTCCAGGCAATAATTCAATTGGACAATCATATGGACGGTGAGGAGGAAGCTGATCAGCGTTCTTCTTGTCACATAAATCCACATAGTCCTGGTATACAGCTGGTAGTTCAGGGACTGACATGGTTCCTTTAGGAACAGAGCAAGCTGAAACTCCTTGACTCATCTGTTTCTCCGGAAAGTGTAATTCCTTGGTCTCCCAGTTAATCGTAGGATTCTGCGCCTGCAGCCATGGTAGCCCTAGAATAATGGGAAAGTGGGGAGAAGAGATAAGCAAAAAAGACATTTTCTCCTGATGATCTTTACCCATAAGGATCCTCAAAGGCTCTGTTTCTTGATCCACTGGTCCAGAAGTCAGTAGAGAGCCATCCACAGTCTCCATCTGTACTGGAGTAGTCTTCTTCACTGAACGTATCCCGTTTCAGAGCAAAGGAGATATCCATAAAATTTCCACTTGCTCCTGAGTCGATCATAGCAGAGCTAGACACCCAGACTGAGTCAACCCAGAGTTTGATGGAAAGGAAGCAATGAGAATTGTTTCTTTTACAACTCAGCTGGGACACCGCTGAGGAAACTTGAAAAATTGCAGCGTTTATACCGTCATCGTCCCCAGAACTAACAGAGTTTAAGTCCGAGAAATCAAGATCTCTTGCAGCAGATCTCTCTGGAGCCTGAGGCTCGGACATGACAGAGCTCCTCTCGCAACACTCACAGTGAATGACTGCTGCAGTAGTCTTACGAGAACGGCTGGGGCAGTTTATAATGAAGTGCCCTGACTTACCACAGTAGAAACATAGATTTTCCTTTATACGATGTTCTTTGCGTGCATCACTAACCCGTCTTTGTAAAGAGTCCACCTGCATGGGTTCAGGTTCTGGTTCCCTTGTGATCCTACTCAAAGGTTCCTTAGCTGAGGAGGGAGGTAGTAAAAGGTTAGTGCGATTATTTTCGAACCATCTCTCTTGTCTGCGTTCAGTCAGACGAGCATCAATACGGATACAATAGTTAATAAAGTCACCTAACGCAGTGGGAGGGTCGGCACGAGCAAGTTCATCCTTAATCAGTGGAGACAACCCTTTCCGAAAAATAGATTTTTTAGCGGAAGTGTCCCAAGTGGTATCAAGAGCCCATCTCCTGAAATCCAGGGCATATTCGGCTACTGAACGCTTACCTTGGCGCAAAGTTAACATGGCTGCTTCAGCTGTTGCACCTCGATTGGGTCATCAAACACCTGCCCCATGGCTGAAATAAAAGCATTAAGGTGATTCAAACAATCATCCTCAGTCTCAATCAGAGGGTTTGCCCACATCAAAGCCTTGTTGGTAAGCAACATGATTATAGTAAGCACTTTGGATTGTTCAGTGGGAAATTGTGAAGCATGTGCAGAGAAAAATAAATTGCATTGATTAATAAATCCCCTGAATTTCTCACGTTCACCGCCAAAACGAAAAGGAGGTAATTTGGGGATCCCAGAACTCGGGGTTATGGCAGGAGCCTGGGCTCGTTCCTCTAGAGCCTCAATCCTGGCTCGCAATTCCTGGGTAGTCTGTCCAAACACTTGCAAATTATGATTAGTGAGGTCCTGTAGGCTTGCAAAACGGGTTTTTAAAGTCTGTACATCTGAAAGGATTGTATCAGTCACTCCGCAAAGTTCCTTTATGCGGGCCTCCATCTTCCAGATCTTTTAAGGCAGAAGTGCTGGAAGAGGAAAGGAAAAAAAAAACAAAAAACAATAGTGTTTACCTGTGGTAACACTCCAGAGTAAAATTTTAAGGGAATGCGCTCACCTGGAATGGTTGTGAGAAGTCACAACCACTGTCATCACATAAGGTATTAAACGGACATCTGATATCCACAGTCACAGCAGACACGGCTTTCCCAGACCCAGCAGACACTAAACATTGGCTCCTGAATCTTGTCATGTATAGTGTACAGTTCCTATAGCGTCTTGTGCTTGGGTGCGAGGAAACACAGGAGACATAGGTTGAAATGAAATGACTTGTATTACTTCATACAAGCATGCTGAAAAGTTCACACAGTTTGCAGGAACAGCGACAGGAGACACAGCAGGCCAGAGTAACTTCAAGCACTACAATAAATCTCCAAAGCAGGTTCAGGATCTCTTCTCTGTACCGTAATTCCTCTGCAAACATGGATTCACCAAACAGCAGGTTTCCAGAGTCCAAAAGTGTTCCAAGGTTCCTCAGTAGGGAATAGCTGGAGTACAAGTCTAAGGCTTCCAGGAGTCAGGTCACAGACTGACTGAGGCTTGATTCAGGAGCACTGATTGTTCAGCTGAGGCTGCTTAAGAAGCAAGAGGGGAGAATCAGGGCGGGAACATGAAAACTGGAAACTCCATATTAACTGAGGGCAAGAGCTGCAGAAAGACAGAAAGCAAAATGGCCGACAGAAAACTGAGTTTCAAGGAACATGTCAACAGAGACAAAGAACCTTACAAAATCATAACAGGTGCCCAAAACTGGACACAGTATTCCAGATGAGGTCTGACCATAGAGGAGTAGAGGGCAATAATGACTTCACGTGATCTAGACTGTATGCTTCTGTTAATACATCCCAGAATTGTATTTGCCTTTTTTGCTGCTGCATCACACTGTTGACTCATGTTCAGTCTGTGATCTATTAGTATACCTAAGTCTTTTTAACATGTGCTGTTGCTTAGCCCTATTCCTCCCATCCTGTATACACTTTTTTCATTTTTATTTCCCAGATGTAGTACTTTGCATTTTTCCCTGTTAAAAACCATTCTGTTAGTTGCTGCCCACTGCTCCAGTTTATTTATATTTTTTTGAATCCTCTCTGTCTCTTCTCTAGTATTAGCTATCCCTCCTAGCTTTGTGTCATCAGAAAATTTAATCAGTTTACCCTCAATTCTTTCATCTAAATCATTGATAAAGATGTTGAACAATACAGGGCCCAAGACAGAGCCCTGTGGTACCCCACTTGATACATTCTTCCAACTGGATGTGCAGCCATTTACTACCACTCTTTGGGTCCTATCACTAAGCCAGTTATGAATCCACCTAACAGTTGCCTTTTCCATTCCATACTTACAGTAAAGATGTATATCTTTGTACCGTGTTAGCCAGTAGATAGAAAAATATTTAGAGTTGAGAGTCCTCAGTGGTTGATACCTTTTAATGGCTAACTGAAAAGATGGTAACAAATTGCAAGCTTTCGAGACTACTCAGGTCTCTTCATCAGGCAAAGAGTAATACAAAATCTGAAGAATCACATATTTATACACAAAACAGGACAGAAAAAATGCAATAGGTAAGACAAGTGACGTGAAGCAGAATAGTCATTCTGGCAGAGGGATGAGCATAAATATTGGAACAGTTCATAGATAAGGAGTGTGAAAGTTTTATTACCCTCTGATTGGGGTCTGGTAATGTTTTGTGATGTTTTCACAGGGTATTTGGAGTAAATTCCTTAATTGATATAGAATGTCATAAATCCGTGTGACAGGTTCATTCCAGCATTAAGAGTGTCAAAGGTCACCATCAATTTGTATTCGCAAATTCTTCTTTGTCTTCGAGATGTGAAGTTGCCTCTGAGTACAAGTATTTTCATATCTAACAAGCTATGATCAGGGGAGCAAAAATGTTTTGCCACAGGTAGATCCATTCTTTTTTCTCTTATTGTGTGGCGATGAGAATTCATCCTTGTTCTCAGTTTTTGCCCGGTCTCCCCCACATACAGACCCCCAGTAGGACATTTAGTACATATAATTAGGTACACCACATTAGATGTGATGCAGCTGAAAGTACCTGGTATCTTGTAGTTCCGATGGGAGTTGGGGATCTTTATCTTGTCCGTGGTCATTATAAATGGACACGTTTTGCATTTCTTCTTGTTGCAAGGAGAGGTTCCTGCAGCTGTTGGGGAGGACAGAGAACTTCTGACAATGATGCTTCTTAGATTTGGGGGCTGCCTAAAACACAGTAGAGGGGGATCTGGAAATATGGATTGTAATCGGGCATCTTTTTGTAGTAAAGGTTGTAGTTTCCGTGCAGCTCCCCTTAGCACCTCCAGATTTGGATTGTAGGTGACCACTAGAGGCATCCGGTTATTTTCTTCTTTAGTTTTGTAATGTAGCAGGTGATTCCTTGATATTCTGGTGGCTCTTGTAATTTGGTTTTCAATTGTTCTTGGATGGTAGCCCTGATTTTAAAAGGTCTTTCTAAGGCGACCAAGGTGTTCATCTCTATCCATGGGGTTGGAACATATACGGTTGTATCTGATGGCTTGGCTGTAGACAATAGAGTTTTTTATGTGTTTTGGATGGAAACTGTCCCATTTAAGGTATGTTGGACGGTCGATTGGCTTCTGATACAGGGATGTCTTTATTTCATTGTTCTTTAGCTTAATGATGGTGTCCAAAAAGTTAATTTCAGTGCTGGAGTAGTTGAGTGTTAAGTTGATGGTGGGATGAAATTGATTGAACTGTTCATGGAACGTCTTTAGCTGTTGCTCAGACTCCGTCCAGATGATTAAGATATCATCAATATAGCGGTAGTAGGCCCGAGGCCTGATGGGACATGAGGACAGAAAGTCGCTTTCAAGCTTGGCCATGAAAAGATTTGCATACTGTGGAGCCATTTTACTTCCCATAGCTGTGGCAGTCTCCTGTAAATAGATCTTGTTGTCAAATTCAAAGTAATTGTGAGTGAGGATGAATTTTGTGAGTTTCACCACAGAATCAGCATCATTCGCGGTGTTTTTCATGAAGTCTTTGCAGGCATTTAATCCATCCTGGTGTGGGATATTAGAGTACAAGGATTCCACATCCATGGTGGCCAGGATGGTTCCTTCTGGTAGAGGACCTATTGCTGCTAGTTTATTCAGTAGGTCAGTTGTGTCCTGAATGTAGCTGGGTGTATCCTTTACCAGGGGTTTAAGAATGCCCTCTACCCATCCAGATACCTGCTCAGTAAGGGTGTCCACACATGAAATAATCGGCCTCCCTGGATTCCCAGATTTGTGGATTTTGGGAAGCATGTAAAACGTCCCTGTTCTTGGACTCTCTGGTATCAGGTCATCGGCTCTTATGGATTTGTCAGACAGACAAGATACCAACTTGCTTAGTTCCTTGTAATAGTCCTGTGTAGGGTCCGACTCCAGTTTTCTGTAGTAGCGTGTGTCCGTAAGTTGTCTGTTTGCTTCCTTCATATAGTCTGATGTGTTCATCATGACTATTGCACCTCCCTTGTCAGCAGGTTTAATGATGATTTCTTTGTTGGTTTTCAGAGACTGTATAGCCTTTCTCTCCTGGGCATACTTATTCATTTTTTCAATAAGGATTGTGTGAGATACTTTGTCAAATGCTTTGCTGAAGTCAAGATATAATATATCTACAGCATTTCCCTGATCCACCCAGTCAGTGATTCTGTCATAGAAGGAAATTAAATTAGTCTGACATGACTTATTAGTTATGATGATCAATTAAATGAAACTTCAACTGATTTTTGGTATTCTTAAATTCAGTGAAATGTTTAGATTCGGGCAAATCAAGGTGTTTCTTACGAATAGTATAATAATGATGATTAATCTTAGTTTTGAAGCCCCAGGTAGTCTTTGGTAGTCTTTCTAGGTTTTCATGGACATTAACATAATCTAAATCACAAGTAAGAAAATGTTTAGATAGATGTTGCAATTAATACAACTTAGACAGGGAAAATAGCCTTTGCGGAGCTTACTTGTGAGAGTAGATAGAGTATACACCTTCAAAGGACCAATATCTCAGTGGACTAGTTTATCATAAAGATTCCTAGTTCTTCTATATGATATAAGGAGGGGGGCTGTAAACTCAACGATGCCGGACAAACATTTACCCAACATTGTCCAGTGTTGTTTAACAATCATATATGACTCTCTATATTGTAACATTTCCAGGGGGTATAGCTCTAGGATCGCTGTCTGGGTAGACAGAATGGCACGAAAACAGTTCATTCAGACAGCAGTTCTGGTGTAAAAACTGGCCGCAACCAGCTTTATTAAAGTCCACAGCAAACAGATAAAAATAAAGCATAAACAGAAAACCTAGGCTTGTCTAGCCTCTAACTACACATAGATCGATTTCCCTGTCTCTCCGGGTCCAGACTCTACCAGTCTGTGCCCAAAACAACACATATGCTATATGTTACCAGTATGGAGTTTCCCAGATACTCCTCCTTGTGTCTGAAGGCCCCTTCAGCGTCCAGACTTGAGAGAGATCCACTCCTATTCAGCCGCTATTCACACGGAGACTCACTGAGACTACTCCTGTGTCCGGGGTACCTCCTGCACCCAGACTGAGACAGCTCACACTCCTGGAGATGCTTCTTGTGCCGGGACACCTTCCTGTGTCCAGACTAAAGACAGCTCCAAACTCCTGGAGACTGCTTCTTGTGCCGGGACACCTCCCTGTGTCCAGACTAAAGACAGCTCCCACCACTCCTGGAGACTGTTTCTTGTGCCGGGACACCTTCCTGTGTCCAGACTAAACTAGCTCTCTGACTGTGTTTGCAACACACCTACTTCTGGTCTCCTAATTAAGACCTGAGTAGTTTCAGGCCTGAGCTGCAAGTGTGCAATGAATGTAAGGTGTAGTGACCCCTCTCTACCACTAGGTCCACAATGCCACATATTTCCCTTATACCTAGGTGAAATGTACACCCCATTCAATACATACGCTCTCACTGTCTCACAATATGTTGAGACAAATGGAATGCATCGCAATTCTCTATGGTGTGATTTAGCTGTCAGTAAGGTAGTCAGATCAGTAATAATTTCCTCACATTGATTTACCACTGAATAAGGGTAACCCCTATCTTTAAATTTATTAACCATGGTCAAAAGTGAAACGTTCTTAACATCTGTATCACTAACTCTTCTATTTCTGTCAGTGGGTTTCCTGTATAATGAAGTGGCTAGTTGACCAGAATTTTATGAGATCTGTACATCCAGAAAATTGTAATTTCTTAATAGAAAAAGACAATGTAAATTTAATATCTGAATCAAGATTAAGAAAATTAGGAAATTCACATAGTTTAGAAATAGAACCAGGCCAAAAGGAGGAAGACATCATCTATGTATCTCCGCCACTTGAACATGTGGTACAAGTTTTGGAATACATAGATGTGGTTCTCCTCCAATGAAATCCTGACCAAATTAGCATAAGCAGGCACCATATTGGCACCCATCGCGGTCCCTTATTTTTGTATGTGAAAATAATCACCGAAAATAAATTATTGTTTGTACAACATAATTTGAAGTAGATCCATCATTAATTCAGTACTATCAAATATATATGTTGTTTTATTCAAGCTGAGACAAATTACTGTTAATTCTTTAGTATGACTAAATGAACTGTATAATGAAGATACATCAAACTAAGCAAGAATGATGTCACTTTTTAATTTAACTGTCTGTAATTTACATACAAAATTTATGGTGTCCAAAATATATGATGTCGCCCGTATGGCAAGTGGACCCAAAACTTTGTGCAGAAAAACACCAATATTGCTAAATATAGAGTCACTCTCTGAAACAATAGGTCTGCCGGGGAGATTTATTAATAATTCATGTATTTTGGGAAGTATATATAGCATAGGATTATCTGCCAAAAGAAAATTATTTTAAATATTAAATATTATTGTTTTATTATTAAATTATAACACATAATTATAATTAATATTATTAAGTTTTATTGCCTGTTAATCTCTGATACATAGATAGATATGGGATAGATAGATAGATAGATAGATACATACATAGATACATAGATATATAATAGATAGAAAAAAAGATATAATAATAGATAATAGATAAATAGATGATAGATAGATAATAGATAGATAGATAATAGCTAATAGATAAATAGATAATATATAGATAATAGATAGATAGGTAATAGATAGAGTTCTTTATTAGAAGTAACTGATTAAAGCTACTGAATTCATTTGACCCACCTTCTGTCACCACCTATGGATATACAGTATATTTTTGAGGCTATAATAATTTTTCTTTAACAGATGATATTCTACCAATTTTTGCTTATGGCCACAACGTTGGTAAATCGGTCACCGGTGGTTATGTTTATCGCGGTTGTGAATATCCAAATCTGAATGGACTGTACATCTTCGGGGACTTCATGAATGGGTATGTTTACAGGAAATGTGAGGAAGGAAGTAACATGCTATCTAAATCTGCTTAGGATAGATAGATAGATAGATAGATAGATAGATTAATAGATAGATAGATAGATAGATAGATAGAAAAAAATAAGAAAGATATACTGATAAAGAGAAGATAGATAGATAGAAAAAATTAAGAAAGATATACTGATAAAGAGAAGATTCATAGATAAATAAAAGTATAAAGAAAATCGATAAAGTAATTAGATATATTTGCAAAACATAAATAGAAAAATCTGTGCAATTACCGTACATATTTGATGCACAGATGCATAGATACATATGTGATGATACATAAATACTGCAAATAGAAAGACGATGCAAAGGATCGATATACACATAGATGATTCAGAAATCAATAAAAAGAAAATCAATGCAGATGCAACTAGATGTGCAAAATATAGCTAGACATAGAGTACTGTGCAACAGTTTTCGACAGGTGTGAAAGCAATGCTGCACAATAACAATTCTTAAAAAAATATAAGTGATAATAGTTTATTTTTATCAATTAACAACATGCAAACTAAATGAAGAAAGAGAAATCTGAATCCCTTCAATATTTAGTGACCCTCCCCCTTTGCCTCCATCATTGCTTCTCTGCCACTTGCACATAGGTTTCGAGAATGAGCTCAGCAGGAGGTTGCTCCAAACGTCTTGGAGAACTGACCCCAGATCTTCTGTGTATGGGGCTTGTGCGGATCCTCCTGCCACTTCATGTGATCCCAGACAGACTGGATAATGTGAGATCAGGGTTCCGTGAAGGCCGGATCATTATTTCATGACTCCTTTTCCTTCAGGACTCGTTATTAATGGCATTGGCAGGATGTTGGGGGTCGTTGTTCTGCTGCAGAATACATTTGGAGTCAGACGCCTCCTGATGGTATTGTGATGGTATGATAAGTTTCCTTGGCCAAGCACTGATTGTATGGTCCTCGAAGGTGCCCATATCTTGGTGTCCTTAATACTGAGTAATACAGCCAGATAATTAGCCACTATGTGACACCATCAGGAGGCTTTTGATTGGCTCCAAATTTATTTTGCAGCCGGACAACGACCTCAAACATCCAGTCAATGTCATTAAGAATGAGGAGTCCTGGAAGTGATGATCTGGTCATGGAACCCTGATCTCACGTCTGTCTGGGATCACATGAGGACACAGTAGGATCTGCACAGGCTTCAAACACAGAAGATCTGGGGTCAGTCCTCCAAGATGTTTAGAACAACCTCCTGTTGAGATAACAAGTACCTAGAAGAACTGATGGAGGTGACGGGCGGTCACCAAATATTGATGGGATGTAGATTTCTCTTTTGGTCCAGCATTTTACATTTTGTTTATTGATAAAAGTAAATTAATAACACTTCTATTTCTGAAAGCTTGTTCCTTGCAGATATTATATACTTCTCAGTATTGTTATGAAGGGCATTAGATTCTAAGTTTTTGCGTTGTTCTCCTGTAGACGGCTGATGGCGTTACACGAGGATGAGACCACCAAACAATGGACCAAGCAGGATATCTGTATGGGGGACACAAATGTCTGTGCCTTCCCGAAGCTGATCAACACCTACAGCAAGTTCATTATTTCTTTCGGAGAGGATGAAGCCGGTAATTCCATGTAGCACCACACTTATACAACTTATAGCGACATACTATGTGCCCACATACCATTGCCATGTACACATAACATTAAAGCCACTGACCGGTGTGGTAAACATAAGCTGAAAATGGTCGGATATATTAGGCAGGAGGTGAACAGTCGCGATGTATTGGAAGCAGGAAAAATGGCAAATGTAGGGATCTAAGCAAATATAATCCCCTAACTGTGATAAAGTATTGTTCACAAAATGAAAAGTTAATTCCAGGAGAACCCCTTAAATCATAAAATTTGCTAAAAGTGGTGGTCATCTGCAGGCTTGGACTGGCCCACTGGAGAACCGGAGAATCCTCCGGTAGGCCCCTGAGAAGAGCTAATGTGTAATGTAGGAAAAAAGTGTCATCTTATCATCTCATAAACAAGCTAGCCAAAATAATATTACATAGACGCAAAAGTAGATTTGTTTATCAGGGACAGGTTATTTTGGCATGCAGCTGAACAGTGGGCCCCAAGAATCATTCTTACTGGTGGGTTTTTGCCAACCCAGTCCGACACTGGTTACCTGTCTTCTAAAACATGACTTTTTTTTTCAAATGTATAATTTTTGTAAATTCACTCTAATTTTCACAGGGGAACTGTATTTTCTTTCCACATCGGACCCGACATCTTTATCCCCGTATGGGACATTATATCGACTTGTGGATCCTTCCAGGTTTGTACATTTCATTAGTTATTTTTATTGTTTTCCTCACTATTGACACCTTTAATATATTTTGTCCCCAGCGCTCCATCCCCAAATAATTGGGAGAATTGGGAAATCCATCGCCCTCTTCTGTTACCGATTTTAGAATTTGTGCTAATAATTTTCTGTTCCATATTGATGTGGTTTTCTAAATCAGGTTACTGTGAATATGTCTTGGGGCAATGGTTGACAAGCTTTCTTTTTATCCTCTGGGACTTATCAAAGGGTCACATTTTTAAGCATTTCACTTTATTTCACATTCACTCTTCATTACCTTTAATAAGTCTTGGTTTTTGGTCAGAGCCACTAAAAGAGACTTTAGGATATGGTGGACCTCATACTTGCCAACATTCTATAGCCCACCTCATCCCTGAACCACCAAGAAACACCCCCAAAATGCTCAGAAACTCCCAGTTTTTGGTCAAGTTTGCATAAATCCTGACCATTCACAGTTCTTTTCCCATTATTGTCCTGGCAAAAGTGGGACTATTGGTGTATGATGGACCGTAAACTTATAAGGAATGTGTCATAAGAAAATTACCCAATGTTTACATCAGACTTTTGTGTCAAATGTACTTTTTATTTTTAATTTTCAGCAACTTTTTATTTTCATACCAGGATTTATGTTAAAAAAAAACTAAATTAACAATTTTGCAATTTTCAAATCGACCATGGGGGCTGTTCTAGACTCATACTTTCTCTATTTCCATGTAGAGTTTTCAGCAATTTCCTTATCATCAGAGGCAGGTTTACAATAACTCATAGCTAAAGAAGAGTGAACCTGAATTTTTAAGTTCGGGGCTTGTACTGGACAGTTAGTGTCCGGTGCTAAACGCCGAACACGAACTCCTCCTGTTCAAGTCTGTTGCAATGTTCGGAGTCTCGGGGAAAGTCTGGGAAGAGAGAGATCGAGAAAGAAAGAGAGAATTTTCCAGCTAAAAAGGTCAGATACCCATAGTTTTCAATGGAATTCTGGTTCCTGTTTAAGCTCATGTACAGTTCTGGTACCAGAACCCGAACTTCCGTGGGCCCACTCATCCCTGCTCATAACACCTCTATGTACAGCTGATAACACGGGATTCACCAATCACAATAGGACAATGTCACAGCTCACTTCCTTCTCTTCCCTGTACACGCTCATTAGACAGTGTAAAGGGAGTCCGTCTGCAGAAAATGACTCTTCAAACCAAGTACAGGCTTTCGGCGTGGTCAAACATGTAAATACACCTTCCAACCTACTTGTTTTCCCTCTATCTCGACTCCCCGCCTCTTTTTTGATTGACAGCTCTGGGAAGGTGCACTTAAGTGTTTGACTACACAACACAGGCAGGGATTACCTAACAAACAGGCAATCCCTGCAAATGTTACGGCTGTCTATCAGCCATGAGACATGCAACCGCGGGGACTCAAACATATTTTTGGAGCACGCCGAAGACACTCGGTTAGCACCCTAGCATGCTCAGATAGCGCCTTATCCCAGCATGTTTGCTCTTCACTAGTGGCATATTCTCCGCTGTGAGAGGTATTAGAAAGTTGCAGAAGTTTTAATTAAAATTTATTTCCATAAAACGGTTTCCCGTTCCATGAGAGGCGCATTAAACCGAATTCTACAAGGAATCTGTAAGTCATAAATCAGAAAGCAGATAGTTGTTCCGATGCCTGGAGCTGACACTTTATAACATGTCGCCCCGTTCTCTCCCGCCAGCTCGTATAAAGGAGGAGAATGATAGATTTTCAAGATATTGGAAGGTATATTCAATATATTTCGTTATTACGAGCCCTTCCATTATTTCCTGCAGCTGTCTGCACACACACAATCCGGAGAGAGTTTTTGCAAACTTTTGCAGACTGAACTTTTTTATTTTTATTTTCTTTCCCAAAATTGTTATCACTGAGCTTATCCATATCACAACAGTAATAACAATATAATACTAAACAACCCTTCACTGTAAGGGTATGTTCACACGTTGCATTTTTGAAGCTTTTTTTTTTTTAATGCACATTAAAAGCTGCTATTTACAGTACCAGCAAAAACTATGAATATTTCAGGAATCTCATGCACATACTCGCTTTTTTTTTCCCCTGACTAAATTGGAAAACTTCTGCGTTTTTGAAATTTGTAACAAGTCAATTTCTTCAAATTTTTTTTTTCACCATAGACCACAAGGAGGAAAAGCAAAAATGCTGAAAAGGAAACTATGCTTTTTTTGAGCCATTTTTGGTGAATGCAGCTAACTTTTTTAAACACAAGCTGTAGACAAATGACACAATGAGCAGCAAAAACGCATCTAAAAAATCAGCAAAAATGCAGCAAAACTTTTTTTTGTAAACTGCTTCTTTGCTGCCATGAGAGCAGAAAAAAACACTGTAAAAACGCAATGTGTGAACATAGCCTGAGGCTGTGGTCACACACACTTTTTGAGACTCTCAAAAACTATGACTTTCTCAAGTAGAAAGTTCTTCCAGAAATGGTTTTATGGTCTTTACAAATAAGGCGTGGCTCACAGTATCCTCAGGGGCGTGTCTTTAGGTTCCTCTGCATAAGTACCCTGTGAGCCCCTCCCCTAGGAATGACCATATATAGTAGCGCTAAATAAAAAGGTCTAAATCTCTGGAACCATATGGCGGATATAAAAAGAAAAAAAAAGTAAAACTTAGCGGCGAGCAATGGGAATAAAATAAGAACAAAAACTGGTCACGTTTGACCTTGTGAGGTCCTCTATAAAAATCAAAAAAAAAAGCCTCATCTCTGCAGAAGGCCTCCGCTGATTAGAGGCCTCCTGCTTTATTTAATGCGTTCCTCCTGCTATAGTAATTTCCAGGCAGTTTAGGAGAATCTTTAACAAGGCTTCCATTACGTTCTATGGAAATTCAGATGGTTTCAAATCATTTCTCTTTGTTGAGAAATACATACAGATGTTTTCAGCCATGATTTGTCATTATGGCCGTCCGGCCACGTACCGAGGGTTATGAACATTAGAGCCGGTTCTGATAATTGTACCTGTGCTTTCAGTTTATAAAGTTTTAGTATCCTTTCCATTCATTTATTTTAGGAGAGCGCCCCCTGGAAAATGTACGAATAATCCTGCGCCAGTGAGGATAAGAAGCAAAGTGGTTCCATTGGCCCCACGTGAAAGTAAGTAGATTTCATGGAAGAGAGTCATAGTCATTCTTTTTTAAAGAACTAAACAGAGAACCAAAAATTAAATAGTTGATTTTGTTTTTAAATATTTTAATTTAATTTATTCAGTCTGATGTATGAGCGCCATGTGTAGAAATCCCGGCACGAGGTTATTAATGGTCGTCTGTGGATTTTTCTGCTTCACTGAATGCACTTGGACACGTAAATCATCAAGATCCTCTGCTGGCAGTTCCTGTACAATCAACCGACCAATGATGATCTTGATGTGTTTGATGGGAGACAAGTCTGGAGATGCTGCAGGCTATGGTTAGCACATTTAGGCCACACAGGCTGCTCACAGTAGTACGAGGCAACATGCAGCTTGACATTGTCTTGTTGAAAAACGGCTCCTGGGACACTTTGGAGAAACAGCAGCACCACTGGATTCATGATTGATCCATTCTGTACTACAAGTGAAACTTCACATATCAAAGCTAAAGCATCAAACAGAGTCTGCACAAATCATCAGTATATCAGTGGACGTTTTTTCAACATGACAACACCAGGTCGCATATTACTCGTGCTACTGTGAGCAGTCTAAATGGCCTACATGTGCTATCACGGCCTGCAGCGTCTCCAGACTTGTTTCCCATATCTCCCACATCTCGATCACATCTTGGACGTCATTAGTCGAAGATTACACAGGAGCTGCCAGCAGCGGATCTTGATGATTTACCCAACTGCATTCAGAGTGGCAGAACCTTCCTCGGACGACCATTAATAACCTCACTGATAGCAGCCAAGGCTGTAAGTGCAAGGATTTCTACACAAGGTGCTCATACTCCTTACTGAATAAATCGAGAAGTATTGAAAATGTTATTTCCATTTTTTAATCATTTACATAATATTAACATGTCTATCCATCCTGTGATTTCCACAATTCTTCCACTTTTCATTCTCGGTGTTGCAATTTCAATGTTGAGAAGTGTGTGTTATAGTGTGCTTGACTAAGCTTTGCACTCCCTTTATTCTTATTTTTCATCTGCTTGAATGTCTCCTCAATTGCCTTTAGTTTTTGAACACCCTGTAACCAATCATATTGTAAGAATGATTGCAGCAGCGGTAGGGTGTGTTCTTCTTTGTTTAGGCAGTGACCAGTTTACTCATGTGATGATGTTAGGGACAAATACACCACTTATTTCGGGGAATATAAGGATCGGGCAGTTGGAATACAATCGCCCGATCCTCTCGTTTAGCAGGAAGATAAGCTGCTGCCATACGATTCTGGCAGTGGCTGTATCATAGAGAACAAAGGAACATTCAGCCATGCTGAGGTGTATGTGGGGAATGGAAGAAATAGCTGTCAGCTGAACGATTCGACAGCTGACTAATGTGAATGGCCAGCTTTTGTCAGGCCAGGATTGCATGTGAGCAGCAGTATCAAAAATAGTGTGAGAACATGAAGTAGCCAATTGAATCTTGAGAATGATGACAGGAGAATAGGAGTGTGTTGATATTGTAAAAAACAGTGACCAGTTCTTTTATGTGATTATAGGCACACGCCACAGTTCATAGGCAGCATGCTGGCTCATGAGCAGCACCGTGGCTCAGTGGTTAGCACTGTATGGTGGCTCAGTGGTTAGCACTGTTGCTTTGCATCGCTGCGGTCCTGGGTTCAAATCTCCCCAAGGACAACATCTACAAGGCATTTGTATGTTCTCCCCATGTTTGCTTGGGTTTTCTACTGATTCTTCAGTTTCCTCCCACACTCCAAAGACATAATGATAGGGAATATAGATTGTGAGCCCCATTATAATAATAAAATGTGATGTTGGGAACTGAGATAAGTCAAAGATTGAAAAGTAGATCATGGAAGAACTAGAGTCCTCCAGCAGCTTAGTTCATGCAATTAGTCCTCTTCTGTGATCATGTAGTGACAAGTGGGGTTCATGTGACAGGACAGTGTCCCATAATGGGCAGGGCGTGAAGCCAATGAGATTTCAGGGTTGACTTATCATACGTACGGATGTGTTCTAAATCCAATATTAGTAGGAAGGTTCTGTCATCGATTCACATGCTGAAATTTGTTAGCATGGTTATCCTCAGACGATTTTCAAGTTTATCACTTTACAGTCAACCAATTTATACCGACATTTTACTATTTTCCAGGGACTGTTCTTGAAATACTCAGCGAAGAAACTAAACCAGCAGTCAAGAAACCCTTTAAAGTAATTCCAAAACAACAGAAAACTACCACTAAAGCTCCCATGAAGGCCACTACACCAAAAAAAACCATTGCAACTCAACCTTCACCGACTGAGCTCATAAAGAAGTCTACAGAGATGACTCTCAATGAGATAGAATCGACTCAAGAAGCAGAGATGTCCCCTGTGACTATTACCCAGCTAACATCTACCAAAGACAGATTAAAGAAGCCTTTAAAGCCTAACAATGTTCCAACATCATCAACTAAGGATAAAAAGCTAATTAAAACTAAACAAAAGCCTACACTTACTCTACAAACAAAGAAGCCTTACAAGGATGTGATCAAGAAACCATCTCTAACCAGACAACCTAAAAGGCCAACTGAGAAGCCGTTGACTAAACCACCATATGTTGAGCGCATACCGCTCACTATGGACACGGTTAACCAGCCATTGGTGACCAAAAATAATTTATCACTTTCCGAGTCAGATTTAAAAAATCTTACACCCACTAATACCTCCAAGAAAGTCAAGCCAACTAAAAGTATAAAGCATAAAGAAAAAGATAAGAAGTCAAAAATATACGCGCTGAAACCAAGTAAATCGAAAGTCGATAACAAAGAAAAAAGTGAAATCTTCATGAAGGTTAATACCCAAAAACAAAAGAAAACAAAACCAACAACTAAACCTGATGTACCGTCTTTGGAAGAAAACAACTTGGCATTTTCCCCGAGAAAGAAAACAAATAAAAGAAACACAAATAATACAAAAATTGACAAGAGAGAAGAATCCCTGACCTGGTCAACGATAAAGCCAGTTGAAGGTTGGTTGACTACACCTTCACCGAGTGAGGAGGCAAAGCCCCGGTGGCCATAGTCAAACAATACTCAATAACGAATAATATCACACTGCCTTCTTTAAAAAAATCTTTTCCCGCCAAGACCTCAGAGAAAGTCAAGTCTATAAAAATTCTAAAAGCAAAAGATCTCAAAATCTCAAAACCAGCTGCATCTCAAAAAAGAAATCTCAAATTGTCGCAAACAAGGACAAAAATGAAAAAAAGGAGAAAATCAAAAACCCAAACAAGAAAAGAATTAACACAACACCTCAACCCACTGAGGCATCCTCAGCACAAATTCATTTCGAAACTTAACTCCTTCCTGGTTGAGCATACGCTACCGATAGATATGACCACCTTAAACTCACAGTTTTCTGTAAGGGCCAGACATGGTCCCAATCCCATCTGTATAGCCCCTTAGATGCTGGGGTAAATCACGGCTGAAGCATCTAAGCGGTCAGATAGAGTTAGAGGATGTCATCCGGCACAGGTGCATTCGTGAGGAGCAGATGGACCTCCATGGCCGCCAGGGGACTAAAGAAGGCCCTCCGAGTCTGCCATCTTTGCTCTTCTATGAGGACCAGCCTCTGACAAGAACAGAAATATTATTATAGATGTGATCAAACAATCAAGTGGTCAAGTCAAGTAGTAGGATTAAAGAAAGTTTTTTTGAGCAAAAGGAAAAGTTCCATGTACGAAAGTACGGTACTTCACCCTTGTACAAAAAGCCTTATTATTGGTAACAAAATATAAAAACAACTAAACTACATATAATTAGTATCGGCACATTCTTAAGATCTCAATCTATGAAATTGTGCCAAAAAAACTCAAATTGATGAATAATGCTAATTCATTATCATAAAATGGACCTTACTCCTTTTTTTGGTTGGTTATCTCATCCTATCACCTAGACATCTTTTCTGCTTCTTTATTCTTCTGCAATTAGACTGGGTTCTTGGGTCCCAGCGATAAGCAATGCCTGCAACTAGTTTCTCTATACAGGAGGCATCTTTGCAGAAGGTTGTTACTAAGTGTTCAAGTTGCCTGCAGTGCCTCCACAGGGAAAATGAAGCATTACATAGTTATCATTGAAATCAAAGTGTTGACTGCGTAACATAGAACAGGACAGGTCCTCCGGAGAGACTATGACAAAGAGAGGAGGGTCCTGATCCCTCTCTATTAGAGGACATCTTACAGGTCCCTGAACACTCAGAAATGGATCCTGATACAATTTAGAATCCAGCTTTCTAATAATTAATTGTGAAAATAGCTGTTATATTCCGAAAAATAAACATTTAAAGGTCTCCTCGTCATATGCAAATGTACCTTTATAGTCCAAGGGGGCGTTTCTTCAGTGAGAGCAGTCCGGCTTTACACCTTGTGATCATGCCCCTTTGGACGTAATTCACATCATTTGCATATGCTGAGAACGGCATTAAAAGTTAATTTTTCAGAAAATGACAATTATTGTCTTAGGTATCAGAGACATTAAAATTTACTGAAAGGCTGTATGGAAAGAGGTTTTCGAACCTGTATGACCCCTAAAGGGGAAAAATGTAAATATATTGTGAAATTCTATTAAAGCAAAAAGAAGGAAACATTCTTATCTTGTGATACAGTATGAGAATGGGGAATGCCTTCCTCTTTGGAAACATCTGGTATTGCATCCAAAGGGGAAGCACCTATTGATGGAAATTTGAAGAAGATGATGAGTTAGACCACTGATATTATACAGCTGGTGAAATAAGTATTGAAAGCGTAAGTAAGTTTGTAAGTAAATCTATTTCTAAAGGTGCTATTGACATGAAATTCTCATCAGATGTCAGTAACTAATAACCCATCCAATCCACACAAGCAAAGAAATCAAACCGTAAATGTCAATACATTGTTATGTGTAATAATGAAAAATTACACAGGGAAAAAGTATTGAACACCTGAAGAAAGAGGTGCAAAAAGCCCTGGAAAGTCATGACACCAGCTGAAATCTATCAGTAATTAGAAAGCAATCCTGCCACTTGGTGAAAAATAATATCACCTGGTTCAAATGATGGCCTATAAAAAAAGTGTCTCATTACCAAGGTATCACATAAAAAAACAACTCATGATGGGTAAAACCAATGAGCTGTCTCAAGACCTTCGCAACCTTATTGTTGCAAAACATACTTATGGCATTGGTTGCAGAAGAATTTCTAAACTACTGAACATTCCAGTGAGCACTGTTGGGGCTATAATCTGGAAGTGAAAAGAACATAATTTCACCATAAACCGGCCACATCCAGGTGCTCCTCGCAGCATTTCAGACAGAGGAGTGAAACGAATTACCAGAAGGGATGTCGAAAAGCCAAGGACCACCTGTGGATGATGATGATTAAATGAGGGTGGACAATTCAGCAAGACAATGATCCTAAACACACAGCCAAGAAAACTCTCAATTGGTTTCAGAGAAAAAATAAAGCTGGTAGAATGGCCCAGCCAATCACCGGACCTGAATCCTAGAGAAAATGTATGGAAGGAACTAAAGCTTAGCGTTCATAGAAGGAGCCCATGGGACCTTCAGGATTTGAACAGTGTTTGGAGGAATGAGTCAAAATTGCACCTGAGCAATGCCTGCGACTAGTTTCTCCATACAGCTGTCATCAACAACAAAGGCTTTTGTATGAAGTATTAAATAAATTTTAGTAAACGTGTCCAATTCCTTTTTATTCCTGTGTAATTTCTCATTATTACACATAACCTAATTTATGCACATCTGTAGTTCGATTTCTTTGCCTGTGTGGATTGGATGGGTTGTTACCGACATCTGCTGAGAATTTCATGACAATAGCACCTTTAGAAATAGATTTACTTAGAGAAATGGTGACATGCCCAATACTTATTTCACTTGCTGTATCTATCAAACTGCTATTCTAGTAATGGGTGAAAGTAGTATATGACCTAGATTTTTATCCATAGGGGAAAGTGTTTTATTTAGACTTTATTGTTTGATTAGTGGTGGACCAATGACATGAATTATATCAATTGCATAAATATGTAATTTATTTAAAAAGTGTAAATGTCGCTGTTCTCCTGA
Source organism: Oophaga sylvatica (assembly GCA_033576555.1). Taxonomy (NCBI): domain Eukaryota; kingdom Metazoa; phylum Chordata; class Amphibia; order Anura; family Dendrobatidae; genus Oophaga; species Oophaga sylvatica. The sequence continues at coordinate 534,503,497 of JARQOD010000005.1, read as the reverse complement.
ATCCGGTGCTGTTTTTCTTTTCTTCCTGCGCCTCTCTGTTCCTGAGATACAGCCCTATCTTCCGTTAATCTAGTCTTGTTAGTCAACTGGGCATGGTTTCAAATAGATGAATTGAAAACCACGCCCAATTGGCTTTAAAGACTTAATTTACATACAGTGAAGAGAGGGCCATATGTCAAGAACGGAGCGGCGCAGTCAGAAACGAAAAGCAACACCGGATTCAGGAGAACAGCGGCTCTTACACCATGTGAAAAGAATGACATATTCCTGGCATGCGACAGCATGATCTTTTTGTATATAGACTTGTTTTCCCAACTATATTAGTATGAATGTAATGACCTGTATATATTAGTAATATGTTTGTATAGATAGATCATTGCTCGTCTGCATTCATATTTTGGGTAATAAATGTCTAATTTATATCAATGAGTTTGGAATTTTCATTAATGTATCCGGTCTGCACTGAATGGAAAATAAACCAGAGGTTCAGCTCAGGGAAGCGGGGGCGAAACATCTCTGTGGGTCCCTAACTTGCACCCCTCAATATTACTATGGTGGCACACCTTGATTGTGGATATAGGGGAACATCAGCAGGTGACTATGCTATTACTGAAAATAAATCTCTACACAAAGGCCGACACCGATATTAACACCATATGGTGACATATAGTGGTAGATTCCAGTCCTGCTGAAAGTATAAGAGATCACCGTACAGTTATATATAGGAACTTACAGCTGACGTTCTTTCTAATTGAGTCGTTCACTTTTCCTGTCTTTTCCACCCCTGACCATTATCACGACTTCTTCCAGCCAGGACTCATCTGACTTTTCAAGTTTGCAGCACCGTCCACATCTATTCCCAATCTGCACAAATGCCTCATCCTATTGATACCCAAATACTTAACCGCTGCCACCTTATGTGTCCCTATTACTGCACCTGCTGTTTGGCACAATGTCAACGCTCCTCTTACTGCCCCACATGATAATGCCCACCACTGTGCCCTTTACATAATAATAATAATGCTTCTTTTGTGCAATCTAGATGACAAAATTGCCTTCTAGAAAATATTAATACCCTGTGCAAATGCCTTAGAAAACAATGTCCATATTTTTTCCCCTATACACAGAATAATGTCTCCACAACTCGCTTATACAGAGTATGATAGGCCCACAGCTCCCTAGACAAAGTATGGTGGGCCAACAACTCCCCTATACACAGTATAATGGGCCTACAGCTCCTCTATGCACAGTATGATGTCCCAACAGGTCCCTTATATACAGTATGATGAGCCCACAGCTCCCCTATATACAGTATTGTCTTCCCTATAGACAATATGATGGGCCCACAGCCCCGCTAACCACAGTATGATACCCCCACAGCTCACCTATACATAGTATATACAGTATTATGTCCCCACAGCTCCCCTATATACTGTATGATAGACCCACAGCTTTCTTTTACACAGTATGATATCCCACAGCTCCCCTATAAACAGTATGGTCTTCCCTATAGACAATATGATGGGCCCACAGCTCTGCTAAGCACAGTATGATACCCCCACAGCTCACCTATACATAGTATGATGTCCCCACTGCTCCCCGAAAACACAGTATAATAACCCTCACTTGCAGGAGCCCTCACACTATATAATGGCCCCCACAATTAAACTCACAGAGTATAATTGCCTCCACAGTAGTCCCCACACTTTGAAGGTCCTCACATTAGCTCCCACACTGTATGATGTCCCCCACAGTAGTAGATGGCCTCCCCTAAACTTTATAATGACCCCCACATTGTCTCTCACATTGTATAATGGCCCCCAAACATTGAGGAGCACCACAGAAGACCGTACAATGTCCCTACACTGTATGAGGGCCCCCACAGAAGTCCAAACACTGTATGATCGCCTCCACAGTAGGCGTCAAGCTGTATAATAGCTCCCACATTAGCCCTGAAACTGTGTAATGGCCTCCACATTAGCCCCTAAACTGTATAATAGTCACCTCATTAGCTTCCACACTGTATGATAAGAAGTCTTACTTTCTGACCTGTGAATGGCTGTATGCCAGAGGGTGATGACCTATTCATGGTCCACAGCCAGATGGTCATTACTTATTGATGGCACACAGTCAGAAGGTCAAGAACTGTTGATGGAACTAAAGGGTATGCCACACTGAACAATATCGCTAACGGGATCGCTAAAAAACGTCACTATTTAGCGATCCCGTTAGCGATGTTGTTCAGTGCGGCAGCTTCCAGCGACGAGCTTCCTGCTGTGATCTCGCTCGTCGCTGGAATCGTTCCGGACCCTATTTTCTCGTCAGCGCTCCCGCTGGGTAAGTATATATCGCTAGTGTGGCACCTTTTCTTAGCGATTTAGCGGTACTTTTGTACCGCTAAAGTCGTTAAGAAGATCGCTAACGGCGATAGCGTCGTTAACTATATCGCTAAATGTGGCCGCACTTAGTCAGGTCCCTCACTGATAACAAGGGACCCTGCTGAATACCAGTCATCTGGAACACACATACATTGACTATATAGCTAATCCACCTAACCCTATACAATCGAACAAGGCATTTCCACCAATGTCCACGTCAACATTAACCTTCCATGCATAATGCTGTTACTATGGGGGCATGTGGACCATAAAACTCCATACAGGCATGGACAAACTCTGCAACAGAAGAGGTGATGACACACTCTGACTGTTGCCACTCAGCAACCTCCAACCTCACCAAGATCATACGGTGAAATAGCTACAGATACAGTCACCGCTGCCGTCAACTGACTTTCCCCGGGGTTCTCTGCTTAACTTGAGAATTAAGCAGGAGGTATCTTCTTACAAAAGCATCTGAATGCCGAGTGGGCGCCACTACATGATGAATAAAAGAAGCATTGACCCTCGTTTACAGCAGCAAGCGCCAGTGGGCCTTTACGCCACAGTTCCGGACTGGGAACCGGTTCCAAACAGCATCTGCATGAAAAGGATGCTGTCTCTTCTGAGCTAAAATAAGTTGTATCCAGACATCAGTGACTTTTGAAGCCCAACCAACTCATGGACTGAGTTCTTCATCATAACACCACAAGGCTGTTCCACTATGCAGAAGGACTTTGAGGACAACTTGAGGCTCGCTCTGATGGCTGAGCAGCTTGGTTTCCCCAAATGAGCAGGTGCTGATGGAAAGCCATAGTTCCTAGTCTATACATTCCGGGACGTCCACAGCTTATTTTCCTCCTCCAGAGCCTGCAGAATGGCAAGGAATCGTCTGGCGGCAACATGCAAATGAACTGCTACACATGAGTTGCCCACATGTACGACTCGCCACAACCACGACCAGAGCCTTCAGGTGCCACCCACAGAAGAAGCAGATTTTTTCCCACAAGATCTTAAAGCTGCACGTCACCTCCCAGTGTATTGCTGATAACAAGGGAACTTGATGAATACCAGTCGTCCTGAACTATCCACTGACTATCCACTAGTTACCCCACTTCACCCAATACCATCGGGGAGGACACTTTCACCAGCGTCCACAGTAAGGGTGGACTTTCTCTTATAATGACAGCAGATTAATAAACATCATAAAGCCGTAAAAGTATTGAGTCATTTATTTTATAGACATAGAAAGTGTAAAATATAGAAAGAGGGCGCATAAGACGACTAACTATAGGAAACATCCTGTATGTTACATGGACGGTAAATAATGGCTTCGCTTGACACATGACATAGAGTGACTACAGACTTTCCTGATAAACCAGGACATCCCCTTTAATGGAGGAAAAAATCAATCGTGCCATTTTTTATGCCACTAACCATCATTTCAACTTTCCATGTCCTACATGCCCATATAGATGTCTTAGGAGGGTTGATCCCACTCACTTTAAAGGGAACCTGTCATGTCAAAAATGCTATTAACCTGCAGATATAGGGTTAATCTGTAGCTTCTATACCTGTGTGGCCGCCGCACTGTAAGCCCGGCAACCTGGAGAAAATTAACTTTTCCTCCTGTGAAGTCTCTGGCTTTCAGTCACAGAGGTGCAGCCGGCACGGCGTCAGTCACCGTTGAGTACATGGAGAACAGCGACTGTAACAACATCCGAGCACTGACTCACTCTGCGTCACCACCCTCACGCTGTGTCACGCTCACACTGCACCACCTTCACGCTGCGTCACCCTCACTCTGTCACCCTCACGCTGTGCCACCCTCACGCTGTGTCACGCTCACACTGTGCCACCTTCACACTGCGTCACCCTCACTCTGTGTCACCCTCACGCTGCACCACCCTCCCACTGCGTCACCATCATGCTGTGTCACGCTCAAGCTGCGTCGTCCTCACTCTGCGACGCCCTCACTCTGCGACGCCCTCACTCTGCGTCACCACCCTCACGCAGCCACGCTGTGTCACGCTCACACTGCGCCACCCTCCCACTGCATCACCCTCATGCTGTGTCACGCTCACGCTGCGTCGCCCTCAATCTGTGTCACCCTCCCACTGCATCACCCTCACTCTGTGTCACCCTCACTCTGTGTCACCCTCACACTGCGCACCCTCCCACTGCGTCACCCTCACGCTGTGTCGTGCTCACACTGCGCCACCTTCACGCTGGCTTCCCCGCACTATGTTCTAAGAGTCTGAGTCCACTCGACAAGTAGTCCATGCAGCCCGCTCCTCATTTAGCACCAGATAAAAGGTCTTAAAGGAATATTCAGTTTTCGCACCTTATACAGTTTAGTTTTAGTTTCTTTTCCTCAAAGTTTACAAAATCTCTCCTTGCTGTAACCATTTGTTTATTTTCCAGCATGTCATGGTCTTGGCGATATCGGTGTCCCCGGTATTTGATCATTACAAAGCCTCTTCTCAGCGGCAAAAGGCTCGAAAACTAATGTTATACTGTCCCCTACTGGTTTTATAGAGGTTAGCAATAGAGTTGAGCGATTATGTTCGGTTTCTGTCGCCGAATATGAATTTGCCATATTCGAGCCCTATTTGTGTCGAATGTTTGTTTGATGATCGGTTCTGAACATATTCGGTAATTTCTACTCCCATTGACTCCAATGATGTTCAGATGTTCGGCGAATTTTGCAAAAACAATATTCGCTGCCGATCGTAATTGGAACCGAATTTTGAAAAATTCGCTCAACTCTAGTTAGAAAGACTACAATAGTTTTTATATACAGGGGTGTGCTGGCATCATACTCAGTTGTGAAGTGTAGCCACCAGCGCCTGGGAGTCAGGAAAATATTAGTGCGCCTAAAAAGTAATGATGTGCCTGCGTTCCCCTTCCACCTATGATTCCCTTGCCACCTTTATGCCCAAAAAATGACATTTACTCTCACCTTATCTGAGTGACTGAGTCCCCTTCCCTGCTGCACAGAGTGATGTTATTACGCCCCTGTATCGGGACACTGACGTCTTGCAGTCCGTAGACCAGCAGCAGCCTACAGGACGGACATGTGGACACCCGCTGAGTTTTTGAAGCTGAAGATGCTTAAGGAAAGCACCAGCAGCATTTTCCCTGAAGCATCATCTTTAGGATACCATTGGACATCTTCGAGGACACTCTGCAGTCGGCATCTTTTTTATTTATTTTTGTTACTGTATATACAGTTGTGCTCAAAAGTTTACATACCCGGCAGAATTTTTGCTTCCTTGGCCTTTTTTCTGAGAATATGAATGATAACACCAAAACTTTTTCTCCACTCATGGTTAGTGGTTGGGTGAAGCCATTTATTGTCAAACTACTGTGTTTTCTCTTTTTAAATCATAATGACAACCCAAAACATACAAATGACCCTGATCAAAAGTTCACATACCCTGGTGATTTTGGCCTGATAACATGCACAGAAGTTGACACAAATGGGTTTGAATGGCTACTAAAGGAAACATCCTCACCTGTGACCTGTTTGCTTGTAATCAGTGTGTGTGCATAAAAGCTGAGTGAGTTTCTGGGATCCAGACAGACTCTTACATCTTTCATCCAGCCACTGATGTTTCTGGATTGTGAGTCATGGGGAAAGCGAAAGAATTGTCAACAGATCTACGGGAAAAGGTAGTTGAACTGTATAAAACAGGAAAGCGATACAAAAAGTTATCCAAGGAATTGATAATGCCAGTCAGCAGCATTCAAACTGTGAATAACAAATGGAAAATCAGGGGCTCTGTAAAAACAAAACCATGGTCAGGTAGACCAACAAAAATTTCATCCACAACTGCCAGGAAAATTGTTCGGGATGCAAAGAAAAGCCCACAAATAACATCAGCTGAAATACTGTACTCTCTGAAAACTATCGGTGTGGCTGTTTCAAGATGCACAATAAGGAGGCACTTGAAGAAAAATGGGCTGCATGGTCGAGTTGCCAGAAGAAAGCCATTACTGCGCAAATGCCACAAAGTATCTCGCCTACAATACGCAAAACAGCACAGAGACAAGCCTCAAAACTTCTGGAATAAGGTAATTTGGAATGATGAGACCAAAATTTAACTTTTTAGCCACAACCATAAATGTTACATTTGGAGAGAGGTCTACAAAGCCTATGATGAAAGGAACACCATTCCTACTGTAAAGCACGGAGGTGGATCGCTGATATTTTGGGGATGTGTGACCTACAAAGGCAACGGAAACTTGGTCAAAGTTGAAGGAAAGATTAATGCAGCACGTTATCAGAAAATATTGCTGTGCATGGGACGTAGTTGGACGTTCAAACATGACAACGATCCAAAACACAAGGCCAAGTCAACCTGTCATTGGATAAAGCAGAACAAAGTGAAGGTTCTGGAGTGGCCATCTCAGTCTCCTGACCTCAATATCATTGAGCCACTCTAGGGAGATCGCAAGCGCACAGTTCATGCTAGATAGCCCAGGAATTTACAGGAACTGGAGTTTTTTTTGCCAAGAAGAGTGGGCAGCTTTACCATCTGAGAAAATAAAGAACCTCATCCACAATTACCACAAAAGACTTCATTATGTTAAAGGGGGCAATACATGGTATTAAGAAATGGGGTATGTGAACTTTTAATCAGGGTCATTTGGATGTTTTGGGTTGTCATTATGATTTAAAAAGAGAAAACACAGTAGCTTGACAATAAATGGCTTCACCCAACCATTAACCATGAGTGGAGGAAAAGTTTTGGTGTTATCATTTATATTCACTAAAAAAAGGCCAAGAAAGCAAAAATTTTGCAGGGGTATGTAAACTTTTGAGAACAACTGTATAAACTAATGAGAGGAGAGGCGTAGGTAAAGGTTCAGCTCAGAAAGGGCGAAATTTCTGAGTGTGCCAACTACGCGAGCGCACAATGATCATGAGTATAGGGGAACCTCAGCAGATGAAAGAGCTGTTACTAAAAGCAATCACTGTACAAAAAACCAACACTGATATTACCGCCATATAGTGACATACAGTGTATAGGGGCTAGGATGGGAGAACATATGGGGCCCAGGACTGGAGAACATATGAGGCCCAAGAAGGGAGAACATTTACACTATAAACTATATACAGAGCTGCTGTACGTAATGTCACTGGTGATCTCTGTATAACCTGTACACTATATACAGAACTGCTGTGTATAATATCACCGATGATCACAGTATCACCTTTACACTGACACTGTATACAGAGCTCATTTACATAATGTCACTAGTGAACTCTGTATTACCTGTACACTATACACTATATACAGAGCTCCTGTGTATAATGTCACCAGTGATCACTGTATTACCTGTACACTGACACTATATACAGAGCTCCCATGTATAATGTCACTGGTGATCACTGTATTATCTGTACACTGCCACTATATACAGAGCTTCTGTGTATAATGTCACTGGTAATCACTTTATTACCTGTACACTGACACTGTATACAGAGCTCCTGTGTATAATGTCACCAGTGATCACTGTATTATCTGTACACTGACACTATATACAGAGCTCCCATGTATAATGTCACCAGTGATCACTGTATTATCTGTACACTGCCACTATATACAGAGCTTCTGTGTATAATGTCACTGGTAATCACTTTATTACCTGTACACTGACACTGTATACAGAGCTCCTGTGTATAATGTCACTGGTGATCTCTGTATTACCTGTACAATATATACAGAACTGCTGTGTATAATATCACAGATGATCACGGTATCACCTTTACACTGACAATGTATACAGAGCTCATTTACATAATGTCACTAGTGATCTCTGTATTACCTGTACACTAACACACTATATACAGAGCTCCTGTGTATAATGTCACCAATGATCACTGTATTATCTGTACACTGACACTACATACAGAGCTCCTGTGTATAATGTCACCAGTGATCACTGTATTATCTGTACACTGACACTATATACAGAGCTCCTGTGTATGTTGCTGGTGATCACTGTATTATCTGTACACTGACACTGTATACAGAGCTCATGTGTATAATGTCACTGGTGATCACTGTATTACCTGTACACTGACACTATATACAGAGCTCCTGTGTATAATGTCACTAGTGATCCCTGTATCACCTGTACACTAACACTATATACAGAGCTCCTGTGTATAATGTCACTGGTGATCACTGTATCACCTGTACACTAACACTATATAAAGAGCTCCAGTGTATAATGTCACTAGTGATCCCTGTATCACCTGTACACTAACACTATATACAGAGCTCATGTGTGTAATGTCACTGGTGATCACTATATTACCTGTACACTGACACTATATACAGAGCTCCTGTGTATAATGTCACTGTCGATCACTGTATTACCTGTATATTATATACTATATAGTCTATACAGCGCTTGTGTGTATAATGTCCCCAGTGATCCCTGTATTACCTGTAAACCATACAATATATACTATCTAGTGTATGGATACCCGTGCTTGTTCAAACTTCAAGGCACAGTATTGAAAGCTGCAAGAGGCAATACCCTGGTGGTGTGAATAGTTCATATAGAGCGCAACTTGATAAATAACATACCTCTGTGCTAATTAGATATATACCTATGATGATTTCTCATGTACAGAGACCTGTCTGCAACCTACTGGTATTGGTACAATATCTTTTCAGGTTGTGATAAAACAACATGTACTATTTTACAGTGCATTAACTATATATCATTTATGCTCACTAGCTGGTACTAGCTATTTTTGGCATTTTTGCTAGCTTTCTGTCATAGTTGGTGTGAATTGCCACTAATTTTTTGGTCTAAGGGCAATCATCAAAATAATATATCTAAATAGCACAGAGGCATGTAATTTATCAAGTTGCACAATATATACTATCTACACAGCTCCTGGTGATCACTGTGTTATCTGTACACTATATACAGAGCTCTTCCGTATAATGTCACTGATGGTAATATTAGTGTTATTAATATTGTAGTTTTTATTAATGATCAGTTTGTACTATTCTTTCACTATGTGGTGGTAATATGCAGTCCGGCCATGGTGTGGTGGTATTCCTCCATGGTTTGTGGTATTATTCGGTCACTATGTGGTGGTAATATGTGATCTGGTCATGGTGTGGCAGTATTTGCTCCTTGTATGTGGTATTATTTGATCACTATGTGGTGGTAATATTTGGTCTGGCCATGGTATGGTGGCATTCCTCCCTTGCTTGTGGTATTATTCGGTCATTATGTGGTGGTAATATGCGGACTGGCATTGATGTAGCGTTATTTCTCCCTTGTATGTGATTATTCTGTCAATATGTGGTGGTAATATGTGGTCTGGTCATGGTGTCTCACACATATTTGGACTGTGGCAGCTGAGACAAGAAAATAATGATGGACAGGAGGTTGTCCTTTCCAATTTGAGCAGAGTTCCTTTAGCACTAATTTTCAAAAATGGAATAAACCCCTTTAATACTACAGACTATACTAAGAAATGACAGACAGTGACTGGGGCAACGTGGACTGAACAGGAGGCAACGAGACAAGAAATGAAGGTACACGTGGGGTAAGAAGGGGAAACGCCTTTACTTTTAGTTACCGTTACTTGCATTTTGTGGTTACGGAAAGTGTGCTTGATAATGGGCGTGGCTAGAAAAATGGGTGTGGTAATCAAATGGGCGTGGTTTCCTAATATAAACAAATTGACCCCACCCTGCCTACACCTTACCTTTTCAATTAGCGCTGGATCTTACCTGCCCTTTAAAGGGAACCTGTCAGTCGATTCTTTCTGCCCATACCACGGGCAGCATGAATCAGATCCTGGCTGGACAATAAATTTAAGACCCAGTCGTGGACCATAGGAATAGACAAGACCAGTCTGGTGCTGCCCTTTTCCGGCTTCCCGCCGCAGCGCTAGAGGCATTTCTGATAGAACAGGTTATGGTCCCATCAAAGAAAAGTCAACATCACTTACCATTTTTTATTGCTTGACAGATTTTTAATAACAATATTATTGGCATAATTATGTGTTTGGGTTGTGACCTGTATAACATAAGGGGAGCATCCTGTTTTCAGAAGAGTGTGTAATACCCATGCAGGGACACTAGGGGGCTCCATTGTCCCATTCCTGCTCTGCCAGGCTTTGTGCATTGCCAGTGACCTGAGAAAAGGATCCAGCAGGCGGTGCACGCAGCGCTCAGCACCGGAGCAGATGGCAGAGTCACTGCTGGGATAGTTGTATTGTGAATAAAAAATTAATTTATGCTCTAAAAAAAAATCTATAAAGAGAATATAAAATAATGCATGAGCCGGATTCAGTTCTTCTATAATCTGGGGTGCTGAGATTTAAAGATGACTTGGGCAGTGGAGGAGCAATGCTTCTACCCATTCAGGTCCCTAATTTTGTCCATGGATGGCAGAGGACTTGTATTACCTGTACAGGGTGTGGCCTTCACCTTGGCAGCGCCCAATGCCATTCGCCCCCCGTCCAAAACCATTATACAGGGTGCCCGTAAATGCATTGTCCATCTTTGCAAGTCTTACTATTGTTAAAATGCATTTACAGTGAAAAGGAAACATCTTTGAAATTTGTGATGATTAAAAAAAATCTGCTTGTGTTCACAGCTCCTATGCAGACCTTTTACAGATGGGCGAAACGAATTGGGTTTTCAAGTAGAAACTACTTCATGAAACATTGACATTTTTGCTTCTTTTTTTTCTGTTGCTTCCTAAAGCGGTTTGTAAATGTTTTGGAGGAGGCATTTTTTCGGGCTTTTTTTGTAAAGGTTTTTTGTGGTGGCATTTTATAGGGCTTTTTTGTAAAGGTTTTTTGGGGTGATGTTTTCTAGGGCTTTTTTTGTAATGTAATTTTTCTTTTGGGGTGGCATTTCCTAAAGCGGTTTGTAAATATTTTTTTCAGGGTGGCATTTTCTAGGGCTTTTTTTTGCGGGGGTTGGGGGGTGATATTTTGAGCGCGCTTTTTTTTTTTAAGTCATTTGCAATCTTTGGATATTTCTTCATTTTGCGCCATAAGAGTTTTTGAGTCATTTTATTCATTGCTTGATGGATTTAAGAAAAACGGGAGAAAATTATAATAATAAAAATGCTTAAAAAATGTTAACAGAAAAACTGCAAATAATAATAAAAAAAGGCCTAGAAATTGCGACATAGAAGAAGCCGTTCATTAAGCGGTATCCGCTTGAAGAACTTGTAAAAAAAAAAAACCAACACAGTTTGAATGTATCCTGAAAATCCTGCAGTCTGCGACAACTCCTCAGCCCTGGAGGAGGTAATAAAACTCGTCTGTCCTCACATATTTCCAAGAAGAACTAAAAGAGGAAAGTCTTAAGTTCTGTCAGGCCTCAATGGTACCCGATCCATTAAAAATATATATATATTCTGACCAGTTTAACCCTTTCATAGATTAAATCTCTCCATAGACGCGGTGCCCTTCTTGCCCCTTTACTCATTTAATGACGGTGACACGGTTCAATATGATTTCCATAGAGTTGACAATGACGGCGGCATTAAGTCGAGTTAATCATTCTTGCATGGATTACCTCTATCGTCCGCCTGCCATCTCCACCGGAGTACAAACCTCCAGTAATTACTTCTCCCTCTTTGCTCCGCAGCTTTTATCGAGGACTCATCCCTGGCATACAACAATTTCATGTATTCACCCGGCTTAATCTATTATCCTCAGCGTTCGCCCAACAACCTCGACGCGCGTCGCCCGAACGAAGATCAGTACCTGAACATGTTTAACTTATTAAGGATCTCGAAAGAAACGTATCTTAAAAGTTCAAAATCAGGATGAAGAAGAAGAAGAAGATGGAGACAGTTTACGTTCAACAGAGAATGACTGTCAAGAGACACCGAACGTCAAACACGCGGGAATTAAAGTGACGGATGTGACTTTAATCTTTTGTAGAGGAATATTAACCTCTTTATACAGCTTACCGTAATAGTATGTTTGGGCTCCTGGACATACTACATCAAAATTTTGGTGAAGGCATCAGGACCTGGACCGGGGTCTCATGCTGTCCCCACAGTGACTTTATCCATGGAGATCCTGTTGCTGATTCGCAGGGCAAGAAGAAATCAGGCCTGATTGCAAAATTCACACCGCCGCATCCAATTTTAATTTTTGCCCCCCCTTACCTCTTCTTCCACGAACCACAAATTTTATTTTCTCCATCGAAAACCATACGGGTGGTTGTTTTTTGCAGGATGAGCTGTAGTTTTGAATGACACCCAACATTTGACCATATAATGTACTAAACATGGGGAGGGGTGAAAAATACAAGTGCAGTGAAATGGTTAAAAAAGTAACTCTGGCATTAGTTTTTGGGTTTTAATTTTTACGGCGTTCATTGTGCGGTGAACATGACCTGGTGGCATAATTCGTGAAAGCAAGCTAGTATAATAATTTTTTTTTTTAGTGGTTGAAAAAAATTCAGAAATAAGAGAATAAATTTGATTTCTGTTGCGGTTTCCTGAGATCTATAACTTTTTTATCGTTTGGGATCATTTTTGGGTAGATACAATATTTATTTTGCTTGACACCAGGATGCTCGGTCATCAGAAGGAGTTCTGGTGTCAAAATGCACTTTTTAGAGCAAATGGAAGGGTGGTTGATAGGGTGTATAAGAAGCCTGGAGAGTTGTGACCTGTGGGAAAAAGTATTTTGTCATTAGCCTCCAAAAAAGAGAAATTCTTCAAAGTTGACAAATATGGCAAAGTGGCAACGATCACTGAGGCCTTTTTTTTACAAGGGATCTTCCTTAGGCAATCCCTTTAAGATCTATAGTCATGGCCAAAAGTTTTGAGAATGACACAAATATTATATTTTCACATGATCTGCCCCTCTGGTTTTTATGTGTGTTTGACAGATGTTTTTATCACAGACAGAAATATAATAATTGCAAACATATGAGTAACAAAAGCTTATATTGACAGTTAGAATGAGTTAATGCAGCAAGTCAATATTTGCAGTGTTGACCCTTCTTCTTCAGGACCTCTGCAATTCTCCCTGGCATGCTCTCAATCAACTTCTGGACCAAATCCTGACTGATAGCAGTCCATTCTTGCACAATCAATTTCATTTTGTCAGAATTTTTAGGTTTTTGTTTGTCCACCCGTCTCTTGATGATTGACCACAAGTTCTCAATGGGATTAAGATCTGGGGAGTTTCCAGGCCATGGACCCAAAATCTCTATGTTTTGTTCCCTGAGCCATTTAGTTATCACCTTTGCTTTATGGCAAGGTGCTCCATCATGCTGGAAAAGGCATTGTTGATCGCCAAACTGCTCTTGGAGGGCTGGGAGAAGTTGCTCTTGGAGGTCATTCTGGTACCATTCTTTATTCATGGCTGTGTTTTTAGGCAAGACTGTGAGAGAGCCGATTCCCTTGGCTGAGAAGCAACCCCACACATGAATGGTTTCAGGATGCTTAACAGTTGGCATGAGATAAGACTGGTGGTAGCGCTCACCTTGTCTTCTCCGAATGAGGCGTTTTCCTGTTGTCCCAAACAATCGAAAAGGGGATTCATCAGAGAAAATAACTTTACCCAGTCCTCAGCAGTCCACTGCCTGTACCTTTTGCAGAATATCAGTCTGTCCATGATGTTTTTTTTGGAGAGAAGTGGCTTCTTTGCTGCCCTCCTTGAGACCAGGCCTTGCTCCAAGAGTCTCCGCCTCACAGTGCGTGCAGATGCACTCACACCTGCCTGCTGCCATTCCTGAGCAAGCTCTGCACTGCTGGTAGCCCGATCCCGCAGCTGAAACACTTTTAAGAGACGGTCCTGGCGCTTGCTGGTCTTTCTTGGGCGCCCTGGAGCCTTTTTGGCAACAATGGAACCTCTCTCCTTGAAGTTCTTGATGATGCGATAGATTGTTGACTGAGGTGCAATCTTTCTAGCTGCGATACTCTTCCCTGTTAGGCCATTTTTGTGTACTGCAATGATGACTGCACGTGTTTCTTTAGAGATAACCATGGTTAACAGAAGAGAAACAATGATGCCAAGCACCAGCCTCCTTTTAAAGTGTCCAGTGGTGTCATTCTTACTTAATCATGACAGATTGATCTCCAGCCATGTCCTCATCAACACCCACACCTGTGTTAATGGAGCAATCACTGAAAAGAGGTTAGCTGGTCCTTTTAAGGCAGGGCTGCAATGATGTTGAAATGTGTTTTGGGGGATAAAGTTCATTTTCTAGCCAAATATTGACTGCAAGTAATTGCTGTTAAGCTGATCACTCTTTATAACATTCTGGAGTATATGCAAATTGCCATTAGAAAAAGTGAAGCAGTAGACTTTGTAAAAATTAATATTTGTGTCATTCTCAAAACTTTTGGCCATGACTGTATATACACACACAATAGGAGGAGGTGGTGTGGTTGTCTGACTCTCAGGAATACCATTAATTCTGGAATGAATGAATGAATGGCTCCATTAAGTACCATGGCTGACGATTCAGATCTCACCAATCACACATTAAGGCTATGTTCACACGTTGCGTTTTTGCAGAGTTTTTTTTTTTCTTCCGCAGGCACAACCTGCTCTTTAAGCAACGTCAAAAAAGCAGGTTTTGCTGAGTGTTTGCAGCGTTTTTTGGTGCGTTTTTATCAGGTACATTTGTCTCTCGTGCATGCTGATAAAGTTTTGTGCATAAAAAGTTTAGTGCAAAAAAAATAATCTGATTCAACTTTATCAGGTTTTTGGCACCCAAAACGCAGGAAAACCCGACACTTGCGATTTTTGCACCACGTATTGCAAAACACTGAAAAAACGCCTAAAGAAGTGACACGCTGCATTTTGCAAAACCGGAGCTTTATGACAAAACAGTCAGGAAAAAAAAACGTGTGTGCATGAGATTTCTGAAATCTCATAGACTTTGTTGGTGCTGTGAAACTCTGCTGAAAATTTGCAAAAAAAAAATGCATTTAAAAAACGCAACGTGTGACCATAGCCTAACAGCCTATTTTAGGAGTGCGCCACCAATATATATGTCTAGAACCCCCTTTAAGACCCTCCTACATCCCTCATTGACTGATTATAAGGATTTGGGAGAAACAAAGCATGCATGGAGAATCTCCGAGGATGTGCTGGGAAGCTGAGGCTGCTTTGTATGCAACATGTTCATTCCCTATGAACTTCAAATCTGTCCAAGACCACGGGGCACCGAAGTAAATAAACCATCAGCAGAAACACAAGTAATCATACTTGTCACCCGGCGCCTGCAGCTGCAATCACTGCCATACGCACACGACGTAGAGGGGAAGAGTGACAGTCACTGCGGCCGCGGATGCCAGACACTGCTACACTGTGATAACACATACATGCAGTGATTGCACCATTGTCACAAAGAGCAGGGAACAAAAGTAGTGATGAGCGAATGAGCTGGGATGAGGTGTTATCTGTGCATGCTCTAGTGCAAACAGAGTGTCTTCGGAGTGCTCCCAGGCGCGTGAGATTTCTGAGACTTGGCGGGCCCTGTAGCTGGCACACCGTAGGAGTAGAGAGCCCATGCATGGCTCAGGAATTGGAGGATTGAAAAAAAAAAGAGCTGGAGACAGAGAAAGTCTGCAGAAGAGAGAAACGGCTTCATGAAAGGAAGCAGAGAATGGAAGAGTAAAGGATGCGGTGCGACACTAGGGTATACCCAGAAGAGGGGAACAGCAGGTGTATGGGTCAGCTCGTACTCAAGGTCGGTACGGATCAGATACCCAAAGTGGGGCACAAGAATCTAACCTTCAGCCCGCCAGCACTACAGTGAAATTAGCCCAGGGAGCTGTGGCACTTGTCTGTGTTAACCGGTTATTGCTAACCTCACTTAAAGCTGGAAGAAGAGGAAGACATTATCCCAGGATTAGTGAGAGAGATGGGGATGAGTCCAGGGAGATTCCCAATCGTCCTACTCACTATGAATCATCCTTAAAGTTGACTCTCACATAACTGTCCCTGTTATCTGTCGCTGGGCAGAACTTAAGCTTTCACTAAGTTTTGTAGAAGAGTAAAAAGGAAGATAGTGACATCTTGTGGCCGTTGGTTAGTACTGCAGCCCACAGTGAAATAAACACTGGTCACCACAAAAAAAACATTTCAGGAACAAAACATTATTTTCATCCTACATATTTTATACCACAGTAGCATTTATGGCTTCAGGGGGAACAAGGCAGCTGGTCCACCTCCTCACAATACTGCCTCCTATGTACAAGAATATAACTACTATAATACTGCCACTATGTTCAAGAATATAACTACTATAATACTGCTCCTGTGTACAAGAATATAACTTCTATACTACAACTCCTGTATACAATAATATAAATGCTATAATACTGCACAAAAAATAATGGGTACATTTGGGAAAGGCTAGTTAGCTGTGCACAGTTGTGTACAGTTATGGAGGACTAGTTTGCAGTGAGGTTAAGTGCACTGTTAGGGAGGACTAGTTAGAAATGATGTCATGTGTATCGTCAGAGAGGACTAGTTAGCAGTTAGTTTGTGTAGTCAGGGAGGACTAGTTAGCAGTGATGTTATGTATGCAGTCAGAGAGTTCTAGGTAGCAGTGATATTTTGTGCACAGCCAGGGAGGACTAGTCAGCAGTGATGTTATTCGATCAAGTAAGCAGTGAGGTTATGTGTGCAGTCAGGGAGGACTAGGTAGCAGGGAGTTTATGTTTACAGCCAAGGGGGACTAGTTAGCAGTGAGGTTATGTGTAGTCAGGAAGGACTAGGTAGCAGTGAGAGAGGACTAGTTAGCAATGATATTTTGTGCACAGCCAGGGAGGACTAGTCAGCAGTGAGGTTATGTGTACAGTCAGGGAGGACTAGTTAACAGTGAGTTTATGTGTACAGTCAGGGAGGACTAGTTAACAGTGAGGTTATGTGTAGTCAGGAAGGACTAGGTAGCAGGGAGCTTATGTGTACAGCCTAGGGGGACTAGTTAGCAGTGAGGTTATGTATGCAGTCAGAGAGTTCTAGGTAGCAGTGATATTTTGTGCACAGCCAGGGAGGACTAGTCAGCAGTGATGTTATTCGATCAAGTAAGCAGTGAGGTTATGTGTGCAGTCAGGGAGGACTAGGTAGCAGGGAGTTTATGTTTACAGCCAAGGGGGACTAGTTAGCAGTGAGGTTATGTGTAGTCAGGAAGGACTAGGTAGCAGTGAGAGAGGACTAGTTAGCAATGATATTTTGTGCACAGCCAGGGAGGACTAGTCAGCAGTGAGGTTATGTGTACAGTCAGGGAGGACTAGTTAACAGTGAGTTTATGTGTACAGTCAGGAGGACTAGTTAACAGTGAGGTTATGTGTAGTCAGGAAGGACTAGGTAGCAGGGAGCTTATGTGTACAGCCTAGGGGGACTAGTTAGCAGTGAGGTTATGTGTCCTACGATGAATTAATCTTGACTTCTTGAAGGAACCCTTTAAATATAAATGTGACTGTGATCGCCTCTGTGACGTGGTGTTTGCAGCTGTGCGGCTGATAAGGGGAAGCAGTGCTGACAACCTCACTTTTTAAAATCCAGAGAGTTGGAAATCCTTTTGAAGATTAGGAACAGCAATGATGCAATCGTTTAATGAAAAAGTCACAGCCTGGAATTCATTTACATATGTATTAGATAAAATGTGGATTTTCTCAGTAGGGAAAGTGCTGACTTCAACAGCAGCTTCACAATATTGTATGAAGGCTGAGACCTTCATAGAGATCTTCAGAGTTTAGCAACATCTAACACGTCTGTGAGGAGAGGAGACCAAGTTTTGTGGGCCCCTGCGAGCCACTGCGGCCCTATTTATATTGTCTTTCCAAGCATAGGGCGCATTTATCCAGATCACCATAAGCTCTGTAAAATCTGGTGAGGCGGTGTAACAAGAAGCCGTGATACCTCTGCAGAACTCTTGCAGGATGTGACTGACATTAAGAAGGAGAGACTGCCATCTGCTGGCCAGCCCAAATCAAGTGGAACCAAATTGTACTGTAAGATTTGTAGGGGGAGCAACCACGTGTGCTGGACTGGATCAGGTGACCCACAGGAAGGACTTCCCTGATGTAAAAGCCCTGCTCGCCAAACCATGAGGAGATTTGGCACCAGGGAAGAGAGTGTAGCAGACGTGCTCCAGAGACATTGCTGAGATCAGCGGGCCAGGCCTCAGTGGGAAGTCTGTGACACCCAGGTGACGATCGCTAGCTGGTAAGGTCCAGATTCCCCGCAGGAGACCTCCAAGTACCGCCTATTCTGGTCAGAGCCAGGATCTGCGCTCTGTGGTGGTCAAGTCTCTGAGCCCCAACGTTGCCTGTCATGAGCTGAGGCCTAGTCCTCTCTGCCCTGAGCATGACAGACTTCCGCCGTTGGTCAAGTCAAGAAGGTCCATGAGGAGCCTGCGACAGGCGAGTCCTGCCTGCTATTGCGGAGGAACAGCACTAATGAGTAGGGGCATCATGTCCAGCTATCATCTACGGTATCGGGGTCAGCTAGGACTAGGTTTACAGGTTGGGAGGAGGCCGATTGGTGCATGGGAGGCTCGTGACTATTCTAAACTTATTGTTTTCATCGTACTGTTGAATTGCATAGTAACTAACACTAATTGTTTAAAGTTATTGCTGTATAAAAATAGAATTATATCAATCCCTGACTGTTTCCCACCTCATAATCTCTGTTCGTTGCATCCACCTGCATTACATTTGGCACAGCCGGCAGGATGCAACATTCAGACACAGAGACACATAGCCCTTGAGGGCTATGCTCAGCAACCTTCCCAAGTTCACGGGGTGCAGCGTGTTGCTGTGGGACTGAGTAGAGAGGCTGAAAAGCATGCTACGCATGTATCCCCTGGCCCATTCCGTTCAGGCTGAGTTAGCGCTCCTGACCCTTGATGGGTTTATGTGCCAGCC
>JARQOD010000005.1:534415694-534484108 GCA_033576555.1 Oophaga sylvatica | reverse complement strand
ACTCAACATACACTAGACACACCCTTAGGGTAGTGTAGTTACTTGTGAGGGAGTGGTCAGGGTGTATATTGGTTGAGTGATTTTAGAGTAGTGAGTTTCCTGTCTTCGGACAGAGCAGACGTGTGGAGTCTAGCTGGAAGGAGGAATCCGTCCAGCCTGCTCATCATCGGTTCAGAAAGTGGAGGCTAGTACAGGTGGTCTAGTTCACCTTAGCCTAGTCAGAGCTGTACCTCACCTGAATACATTGAAAGAAAGAAGAAGCTTAGTGCAGAAAGACTTCAGTCACCTGTCTCAAGGACAGTGAAAGGTTCAGAGACGTGCTCCTGCCTAGTGATAACTGAGAATCTGTAACTAACTCTGAAGGAAGTGAATGAAGGGAGTGACTACCCGACTTTATGCAAGTGTGAGTGTTTATGCTACCAGCGAGGACAAGGCGAAAGGCACAGTGGAAAGATTATTGGAAAGGTGCTTTTGGATTGAAGAAGTCCTGCACATTGCAACCGGTCACTGGGGACCGAAGGATCACTATTAGCTACAAGCATAGTGGTAAGAAAACCAGGGATTTACCGGACCTTAGGTCGCGGCAAACAGCCCCATATAGTCAGTACGTAACTGGGGTCAGGGGGAGTGAAGACTTTGAGTCCGTGCACGACAAGACAGGAATTCAGCTCTCTCGCAGGAAGGCTCCTACCACAAAACTGACTGGGCAGTACAGCTATGGATTAGCTGGAGTTATTGAGGGAACTACGCTTCAGGCTGGTTGTACTCATCGTGTTGAAAGTAAAGGAGGCCCCTAACTTGTCCAGCTGCTGTCTCAAGATACACTCTCCTTGGATCAGCCTCCCTGGGACCTGCCTGAACATCTTACAAGTAAAGGTATGGAAAGACGCTGACCGTGTGAGACTGTGTTATTTATCTGCACCCGACTTCACTAACTTCATAGACTTTGAGGGACCAGTCCCACCTGTAGGGGACCCGACATCTAGCTGCCTCACCATCCCCTCAGAGATCTACAGCAGCGCTGGTACAAATTACCAGAAGACTACAGGTGGCGTCACGAACTGTATATAAATCTATCCCCTGTAAATATATCCCCAACATACGCCAGACCGCCAGGGCCACAGACCGAGCCACCGCTACCTGTGACAAACCCCATAGACTTCCATGGGCTCGGCTCTGAGTACCCCATTGCCCTGGTAATCCACAATTGTGGTGGCGGGTCGACACAAATTTGGCGTCACGAACAGGATACGAAACTCGCAGAATTGCGAGCCCTGTGTGCCTAAGGAATTGTTTTTGTGAAAAAGGACTGTTTGCACTTTTGGCGCCAAAATCGCCATTTTTGTTGCCATATTCGCGCCCTCAGGCGCTGGAGAAGAAGGTGGGCGTACCTTCGTGGGCGTCTACCCCCTGTGGCGCGAAGAAAATGCCTGCCCTCTCAAAGTGCTATTACAATATGCGATCCTGCCCTACAGCAAAGGAGGTCCGCCTCCTCTTCACCTTCCCTGCGAAGAGGAGGAGACGCAAACCCCACCTCCACGGAAGAGACCGGATGTCTCCGGAGGAAGAAGAAGGAATCTTCTGGAACATCATGGAGGCAGGACGTGTGCAGCCGAGCAGGGAAGCGGAGGAAGGCAGGCCCCGTGCCCCAGCCAAGCTGCCACCAGCACCGGAGTTATCCGTGGTCCTGCACCTGCAGCAGGCGTTGCTAGAAATTCAGGAAGAAAATGCACGCCTGAAGAAGATGGTCCAGTACCAACCTGGATTTGAAGAGATCGAGAGACGCCGGCGTACCCTGGAGCAGCGGAGGCTGTGGGACACGGTGATCTCTCCCTCAACGACCCCCCACGATTCGAATTACCGAAGATTCTGCTGCCCAAGGCGAAGGAGCAACCGGAGGCTGCCCCCGAAAGTACCGATCCTGATCCCACCGGTGAAGCGGTGGAGGCGAAGGAGGTTGAGGAGGTACCGCCAGTTCCGGAACGCCCGCCCGGCCAGGAGGCCGCAGCAGATGATCGGTCCCCGACAGGGACACCGGAGGGGTCCTGTCCGTCGTTACCAGACGTCGACTGGGACGAGATGGCGCGCCTGGATGACGTCGCCTATACCGCCCAGTGGGAATATGAGTGGCAGCGTCGTGAGGAGAAGCAGAAACGCCAGCAGGAGGAGGAGCGGGAAGCTCAGCGGAATCGTCAGCGACAACATGCAGAGCTGATCGCGGACAAGGAGAGTGTCCGGAGAGAGAAAGGTACCCTGAGGGAACCGCGGCGGCAGGGGTGTGTGACTGAGTTCCAGCTCCGGAAGGGCTGGGGCTTCATCCGTGAACCGGGCCTCTACCCAGGGGTCTTTGTTAGTCGCAGGGACGTAGAATCCCACCTACCGCAAGGCCATCCCGGGAGGGACTTAGTAAATGGAGACATTGTCACGTACACACGGCATTGGGGAATGAAGGGATGGTATGCCCTTAACGTCACCATCGTCCGTGACCCCGTCCCAGACGCAGGTAACGTCATCACTACCGCAGCGTCCCCGTCTCCAGCTCAAGCAGTATCCGGCCGTGCCCCAGCATCGCCCCCTGCAGGCTCATCGCAAATTAAAGCAATTTCTACATCGCAACTAGCGACCCAGTCTCAATCGCAATCCATGACACGGTCCATATCGTTAACTGTGATTGAAACGCAATCGGTGTCTCGTGAGGAGAATGTACCCGTTGCGCCCCTAGAGGTTCGCACGAGAACTGTGGCGACCCAGACCCTAATCGCAGCGCATGATTTGTTAGTCCTGGGATCTAGGGCCCATTGCATTGTTCCAGCCCCCGGGGTGGAAAGTGTATTTGAAGTAAATGAGTAATTAAACAGTAAAGAAGAATCGGTGAGATCCATATAGGGTCTACCATAAGTAAAGTTGTAGAAAGTTTAAGAATGTTTTACAAAATTTTGCACAAGTTGAAGAGTATAACGTATATAATGCATATATATATTGCTAACCGTAGAATGCCCGGCTGGGTAACCAGAAAAAGTTTGCACTTTAGTATTATTATGATGTGATATTATATCTGTGTCTTTGTTTTAACAATGGACTTTGAGGTTGAGGACTGTGCCAGCCCAGAACTTATTTGTATATAGTTGCGCTTCGGTGCTTTATCTTGGTTTTACATAAAACCAGCACAACTACCTCTGAATACAAAAACCCGTGTGGTGTGGCACTGAGTGAGGTCTGCATTCGGATGTCCTGCAGCCCACCCAGGACCCACGTTGAAGGTTTGGTGCGGGTCCTTCACAAGAATACTGTATATTTATTGAATGCTATTTAATATTTGTACTTTTCTATATCTAATGTTTTTGGTTTCGCAACGTTCAAGATATCCTCACCTCCCGGATGGGACGAATTAATGTTCATGTTTGATGTTTTCATGCATGAACAAAACTGTCTCTTTGTATTTTACAGCCCGGGAGTGCTGTCTTTTACCATGGGGGAATGTGTAGCCCTGGTGTTAGGCACACGCAGTACCCTGGAGAGTGTGTGGCGAGACAGCAGTTTAATGCTCAATACCCATTCACTCAACATACACTAGACACACCCTTAGGGTAGTGTAGTTACTTGTGAGGGAGTGGTCAGGGTGTATATTGGTTGAGTGATTTTAGAGTAGTGAGTTTCCTGTCTTCGGACAGAGCAGACGTGTGGAGTCTAGCTGGAAGGAGGAATCCGTCCAGCCTGCTCATCATCGGTTCAGAAAGTGGAGGCTAGTACAGGTGGTCTAGTTCACCTTAGCCTAGTCAGAGCTGTACCTCACCTGAATACATTGAAAGAAAGAAGAGCTTAGTGCAGAAAGACTTCAGTCACCTGTCTCAAGGACAGTGAAAGGTTCAGAGACGTGCTCCTGCCTAGTGATAACTGAGAATCTGTAACTAACTCTGAAGGAAGTGAATGAAGGGAGTGACTACCCGACTTTATGCAAGTGTGAGTGTTTATGCTACCAGCGAGGACAAGGCGAAAGGCACAGTGGAAAGATTATTGGAAAGGTGCTTTTGGATTGAAGAAGTCCTGCACATTGCAACCGGTCACTGGGGACCGAAGGATCACTATTAGCTACAAGCATAGTGGTAAGAAAACCAGGGATTTACCGGACCTTAGGTCGCGGCAAACAGCCCCATATAGTCAGTACGTAACTGGGGTCAGGGGGAGTGAAGACTTTGAGTCCGTGCACGACAAGACAGGAATTCAGCTCTCTCGCAGGAAGGCTCCTACCACAAAACTGACTGGGCAGTACAGCTATGGATTAGCTGGAGTTATTGAGGGAACTACGCTTCAGGCTGGTTGTACTCATCGTGTTGAAAGTAAAGGAGGCCCCTAACTTGTCCAGCTGCTGTCTCAAGATACACTCTCCTTGGATCAGCCTCCCTGGGACCTGCCTGAACATCTTACAAGTAAAGGTATGGAAAGACGCTGACCGTGTGAGACTGAGTTATTTACTTGCACCGACTTCACTAACTTCATAGACTTTGAGGGACCAGTCCCACCTGTAGGGGACCCGACATCTAGCTGCCTCACCATCCCCTCAGAGATCTACAGCAGCGCTGGTACAAATTACCAGAAGACTACAGGTGGCGTCACGAACTGTATATAAATCTATCCCCTGTAATTATATCCCCAACATACGCCAGACCGCCAGGGCCACAGACCGAGCCACCGCTACCTGTGACAAACCCCATAGACTTCCATGGGCTCGGCTCTGAGTACCCCATTGCCCTGGTAATCCACAATTGTGGTGGCGGGTCGACACAGAAGCACTTACGAGGCTGCCCAGGATAGAAAACACACACCCTCTCCCTCCCAATAAAGAAGGAGTTGGGTAAGTGGGCAGTGATATTATCGCACTGGCGCAGTTTCACCAAAACCCTCCACCCTCCCGTCCAGATACCATCATTGTCTCTGCTTTTGGTGAGGTCAGAGACCAGGTCACAATGCCTCCGGAGCCACACCACAATGTCCTGCGGGGGAACAGACTCATTCCAGAAGATGAGATTAACCGTAACGGTATCTGGCTTAGAGATAGGAATAAAGCTGAACTTACTCCAGCCCTCAGTGTCTCTAAACTTGGGGAAATTAGACCAAAACCTGTCCAGGTCACTCATGAGCTTAAAGCTGACGTCATAGCCCTGCCTGTCTGGAAGATTAATCACCGCCAAGATGCTGACTGGCGCAAACCCCATCTGGCGACACAAGAGCTCCCTGACCACAAACCTTCTATCTGGCAGATCCTCCTTGGCACCTCTGTGCCGGAAACGCACAACGTTTCTCCGTTTAAACGCCTGGCCGGTATAATTGGCACCAGAGGTGAAGGACGGAGCGCCACGACTCCAGGCATTACTGGGGGGAACCTGCGGGGTCACCTAGGCTGACTGACGGGGTGAGGGTCTGCAGCAGGGGGGGCTTCTACACCTTGTGTGCTCGGAATTAAAGGGGGGAAATCACAGACATTATCATGTACATTGTTATCATCAACATCAATGTCACTATCAGACTGCGCAGCGTCCACCAAAGATACTGTGCTCCCCCAAACCCCCGACCCCTCAGATACAGCGCGGTTATCCCCAGCATCAGAGCCCTGCTGGGCACCATCAGGAACTACCGGCACATGTCCACTGCCCAACTGTGGTGCATGGCATTCTGAGACTTGTAGTCCCTGTGCTGAAAAATGTCCATGCTGCTGCTTGGAATCTGCTGCAGGCGGCTGTACTGGGCATTCTGCGACTTGTTGTACCTCTACTGGAATGTGCCCTTCATGCTGCTGCTTGGAATCTGCTGCAGGCTGTTGTGCTGGGCATTCTGTGACTTGTTGTACCTCTGCTGGAATCTGCACTACATGCTTCTGCTTTGGATCTGCTGCAGGCAGTTTTGCTGGGCATTTTGAGACTTGTGGTACTGTGTCGACCCGCCACCACAATTGTGGATTACCAGGGCAATGGGGTACTCAGAGCCGAGCCCATGGAAGTCTATGGGGTTTGTCACAGGTAGCGGTGGCTCGGTCTGTGGCCCTGGCGGTCTGGCGTATGTTGGGGGAATATTTACAGGGGATAGATATATTTACAGTTCGTGACGCCACCTGTAGTCTCTGGTAATTTGTACCAGCGCTGCTGTAGATCTCTGAGGGGATGGTGAGGCAGCTAGATGTCGGGTCCCCTACAGGTGGGACTCTTCCCTCAGGTCGATGGTTATGGTGGGGTTGTGCAGGCATGCAATTAAATAACTCAGTCTCACACCGTCAGCGTCTTTCCATACCTTTTACTTGTAAGATGGTAAGGCAGGTCCCAGGGAGGCTGATGGGGTTGATGGAGGATGAGTTTTGAGGCAACGGCTGAGCAAGGCAGGGGCCTCCTTTACTTTCCAATGATGATGAGTCCAACCAGCATAAAGCGTAGTTCACTCCTGAAACTTCAGCTATTTCAAAGCTGTACTGCCCGGTCAGTTTTGTGGTGGAGCCTTCCAGTGATGAAACTAGGTTCTTCTATGCTTGGCCTAGCTCAAAGTTCCTATTCCACCTGACCCCTGTTACGTACTGACACTTCAAGGGCTGCTTTCTGTTACCTAAGGTCCAGTAAGCCTCTGGTTTTTCTACCACTATGCGTGAAGCTATAGTGATGCTTCGGTCTCCAGTGACCGGTGACAATGTGCAGGATACTTCAATCCTAAAGCACTTCTGATTTCCTTCCACTGTGCCTTTCGACTTGCTCAAACTCTCAATCTCAGCACTGACTAGGCTAAGGTGAACTGGCTCACCTGTACTAGCCTCCACTACTGTACTGTCTCTCTGAATCGACAGGAATCTTGGTGCTCCAGACAGGCACTCCTTCTCCCTCCCTTCACCTCAGGAGACACTACTAGACTCTTGTGCTAAAAACCACACCCCTCTACACCCCTGCTGGGTGTGTCAGAAGTATATGTGATGTCATGTAGAGCCCTTAACCGTTACCTCTCCACTCATCCTCCTGGTATTGTGTACCTTAAATACCAGGGCTACACAGTACGTCTGCTGGGGTCTGTACTACAGGCTGCTGCTGGTGCGGCATTTGCCCCTTTTGGAAGCAGAAACTTGCAGGCTGCAGCACTGTCCGCACCTGCTTCTGGGGTCCACCTGGGACAATGTCTGACCTGGAACCTGCAGAGTTCTGCTTCTGTGAATTAAACAGTTCCTGGTTCCTATAAGTCTCCGCCAGGGGCCCCATCCTCTCTAGGACGCAGTCCATGTCCCTCACCACTTTTGCCAGCAATACACCCAGTGTGTTCAGAGTCTCATCATAAAAATCATGACTCCCGGGATTAATAGCCTTTAGCTTATAGCAAGTGTCTATCTGCATCTGTAGTGAGTCTTTCTGCTGCTGTAACTCACCGAACTTCTTGACAAGTCCTGGGATCTCCTCTGCGAGCTGAAGCTCAGGTGCACGTGGCGTCTCCTCCTGGGATCCTGCATTCAGCGATGTCCCCGGCTGCTTGAACCCAGACGTCTCCTTAATTTTCACCACCGCTGGTTTCATGGCTCCAGGCTCCACAGCACTTTTACTGCTGCCACCTGACTGCGACCGTGTGCGTCCTGACCCGCGCCATACTGCCATGCTGCTGTAAGTTCTCCTGGATGGTTTGTCTTTCCAAAGACGTCCGTCTCTGCCTGGGAGCAGGAGAGGTGATCTGCACAGCTGGGGCTGATCTCAACTGTGCACCCGGCAGGAGCTGCTTGCTGACTGGGGAGTTACCTGACTTCACATTGTGCTGTAACCCTTCACTGACCGACACTTTTCCTTCTTGCTTCTTTGCTGTACTTGGAGAAGGTTTTCCTCCCAAAACTTTACTGATGGCTTTTTCCTCCTTCACAGAACTGCTGCAGCTTTGGCTCGCTGCATTCACTGCTCTGACAGTGGCTCTGGGATTAGCATTCCCATTAGGAGAGGCCTGGGAGGCTTGTCCCAGTGTAGGCCGGGAAGCCTGGGCCTTGCCTGGGGAGCTTCCCCGCCCAGGGTGACCCCTCCCTGGGCTTGCTCCAGACATCAGGAGAGCTACAAACACACAACCTCTCAGCTAGGAGGCAGTATTATAGTAGTTATATTCTTGTACATAGGAGCAGTATTATAGTAGTAATATTCTTGTACATAGGGGCAGTATTATAGTAGTTATATTCTTGTACATAGCGGCAGTATTATAGTAGTTATATTCTTGTATATAGGAGGCAGTATTATAGTAGTTATATTCTTGTACATAGGAGCAGTATTATAGTAGTTATATTCTTGTATATAGGGGCAGTATTATAGTAGTTATATTCTTGAACATAGGAGCAGTATTATAGTAGTTATATTCTTGTACATAGGGGCAGTATTATAGTAGTTATATTCTTGTACATAGGAGCAGTATTATAGTAGTTATATTCTTGTACATAGGGGCAGTATTATAGTAGTTATATTCTTGTACATAGCGGCAGTATTATAGTAGTTATATTCTTGTACATAGGAGCAGTATTATAGTAGTTATATTCTTGTACATAGGAGCAGTATTATAGTAGTTATATTCTTGTATATAGGGGCAGTATTATAGTAGTTATATTCTTGAACATAGGAGCAGTATTATAGTAGTAATATTCTTGTACATAGGGGCAGTATTATAGTAGTTATATTCTTGTACATAGCGGCAGTATTATAGTAGTTATATTCTTGTATATAGGAGGCAGTATTATAGTAGTTATATTCTTGTACATAGGAGCAGTATTATAGTAGTTATATTCTTGTATATAGGGGCAGTATTATAGTAGTTATATTCTTGAACATAGGAGCAGTATTATAGTAGTTATATTCTTGTACATAGGGGCAGTATTATAGTAGTTATATTCTTGTACATAGGAGCAGTATTATAGTAGTTATATTCTTGTACATAGGGGCAGTATTATAGTAGTTATATTCTTGTACATAGGAGCAGTATTATAGTAGTTATATTCTTGTACATAGGGGCAGTATTATAGTAGTTATATTCTTGTACATAGGGGCAGTATTATAGTAGTTATATTCTTGTATATAGGAGGCAGTATTATAGTAGTTATATTCTTGTACATAGGGGCAGTATTATAGTAGTTATATTCTTGTATATAGGGGCAGTATTATAGTAGTTATATTCTTGAACATAGGAGCAGTATTATAGTAGTTATATTCTTGTACATAGGAGCAGTATTATAATAAAGAAAAACAGGTGTATAGCCAGCTCATGTAGGTAACAGGTGCACTGACATGATGCGGCATCATTGGTACTGAGAAAAAAAAAACAGGAAAAATCCAGCACTCTTGTAAATTCAGTAGATGAATAAAATCACTTCTTTATTTTAAAAAACTCCAACAATTGGTGCAGGGAAGAGACTCTTACACGTTTCGAGCACGTAGTGTGTCTTAATCATAGCACTGAAGCTGTGTGGATCCAGTAATCGGGTTAGATTCATAGCGGCGCTTACAAGCTCTATAGAAAAGAAAATTGCAAAGTTGTTGTGTTATACAAGCGCCTTGCAATTGTAAAAATGTGTGATAACAAGGCTAACCTTCTAAATATAATAGCAGCTGCCCTGCGTGTGACTTGGGGCTGTTGAAGACCCATAGAAAAACTAAACTGACACTGCAGAATCTTACACCCGGAGCTCTTGTCTATTTACGCTGTGGATATTTTTCGCAGTATGCACATTAAATTTCTTAAATTTCTGGAACTGTAAAAACTTAGCTGATTTTCCACAAGTGAATACACAGAGCCCCAAAACCTAGTCTACGGCAGAGTTTACATGGTGCATTTTATTTATTGTGATTTTCCAAAATCCTTGCAAAACAAAACTCACAGCGAAAACTGCTGCAAAAAAAAAATGCATGTGTGAACAAGCTCTAGGCTACGTTCGCTCATTGCGTTTTTGTGTTGCATAGCTTTTGCTGCAGGAATGAAAAAACATGGCAAAATAATGCAGCAAATTCCGCAATGTGTGAACACAGCCTTATTGAGAACGTTCTCCTGTGTCATTAATACTGCTGCCTCTGCACAGTGAACGCCTACTGAGCTCGGACCGTCTCTGCAGAGCGCAGCAGTCGCGCTGACTTTATCACCGACCCCCTCTGCCCCCAAATCCTCCAGGTTTCCAGCTCCGGGTCTTAAAAATAAGTCTCAAAATGTTCTTATATTATTGAAATTACATAATTACTCATTTATTCTATTTATTAAAATCCTCTTGAATAATTATGAAAATATAGGATAATATAAATATTTAATGGGATAATAACCTTTTTTTATAAAGTTTTATTCTCGGTGATTATTTCCACGTGCTGGGTCGGGGAAAGTATTATAAGTTAATAGATTTTCCACTTGCGAACAATGCAGTCATTCCCAACTTTGTACGAAAAAGAAAAAAAAAAAACCTCTTCTAACTTTTCCTGTTACATATCTCATGTTTATTTAGGGCCAGTAATATTCTTGGCATAGAAGACAGCACACTGCGCCATAAAACCTCTAGCCGCAGCTTAAAATGTAATATCGTTAACGTGTTAGTGTTGCAGAGAAACTGATTCGATATATTAAACAGAAAATGGTAAATCTGAGATTATTATCCCTAAAATCGGTCGTTTTGGCCGTTAACTCCTTCATCACCAGCTCGCGGGTCCTTAGGCTAGGTCAACATTCACATATACTATACAAAATTAATAGACAATTTGTAAAAACATTTTTTTTTTAAATTTTCATTGGAACCTGTGTCAATTTTTAAATTAACCCGTTTCGGATTATTTTTTGTTCTTTGTGACCACGTTTTTTTCATCTTGGCATAACGGAATTATTATAATTTTTTTTTTCACCAGATTTGGAATACGTGAATATTAGAGAAAATCTAAATGTAGAATTTCTAGCAGTTTTTATTTATTTATTTATTTATTTTACGGATATGGGCACAACCATTGGTTTACACTTAATAAATGTATTCTCCTTTGGATGATTTTATCCCATGCCTGATGCTGCAAATTTTCATGTTTCTCATCCCTCCTCCACTTCCCCTCAATCACCGGCCTCCAAGAACCACAACTTTTTTATTTTGAATCCACGTGTCCGTAAGAGCTTTTTCTTTATGATTGTTTTGAGTTTTGAAAGACTTTTATTCATTTTACCGTATTGTAGATAAAAAAAGAAACAATTACAAGCCAGGTGAAAAGGTAAAAAAGTGTTTATACATACAGTACAGACCAAAAGTTTGGACACACCTTCTCATTCAAAGATTTCTCTGTATTTTCATGACTATGAAAATTGTAGAATCACACTGAAGGCATCAAAACTATGAATTATCACATGTGGAATTATACATTACACTTTACAAAAAAGTGTGAAACAACTGAAAATACGTCTTATATTCTAGGTTCTTCAAAGTAGCCACCTTTTGCTTTGATTACTGCTTTGCACGCAGAACAGGTGAACGGATGGACTCTACATGCCTGGTTCCCACCGTGAAGCATGGAGGAGGTGGTGTGATGATGTGGGGGTGCTTTACTGGTGACACTGTTGGGGATTTATTCAGAATTGAAGCGGTGAGCGGTCCAGCTCACCCCAAACCATCTCGATTGGGTTCAGGTCTGGTGACTGTGGAGGCCAGGTCATCTGGCGTAGCACCCCATCACTCTCCTTCTTGGTCAAATAGCCCTTACACAGCCTGGAGGTGTGTTTGGGGTCATTGTCCTGTTGAAAAATAAATGATGGTCCAACTAAACGCAAACCGTATGGAATAGCATGCCGCTGCAAGATGCTGTGGTAGCCATGCTGGTTCACTATGCCTTCAATTTTGAATAAATCCCCAACATTGTCACCAGCAAAGCACCCCCACACCATCACACCACCTCCTCCATGCTTCACGGTGGGAACCAGGCATGTAGAGTCCATCCGTTCACCTTTTCTGCGTGCAAAGCAGTCATCAAAGCAAAAGGTGGCTACTTTGAAGAACCTAGAATATAAGACATATTTTCAGTTGTTTCACACTTTTTTGTAAAGTGTAATGTATAATTCCACATGTGATAATTCAGAGTTTTGATGCCTTCAGTGTGATTCTACAATTTTCATAGTCATGAAAATACAGAAAAATCTTTGAATGAGAAGGTGTGTCCAAACTTTTGGTCTGTACTGTATATATAATAAAAGAAAAAATATACATGTATAATAATAATATAAAATGTGTGTATATATATATGTACTGTATATATATATATATATATCAGAAAACGGCTGCACAAACGAATTTTTTTTACAATATTCTGAATTTTTACCCACTAATATTTATATATATACTCTGTGCACATAATAAGTGAGTACACTATATACTAAGGGACTGTGCTCTACATAATAAGGCTACATTCCTGTATCCGTGTGCAGTGTCGGTGTGCTGCGAGCTTTTACAGACACATTGAGCATGTCCTATGCTGATCCTCAAAATCGGATCATAAAAGAACATTCTCTGACTCCCAATGATCTCATTCTCAGAGCCGTGATTTTCATGGATGTGTGAATGGACCTATAAAACTCTATGAGTCAGTGTGCCCTCCGATAAAAAACCTGGAAGCACACGGACATTTCACACAAATGTGAGAATGAAGAATAAGGGATTTTACAGATAACATTATCACTTCACGTCACACAGAGCAGATACAGAATAATATCTACATCCCGGCACTTACCGCTGACGTCTCGTCTGATCAGAGCCGCTTTCTCCTGTTTCTTCTCCATCTGGTCAGACCTTCATGTCGACATCTCCCAGTCACGACTCGTCATGATGATCGCCGCAGCCCTGAAAATAACAAGGTCACATACATTGTATATATACATGTGTTTCTCCCCCCATTATAGATATGTAACCACCACTAATATACTACTGGCCACACATCATCCATTAAAAATATAAAGTGATAAGCAGCACTGTGCCCCCCATTACCTATAATCTCTGACTACCAATAATATAAATTATTCAGTCTGTGACTCGCCCCAATTACCTGTAACGCTGTGTGCACACGGAAAGTACGCAAGGTTTTACAGTACAAGCGAAGTGAATGAGATCCCTGAAGTCTCATGCACGCTGCTTATTTTTTCCTTGCAGATTTGCAACAGATTAAAATCTGCGTAATGTCGATTCTTGCAGCGTATTTCACCGATACTAATGGGGAAAAATACGTAAGAAACATGGCAAAAATGTGGAAAAAAATAAATGTATTTTATGCAACTTGCCCTCACCCCCACTACCACCACCATTGTCCTTTCAACCACCTCTATCATTGCTTTCTCCCCCACCGCCCCATCATTGCCCTTTCCACCACCACCATCATTGCACAATTATTAAAAAGTAGAAGAAAAACACAAGATGACAGTAAATCTTCCTCAGTCTGGGGCTCCAAGCAGGATCTCACTTTGTGGGTTAAGGATGATTCTGAGAAAGGTCAGGAATCAGCCCAGAACTACATGGGAGGACCTGGTCAATGACCTGAAGAGAGATAGGACCATAGTCTCAAACATTACCATTAGTGACACACTATGCCGTCATGGATTAAAATCCTGCAGGGCACGCAAGGCCCGTCCTCCTGCTCACGCCAACACATGTACAGGAACATTTGAAGTTCACAATGACCATCTGGATGATCCAGAGGAGGCATGGGAGAAGGTCATGTGGTCACATGAGACCAAAATAGAACTTTTTGGTAACATCTCCACTCTCCATGTTTGGAGGAAGAAGGATGAGTACAACCCCAAGAACAGTGTTCCAACCGTGAAGCATGGTGGGCGAAACACCATACTTTCGGGGTGCTTTTCTGCAAAGGGGACAGGACTACTGCACCATATTGAAGGCAGGATGGATTGGGTCATGAATCGCAAGATTTTGGCCAACAACCTCCTTCCCTCAGTAAGAGCATTGAAGATGGATCCTGGTTGGGTCTTCCAGCATGATAATGACCCAAAACACACAGCCAGGGCAACTAAGGAATGGCTCCGTAAGAAGCATTTCAGGGTCCCGGAGTGACCCAGCCAGTCTCCAGACCTGGACCCAATAGAAAATCTTTGGATGGAGCTGAAACTCAATGTTGCCCAGCGACAGCCCCGAAACCTGAAAGATCTGGAGAAGATCTGTATGGAGGAGTGAGCCAAAATTCTTACTGCAGTGTGTGCAGTAATTTTCCGGGAGAAATAATACATTTTCTAGAACAATTTCAAGGGTGCCAACACTTTCAGCCATGACTGTATATATACAATGAAACATCTGCTGATGGTGCTGTATATATTTCTCCTAAGTACCTGACTCCAAAGGCTTATTCTGCCACCTAGTGGCTATAATCCGGCCTTACACTGAACATGCTCTTTATATTATTATTATGTGCGATATCTAACCTGATGTCACCATATTATTGTGATATTTTATTATTAACCATAAATCAATAAATGTTCCATCACATTAGTAATTTTGTGTCAGTTTTATGAATTTCATATGTTAGGTGAGGAAACTCGTTACAGGTTTTACATTGGGTCCAGGACACAGCAAAAATTGGGACTGATGTGAGTAATATTAAGTATGGCAGAAGTAGGCCTGTTATAGTCATCGGATGACTGCACTGACTTTGGTCTTGATAAAACACAGTGGACCCTACACCAGCAGATGACTTGGCTCCCCAAACCATAACTGAATGTGGAGACTTCACACTAGACCTTGAAAATCAAGGTCCCAGAGTCTGGAGGAAGAGTGGAGAGGCCACAATCCAAGCTGCTGGAGGTCTAGTGTGAAGTTTCCACAGTCAGTGGAAAGCCATATTTAAGCACAATCCAGAAACACTGCCGTCTTCTCTGGGCCAAAGCTCATTTATAATGGTCTGAGGCAAAAATAGAAAACTGTTATGATTTGGTAGCTGAGGAGAGCAGGCAAAAACGGCAATACACCAGAGAGGTTGGAATCTACTGGATTGCAGTACCCTGACTAACCACCACAACTAAAGGCAGCCGTGGAGCGTTCCTACGTTGGTCCTAGACGCCTCGTCACAGCCTGAGAGGTTAACTACACCTAAAGATAGAAAGAGGAAAGCTATCTGCCCCGGAGCAGATCCCCAAAGAACATAGGAAGCTCCCAAACATGTAATGGCGGTTAGACAAGAGGAAATACAGACACAGACAGAAAATAGTATGAGCAAACGTTGGGGCCCAATCTTCCTAGACAGAAAAGGATAGGAAGGACACTTACTGCAATCCAAAAAACCCTACAAAATACCAACTCTACTAATTGCAAAAACACCTGAGATCACACAACCTCTACCACCTAAATTAGTTCTCTGGTGTAACAAAACTAAGCCGCAGCCACTGAAAAAACTGGAAAAAGCAAATGAACAAATAACAGTGGCTCCAGAAGAACTGAGAGGAGCCCAGCCCCCCCGGGGGGGGGGGGGAGACCTGGCTAACCTCACAGAAATGCAGAGAAATATGCAAATGGTAAGCACAAAAACAAAAAACAGAAAATATCTTATCTGAGAGCAGGAGAAGAGGCAAGCTTCCAAGTGAACCAGGAACCACAGTTGAGAGAAGAACAATTGATCACCGGCAACCATGATGGGAGGGAACCTCCCTTATATAAGACCAGTCTGTAACTCCTGATTGCCAATTCTCATTGAATGGTTCAGTACTGTTTGTAACCACCAGAGGGAGCTTCTGCTCAGAATTCATTTCTAACACATTCACAACAGTACCCCCCCCTTGAGGTCAGGATGAGCTCTGTGATACGCACGGATCAGTCTCCTAGCATGGATGTCCGAAGCAAACACCCAAGAATTGTCCTCCTGACCATAACCTCTCCACTTAACCAAATCCTGGAGTTTCCGTCTAGAAAAACGAGTATCCAATATTTTCTCAACCACATACTCCAGATTGCCCTCAACCAAAACAGGGTCAGGAGGCGCAGCCATTGGAACCACTGGCTCGACAAACCTCTTCAATAAGGACTTGTGGAACACGTTATGGATCTTAAATGTCCCTGGAAGAAGTAAACGAAAGGAAACGGATTAAGAATCTCCATGATCTTATAAGGTCCAATGAAGCTAGGCTTAAACTTAGGAGATGCAGCTCTCCTGATGATCAGGTTCAACCCTCATTATCACCTGAGTAGAGAACTGGGGTTTATTCTCAGCCAAAGGGGTAGAATCAATCCCCAGTAGGGGAATAGACTTCCGCAGGGGTATCAAGGGAAACCCTCAACGTCTAGCAAAATCAAAATCCATCAGGTTAATAGCTGCTCCCGAATCAACAAAAGCCTGAGCAGAAAATGTGGACAGGGAGCAAATCAGGGTAACAGTCAACAGAAATTTAGTCTGAACACTACCCAAGACAACTGAGCGTACAAAACGTCTTCCCCGCTTAGGGCAGGCTGAAATAGCATGAGAGGCATCACCACAGTAGAAACATAACCCATTGCGTTTTCGAAACTCATGACGCTGTGCCCCAGAAGCCACTCTATCACACTGCATGGGTTCGGAAGCTGGTTCACAAGGCAACACTATTCCACGCATACTTCTACGCTCACGCAAACATCTGTCAATTTGAATAGCCAATGACATAGAATCATTGAGACCAGAGGGAGCAGGGAATCCCACCATAACATCCTTTACATTCTCTGACAGACCCTTCCGAAAAAGGGCTGCCAAAGCATCATCATTCCATTTGGTCAGGACTGCCCACTTTCGGAATTTCTGACAGTACAACTCAGCGTCCTCAAGCCCCTGATTTAATGCCAACAAGGTTTTTTCAGCTTGATCAGTGACATTAGGTTCATCGTACAATAACCCCAGAGCCAGAAAAAATGCATCAACATTACTCAAAACAGGGTCCCCAGGTGTCAGGGAAAAAGCCCAATCCTGAGGATCGCCGCGCAAGAGAGAGATGACAATTTGAATCTGCTGTGCTGTGTTCCCTGAGGACTTAGGTTTTAAGGCAAAAAACAACTTACAGTTATTTTTGAAATTCAGAAATTTAGGTAGATCCCCAAAAATAAATGTGGCATGGGGATCCTAGGTTCCACAACCGGCAACCCTGCAAGATAGGTAGCAATACTCCGAACCTCAGTGGCAAGCTGATCCACACGGCCAGACAACTGTGCAAACTCCATTGAGAGAAAAAAAAAATCCTCCTCAGCACCCAGAGAAAAAGAGGGAAAAAATGCAACAAACAGAAAAAAAAAAAAATTTCTGACAACTTTCTCTTTTCTTTTTCCTTTTACTATTTTTCCCTTCTGTTGAGTACCATATAATTTTCAGTTTGGCTGGTGATACTGTTATGATTTGGTAGCTGAGGAGAGCAGGCAAAAACGGCAATACACCAGAGAGGTTGGAATCTACTGGATTGCAGTACCCTGACTAACCACCACAACTAAAGCCAGCTGTGGAGCGTTCCTACGTTGGTCCTAGACGCCTCGTCACAGCCTGAGAGGTTAACTACACCTAAAGATAGAAAGAGGAAAGCTATCTGCCCCGGAGCAGATCCCCTGTAAGGTTCTTTGTCTCTGTTGACATGTTCCTTGAAACTCAGTTTTCCGTCGGCCATTTTGCTTTCTGTCTTTCTGCAGCTCTTGCCCTCAGTTAATATGGAGTTTCCAGTTTTCATGTTCCCGCCCTGATTCTTCCCTCTTGCTTCTTAAGCAGCCTCAGCTGAACAATCAGTGCTCCTGAATCAAGCCTCAGTCAGTCTGTGACCTGACTCCTGGAAGCCTTGGA
This sequence comes from Oophaga sylvatica, assembly GCA_033576555.1. NCBI lineage: Eukaryota > Metazoa > Chordata > Amphibia > Anura > Dendrobatidae > Oophaga > Oophaga sylvatica. The sequence continues at coordinate 534,466,343 of JARQOD010000005.1, read as the reverse complement.
CTTGTACTCCAGCTATTCCCTACTGAGGAACCTTGGAACACTTTTGGACTCTGGAAACCTGCTGTTTGGTGAATCCATGTTTGTAGAGGAATTACGGTACAGAGAAGAGATCCTGAACCTGCTTTGGAGATTTATTGTAGTGCTTGAAGTTACTCTGGCCTGCTGTGTCTCCTGTCGCTGTTCCTGCAAACTGTGTGAACTTTTCAGCATGCTTGTATGAAGTAATACAAGTCATTTCATTTCAACCTATGTCTCCTGTGTTTTCCTCGCACCCAAGCACAAGACGCTATAGGAACTGTACACTATACATGACAAGATTCAGGAGCCAATGTTTAGTGTCTGCTGGGTCTGGGAAAGCCGTGTCTGCTGTGACTGTGGATATCAGATGTCCGTTTAATACCTTATGTGATGACAGTGGTTGTGACTTCTCACAACCATTCCAGGTGAGCGCATTCCCTTAAAATTTTACTCTGGAGTGTTACCACAGGTAAACACTATTGTTTTTTTTTTGTTTTTTTTTTCTTTCTTTCCTCTTCTCCTTCCAGCACCTCTGCCTTAAAAGATCTGGAAGATGGAGGCCCGCATAAAGGAACTTTGCGGAGTGACTGATACAATCCTTTCAGATGTACAGACTTTAAAAACCCGTTTTGCAAGCCTACAGGACCTCACTAATCATAATTTGCAAGTGTTTGGACAGACTACCCAGGAATTGCGAGCCAGGATTGAGGCTCTAGAGGAACGAGCCCAGGCTCCTGCCATAACCCCAAGTTCTGGGATCCCCAAATTACCTCCTTTTCGTTTTGGCGGTGAACGTGAGAAATTCAGGGGATTTATTAATCAATGCAATTTATTTTTCTCTGCACATGCTTCACAATTTCCCACTGAACGATCCAAAGTGCTTACTATAATCATGTTGCTTACCAATAAGGCTTTGATGTGGGCAAACCCTCTGATTGAGACTGAGGATGATTGTTTGAATCACCTTGATGCTTTTATTTCAGCCATGGGGCAGGTGTTTGATGACCCCAATCGAGGTGCAACAGCTGAAGCAGCCATGTTAACTTTGCGCCAAGGTAAGCGTTCAGTAGCCGAATATGCCCTGGATTTCAGGAGATGGGCTCTTGTCTTGATACCACTTGGGACACTTCCGCTAAAAAATCTATTTTTCGGAAAGGGTTGTCTCCACTGATTAAGGATGAACTTGCTCGTGCCGACCCTCCCACTACGTTAGGTGACTTTGTTAACTATTGTATCCGTATTGATGCTCGTCTGACTGAACGCAGACAAGAGAGATGGTTCGAAAATAATCGCACTAACCTTTTACTACCTCCCTCCTCAGCTAAGGAACCTTTGAGTAGGATCACAAGGGAACCAGAACCTGAACCCATCAGGTGGACTCTTTACAAAGACGGGTTAGTGATGCACGCAAAGAACATCGTATAAAGGTAAAATCTATGTTTCTACTGTGGTAAGTCAGGGCACTTCATTATAAACTGCCCCAGCCGTTCTCGTAAGACTACTGCAGCAGTCATTCACTGTGAGTGTTGCGAGAGGAGCTCTGTCATGTCCGAGCCTCAGGCTCCAGAGAGATCTGCTGCAAGAGATCTTGATTTCTCGGACTTAAACTCTGTTAGTTCTGGGGACGATGACGGTATAAACGCTGCAATTTTTCAAGTTTCCTCAGCGGTGTCCCAGCTGAGTTGTAAAAGAAACAATTCTCATTGCTTCCTTTCCATCAAACTCTGGGTTGACTCAGTCTGGGTGTCTAGCTCTGCTATGATCGACTCAGGAGCAAGTGGAAATTTTATGGATATCTCCTTTGCTCTGAAACAGGGGATACGTTCAGTGAAGAAGGCTTCTCCAGTACAGATGGAGACTGTGGATGGCTCTCTACTGACTTCTGGACCAGTGGATCAAGAAACAGAGCCTTTGAGGGTCCTTATGGGTAAAGATCATCAGGAGAAAATGTCTTTTATGCTTATCTCTTCTCCCCACTTTCCCATTATTCTAGGGCTACCATGGCTGCAGGCGCAGAATCCTACGATTAACTGGGAGACCAAGGAATTACACTTTCCGGAGAAACAGATGAGTCAAGGAGTTTCAGCTTGCTCTGTTCCTAAAGGAACCATGTCAGTCCCTGAACTACCAGCTGTATACCAGGACTATGTGGATTTATGTGACAAGAAGAACGCTGATCAGCTTCCTCCTCACCGTCCATATGATTGTCCAATTGAATTATTGCCTGGAGCCGAGATACCTTTTGGTAAGATCTACCCCCTAGCGGGGCCCGAGCTAAAAGCTTTGAAGGATTATATAGACGAAAATTTAGCCAAGGGCTTCATACGCCCCTCTTCATCTCCCGCAGGTGCACCCATCTTCTTTGTGAAGAAGAAAGATGGATCTCTGAGACCCTGCATAGACTATAGGGAACTCAATAAGGTTACTATTAGAAACCGTTATCCATTGCCTTTAATCCCTGAATTGTTGGAGAGAGTGCGGCATGCCAAAATTTTCTCTAAACTGGATCTCCGTGGGGCCTATAACTTGGTCCGTATTAGACCTGGGGATGAATGGAAGACTGCTTTCAGGTCACGCTATGGACACTTTGAATATCTAGTTATGCCTTTTGGTCTGAGTACCGCCCCAGCCACTTTCCAACACTTCGTGAATGATATCTTCAGGGATCTCCTAGATACATTTGTGGTGATTTATCTGGATGATATTCTAATTTTTTCTAACTCCACAGAGGAACATCATGGACATGTGAGAATGGTCTTAGAACGCCTAAGACAAAACCATCTCTACATCAAACTTGAAAAATGTGAATTCCATAGGACCGAAATTCAATTTCTGGGGTATGTACTATCTACGCAAGGGATTAGTATGGATGGAAGCAAGACCCAAGCCATCAAGGATTGGCCAATTCCTAGAAATGTGAAGGAGGTGCAGCGTTTCATCGGGTTTGCCAACTTCTATAGACGTTTCATTAAGAATTTTTCTGAGGTAGTGTCACCTATCACCCAACTTACCCGGAAACAGTCTAGGTTCTCCTGGACCCCGCAAGCTCAGGAAGCATTTTCCTGTTTAAAGGATAAATTTACCACCGCACCTATCTTAGTACATCCCAACCCCGAGCTTGCCTTCATAATAGAGGTGGATGCTTCAGACTGTGCCGTTGGAGCTATACTCTCTCAGAGAACAGGTGAGAAGAATGTCTTGCATCCCTGTGCCTTCTTTTCCCAGCAGTTGTCTTCGGCTGAGAGGAACTACGATGTGGGCAATAGAGAATTGTTGGCCATTATTGCCGCCTTCAAGGAATGGAGACACCTTCTTCAGGGAGCTGCACAGCAAATAGTCGTCCTGACAGACCATCGTAACCTTGAATTTATCAGGTCGGCTAAGTGCCTGACTCCTCGCCAGACTCGCTGGAATCTTTTCCTAAACCAATTTAATTTTGTCATTTCTTATAGACCAGGATCGCGCAATGGAAAGGCTGATGCACTCTCTAGGATTCATTCAGCAGAGACACGTCCACTTACTCCTCCTAAGACTATTCTTCCTGACTCTAGATTCCTGGGAGTGATTCATAATCAAGACCTACTTAAGGACATCAAGGAAGCATACCATGCGGATTCTTTGTTGGCTCAACCCCAAGGGACGTAAGTCTTGTCTTTAAGAATGGTGTGTGGATTCAGGGACAACGTCTGTATATACCTGAAACAGTCAGATTGAGAGTATTGCAACTCATCCACGATTCCAAGATAGCCGGGCATAGGGGAATTCTAAAGACACAAGAATTTCTTTCTCGTTTCTTTTGGTGGCCCACTTACAGGAAAGATGTCTTAAACTATGTCACTTCATGTGAAGTCTGTGCAAGATGCAAAACACCTCGCTCCTCACCAACTGGTCTGTTGCAACCTCTTCCCACCCCGTCCCGCCCGTGGGGATCCATTTCTATGGACTTCATTGTGGAGTTACCAACCTCTCAAGGGAAGAACACCATTCTAGTGGTGGTTGACCGTCTAACAAAGGCAGCTCATTTTATCCCTTGTGTCGGCTTACCCACTGCAAAACAGACATCAGACTTGATGATTAAGAATGTGTTTCGCTTACATGGAGTACCGGATGAGGTCATTTCGGATCGAGGGGTGCAATTCACTTCAAGGTTTTGGCAAAATTTCTGTGCAGCATTGGACATTAAAGTAAACCTTTCTTCTGCTTTTCATCCCCAGACTAATGGACAGACAGAACGAACCAATCAGACCCTGGAGCAGTATCTCCGCTGTTTTATCTGCCACCTACAGGATGATTGGGTGGATCTACTTCCACTGGCTGAGTTCTCTTATAACAACTCTCAGAGCGCCTCCACTAAGCAGTCTCCTTTTTACTCCAATCTAGGTTATCATCCTAACATTCTTCCTCGATTTCCCATAGATACGCCCTTGCTGGCAGTGGCTGAAAGAATCACTTCTTTACAAAAGAATATGGATCTTCTAAAGGAAAATCTAGAATTGGCTCAGGAAAGGTACAAGAAAGCAGCAGATAAATTTCGTAAACCTGCACCAGCTTTCAAGGTAGGAGATTTGGTCTGGCTGTCAACCAGAAATCTTAAATTAAAGATTCCATCGTCTAAATTGGGACATAAGTACATTGGACCTTATAAGATCAGTAAGATTATAAGTGCTGTTGCTTGTCGTCTTCAACTGCCCAGAACTATGAGAATCCACCCTGTCTTTCATGTATCCCTACTAAAGGCTGCAACACCCAATACGTTTCCTGGACGTTCTTCTCCTTGCCCTGACCCAGTGCTGGTCGATGGTCAGGAAGAATTTATGGTGGAAAGGATTCTAGATTCCAGGTTGTACAGAAATCAGTTGCAATATTTGATTAAATGGCAGGGCTACCCAGTGGAGGACAACTCATGGGAACCAGTCAATAATGTAAATGCTCCTCGCCTGCTCCGCCAGTTTCATCAGAGGTACCCTGACAAGCCTGGTCTGAGGTCATCCGGAGGTTGTCCCTAAGGGGGGAGTAATGTAAGGTTCTTTGTCTCTGTTGACATGTTCCTTGAAACTCAGTTTTTCGTCGGCCATTTTGCTTTCTGTCTTTCTGCAGCTCTTGCCCTCAGTTAATATGGAGTTTCCAGTTTTCATGTTCCCGCCCTGATTCTTCCCTCTTGCTTCTTAAGCAGCCTCAGCTGAACAATCAGTGCTCCTGAATCAAGCCTCAGTCAGTCTGTGACCTGACTCCTGGAAGCCTTGGACTTGTACTCCAGCTATTCCCTACTGAGGAACCTTGGAACACTTTTGGACTCTGGAAACCTGCTGTTTGGTGAATCCATGTTTGCAGAGGAATTACGGTACAGAGAAGAGATCCTGAACCTGCTTTGGAGATTTATTGTAGTGCTTGAAGTTACTCTGGCCTGCTGTGTCTCCTGTCGCTGTTCCTGCAAACTGTGTGAACTTTTCAGCATGCTTGTATGAAGTAATACAAGTCATTTCATTTCAACCTATGTCTCCTGTGTTTTCCTCGCACCCAAGCACAAGACGCTATAGGAACTGTACACTATACATGACATCCCCAAAGAACATAGGAAGCCCCCAAACATGTAATGGCGGTTAGACAAGAGGAAATACAGACACAGACAGAAAAAAGTATGAGCAAACTTTGGGACCCAATCTTCCTAGACAGAAAAGGATAGGAAGGACACTTACTGCAATCCAAAAAACCCTAAAAAATACCAACTCTACTAATTGCAAAAACACCTGAGATCACACGACCTCTACCACCTAAATTAGTTCTCTGGTGTAACAAAACTAAGCCGCAGCCACTGAAAAAACTGGAAAAGGCAAATGAACAAATAACAGTGGCTCCAGAAGAACTGAGAGGAGCCCAAGCCCCCCAGGGTAACCTGGCTAACCTCACAGAAATGCAGAGAAATATGCAAATGGTAAGCACAAAAACAAATAACAGAAAATATCTTATCTGAGAGCAGGAGAAGAGGCAAGACTCAGCAAGCTTCCAAGTGAACCAGGAACCACAGTTGAGACAAGAACAATTGATCACCGGCAACCATGATGGGAGGGAACCTCCCTTATATAAGACCAGTCTGTAACTCCTGATTGCCAATCCTCATTGAATGGTTCAGTACTGTTTGTAACCACCAGAGGGAGCTTCTGCTCAAAATTCATTTCTAACACATTCACAACAGAAAACTCTTCTGTGATCAGATGAATAAAAATGTGAAATTCTTTATAGAAACTATGGACCGTCCAGCTTGTTATCGAGGAGAGGGACCATCCAGCTTGTTATTGAGCAGAGGGACCGTCCAGCTTGTTATCGAGGAATGGGACCATCCAGCTTGTTATCGAGCAGAGGGACCGTCCAGCTTGTTATTGAGGAGAGGGACCGTCCAGCTTGTTATTGAGGAGAGGGACCATCCAGCTTGTTATCGAGGAGAGGGACCGTCCAGCTTGTTATTGAGGAGAGGGACCATCCAGCTTGTTATCGAGGAGAGGGACCATCCAGCTTGTTATCCAGGAGAAGGGCAGTCCAGCTTGTTATCAGCCCACAGCCTACATGTGTCATAGCATGGGGCTGTATTATGGCTTATGTCATGGGCAGCTCACACATAAAAGGTGTCATCAATGCTGAGTTATATAGAGGTGTTAGAACAACATCTCCTCCATCCAGACAACGTCTATTTCAGGGAAGACCTTGAATGTTTCAACAAAAACAATGGTAAACCACATCCTGCATCCATCACAGTAGCCCTGCTCCACGAAAGAAGAGTTCGGAGGACGAACCAGCCGCCGGCAGCTCGAACCTTACACCAATAGAAAACAATTTGGCACATTATGAAATGAAAAATCCAAGAAAGACTCCCAAAGAGTGGTGAACAGAGAATCCAACATCAGACAAGAATGGGACAACGTTCGTCTCCGAAAATTGGTCTCTTCACTGCCCGGACGTTTACAGATTGTTTAAAAAAGAGGAGGAGACGTTCCACAATGGTGGACAGGGCCCAGGCACAACTTTTTTTGAGATGAGTTGCTGCCATCAATTATTAAATGAGTTGATTTATCAAATAAAATAGAAAAGTGTCCAATGTTCACATTCTGATCTGTTCTCTCTTCTGCAGTGAATAAAATATTGCGATAAGAAATTTCCACATCATTGCATTCCGGCTTTCTTTACGGAGCGCCCAACGTTTTGGGAAATGGGCTGTATATATAGTTACAGCGGGAGAAATAAGTATTAAACACGTCAGCAATTTTCTACGCAAATATGATTTCTTTCCCTGTGTGGATTGGATGGGTTGTTACTGACATCTGATGAGAATTTCATGTCAATAGCACCTTAGAAATAGATTAACTTAGAAAGTTGGTGACGTGTTCAATACTTATTTCGCTCGGTGTATATATTTGTCTCCCTTCTACATTTCGCAGTAACGTGTGGGCTGTTGGTTCTGTATGGAACAAAGTTCATTCTGGAACATGGGAAAATATTCCATAATCTATGTCTAAATGTATCGGGGGATCCACATGGGACCGGACTTGTTAAATTACTCCCTTCACTGAAAACTGCTGGAGCCAGAGTATGATTTACAGCGTGTCTTATAAAATGTCTTAATTGTGCATCTAATGGGAGCCTTCCGCTAATTACCTGGCAATGTGACAGCTTCCTGTATATCCACAGATATGTATGTATAGTCATCACGTTGCACTCATGCTAATGTATGCTTCCTCATTTCTCATGCTCAGATCATCATGATGAAGACTGTAAATCTAAAATCTAGGGCCATTTATGCACATAGCGTGTCTCTGTGCATTAGACTGACCAGAGGAAACACTGTAAACATGGCCCTGCTTTCTGATATGGTGACAGGACAAGCAAAAGATGAATCTCAGACTGGTTTCATGCATTGCTAAACCATAATACATTGTACTTGCACTACCACTCCTGACCACATGGTGTGCTGTGGTAAGAGAAATAAGTCCACAAACATCACAGATCGCACAGTGCTTTCATTCAGGCAATGTAATACAATGCCACCACCTAGTGGTAGAGATATGTACTACAGTCATGGCCAAAAGTTTTGAGAATGACACAAATATTAATTTTTACAAAGTCTACTGCTTCACTTTTTCTAATGGCAATTTGCATATACTCCAGAATGTTATAAAGAGTGATCAGCTTAACAGCAATTACTTGCAAAGTCAATATTTGGCTAGAAAATTAACTTTATCCCCCAAAACACATTTCAACATCATTGCAGCCCTGCCTTAAAAGGACCAGCTAACCTCTTTTCAGTGATTGCTCCATTAACATAGGTGTGGGTGTTGATGAGGACATGGCTGGAGATCAATCTGTCATGATTAAGTAAGAATGACACCACTGGACACTTTAAAAGGAGGCTGGTGCTTGGCATCATTGTTTCTCTTCTGTTAACCATGGTTATCTCTAAAGAAACACGTGCAGTCATCATTGCAATGCACAAAAATGGCCTAACAGGGAAGAGTATCGCAGCTAGAAAGATTGCACCTCAGTCAACAATCTATCGCATCATCAAGAACTTCAAGGAGAGAGGTTCCATTGTTGCCAAAAAAGGCTCCAGGGCGCCCAAGAAAGACCAGCAAGCGCCAGGACCGTCTCTTAAAAGTGTTTCAGCTGCGGGATCGGGCTACCAGCAGTGCAGAGCTTGCTCAGGAATGGCAGCAGGCAGGTGTGAGTGCATCTGCACGCACTGTGAGGCGGAGACTCTTGGAGCAAGGCCTGGTCTCAAGGAGGGCAGCAAAGAAGCCACTTCTCTCCAGAAAAAACATCATGGACAGACTGATATTCTGCAAAAGGTACAGTCAGTGGATGCTGAGGACTGGGGTAAAGTTATTTTCTCTGATGAATCCCCTTTTCGATTGTTTGGGACATCAGGAAAACGCCTCATTCGGAGAAGACAAGGTGAGCGCTACCATCAGTCTTGTCTCATGCCAACTGTTAAGCATCCTGAAACCATTCATGTGTGGGGTTGCTTCTCAGCCAAGGGAATCGGCTCTCTCACAGTCTTGCCTAAAAACACAGCCATGAATAAAGAATGGTACCAGAATGTCCTCCAAGAGCAACTTCTCCCAACCCTCCAAGAGCAGTTTGGCGATCAACAATGCCTTTTCCAGCATGATGGAGCACCTTGCCATAAAGCAAAGGTGATAACTAAATGGCTCAGGGAACAAAACATAGAGATTTTGGGTCCATGGCCTGGAAACTCCCCAGATCTTAATCCCATTGAGACCTTGTGGTCAATCATCAAGAGACGGGTGGACAAACAAAAACCTAAAAATTCTGACAAAATGAAAGCATCGATTGTGCAAGAATGGACTGCTATCAGTCAGGATTTGGTCCAGAAGTTGATTGAGAGCATGCCAGGGAGAATTGCAGAGGTCCTGAAGAAGAAGGGTCAACACTGCAAATATTGACTTGCTGCATTAACTCATTCTAACTGTCAATATAAGCTTTTGTTACTCATATGTTTGCAATTATTATATTTCTGTCTGTGATAAAAACATCTGTCAAACACACATAAAAACCAGAGGGCAGCAGATCATGTGAAAATATAATATTTGTGTCATTCTCAAAACTTTTGGCCATGAATGTACATATAAGGACCATGTGCCTGTGTCAGCTTATACCTTTTTTCAGTCCAGAAGTCTTTGATAGATTTATGTTTCCTTCTGATCTGCCTAGTCAAGTACAAGATCCCCTGTGCTACAAGCAGCAACATAATCAAGTTTATAACACTCATTTTCTTATTACCTCTTAAGGCGTTAATTGAAGGACCTTCTATTGATCCTCATTTCTTGGCCGATGTGGACAGTGGTTGCAAAGAGCATCCATAACTTTATGCAGTACAAAGACTCATTGATTTCAATAGGCAAGGTGCAATGCTTTATTTCCCCTCCGGAGGCGCTGCATGGAAAATAAATACTTCCTGCCTGATTTTCCCACAGACTGATCTGATCGCAGGGTGCACAACAAGGGGATATTTTGTGATCAGCTTACTATAGAGGGACACTTGCAAAAAGTAGGAATTATTCAAAGGTGAGGATCCATTTCAGTACTAGCACCAGAATACCAAGAACCTAACCAAATTAGCAGGAGAAGGTTTTTCATCACCTCTCCCTCCTTATGGTATTTTTCTGCTTATGCAAATTAACACTTCTGAAATCTTCAAGCATAAAAATGTAATAATTCTTAATGCAACTTCTACGTTTCCCTTCTGCTGTTTCTAGCAGACCAGATGTCAATCACGTGGGTGATCAGAGCAGGACTCACATGCTTTTCTATGAGTAAGTGGAAGCAGGACTCACAGGCTCTCTCTATGAGCAGGCGGAGAAAGCAGGACTCACAGGTTTTCTCTATGAGTGGGAGGGGGAAGCAGGACTCACAGGCTTTCTCTATGAGCAGGAGGAGGAAGCAGGACTCACAGGCTTTCCCTATGAGTGGGAGGGGGAAGCAGGACTCACAGGCTTTCTCTATGAGTGGGAGGGGGAAGCAGGACTCACAGGCTTTCTCTATGAGTGGGAGGGGGAAGCAGGACTCACAGGCTTTCTCTATGAGCAGGAGGAGGAAGCAGGACTCACAGGCTTTCCCTATGAGTGGGAGGGGGAAGCAGGACTCACAGGCTTTCTCTATGAGTGGGAGGGGGAAGCAGGACTCACAGGCTTTCTCTATGAGTGGGAGGGGGAAGCAGGACTCAGGCTTTTTTATGAGTGGGTGGAAGCAGGACTCACAGGCTCTCTCTATGAGTGTGCAAGGGAAGCAGGACTCACAGGCTTTGTTTTTAAGTGGGCACGAAAAATAGGATTCTTGGGCTTTGAGTTTGTGTGGGAAAAGGACTCACAGGCTTTTTCTATGAGTCCTGGTCCTGGCAAATTTAAACATCTTTTTATGAAATTAATAGGGATCCCTAAGAGCTTCTTCTTCTTCTCAGTACTATCCTTCAATGTGAGACATGACAAATTTTGCTTCTCGGCATGCTTGACATAGCACTCTCCGCAAAGAGAAATGTTACCCCTTGGATCGCGGTCAGACGCCTCTCACACAGCCAAACCAGGTCTCACACTTTGCAGTGACGAGGGGCAGTACCCCGAAACACAGTGTCTGCAAATTGAGATTCTGGCTTTGGCTTTTATCCTTAGTCATGTGGCAAGGCTCGATAAAAGGTCAATATTGACTTTTAGGATTGCTACTTGTGCTAGGGTTCTAGTACTCTTCCTCTCTGAAGTTACAATTTGCAAATTTCCTTTAGTTACACCACTGGGTCTGATGGGCCTCGATGAAAAATTTGGACCTACCCCCGCTGCACGTTGGTCAGATGTATGGTCCTTTCTAGCTTTCTAAATCCTATTAAGACACATATTGCTCCTCCCTCCCTTCGTTATGTAGTAATGTCCCCCTTTCTGGGCACCTTCCTGGTGTATATGTCCCCATCCTAGTATATATGTCCCCCATCCTGGGCCCTTTTCTGGTATATATGTCCCCATCCAGGACCCTTTCCGGGTATATACAGGTCCTTCTCAAAAAATTAGCATATAGTGCTAAATTTCATTATTTTCCATAATGTAATGATTAAAATTAAACTTTCATATATTTTAGATTCATTACACACCAACTGAAATTTTTCAGGTCTTTTATTGTTTTAATACTGATGATTTTGGCATACAGCTCATGAAAACCCAAAAATCCTGTCTCAAAAAATTAGCATATTTCATCCGTCCAATAAAATAAAAGTGTTTAAAACAAAATAAAAAAAAAAACATCAAATAATAAAGTTCAGTTATGCACTCAATACTTGGTCGGGAATCCTTTTGCAGAAATGACTGCTTCAATGCGGCGTGGCATGGAGGCAATCAGCCTGTGACACTGCTGAGGTGTTATGGAGGCCCAGGATGCTTCGATAGCGGCCTTAAGCTCATCCAGAGTGTTGGGTCTTGCGTCTCTCAACTTTCTCTTCACAATATCCACAGATTCTCTATGGGGTTCAGGTCAGGAGAGTTGTCAGGCCAATTGAGCACAGTAATACCATGGTCAGTAAACCATTTACCAGTGGTTTTGGCACTGTGAGCAGGTGCCAGGTCGTGCTGAAAAATGAAATCTTCATCTCCATAAAGCATTTCAGCCGATGGAAGCATGAAGTGCTCCAAAATCTCCTGATAGCTAGCTGCATTGACCCTGCCCTTGATGAAACACAGTTGACCAACACCAGCAGCTGACATGGCACCCCACAACATCACTGACTGTGGGTACTTGACACTGGACTTCAGGCATTTTGGCATTTCCTTCTCCCCAGTCTTCCTCCAGACTCTGGCACCTTGATTTCCGAATGACATGCAAAATTTGCTTTCATCAGAAAAAAGTACTTGGGACCACTTAGCAACAGTCCAGTGCTGCTTCTCTGTAGCCCAGGTCAGGCGCTTCTGCCGCTGTTTATGGTTCAAAAGTGGCTTTACCTGGGGAATGCGGCACCTGTAGCCCATTTCCTGCACACGCCTGTGCACGGTGGCTCTGGATGTTTCTACACCAGACTCAGTCCACTGCTTCCTCAGGTCCCCCAAGGTCTGGAATCGGTCCTTCTCCACAATCTTCCTCAGGGTCCGGTCACCTCTTCTCGTTGTACAGCGTTTTCTGCCACATTGTTTCCTTCCAACAGACTTCCCATTGAGGTGCCTTGATACAGCACTCTGGGAACAGCCTAATTGTTCAGAAATTTCTTTCTGGGTCTTACCCTCTTGCTTGAGGGTGTCAATGATGGCCTTCTTGACATCAGTCAGGTCGCTAGTCTTACCCATGATGGGGGTTTTGAGTAATCAACCAGGCAGGGAGTTTTTAAAAGCCTTAGGAATCTTTTGCATGTGTTTAGAGTTAATTAGTTGATTCAGAAGATTAGGGTAATAGCTCGTTTAGAGAACCTTTTCTTGATATGCTAATTTTTTGAGACAGGATTTTTGGGTTTTCATGAGCTGTATGCCAAAATCATCAGTATTAAAACAATAAAAGACCTGAAAAATTTCAGTTGGTGTGTAATGAATCTAAAATATATGAAAGTTTAATTTTAATCATTACATTATGGAAAATAATGAAATTTAGCACTATATGCTAATTTTTTGAGAAGGACCTGTATGTCCCCATCTGTCACGCTGTATAGCAGATATATATATATGTGATGTCAGTAATCTATATCAAAAGGGCAACATACTATATAACATGCGCATAGATATATGATAACATAGAATTACCTGACAGAATGTCCAGTGGGTCAATACGGAATCCGTTACACGCTGTCTCCGGCTAGAGGGTGACCGGGGTCTATGCTGACCCTAAACTGGGGTCCTAACTAATCCCTCTACCTGGAGGTACTGTTAAAGGTACAGAGGTCCAGGCCACCAGCGTAAACCCTGTCTCCTATCAATCCCTGCCAACTGTAATCTAGTCCTAAGAAGGACCCTGATTACCACCAAAGGGAATGAACAGGTAACGGTTAATGAACAGAAAGACATACAAGAAAGACAAGAAATAAAGTAAATAAAGTCTTACATACAACACTCACACACAGTAGGAACACCTAAGGTCTCAGAGATAAACTATAAGCTGTAAGAGTAAAAACAACTAAGGAGCTCTTAGCTTAAGTATTCTCAGAACCGATCCAGTCTGCTAGACTACATGAATGCTTTCACCGGCATCTAACAAGCAGACTGGCAGGTATATGAAGGAATCTAATTAGAACATAATCAAAAGCAGCCGGGCGAGGCTGGACCTAGTCTTAGCAAAGAGCTAGGTAAAATTAACTCCCTCATTACCAAACACAAAGAAACAGCAACTCAGCTGTGAGAAGTCAGAGTGTGTAATCGCGACGATCCTCGTGGCGATACACCCATGACAGTACCCCCCCCTCTACGAGGGGACTCCGGACCCTCAGGGCCAGGTCTGCCCGGGTGAGTTGTGTGAAAGGTCCGAACCAATCGATCTGCGTTAACATCAGACGCAGGGACCCACGTCCTCTCCTCAGGACCATACCCCCTCCAATGCACCAAGTACTGAAGGGATCGGCGACTGAGACGTGAGTCAATGATTTTCGACCCCTGAAATTCCACGTTATCATTGACCACCACTGAAGGAGGAGGTAGAGGTGACGGTATGACTGGTGCCACATACTTTTTAAGTAATGATTTGTGAAACACATTATGAATTTTAAACGTAGGAGGGAGGTCCAGACGAAATGCCACAGGATTAATTATGGAACTGATCCTGTACGGCCCGATGAATCTGGGACCCAACCTCCAGGAGGAAACTTTAAGTTTTATATTCCTGGTAGACAACCAAACCAGATCGTTCACCTTCAGATCTAGACCACAAACTCTCCCCCTATCAGCCATCCGTTTGTAACGGTTCCCCGTAACCTTCAGTCTTAACCGATCTGGAACTATCAGTCTCCCTGGAAATCCCACAGGGGCGTCCCCTGAGCCCCCAATACCTCCCCCTCAAGCTCAGAGCATACAGCTGACACTACAACTCCCTCCTGAGGAATAGGAACCGGATCATCCGTCATCCCGGCCCCTGGGAAAGTACGAGATAAGGCATCAGGAAGCAACTTTATTGAGCAGTCATATGCGCGATGAGGAGGTAACTCTTTACACCCCTCCTCTGAGAACATCTCCCCAAAGTCCTCCAGAAAAGGAGACAAAGTCCTAGGCACAACCGCACCGATGACCGTGCTCATGCAGTTATTCCTGCAAAATTCACCCCACTGACTTATCTTTCTGGATTGCCAATCAATCACTGGGTTATGTTTAGCCAACCAAGGAAGTCCCAACACAATAGGAGTAGGTAGACCCTCCAACACACAACAAGACAATTGCTCTTTATGTATTGCCCCTACTTGAAGATCTATGTTATGAACAGCTTGTACCAAGCTACCTTGACCGAGAGGTCTAGAATCAATAGAGACTATAGGGACCGGTTTGGCCAATACACTCAGTTGCATACCATGCACCTGGGCAAACCGAGCGTCCACCAGATTAGCCCCGGACCCACTATCAAGAAAAACAGAAATCCTCTCAGTTCTAGTACCAATCACCACCTCCGCAGGCACGAGAAACTGAGAGGGATTTGGGGACGAAATACACACTCCTAGGTTAACTCCTTTGCTCAAAGAGGCCCGGGATGGACACCCCCAACAAAATGTCCCTCTCTCCCGCAAAAGAAACACCTTCTAGTCTTGCGGCCACCGCCGATTCCTTCCTACAAAAAGATGTCCCTCCCAACTGCATGGGTTCCTCAGAACAGACCAGGGGAACCTCAGTATAAGGGAGTTTAGTAGTAGGTGGAGTCATCACGGGAGGCGGAGTTACCTCGCGTCTTCCCCGAATTCGTCTATCAATGCGAATAGCGAGGGCCATAGCAGCCTCCAGTGATGGAGGAGAATCATACTGAGCCAACACATCTTTTAATTTGTCAGACAACCTTGACAAAACTGGCTTCTAAGAGCTGGGTCATTCACTGAGTATCTGTTGCCCATCTACGGAACTCAGAAGAATATTCCTCCGCTGGACGATTTCCTTGCCGTATCTTACGTAACTTTGTTTCAGAAAGGGAAACTCGATCCGGATCATCATATACCAGACCCAGGGCAGTAAAAAATCGATCCACTGACTGGAGATCTGGGGAGCCTGGAGGAATAGAGAACGCCCAAGATTGAGGGTCCCCTTGTAAGAGCGAGATAACAATTCCCACCCTCTGCTCTTCACTCCCAGATGACCGAGGCCGCAGCCGAAAGTACAATTTACATGCCTCCCGGAAGGTAAAAAATTTGTCCCGCCCACCAGTGAACCTGTCCGGGAGAGCAACCTTAGGTTCAGATCTGGTTTGCTCCGGGGGGGACAAAACCTTGGACTTAATGTCTGCAAACTCCATGGACAACCCCTGCAACTGCCGAGCCAGCTGGGCTACTGGATCCATGACAGCTGGGGAGAATCTTTAGTATGGGCCGGTGAAAATGTCACGCTGTATAGCAGATATATATATATGTGATGTCAGTAATCTATATCAAAAGGGCAACATACTATATAACATGCGCATAGATATATGATAACATAGAATTACCTGACAGAATGTCCAGTGGGTCAATACGGAATCCGTTACACGCTGTCTCCGGCTAGAGGGTGACCGGGGTCTATGCTGACCCTAAACTGGGGTCCTAACTAATCCCTCTACCTGGAGGTACTGTTAAAGGTACAGAGGTCCAGGCCACCAGCGTAAACCCTGTCTCCTATCAATCCCTGCCAACTGTAATCTAGTCCTAAGAAGGACCCTGATTACCACCAAAGGGAATGAACAGGTAACGGTTAATGAACAGAAAGACATACAAGAAAGACAAGAAATAAAGTAAATAAAGTCTTACATACAACACTCACACACAGTAGGAACACCTAAGGTCTCAGAGATAAACTATAAGCTGTAAGAGTAAAAACAACTAAGGAGCTCTTAGCTTAAGTATTCTCAGAACCGATCCAGTCTGCTAGACTACATGAATGCTTTCACCGGCATCTAACAAGCAGACTGGCAGGTATATGAAGGAATCTAATTAGAACATAATCAAAAGCAGCCGGGCGAGGCTGGACCTAGTCTTAGCAAAGAGCTAGGTAAAATTAACTCCCTCATTACCAAACACAAAGAAACAGCAACTCAGCTGTGAGAAGTCAGAGTGTGTAATCGCGACGATCCTCGTGGCGATACACCCATGACACCATCCTGGGCCCTTTCCTGGTATATATGTCCCCTATCCTGGGCCCTTTCCTGGTATATATGTCCCCTATCCTGGGCCCTTTCCTGGTATATATGTCCCCATCCTGGGCACTTTCCTGTATGTCCCCTATCCTGGGCCCTTTCCTGGTATATATGTCCCCTATCCTGGGCCCTTTCCTGGTATATGTCCTCCTTGATATATATGTCACCCCTCCCTGTATATATGTCTGCCATCTTGGCCACCTTTCTGGTAAATACGTTCCCCGTAATGACTTTGCACAAAAAAAATTCTACTCTCCTTCCGTCCTCTTCTGTAACTGAAGCAGAGGCCGTCAGCTGACATTTGTAAGCCTGCTACGGCGATGCATGACGTCACTGACATGCGACGCCAATGCCTGGCACGCTGACGTCTGCTGCAGGCCACCAATTGGCCGGCGGCGTGTATTGCGGTGAAGAGACCTGGTGAGTCTCTGCGCTGCCATACATTTTAGCTGAATTTTGTCCACGGACGCACAAAGTAGGAGCAGAGTCCGGCGGTCCCCCTCCATCACGGGCCCTGTCTTGGTCACACCCATTTTTGGCCTCATTCATTACGACCCTGACCAGACCCCTTAAGCTTTAGGACCCTACTATGCCCATTACGATTGTAGCATTACCTTTGTTTGAGCCAGTTTTTCTAGTTTTTTCCTGTTTTTTTAATTTTTTTTTTTACCAAAGTCATCTGGCTTATGACCACTAGATGGCGATATCAGCTAATGTTTTAACCCTCCCAGATCCTAAGAAAATATTTGACGGAACTGAAGTTTTTGATTAAATGGGAACAAAACCTTGAAAAGAAGAAATCTATTCTACATCAGCAGGGCTAAAAAAAATGATGATCCAACACACATAATGGTTATACATTTACTGCACTTTGTTACAAGCAGCACCTTTTACTCCAAAATAGAAAGGAGACCGTCTTAATCCATGGAGTGTCGGCTAAGGCCAATATATCTTAGTGTATGCTGGGAGTTGTAGTGTCCCCGGAAAAAGTTTAAAAAAAATTAATTTTTGTTTAAATTAAATTCTGTTATTTTATAATGAAATGGAAGAGATCTGTGCTCTCCCCAAATATAATCGAAGAAACAAATAAATTATAAATCAGATTTCACATGGAAGCGGCAGATTGTAAACCGCGCTGTCAGGATGATGCATTGAGCGCCGAAAATCAAAGCTTGATGAATAGAATTGTCAATAGTTTTCAAGGGAATTTTTCTTTTATCTAAGAAGAAATTAGATTATTCTCCATGGCAGCAATATTCAGAATAAGATTATCTGCCCGCTGCTCATATTACCCGCTGATGTTAAAGCGCATTACATCCATATTTACTGCCCAAACTAAATTTGAAGGCAAATCGAGATTTTACAGGGATGATACTTGGCCAAAAGTATGTGAACACCCCTTGTTCTATGGTGGGAATCGACCATTGCAGCCTTATAGTCATGATATAGTCGAGATGGAGCTATAAAAGCACCCGCAAATATATGAAAGGAAGGCATGGGCACATTGGTTGCAGATTCTGCTGAGACCTGCTGGAACAGCCGGGATCAGAGTCAACTCTGATCTGGACTGTTTACCCCCTTGGAAGCAGTGGTCATTAGTGACTAAGGCACCTAAGGGGTTTTATATAAGATGAAGACTTCTTTTAGTAGCCCATCATTGCCTTAGGAAACATAAAATGCTGTAGACAGTAGCAACCATGCCAGCAAAAGTGGTTTTACAAAGTAATATGCCCATCAGAGCCACCGCTACACAATAACGGGTTACTGACGGCTTGCCTAATCATCCGAGTGCCTGACATTGCAATGCAGAAGTCTTGTAATATGTTCTAGAAGTGAAAAGGTTTGTTCCATAATTACAAAATATAGTTATGGGACAAACCCTTCAAATTGTAAAAAAAAGGAAAAAAAACTTATTTTTTTACTTTTAAACATAGTTTTATTATGAAAAAAATGCATAGAAATTCTTACTCCGGCTGTAATGACTTATACATCAATGTTATTTACTGTACGTTACTTGATGATCACAGTAAAAAAAATAGAAACAATATCAGAATTCCTGTTTTTTTTTTGTTGGATCTGCCTGTCAAATGAAGAAAAAAAAAGATAAAAAAAAAGTCCTGTGTATCTCAAAATATTAGCAATGACAACTACTCTGGTCGCATAATGCAATCGCCCAAAAAGATACACCGACGGTAAAATATACACCGACGGTAAAATATATTATTTCCGGCTCCCGGAATATGACAACATGGATGTAAATATGTATTTCTACATGCAAAAGTAGTAAAATGGCCAATGCAGTGATTAACAAAATATTTTACTTTAATGAATGCTTTAAGCCTGAAAACTCACTCCAAAGTGTCGCCCTTCTGTGCAATCTGCTGTTTTTTGCCATTTGTTAAGTGGTAAACGTAGGAGTAGACACCGAGACTGATTATAGGAAGATGTGAGGGCCTTTGTGTCTCTACAGGAAGTGGGGGCGGGTCTTTATCTCTCTACAGGAAGTGGAAATGAGTCTTTGTCTCTCTACAGGATGTGGGGGTGGGTCTTTGTCTCTCTACAGGAAGTGGGGGAGGGTCTTTGTCTCAACAGGAAGTGGGGGCGGGTATTTATCTCTCTACAGGAAGTGGAAATGAGTCTTTGTCTCTCTACAGGATGTGGGGGTGGGTCTTTGTCTCTCTACAGGAAGTGGGGCAGGTCTTTGTCTCTCTACAGGATGTGGGGGTGGGTCTTTGTCTCTCTACAGGAAGTGGGGGAGGGTCTTTGTCTCTACAGGAAGTGGGGGCAGGTCTTTATCTCTCTACAGGAAGTGGAAATGAGTCTTTGTCTCTCTACAGGATGTGGGGGTGGATCTTTGTCTCTCTACAGGAAGTGGGAGCGGGTCTTTGTCTCTACAGGAAGTGGAAATGAGTCTTTGTCTGTCTACAGGATGTGGGGGTGAGTCTTTGTCTCTCTACAGGAAGTGGGGGAGGGTCTTTGTCTCTACAGGAAGTGGAGTGGATCTTTATCTCTCTACAGGAAGTGGAAATGAGTATTTTTCTCTCTACAGGATGTGGGGGTGGGTCTTTGTCTCTCTACAGGAAGTGAGGGCAGGTCTTTGTCTCTCTACAGGAAGTGGAGTGGATCTTTATCTCTCTACAGGAAGTGGAAATGAGTCTTTGTCTCTCTACAGGAAGTGGGGGTGGGTCTTTGTCTCTCTACAGGAAGTGGAGTGGATCTTTGTCTCTCTACAGGAAGTGGAAACGAGTTTTTGTCTCGCTACAGGAAGTGGGGGTGGGTCTTTTTCCCACTACCAGAAGTGGTTGTGGGTTTTTGTCACTCTACTGTAAGTGGGGGTGGATCTTTGTCTCTCTACAGAGAGTGGGGGTGGGTCTTTGTTTGCAGGAAGTGAGGCAGAGATTTGTTTCTCTACTAGGAACACGTATATGTCTCTGTACAGGAACTTGGACAGGGAACTGTTTTTCTGCAGGAAGTGGGGGTTGTTCTTTGTGTACAGGATGTGTGGAGTTGATTTCTCTGTTTACAGGAAGTGGGGCAGGAATCAATATTTCTACAGGATGTTGGAGTGAGTCTCTGTTGAAAGTGGGGTGAGGGTTTGTCTCTCTAACGGAAGTGGGACTGGGATTTTTCTCTCTAACAAAAGTGGGGCAGGGATCAGTCTTTCTACTGGAAATGGGGGTGGGTTTTTATCTCTCTATCGGAAGTTGGGCAGTGTCTTTGTTGAAAGTGGAGTGAGGATTTTTTGTCTCCAACGTAAGTGGGGCAGTGATTTGTCTCTCTACAGAATGTGGGGGTGAGTGTTTTTTCTCTCTGCTATTGCCTTGTCATACGGCATGCAGAGATCACAGAGAGGCAGGATTGCAGTCCAGGCAAGAAATTGGACAATGGCAGGAGTAATATGCTGGAATCTGAAAGAAAGTTCTTACACCTATAGACCTGGCAGAATACTGATTAGGAACACGTGGCTGTGGACCATACTTGTCCGGAGTAAGATGCAAGCACAAGGCCTCCCTTGGTCCAGTCTCATCCCTCTGTCTAAATCGACCCGTTCCTTTTCCTATTCATGTCCTCTCAGGATACCCCAGTCCTTTTTACAGACCATGCTCCTTTCCACCACCCATTTTGCCCACATTGATGACGTGCACAAAAGCATTCAGGGAGTGCAACTAAAGAAAAATTAGTTCTGGGGTTCGAATACCTCTATACCAAATTTATTGATCAGTTGCAGCCGAAGGTCACGGAGAACCTTTATGTCTAGAATGCTGACATTTATTTTATTTTACATTTTTTTGCATTTTATTTTTGAAATATCAGTTTCAATATTTAGGATAAATTTGTTCCCGTACATACGCCACACACCTGATGTACAATACTGGGGTGAGTTTGGCTTTTGCACAAAGGAATATAAAAAAATTTACATATTAGGTCAGCATAAAAATAATGAAGACCTGGTCACAGAATAAAAGCTAATTTTTTTGTTTCTGAAAGCGCTAGGGAGGGACAACAAATATCCTGCTAGAGCCCCCTGTGGATTGTATGCATAAGATATGATGTATCCAAGTCCCTGATGACCCGAACTCATCAAAAATTGAAATTTTGCTCAGTATAGTGAATGGCATTTTCCAAGCAAAACCCTCACACAGCAGGATTGTCATTACAATGCAGAGTCCCCGCAGAGAAGAATAATATATAATTTTATATGTCAACAGGAAGATTCGGTGGCTTGTGATTTGCACAATGTTACGTTACGCTGTACGCTGTACTCCGGGATAGAGATTTAGAGCAAGGAGACAACATTTAATCCTGTATCCAAGCAGACCCCCAGCATGGGAGAGATTAGTCACTTACAAAATATAATTATCGACCAAGCCAATTTTTCACTACAGATGATATGTCTCTCCGTGACTGGGTTTCCAAAAATCTGTAACAGCAGGAAGCCCGAGGATTGCCAAACAGACTAATACTAAGAGTGGGGTAGACTGCAATGAGGACAACAACCACCAGTGCACAAAATTATAACTACTATAATACTGCCCCCTATGTACAAGAATATAACTACTATAATACTGCTCCTATGTACAAGAATATAACTACTATAATACTGCCCCCTATGTACAAGAATATAACTGCTATAATACTGCCCCTATGTACAAGAATATAACTACTATAATACTGCCCCCATGAACAAGAATATAACTACTATAATACTGCCTCCTATGTACAAGAATATAACTACTATAATACTGCTCCTATGTACAAGAATATAACTACTATAATACTACCCCTATGTACAAGAATATAACTACTATAATACTGCCCTTATGTACAAGAATATAACTACTATAATACTGCCTCCTATGTACAAGAATATAACTACTATAATACTGCCTCTATGTACAAGAATATGACTACTATAATACTGCCCCTATGTACAAGAATATAACTACTATAATACTGCTCCCTATGTACAAGAATATAACTACTATAATACTGCCCCTATGTACAAGAATATAACTACTATAATACTGCCCCCATGAACAAGAATATAACTACTATAATACTGCCTCCTATGTACAAGAATATAACTACTATAATACTGCCCCTATGTACAAGAATATAACTACTATAATACTGCCCTTATGTACAAGAATATAACTACTATAATACTGCCTCCTATGTACAAGAATATAACTACTATAATACTGCCTCTATGTACAAGAATATGACTACTATAATACTGCCCCTATGTACAAGAATATAACTACTATAATACTGCTCCCTATGTAGAAGAATATAACTACTATACTACTGCTCCCTACGTACAAGAATATAACTACTATAATACTGCCCCCTATGTACAAGAATATAACTACTATAATACTGCCCCCATGAACAAGAATATAACTACTATAATACTGCTCCCTACGTACAAGAATATAACTACTATAATACTGCCCCTATGTACAAGAATATAACTACTATAATACTGCCCCCTATGTACAAGAATATAACTACTATAATACTGCCCCCATGAACAAGAATATAACTACTATAATACTGCCCTTATGTACAAGAATATAAGTACTATAATACTGCCCCATGAACAAGAATATAACTACTATAATACTGCTCCCTACGTACAAGAATATAACTACTATAATACTGCCCCCTATGTACAAGAATATAACTACTATAATACTGCCCCCTATGTACAAGAATATAACTACTATAATACTGCCCATGAACAAGAATATAACTACTATAATACTGCCCTTATGTACAAGAATATAAGTACTATAATACTGCCCCCATGAACAAGAATATAACTACTGTAACATTTCCAGGGGGTTTAGCTCTAGGATCGCTGTCTGGGTAGACAGAATGGCATGAAAACAGTTCATTCAGACAGCAGTTCTGGTGCAAAACTGGCCGCAACCAGCTTTATTAAAGTCCACAGCAAACAGATTAAAACAAAGCATAAACAGAAAACCTGGGCTTGTCTAGCCTCTAATTACACTTAGATAGATGGCCCTCTCTATCCGGGACCCAGACTCTACCAGTCTGTGCCCAAAACAACACATATCACATATGTTACCAGTATGGAGCTTCACAGATACTCCTCCTTGTGTCTGAAGGCCCCTTCAGCGTCCAGACTTGAGAGAGATCCACTCCTATTCAGCCGCTATTCGCACGGATTCTCACTGAGACCACTCCTGTGTCCGGGGTACCTCCTGCACCCCGACTGAGATAGCTCAAACACTCTTGGAGACTGCTTCCTTGTGCCAGGACACCTCTCTGTGTCCAGGCTAAAGACAGCTCTAACACTCTTGGAGACTGTTTCTTGTGCCGAGACACCTTCCTGTGTCCAGGCTAAACTAGCTCTCAGATTGTGTTTGCAGACACCTACTTCTGGTCTCCTAATTAAGACCTGAGTAGTTTCAGGCTTGTGCTGCAAGTGTGTGCTGAATGTGAGGTGTAGTGACCTTTCTCCACCACTAGGTCCACAAAGCCACACATTTCCCTTATACCTAGGTGAAATGTACACCCCATTCATCACATATTCACTCACTGTCTCACACTACTATAATACTGCCTCCTATGTACAAGAATATAACTACTATAATACTGCTCCTATGTACAAGAATGTAACTGCTATAATACTGCTCTGTATTGTCTATGGCCGCAGGATATGTCCTTGAGTGTAGATATGTATCATCATGGTTGGTAGGTTCAGTGATGTAAGCAACAGGAAAGCAGGCTCCAGCACGTATAGTGCTTAGAGAGTTAACAGGGCATATTATGGCCGGGTTTAAGAGCAGGCAAAGAGATGGGTGGGACTGACTGCTCACATATCCGCACCCTGAAAGCGTGGGATGGCAGATAAAATGGAGACCAAGTGTCTCATTCAGAGTAAGTGCAGCTGATGAGACCTCCAGTGTGAGCGGCTGGACCCGCACTACAAAATGGACTGTTTGCTTTCTGTTTTTCACTCTGTGCTGTCCTGTTTTGTTTGCTTAAGCTGTGCGGTTTATGACATTTTATAAACTGCCTGGGTATTTTACTGAAGCCGCTTCCAGTGGCTACCTCAATCGCAGCTGAGTGAGACCCCTACAAGTGGTGGAGAATACGGGCAGGAATCTCAAAGGGCAGTGTGACTGCCGCAGAGATATTGCATGTCCTGGGTGAAAGCTACTTCGGGAGCGAAGGTGAACAGCATGGAGCTGTTAATAAAGCAACTGGAGCATTGGCAACAGCAGATGCAGCACAGGCAGCAGATGGAACTCCTAGCCGAGGCGATCCGTGGCAGGGCAATCGCCCCACCCCCAAGTCCAGGTGATGGTTCACACGTGAGGAGACGATAAGGGAACCTTGCAAAAGATGACCCCAGGTGATGATATTGAGGCGTTCCTGACGGTTTTTGAAAGGGTGGCAGAATGGGAGAAATTGCCTCCAGAGCAGCAGGCAGAGATTGTGGCCCCCTACCTAACAGAGGAACCGCAGAAGGCCTATTATGACTTTGCAGGACACAAAAGAGTAAGCCAAGCTGAAGACTGAGATCTTGGCACACTTAGGAGTAATTCTGACTGTCAGGGCACAAAGGGGGCACCATTGGGCATATTGCAGTGACAAACCTCCCTGGTCCCAGATGTTCGACCTCCTACACCTGTTCAAAAAGTGGTTGGAACCTGAATCTTCCTCCCCAGCACAAACGGTGGAGAGGGTTGTCATGGACAGGTTCACACACTCCCTTCCGAGGCCGGTGCAATCCTGAGTTTCTCAGGGAGATCCCCAGAATGCCGATGACCTGGTGGGTCTGGTGGAAAGGTACCAAGCAGTTGAGAGTTCCTTGGGGAAGCAAGGGGTCTTAGCATCTCCATACTGGGTTTACCAAAGGGGGCAGACACCCAATAGAGAGGAAGTAGAACCACATCTGGGGGGCGTCCAAGAGCCCAGGAGGCATCTCAGTTATTGCTGAAGGCCCCATTCAATAATGTACTATGGGGAACATCATACTGTAGGAGGTCATGAAAGGGGTACTCTATGGGAACACCAATGGTTTTATGGGACTGACATAAAATGAAAATTGCCACAGTATAAGTCCCTCGTTCCTTTTGGTCACAGAGGGAGGTATGTAATCCTGTCTGTGATGATACAGTAATGAGATGACTGCTGAGAAGCGATCTTCACAAAAGAGAAAGTGTCATCCTTGTCATGAGGCTCAGTGGCCACTGTGAAAACTGTGACATTTCAGGATTTTCTAAATTATAGATAGTGATACATTTTCATAATTTAGGGTTGTCCTATAGAGAGGATACCTGGGGTAATGAAAGGTGGGACACTAATAAATTTGGGGCAGCAGGGAGATCCAGATGGAAGAGAAGAAGCATTGATAGCAGAAAGGCAACATCAGGGGCAAACGGGAACACGGGGTCTGATGAAGCAGGCGAAACAGTTGTAGTTCTCAAGGAAGCAGAAAACACCCAGCGATATGCCATCCACGTGGCTGAGTTACAAAGGAGGTTCAAAGCAAGACTGGATCAACGGCAAAGCGGTTAACTCTAAAAAAGTAGCAGAATTCATCTTAGAGCTGTCAGCGAAATAGTAACATCGCTGAGTTAGTCACGCAGTCTCACAGATTTAGCTGGATTTGTCATTAGCTACAAGTCGGAACTGATCAGATGGAAAAGCAGAGTCCCGGTGATGTAGCAGAGCTGGATTTGTCACTAGCACCAAGTCTGAGCTTACTAGTGGAATAGCAGAGTCCCAGTGATGTAGTGTGTAGCCCTGGTGTGAAGGCACACACAGTACCCTGGAGAATGTGCGGAGAGGTAACAGTTTAATGCTCAATAACCATTCACTCCACCACACACTTGGACACACCCATAGGGTATGTAGCCAGTTAGTCAGTTTCCTGTCTTCGGACAGAGGAGTCAGTTCAGTCTGTGAGAGTGCAGTCTGTACAGGAAGAAAGAAGAGTTAGCAGCAGAAACTTCACTCTCCTGTCCCAAGGACAGTGGAGTTCAGTCGACGTGCTCCTGAACTAGAAGAATACTGAGAATCTGTAGCGAGCTCCAAGGAAGAAGCAAGAAGGGATTGACTTGCATTACCTTAGGAAGTGTGGAGTGCTTATGCTACAAGCGCGAACAGGGCGAAGGGCGCAGTGGAAGAAGATATAGCGGTGCATTAAGGATTGGACTATCCTGCACATTGTTACCGGTCACTGGGGACCGAAGTGTCACTACAGCTTCAGGCGTAGTGGTAGAAAAACCAGAGTCTTACTGGACCTTAGGTCGCAGAAAGCAGCCCTTGGAGTGTCAGTACGTAGCAGGGGTCAGGTGGAATAGGAACTTTGAGTCAGTGCACGACAAGAGCAAGAACCTAGTTCCATCACTGGAAGACTCCGACCACAAAACTGACCGGGCAGTACAGCTTTGGAGAAGCTGGAGTATTCGGAGTGAACTTAGCTTTATGCTAGTTGGACTCATCATATGGAAAGTGAAGGAGGCCCATAACCTGTTCAGCTGTTATCTCAAAGCACATCCTCCACCCGACCAGCCTCCCTGGGACCTGCCTTATCATCTGACAAGTAAAAGGTATGGAAAGACGC
The DNA here is from genome assembly GCA_033576555.1 of Oophaga sylvatica. Taxonomy (NCBI): domain Eukaryota; kingdom Metazoa; phylum Chordata; class Amphibia; order Anura; family Dendrobatidae; genus Oophaga; species Oophaga sylvatica. Next base: position 534,439,399 of record JARQOD010000005.1, on the reverse strand, counting down.
TGGATGGTGTGAGACTGATTTATTTATCTGCACCCGACATCATTAATTCCATAGACTTTGAGGGACCAGTCCCACCTGTAGGGGACCCGACATCTAGCTGCCACACCATCCCCTCAGAGATCTACAGCAGCGCTGGTCTTAGTGATCAGAGAACTATGTGTCGACCCGCCACCACAATTGTGGGTTACCAGGGCAATGGGGTACTCAGAGCCGAGCCCGTAGAAGTCTATGGGGTTTGTCACAGGTAGCGGTGGCTCGGTCTGTGGCCCTGGCGGTCTGGCGTATGTTGGGGGAATATTTACAGGGGATATTTATATACAGTTCGTGACGCCACCTGTAGTCTTCTGGTAATTAGTACCAGCGCTGCTGTAGATCTCTGAGGGGATGGTGATGCAGCTAGATGTCGGGTCCCCTACAGGTGGGACTGGTCCCTCAAAGTCTATGAAGTTAGTGAAGTCGGGTGCAGATAAATAACACAGTCTCACACGGTCAGCGTCTTTCCATACCTTTACTTGTAAGATGTTCAGGCAGGTCCCAGGGAGGCTGATCCAAGGAGAGTGTATCTTGAGACAGCAGCTGGACAAGTTAGGGGCCTCCTTTACTTCCAATACAATGAGTACAACCAGCCTGAAGCGTAGTTCCCTCAATAACTCCAGCTAATCTATAGCTGTACCGCCCAGTCAGCTTTGTGTCAGGAGCCTTCCTGCGAGGGAGCTGAATTCTTATCTTATCGTGCACTGACTCAAAGTCTTCACTCCCCCTGACCCCAGTTACGTACTGACTATAAGGGGCTTGTTTGCCGCGACCTAAGGTCCGGTAAATTCCTGGTTTTCTTACCACTATGCTTGTAACAATAGTGATCCTTCGGTCCCCAGTGACCGGTTGCAATGTGCAGGACTTCTTCAATCCGTAAGCACTATTCCAATAAACCACTGTGCCTTTCGCCTTGTCCTCGCTGGTAACATAAGCACTCACACTAGCCAAGGGTCGAGCAGTCACTTCTTTCTTTTCCTTCACTTCAAAGTTAGTTACAGATGCTCAGTTATCAATAGGCAGGAGCACGTCTCTGAACCTTACACCGTCCTTTAGACAGGATACTGAAGACTTTCTGCACTTAACTTCTTCTTTCCTTCCAGTGTATGCTGATGAGGTACAGCTCTGACTAGGCTGAGGTGAATTAAACCACCTGTACTAGACTCCACTTTCCGAACTGATGATAGAGCAATCTGGACTGCTTCCTCCCTCCAGACGTCTTCTCTCTCTGAAGTCCAGAACTGAACTGACTAGAAATCACTCAAAACATACACCTGACCACTCCCTCAAGAGTAAACTCCACTACCCTAAGGGTGTGTCTAGTATATGTTGAGTGAATGGATATTTAGCATTAAACTGCTGTCTCGCCACACACTCTCCAGGGTACTGCGTGTGCCTAACACCAGGGCTACACATTCCCCCATGGTAAAAGACAGCACTCCCGGGCTGTAAAATACAAAAGAGACATTTTGTTTATGCATGAAAACATTAAACAATTAACATTGGTTCGTCCCATCCGGGAGGTGAGGATATCTTGAACGTTGCGAACAATAACATTATAATAGAAATACAAAAGTATTAAATAGCATTTAATAAATATACAGTATACTTGTGAAGGACCCGCACCAAACCTTCAACGTGGTCCTGGGTGGGCTGCAGGACATCCGATTGCAGACCTCACTCAGTGCCACACCACACGGGTTTTTGTATTCAGAGGTAGTTGTGCTGGTTTATGTAAAACCAAGATAAGGCACCGAAGCGCAACTATGTACAAGTAAGTTCTGGGTTAGCACAGTCCTCAACCTCAAAGTCCATTGTAAAACCAAAGACATGAATATAATATCACATTATTATACTAAAGTGCAAAACTTTTTCTGGTTACCCAGCCGGGCATTCTACGGTTAGCAAAATATATATGCAAAACTTTATAAAACATTCTCAAACTTTTTACTTATGGTAGACCCGATATGGATCCACCGATTCGTTTCTTTACTATTTATTCATTTTCTTCAATACACTTTCCAATACATTTTCCACCCCGGGGGCTGGAACAATGCAATGGGCCCTAGATCCCAGGACTACAAATCATGCGCTGCGATTAGGGTCTGGGTCGCCACAGTTCTCGTGCGAACCTCTAGGGGCGCAACGGGTACATTCTCCTCACGTGACACCGATTGCGTTTCAATCACAGTTAACGATATGGACCGTGTCATGGATTGCGATTGAGACTGGGTCGCATGTTGCGATGTAGAGATTGCTTTCCTTTGCGATGAAATCTGGGTCGCTAGTTGCGATGAATTTGCAGGGGGCGATGCTGGGGCACGGCCGGATGCTGCTTGAGCTGGAGACGGGGACGCTGCGGTAGTGGTGACGTTACCTGCGTCTGGGACGGGGTCACGGACGATGGCGACGTTAAGGGCATACCATCCCTTCATTCCCCAGTGCCGTGTGTACGTGACGAGGTCTCCATTTACTAAGTCCCTCCCGGGATGGCCCTGCGGCAGGTGGGATTCTACGTCACGCCTGCTGACAAAGACCCCTGGGTAGAGGCCCGGTTCACGGATGAAGCCCCAGCCCTTCCGGAGCTGGAACTCAGTCACACACCCCTGCCGCCGCGGTTCCCTCAGGGTACCTTTCTCTCTCCGGACACTCTCTTTGTCCGCGATCAGCTCTGCATGTTGTCGCTGACGGTTCCGCTGAGCTTCCCGCTCTTCCTCCTGCTGGCGTTTCTTCTTCTCCTCACGACTCTGCCATTCATGTTCCCACTGGGCGGTGTAGGCGACGTCATCCAGGCGCGCCATCTCGTCCCAGTCCACATCTGGTAGTGACGGACAGGACCCCTCCGGTGTCCCTGCCGGGGACCGATCATCTGCTGCGGCCTCCTGGCCGGGCGGGCGTTCCGGACTGGCGATACCTCCTCAACCTCCTTCGCTCCACCGCTTCACCGGTGGGATCAGGATTGGTACTTTCGGGGGCAGCCTCCGGTTGCTCCTTCGCCTTGGGCAGCAGAATCTTCGGTAACTGGAATCGTGGGGGGTCGTTGAGGGGAGAGATCACCGTGTCCCACAGCCTCCGCTGTTCCAGGGTACGCCGGCGTCTCTCGATCTCTTCAAAGCCAGGTTGGTACTGGACCATCTTCTTCAGGCGTGCATTTTCTTCTTGAATCTCTAGCAACGCCTGCTGCAGGTGCAGGACCACGGATAACTCCGGTGCTGGTGGCAGCTTGGCTGGGGCACGGGGCCTGCCTTCCTCCGCTTCCCTGCTCGGCTGCACACGTCCTGCTTCCATGATGTTCCAGAAGATTCTCTCTTCTTTCTGCAGAGACATCCGGTCTCTTCCGTGGAGGTGGGGTTTGCGTCTCCTCCTCCTCGCAGGGAAGGTGAAGAGGAGGCGGACCTCCTTTGCTGTAGGGCAGGATCGCATATTGTAATAGCACTTTGAGAGGGCAGGCATTTTCTTCGCGCCACAGGGGGGTAGACGCCCACGAAGGTACGCCCACCTTCTTCTCCAGCGCCTGAGGGCGCGAATATGGCGACAAAAATGGCGATTTTGGCGCCAAAAGTGCAAACAGTCCTTTTTCACAAAAACAATTCCTTAGGCACACAGGGCTCGCAATTCTGCGAGTTTCGCATCCTGTTCGTGACACCAAGTATTTGTGTCGACCCGCCACCACAATTGTGGGTTACCAGGGCAATGGGGTACTCAGAGCCGAGCCCGTAGAAGTCTATGGGGTTTGTCACAGGTAGCGGTGGCTCGGTCTGTGGCCCTGGCGGTCTGGCGTATGTTGGGGGAATATTTACAGGGGATATTTATATACAGTTCGTGACGCCACCTGTAGTCTTCTGGTAATTAGTACCAGCGCTGCTGTAGATCTCTGAGGGGATGGTGATGCAGCTAGATGTCGGGTCCCCTACAGGTGGGACTGGTCCCTCAAAGTCTATGAAGTTAGTGAAGTCGGGTGCAGATAAATAACACAGTCTCACACGGTCAGCGTCTTTCCATACCTTTACTTGTAAGATGTTCAGGCAGGTCCCAGGGAGGCTGATCCAAGGAGAGTGTATCTTGAGACAGCAGCTGGACAAGTTAGGGGCCTCCTTTACTTCCAATACAATGAGTACAACCAGCCTGAAGCGTAGTTCCCTCAATAACTCCAGCTAATCTATAGCTGTACCGCCCAGTCAGCTTTGTGTCAGGAGCCTTCCTGCGAGGGAGCTGAATTCTTATCTTATCGTGCACTGACTCAAAGTCTTCACTCCCCCTGACCCCAGTTACGTACTGACTATAAGGGGCTTGTTTGCCGCGACCTAAGGTCCGGTAAATTCCTGGTTTTCTTACCACTATGCTTGTAACAATAGTGATCCTTCGGTCCCCAGTGACCGGTTGCAATGTGCAGGACTTCTTCAATCCGTAAGCACTATTCCAATAAACCACTGTGCCTTTCGCCTTGTCCTCGCTGGTAACATAAGCACTCACACTAGCCAAGGGTCGAGCAGTCACTTCTTTCTTTTCCTTCACTTCAAAGTTAGTTACAGATGCTCAGTTATCAATAGGCAGGAGCACGTCTCTGAACCTTACACCGTCCTTTAGACAGGATACTGAAGACTTTCTGCACTTAACTTCTTCTTTCCTTCCAGTGTATGCTGATGAGGTACAGCTCTGACTAGGCTGAGGTGAATTAAACCACCTGTACTAGACTCCACTTTCCGAACTGATGATAGCGCAATCTGGACTGCTTCCTCCCTCCAGACGTCTTCTCTCTCTGAAGTCCAGAACTGAACTGACTAGAAATCACTCCACAAACATACACCCTGACCACTCCCTCAAGAGTAAACTCCACTACCCTAAGGGTGTGTCTAGTATATGTTGAGTGAATGGATATTTAGCATTAAACTGCTGTCTCGCCACACACTCTCCAGGGTACTGCGTGTGCCTAACACCAGGGCTACACAACTACAGGTGGCGTCACGAACTGTTATACACCTATCCCTGTAAATATTCCCCCCCACCATACGCCTGACCGCCAGGGCCACAGACCGAGCCACCGCTACCTGTGACAACCCCATAGACTTCCATGGGCTCGGCTCTGAGTACCCCATTGCTCTGGTAACCCACAATTGTGGTGCGGGTCACAACAAAACTTGGCGTCACGAACAGGATGCGAAACTCGCAAAATTGCGAGCCCTGTGTGCCTGTGGAGGTGTTTTTGTGAAAAAGGACTGTTTGCTATTTTTGGCGCTAAAATCCGCCATTTTGCCGCCAAATTCGCGTCCTCAGGCGCTGGAGAAGAAGGTGGGCGTGGATTCGTGGGCGTGTGCCCCCCTGTGGCGCGAAGAGAATGCCTGCCCTCTCAAAGTGCTATTACAATATGCGATCCTGCCCTACAGCAAAGGAGGTCCGCCTCCTCTTCACCTTCCCTGCGAAGAGGAGGAGACGCAAACCCCGCCTCCACGGAAGAGACCGGACGGCTCTGGTAGAAGAAGAGAGAGTGTTCTGGAACATGATGGAGGCAGGATGTGTGCAGCCGAGCAGTGAAGCGGTGGAAGGCAGGCCCCGTTCCCCAGCCAAGCTGCCACTAGAACCAGAACCATCTGTGGTCCTGCACCTGCAGCAAGCCTTGCTGGAGACTGGAGAGGAAAATGCAAGGTTAAAGAAGATGATCTTGCAACAACCTGGCATGGAGGAGACAGAGAGACGCTGGCGTGCCCAGATACAGCGGCTGCTGTGGGACGCAGTGCTCTCTCCCACAAGCATAATGCCGTCTCCTGATTTCCCACGTTCCCTGCTGAAGAAAGCTGAAGGAAAACCGGAAGCTGCCACCAAAAGTGCTGTACCTGATTCCCCCGATGCGGAGGTGGAGGAGAAGGAGGCTGAGGAGGTCCTGCCCGTTCCGGAGTGCCAGCCCGGCCAGGAGGCCGCAGCAGAGGATCGATCCCCGGTAGGGACACCGGAGGGGTCCTGTCCATCATTACCAGACGTCGACTGGGATGAGATGGCGCGCCTGGATGACGTCGCCTACGCCGCCCAGTGGGAACGTGAGTGGCAGCGTCGCGAAGAGGAACAGCGACGCCGGCAGGAGGAAGAGCGGGAAGTGCAGCGGAATCGGCAGCGGCAGTACGAGCAGCTGATTGCGGATAAGGAAAGTGTCCGCCGGGAAAAAGGTACTCTAAGGGAACCGCGGCGGCAGGGGTGTGTGACAGAGTTCCAGCTCCGGAAGGGCTGGGGCTTCATTAGAGAACCGGGCCTCTACCCAGGGGTCTTTGTCAGTCGCAGGGACGTAGAATCCCACCTGCCCATCGGCCATCCCGGGAGGGACCTAATCAATGGGGACATAGTAACCTATACACGGCACTGGGGTATGAAAGGATGGTATGCCTTAAATGTCGCAGTCGTCAGAGACCCCGTCCCCGACGCAGGTAACGTCACCATTGCCAGCGCGTCACAGTCCCGAGCTCCCGCTGCACCAGGCTGTGCCCCGGCATCGCCCCATGAACGTACGTCACAGTTGGAAGCGCCCCCTGCATATTCTACTCTGCCAGTGCCTCGTACCAAGACACAAGCTACGACTCATTCCAAATCGCAATTTGCACCGCCGGATATAGCGGCACCAACAGCGACACCTTCGGAGATACCGCTTGCGTCCTACATGATGGAGTCACCCGATGGGACCGTAGTGAGGATGAAAACAGTCGCTACTCAGACTTGGATAGCAGGTCACGACCTATTTGTCATGTGCTCTAAAGAGCATCGCATTGTTCCAGCCCCCGGGATGGAAAGTGTAACTGAAGTTAGCAAGAAAATGTGAAGAACGGTAGGACCCAGACAGGGTTTGCCGCAACTAAGAAGATGTAAAAAGTTTTTGATAAAAGAAATAATTGCTGTTTTGCACTTTATTGCCAAATGTATCTATGTTTTCTATAATGAGTAGAATGCCCGGCTGGGTACCAGAGTGAAAATTTGAAAAAGTTGATTGCATAGTTTTACATATAGAATACCCTGGTTGGGTAAATACCGTGAGAAGTATAATGTGAGTTTCAGAAGTTATCAATATGTGTCTTTTATTATGTCATGGACTGAGAGGCTGAGGACTGTGCCAGCCCAGAACTTATCTTTGTACATAGTTGCGCTTCGGTGCATTATATTGGTTTTACATGAAACCACAGCACAATTATTACCTCTGAATATAAAATCCGTGTGGTGTGGCACTGAGCGAGGTCTGCAGTCAGATGTCCTGCAGCCCACCCAGGACCCACGTTGAAGGTTTGGTGCGGGTCCTTCACAAGAATATTGTTGATATGATATATTTATGGAAAGTATGTTTTGTATTTTTCTATGTCTAATGTTTGAATGCAACGTTTAAGAAATTCTTACCTCCCGGATGGGAAGAGTTTAATGTTTATTGTTAATGCAAAACAAAATGTCTTCTTGTATTTCACAGCCCGGGAGTGCTGTATTTTACCATGGGGGAATGTGTAGCCCTGGTGTGAAGGCACACACAGTACCCTGGAGGATGTGCGGAGAGGTAACAGTTTAATGCTCAATAACCATTCACTCCACCACACACTTGGACACACCCATAGGGTATGTAGCCAGCTAGTCAGTTTCCTGTCTTCGGACAGAGGAGTCAGTTCAGTCTGTGAGAGTGCAGTCTGTACAGGAAGAAAGAAGAGTTAGCAGCAGAAACTTCAGTCTCCTGTCCCAAGGACAGTGGAGTTCAGTCGACGTGCTCCTGAACTAGAAGAATACTGAGAATCTGTAGCGAGCTCCAAGGAAGAAGCAAAGAAGGGACTGACTTGCATTACCTTAGGAAGTGTGGAGTGCTTATGCTACAAGCGCGAACAGGGCGAAGGGCGCAGTGGAAGAAGATATAGCGGTGCATTAAGGATTGGACTATCCTGCACATTGTTACCGGTCACTGGGGACCGAAGTGCCATTACAGCTTCAGGCGTAGTGGTAGAAAAACCAGAGTCTTACTGGACCTTAGGTCGCAGAAAGCAGCCCTTGGAGTGTCAGTACGTAGCAGGGGTCAGGTGGAATAGGAACTTTGAGTCAGTGCACGACAAGAGCAAGAACCTAGTTCCATCACTGGAAGACTCCGACCACAAAACTGACCGGGCAGTACAGCTTTGGAGAAGCTGGAGTATTCGGAGTGAACTTAGCTTTATGCTAGTTGGACTCATCATATGGAAAGTGAAGGAGGCCCATAACCTGTTCAGCTGTTATCTCAAAGCACATCCTCCACCCGACCAGCCTCCCTGGGACCTGCCTTATCATCTGACAAGTAAAAGGTATGGAAAGACGCTGGATGGTGTGAGACTGATTTATTTATCTGCACCCGACATCATTAATTCCATAGACTTTGAGGGACCAGTCCCACCTGTAGGGGACCCGACATCTAGCTGCCACACCATCCCCTCAGAGATCTACAGCAGCGCTGGTCTTAGTGATCAGAGAACTACAGGTGGCGTCACGAACTGTTATACACCTATCCCCTGTAAATATTCCCCCCACCATACGCCTGACCGCCAGGGCCACAGACCGAGCCACCGCTACCTGTGACAACCCCATAGACTTCCATGGGCTCGGCTCTGAGTACCCCATTGCTCTGGTAACCCACAATTGTGGTGCGGGTCACAACAGTAGCAGAGCTGGCTTTTTCATCAGATCAAAGGCAAAACTAACCAGTGGAACAGCAGAGTCACAGTGATGTAGCAGAGCTGGATTTGTCACTAGCACCAAGTCTGAGCTGAGTAGTGGAATAGCAGAGTCCCAGTGATGTAGCAGAGCTGTTTTTTCATCAGATCAAAGGCAAAACTGACCAGTGGAACAGCAGAGTCACAGTGATGTAGCAGAGCTAGTTTTGGTGAAAGGTCCATGTAAGAGCTGATTATCAGAATAGCAGGGTCCCACTGATGTTGCAGAGCTGGATTTGTTGCAAGGTCCAAGGCGGAGCTGATTAGTGGAACAGTCCTAGCAATGTAGCAGAGCTGGCTTTTTCACTAAACCCAAGGCAAAATTGATCAGTGGAACGGCAGAGTCACAGTGATGCAGCAGAGCTAGGTTTGTTGCAAGGTCCAAATAAAAGCTTACTAGTGAAACAGCAGTATCCCAGCGATGCTGCAGAACTGTCTAGTTGAAAGGTCCAAGGCAGAGCTGATCAGCAGAGTAGCAGGGTCCAGCGACACAGCAGAGCTGAATTTGTCTCTTGGTCCTTAAAATGTAGAACGGCATGGACAGAAAATACCTGATTATTCAGACAGCAATCTGTCACCTAAACCAGCCTGGAAGGCCAGGGGGCATGACATCCAAGACACGCCATACTGGAGAGAGCATCAATAGGATCCGGAAAAGGTGTGCGGGACGTGATACTCTTTACCCTGGACTTTAGTAATGATGGAAAATAAACGTAAAACAGCAGAGCTGGGAGCTGCTGCTTGGCATTGTGCTGCCTGGTCCAGTGCCTGCACCCTGTGCAGTAGGTTCAGTGGTGCCAGCTGCCACTTTCAGTCACCAGTGGGAATTCTTCCACTGCTGTTCCTGTGTGATCTCCACCAGCTGCTAATAATGATACCACAGTAAACCTCTTATTAACATAAAATCTTAATAATTTCATGTACAGAACAGGCGGGAGAGGAACCGGCTCTCAAATCCCAAATCTTATCCAGCTGCCTATTAATTAAAGCCGAGAACAACTGTATGGAGATTACAGTCCCGGCCTCCTGCAAAGACCACAATGAGAAATGTTAGAAAATGACATATATAACGTGTACCAGAAGATGCTCATATTATACCAGCATGGTCCATGCCACTATACTCATGAAGATATGTAACTTATACAAGCTGTACATATATAGCTGTATACAGGAGATGCCCAGGTTATACCAGCCGTACATATATAATTATATACAGGAGATACCCAGGTTATACCAGCTGTACATATATAATTATATACAGGAGATACACAGTTTATATCAGCTGTACATATATAATTATATACAGGAGATACCCACGTTATACCAGCTGTACATATATAATTATATACAGGAGATGCCCAGGTTATACCAGCTGTACATATATAATTATATACAGGAGATGCCCAGGTTATACCAGCTGTACATATATAATTATATACAGGAGATGCCCAGGTTATACCAGCTGTACATATATAATTATATACAGGAGAAGCCCAGGTTATACCAGCTGAACATATATAATTATATAAGGAGATGCCCAGGTTATACCAGCTGTACATATATAATTATATACAGGAGATACACAGTTTATATCAGCTGTACATATATAATTATATACAGGAGATACCCAGGTTATACCAGCTGTACATATATAATTATATACAGGAGATGCCCAGGTTATACCAGCTGTACATATATAATTATATACATGAGATGCCCAGGTTATACCAGCTGTACATATATAATTATATACAGGAGATGCCCAGGTTATACCAGCTGTTCATATATAATTATATACAGGAGAAGCCTAGGTTATACCAGCTGTACATATATAATTATATACAGGAGATGCCCAGGTTATACCAGCTGTACATATATAATTATATACAGGAGATGCCCAGGTTATACCAGCTGTACATATATAATTATATACAGGAGATGTACAGGTTATACCAGCTGTACATATATAATTATATACAGGAGATGTACAGTTTATATCAGCTGTACATATATAATTATATACAGGAGATACACAGTTTATATCAGCTGTACATATATAATTATATACAGGAGATGCCCAGGTTATACCAGCTGTACATATATAATTATATACAGGAGATGCCCAGGTTATACCAGCTGTACATATATAATTATATACAGGAGATGCCCAGGTTATACCAGCTGTACATATATAATTATATACAGGAGATGCCCAGGTTATACCAGCTGTACATATGAGTCGCACTTAGTACCAGGGCAATGGGGTACTCGGAGCCGAGCCCATGGAAATCTATGGGAGTTGTCACTGGTAGCGGTGGCTCGGTCCGTGGCCCTGGGCGCTCATCCAATGGGGAATATTTACAGGGGATATTTAGGATAGGTAGTTCGTGACGCCACCTGTGGTATCTGGTTAATTGAACCAGCGCTGCTATAAGGACTTTCACAGGGGATGTTATGGGGCAGCTTGGTAGTAGTCTCCCACAGGTGAGACGGGTCCCTGGAAGTCTAGGTGATGATGATGCCGGGTATAGATAATAATTCAGTCACACACGAAATAGCTTCTTTTCATACCTTTTACTGGTAGATGGTTCACGTAGATCCCGGGGAGCTGGTCGGGGTGGAGAATGCACATTCGGGTAACCGCTGAGCAGGTTAGAGGCCTCCTTTACTTCGAATGTAGGTGAGTCCAACTTGCCTGAAGCGAAGTTAACTCTGAATCTCCAGCTTTCTCAATAGCTGTACTGCCCGGCCAACGTTGTGGTGGAAACCTCTAAGTGGTGAAAACTAAGTCTATATTTGCTGATCAGGCTAGACTCCTGTTTTCCCTGTCTCCGGTTACGTATTGACACTTAGGGCTGCTCTCTGCGACCTGTAGTCCAGATGCCTCCGGTGTTCTTGTTACTAAGCTTGAAACTGTAGCAACGCTTCGGACCCCGGTGTCCGGCAATTTAGTGCAGGCGATCCAATACCTAAAGCACTTCTCTATCTTCTCCACTGTGCCCTTCGCCCTGCTTCTGCTCCTTGCATAAGCACTTGCAGCTTTCGATGGAAATAGTCAGCTTTCTCCCGAGCTCGCTGAGCAGCTCTCAGTTTCCTCCTTGCTTCAGCTTCTACTGAGGTACTGATTAAGGGTAGCTCTGACTAGGCTAGGATGATGCACTTCACCCGTACTAGCCTCCACTTCTTTGTCAGATGAGCTACGCTAGCTCTGCGAGGATTCAGTCCTCTCTCCTCTCCAAGTCCAGACTGAACTGGCACTGAACTGCACTGTCTGAAGACAGGAAACTAACTGATCTGAGCTCTTCTCAGACAGGAAACAGACTGACTCTGCTACGTGTCACCACCTCCTATACCCCTAGTGGGTGTGTCTGAAATTGTAAGTGAAGTGCATGAATAGCAAGCTTTTGTGGTTACCTTCCTGTGCATTCTCCTGGATTTTATGTGTGTGCCTGCGTAGCTGGGCTACACATCCCCCTTGGTAAAACACAGCACTCCCGGGCTGTAAAAGACAAAAAGAACATTTTGTTTTGCATTAACAATAACATTTCAACTCTTCCCATCCGGGAGGTACGAATTCTTGAATGTTACTATTTGTACAATAGGAAAATACAAAAGTATTAAAATATCAAGATATCAAACGTGTTCATATATACAAGATACTTGTGGAGGACCCGCACCAAAAACCTCCCACGTGGGTCCTGGGTGGGCTGCAGGACTTCTGACTGCAGACCTCACTCTAGGCCACACGATACGGGTTTTTCTTCAGAGGTAGATAGTAGTAGTGGTTTCATGTAAAACCAAGATAATGCACCGTAGCGCAACTATTTACAAAGACAAGTTCTTGGGCTGGCACAGTCCACAGCCTCGCAGTCCATTGGCATGGTTAAAACACATTTCAAATAATTACATTAATACTTTTTCAAACTTTATACAATTTTTCAGATGCAATAAACCCTATCTGGGTCTTGCTAACTAGTCTACTAGGACTACTCCTGATAGCGAATAGGTAGTTTACCTTTAGTGATACGTTCTGACCTACGTGGGGTAGCGTCAGGTATGGTAGTCTCTAACCTTTCTGTTCTGCGTAACGGCAAACTATAGACACGACTCCACCTCTCTAGGGACCTGGCAAGCATGCTAGCGACTGGAGGAGGCGGTACTGCTTCACCAGCTTCACCAGAGGACTCCACTTCTTGTGGTGCTGCTTCTTGCGGGTCCGCTGCTTGGGGTTCTGATGGTTGAGGGTCTGCCGGAACAGGTTCTTCTGGAACTGGCTCAACTGGCACAATTGGTATGACCGGTTGTAGAGACTCCTCTTGCGGTTGATAAAACTGCAGCACAGGAATAATTACAGCGTCTCCCAATCTGGGCCAATCCGCAGGTAAATCTCCCAAATCCGTGTGTATGACCGCTTCATCATTTTCTTTCTGAATGACAACAGGGTTTTCTTCACGGAGCTTTAATGGGCAAGGACACAACTTTAAATGATCTCTAGACACGGTTGCCGTCGTTTTTCCTCCATCTTTGCTGATGGTACAGACCTTGCTGTTATCAAAATTGGAATTTTGCACGACGTATGGCTCCTGTTCCCACTGATCATCCAACTTGTGTGTTCTTCTTTTCCTTTTGAGCACCATTTCTCCAGGCATTAAAGGCTTAGCGGGAGCATTTTTGTTATAGTTCTTCTCTTGCTTTTCTCTTACTTTGTTGAGACTGTCTTCTACGTAGGCTTGTACTCTCTTGTACTGTTCCTGTCGAGTTGTGTCCCAATCTTCAACACTGTCATCAGCCTCTGGTTCTACTACTCCAGCTCCAAATCCATTGGCAGTCTTCCAGGTCTTGCTCTCATAAGGTAGGCTGGAGTGCAGTTGGTGGAACTTACTGGTATGTGGTTGTACAAGTCAACCAGGTCAGGTAACAAGTCTGGCCACCGATTTCTTTCTTCCAGGGGTACAGATTTCAGTAAATCCATGACAATGTGATTCATCTTTTCACAAAGGCCGTTGGTCTGAGGGTGGTATGGTGTTGTTCTGATCTTTTTGCATCCATACAGTTGACAGAATTCCTGAAACAGTTCAGCTTCAAATGCAGGACCTCGATCAGTCAGTACCTGCTCGGGATATCCGTGTGGTCTGCAGAAACTGGCTTGGAAGGTTCTTGCTGCTGTCTCTGCTGTCATATCTTTGACAGGGGCGACCACCAGAAACCTGGAATAGTGATCCACCATGGTCAGGGCATATGAGTATCCTGACCTGCTTGGGGACAACTTGACGTGATCCAATGCTACGATCTCCAGGGGACGAGTCGTCCGGATAGGCTGCAGGGGTGCTCTCTGACTATGATAGTCTTTTCGTCTGAGACCACAGGGTCCACAGTTCCGGCACCACTTCTCGATGGAGCTGCGCATCCCTACCCAGTAGAACCGACACCTCAACAGGGTCTCCAGCTTTTTCCAGCCAAAGTGTCCTGCTTGATCGTGGTAAGCTTCCAACAGCATTTGGATGTCTGCTTTGGGGACCACTATCTGCCAAACCATTTCATGGGTCCTTGGGTCGACGTATCTCCTGCACAACTTCTCTCGGTATATGAACAACCGGCTTCTTTCATTCCACAGGAGCTTTGCTGGCATGGATGCATCTTTCTCCAAGGAGGAACCTTCCTGTTTTATCAGCTCCTTAACACGGCTGACCACGGGATCGCTGTCCTGAGTCTCTTTCCAGCTGTGATGAGGTAACGGGTTCAACATCTCACCACACCGCTTCCTGTAGACTCGTTGCTCTTGGACCATCCCATTTCGGTGGAAGGCAGGTAGCTCAATTTCTTCCAGATCGTCTGACTCTTCCTCTGTGTCAGATTCATGCGGCATTCTGGACAAGGCGTCCGCGTTGGCATTTTTACGGCCTGCCCTGTACTTGATGGTAAACTGGTAATTTGACAACCGAGCCATCCAACGTTGCTCCATGGCTCCCAGCTTGGCTGTTTCCAGATGCGTCAAGGGGTTATTGTCTGTAAACGCAGTGAACCTGTTGGAGGCAAGGTAATGTTTAAATCTTTCGGTAATGGCCCAGACCAGCGCCAGGAACTCCAGTTTGAAGCTGCTATAGTTTTCCGGATTCCTCTCAGTTGGCCGGAGTTTTCTGCTGGCATATGCGATGACTTTTTCTTGGCCGTTCTGCTTCTGACTGAGGACCGCTCCTAATCCTTCGTTACTGGCATCTGTGTATAGCAGGAACGGTTGGCTGTAATCTGGGTAGGCTAAGATTTCATCACCGGTAAGGATCTCTTTCATCTCTTTGAATGCCTCAGCTTGTTCTTTTCCCCAATTGAATGGAAGGTTTCTGCTCTTAAGAGGTTGTCCTACCAGGAGGTCCTGTAAAGGCGCCGCCTTCTTAGTGTAATCTTTCACGAACCTCCTGTAGTAACCTGTTAATCCAGGAACTGACGCACCTCCTTTAAGTTCTTCGGCTCTGGCCATTTCTGAATAGCTGTGACCTTCTCGGGGTCCGGCGCTACTCCTTCGGAACTGACAATGTGTCCCAAGTACTGTACCTTCCGTTTGAGCAGGTGGCATTTAGATGGCTTTAGTTTCATCCCAAACTTGGACAATGACTCAAATACCTCCGCCAGGTGCTTCAGATGATCTTCATATGTCTTAGAGTACACAATTACGTCGTCCAAGTACAGCAGCACAGTTTCGAAGTTGAGATGTCCCAGACAGCTCTCCATCACCCTCTGGAATGTTCCTGGGGCACTGCTGAGACCAAACGGCATCCTGTCGAACTCGCAGAGTCCCATTGGGGTGGTGAAAGCAGTTTTCTCCCGGTCCTCCTCAGCCACAGCCACTTGCCAGTACCCACTAGTAAGGTCGAGGGTAGAAAAGTAGTTAGCCGTTTTCAGAGCAGCTAAGGATTCCTCTATACGTGGTAATGGGTATGCATCTTTATGTGTTATACGATTTACTTGCCTATAATCTACACACATTCGCATGCTACCATCCTTTTTCTTCACTAGAACTAGAGGTGCTGCCCAGGGGCTACAACTATCCCTTATCACCCCGGCTTTCTTCATGTCATGCAGCATTTCCTTAGCTTTCTGATAGTGGGCTGGAGGTATAGGCCTGCACCGCTCTTTGATGGGAGGATGACTGCCTGTAGGGATATGATGCTGTACTCCCTTAATGGTCCCAAAATCAAGTGGGTGCTTGCTAAATACTTGTGCGTACTCTTGTACCACCCGTAGTACCCCCTGTTTCTGGTGGACGGAAGTGGTGTCTGTCCCAATATGAAGCTGCTGACACCAGTCCGCTACCGGGGTTGCCGGATCATTATCCTCCGCTGGTTGGCGGGAGGCTAAGGACTCGGTTGTGAGGATAGAATTGTTATCTACGGCATGTAATTTAGCAACTGTAGCATAACGTGGCAAATTTACTTCATCGTCCCCCAGTTGAGAAGTCGTACTGGTACTCTCCCATTTACTACTTCCACTACCCCTCTAGCAATCATGAGTGTAGGTCTGTGTTCTGAGCGATGGGGTTCTACTACTGCTTGGTAGTTCTGTCCCCTCAGACTATGGCTGCTCTACACCATATTAACATTTCACTCATTGGGGGTATTACAATGGGGTTCGAGTCTGTGACCCGTACATTACCGATTTCACCATCTGTAAGCTTCGCTTGCTGCTGGCACATCAGGGCCCGGATCTCCCTCTGGATCACTCCCTTCTGCTTTGGCTTGGCAACTTCAGCGAGCTGTTGGAGCAAAAACACAACTTCTCCCAGACAGTTACTGATAACGTTAGTACCTAGTATCACATTTAAGGCATTCTCCTCATTTACAGTCTTTACCACTAAAAGTCCCTGATCCTTCAGCTCCACCCTGCCCACTTTTACATTTACGTTTTTGGCTCCAATTACTTCAACAGGGAGACCATTGGTGGCGTACACTGTCAAGTCAGGGTTTGGGGGCTGGAGGCTGTCCATGGACCAAAATTTATTGTAAAGGACGTCAGGTATGATGGTCACCTGAGATCCAGTGTCCAGCAGTGCAGGGATTGCAATCCCATCCAGAATCATGGACAGGTAGGGCCGTCCACCCACGAACCTGCGATTCCAGTCTAAGGGGCCTGATGAGTCTACTCCTGGGTGTTGGCCCTCTGACCCAGGATCGGCTCGTTTAAAGGACATTGCTGAGCCATATGACCTTTTTGGTTGCAGCGGTAGCAGACGATCTCCCGGCGAGGATGGTGTTGCTCCGGAGTCGCTCCTGGGGGTGGCGTGGTCCTCCTCTGGTGTGGCGACGTCCTCCATTTCCTCCGGTTCATCCAAGGGACATCCTCCGGACAGTCGGCTAGTAGGATCTTCCCTCCTTCCTCTTTCCGCAGTTGCAGGGCCTCCATTACAGTGGCCAAGTTCTTAGTCAGCTGGCGCACTTCTGAGCGCAGACATTCCAACTCACTAGGGGGCGCCACCTGCATTGTAGCTTCTGCCACCTGCGGGGAAAAGGTGGGTACTGCCGGCTTTAGAATGGCTTCACCCGGGTGATACTGATTTGCCACCTCAGGTTTTTCCAGGGGTCGCAGTCCCTTTATTGCCATGTCCTTTAGAGCATCAAAAGTGGCATCTGGATGATCCAAGGACCACCAGTTTACAGTCCTCCTTTCCTCTGGAGACCTCAGTCCCCGCACGAATTGCTCTTTTAACATTTGGCTCTCATCAATGGGACTTGTGGGGTTAGCCTGTTTGAGAGCTCGCAGGGCCCCTGTAGTCGGCAGGCGTAGTCCCTAATACTGTCACCCGGTCCCTGGAAGCACTGATAAAATGCCATCCGGAGATCCGTTTCTGTGCGGTCCTCAAAGATGGCCTGTAGCTTTAAGAGAATCGCAGGTACCGACTCCTGGTCTGCAGTGGGCCAAGTCTCTACTTCTCTCTCAGCCGCACCAGCTAACTGTCCTATTACCACAGCAGCTTTTTGCTTTTCAGTCACTGAGTACATATCTAAAATACTACATATTTTCCGTTTAAATCCTGGCAGGGTGCTTGGCTCGCCGCTGTACTGGGGGAGCCACTTCGCTCCAGGCATGTATGGGAGGGTTAGCGGCATTAGCGGGACCACCGGGCCAGGTGAGGGGCCTGCACCTGTGTAGCCCTGGTATGTAAGCACACAGTACCCTGGAGGATGTGCGGAGAGGTAATGGTTAAGAGCTCGACATTACTCACATACACTTCAGACACACCCAGCAGGGGTGTCTAGGGGAGTGTCCTGTAGCACAGTGCAGTCTGAGAGTTCTCCTGTGAGCGTGCAGACAGGGAAGTCTGAAGTTCTCCTGAGAGAGTGAAGGAAGTCAGGACTAGTGCCTGTGGGAGAAACAAGATTCCTGTTAAAACAGAGAGACAGTGCAAAAGTGGAGGCTAGTACAGATAACCGAATGTTATCCTAGCCTAGTCAGTGCTGATATTGAGAGTTGAGCAGGGCGAAGGGCGCAGAGGAAAGAATTATCAAAGTGCCTTAAGGATTGGACTATCCGGCATTATTCTCCGGTCACTGGAGACCGAAGCATCACTACAGCTTCAGGTGTAGAGGTAGAAAAACCAGAGTCTTACTGGACCTTAGGTCACAGAAAGCAGCCCTTGGAGTGTCGGTACGTAACTGGGGTCAGGGAGAGTGGGAACCTGGAGTCACTGCAGGAAAATAGTAGAAACCCAGCTCTCTCAAAGGAAGGCTCCGACCACAAAACTGACCGGGCAGTACAGCTTTGGAGAAATTGGAGTAAACTTGGCTCTATGCAGGTTGAACTCATCATATTGGAAAGTAAAGGAGGCCCCCAACCTGCTCTGCCGTTACCTCAAAGCACATCCTCCACCCGACCAGCCTCCCTGGGACCTGCCTTATCATCTGACAAGTAAAAGGTATGGAAAGACGCTGGATGGTGTGAGACTGATTTATTTACCTGCACCCGACATCATTAATTCCATAGACTTTGAGGGACCAGTCCCACCTGTAGGGACCCGACATCTAGCTGCCACACCATCCCCTCAGAGATCTACAGCAGCGCTGGTCTTAGTGATCAGAGAACTACAGGTGGCGTCACGAATGTTATACACCTATCCCCTGTAAATATACCCCCCAACATACGCCTGACCGCCAGGGCCACAGACCGAGCCACCGCTACCTGTGACAACCCCATAGACTTCCATGGGCTCGGCTCTGAGTACCCCATTGCTCTGGTAAACCACAATTGTGGTGCGGGTCAAAACAACTTGGCGTCACGAACAGGATCCGAAACTCGCAAAATTGCGAGCCCTGTGTGCCTGTGGAGGTGTTTTTGTGAAAAAGGACTGTTTGCTATTTTTGGCGCTAAAATCCGCCATTTTGCCGCCAAATTCGCGCCCTCAGGCGCTGGAGAGAAGAGGTGGGCGTGGATTCGTGGGCGTGTGCCCCCCTGTGGCGCGAAGAGAATGCCTGCCCTCTCAAAGTGCTATTACAATATGCGATCCTGCCCTACAGCAAAGGAGGTCCGACTCCTCTTCACCTTCCCTGCGAAGAGGAGGAGACGCAAACCCCGCCTCCACGGAAGAGACCGGACGGCTCTGGTAGAAGAAGAAGAGAGAGTGTTCTGGAACATCATGGAGGCAGGACGTGTGCAGCGAGCAGGGAAGCGGTGGAAGGCAGGCCCCGTTCCCCAGCCAAGCTGCCACTAGAACCAGAACCATCTGTGGTCCTGCACCTGCAGCAAGCCTTGCTGGAGCTGCAGAGGGAGAATGCAGTGCTCAGAAGATTAATCCAGCGCCATGCAGACATGCAGGAGACAGAGAGACGCTGGTGTGTAGCCCTGGTACACAATACCAGGAGGATGAGTGGAGAGGTAACGGTTAAGGGCTCTTCATGATATCATGTACACTTCGGACACACCCACCAGGGGTGTGGAGGGGAGTGCTAAGTAGTCTGAGTTCAGTTCAGTCAGTGACTCGAAGGAGTGAGGAAGTGCAGTCTTTGTGCAGTTCAGAAAGTGGAGGTGTGTAGCCCTGGTGTTAGGCACACGCAGTACCCTGGAGAGTGTGTGGCGAGACAGCAGTTTAATGCTCAATATCCATTCACTCAACATACACTAGACACACCCTTAGGGTAGTGTAGTTACTCGTTAGGGAGTGGTCAGGGTGTATATTGGTTGAGTGATTTTAGAAGAGTGAGTTCTGTTTCCTGTCTTCGGACAGAGAGGACGTCTGGAGTCTAGCTGGAGGGAGGAAGCCGTCGAGCCAGCTCATCATCAGTTCAGAAAGTGGAGGCTAGTACAGGTGGTCTAATTCACCTCAGCCTAGTCAGAGCTGTACCTCACCTGAATACATTGAAAGAAAGAAGAAGCTTAGTGCAGAAAGACTTCAGTCACCTGTCTAAAGGACAGTGAAAGGTTCAGAGACGTGCTCCTGCCTATTGATAACTGAGAATCTGTAACTAACTTCGTAGAAAGTGAATGAAGGAAGTGACTACCCGACTTTATGCAAGTGTGAGTGCTTATGCTACCAGCGAGGACAAGGCGAAAGGCACAGTGGACAGATTATTGGAAAGGTGCGTTTGGATTGAAGAAGTCCTGCACATTGCAACCGGTCACTGGGGACCGAAGGATCACTATTAGCTTCAAGCATAGTGGTAAGAAAACCAGGGATTTACCGGACCTTAGGTCGCGGCAAACAGCCCCATATAGTCAGTACGTAACTGGGGTCAGGGGGAGTGAAGACTTTGAGTCCGTGCACGACAAGACAAGAATTCAGCTCTCTCGCAGGAAGGCTCCTACCACAAAACTGACTGGGCAGTACAGCTATGGATTAGCTGGAGTTATTGAGGGAACTACGCTTCAGGCTGGTTGTACTCATTGTATTGAAAGTAAAGGAGGCCCCTAACTTGTCCAGCTGCTGTCTCAAAATACACTCTCCTTGGATCAGCCTCCCTGGGACCTGCCTGAACATCTTACAAGTAAAGGTATGGAAAGACGCTGACCGTGTGAGACTGTGTTATTTATCTGCACCCGACTTCACTAACTTCATAGACTTTGAGGGACCAGTCCCACCTGTAGGGGACCCGACATCTAGCTGCATCACCATCCCTCAGAGATCTACAGCAGCGCTGGTATAAATTACCAGAAGACTACAGGTGGCGTCACGAACTGTATATAAATATATCCCCTGTAAATATTCCCCCAACATACGCCAGACCGCCCGGGCCACAGACCGAGCCACCGCTACCTGTGACAAACCCCATAGACTTCCATGGGCTCGGCTCTGAGTACCCCATTGCCCTGGTAATCCACAATTGTGGTGGCGGGTCGACACAGAGGCCAGTACAGGTGAGCCAGTTCACCTCAGCCTGGTCAGAGCTGTGCCCCACTATAAGACGGACTGAGATATCTATTAAGAGTTGAGCATATCGAAGGGCATAGTGGAAGAGAACAGAGAAGTGCCATAAGTATAGGATACCTGTGTGTAGCCCTGGTGTTGGGCACACGCAGTACCCTGGGGAGTGTATGGCGAGACGGCGGCTTAATGCTCAATATGCATTCATTCTACACACACTGGACACACCCTTGGGGTAGTGAAGTATACTCTAGGGAGTGGTCAAAGTAGTGGGTGTAGGGTGATTTTGAAAAGAGTCTAGTTCCTGTCTCTGGGCAGAGAAGACGCTTGAAGTGGAGCTTAGACCTCTGTGGAAAGAGGAGAGAGGAGTCTAGCCTGCTTCATAACCAGTTCAAATAGTGGAGTCCGGTATAGGTTTTAAAATATACCTTAGTCTGGTCAGAGCTGGATTATCTCTCAGCACACATTGAAGAAAGGAAGGAGTATCAGCACAGAAAGACTTCAGCGTTCCTGTCTAAGGACAGTATCAGGTACAGAGACGTGCTCCTGCCTGTGACAACTGAGCATTTGTGGCTGGCTCTATTGGAAGGAGAAAGATTGGAAGTGACTGCTCGACCCCTGGCTAGTGAGAATGTTTATGTTACCAGCGTGGACAAGGCGAAAGGCAAGTGGATTGTAGAATTGGTGCTAAAGGATTGCTTAAGTCCAGCACCCTGTTTACCGGTCACTGGGGACCGAAGAGTCGCTGTTGTTTCAGGCACAGAGGCAGAACAACCAGGAATCTACCGGACCCTAGGTCGCGGCAGACAAGCCCCATATAGTCGGTACGTAGCTGGGGTCAGGGGGAGTGAAAACTTTGGCGTTCTGCAGGACAAACATAAGTATTCAGCTCCTTCACAGGAGGACCCCTAACACTAAGCTGACTGGGCAGTTACAGCTAAGATTAGCTGGAATCATAGAGGGAACTACGCTTCAGGCTGGTTGTACTCGTTCATTGGAGTTAAAGGAGGCCCCTAACTTGTCCAGCTGCCGTCTCAAAATACACTCCCTTTGGATCAGCCTCCCCGGGACCTGCCTTGACATTCAGCAAGTAAAGGTATGGAAAGACATTGACTGTGTGAGACTGTGTTATTTACCGGCACCCGACTTCACCATCTTAACAGACTTTGAGGGAAGAGTCCCACCTGTAGGGGACCTGACATCTAGCTGCCTCACCATCCCCTCAGAGATCTACAGCAGCGCTGGTACCCATTACCAGAATACTACAGGTGGCGTCACGAACTGTATATAGTTATCCCCTGTAAATATATCCCCCAACAACATACGCCAGACCGCCCGGGCCACAGACCGAGCCACAGCTACCTGTGACACAAATCCCATAGACTTCTACGGGCTCGGCTCTGAGTACCCCATTGCCCTGGTAACCCACAATTGTGGTGGCGGGTCGACACAACTAACTTGGCGTCACGAACAGGATACCAAACTCGCGAAATTGCGAGCCCTGCGTGCCTAAGGACTTGTTTTTGTAAAAAGGACTGTTTGCACTTTTGGCGCCAAAATCGCCATTTTTGTCGCCATATTCGCGCCCTCAGGCGCTGGAGAAGAAGGTGGGCGTACCTTCGTGGGCGTCTACCCCCCTGTGGCGCGAAGAAAATGCCTGTCCTCTCAAAGTGCTATTATAACATGCGGTCCTGCCCTACAGCAAAGGAGGTCCGCCTCCTCTTCACCTTCCCAGCGAGGAGGAGGAGACGCAAATCCCACCTCCACGGAAGAGACCGGATGTCTCCACAGAAAGAAAGAATCTTCTGGAGCGTGATGGAGGCAGGACGTGTGGAGCCGAGCGGGGCAGCGGAGGAAGTCAGGCCCCGTGCCCCAGCCAAGCTGCCACCAACTCCGGAGTTATCCGTGATCCTGCACCTGCAACAGGCGTTGTTAGAGGTGCGGGAGGAGAACTCACGACTAAAGAAGTTGTTCCAACCTGGCCTGGAGGAGATAGAGAGACGCCGCTGTAACCTGCAGAAATGGCGGATGACGAACACGGCGTCTCCTCCCCTCAACGAACCCCCACGATTCAAAGTACCGAAAAGTCTGCTGCTCAAGGCGGAGGAGCAACCGGAGGCTGCCCCGAAAGTACCGTTCCCGATCCCACTGGTGAAGCGGTGGATGCGGAGGAGGTTGAGGAGGTACAGCCAATCCCGGAACGCCCGCCCGGCCAGGAGGCCGCAGCAGATTATCAATCCCCGGCAGGGACACCGGAGGGGTCCTGTCCGTCACTACCAGATGTGGACTGGGACGAGATGGCGCGCCTGGATGACGTCGCCTACACCGCCCAGTGGGAGCAAGAATGGCGGAGTCGTGAGGAGACGAAGAGGCGCCAACAGGAGGAAGCGCGGGAAATCAAGAAGAACCGCCAGCGACAGTTTGCCGAGCTGATTGCTGATAAGGAGACTGTCCGTCGCGACAAAGGTACCTTACGGGAACCGCGGCGGCAGGGGTGTGTGACTGAGTTCCAGCTCCGGAAGGGCTGGGGCTTTATTCGTGAACCGGGCCTCTACCCAGCGGTCTTCGTCAGCAGGCGTGACGTGGAATCTCACCTGCCACAAGGCCATCCCGGGAGGGACTTAGTGAACGGCGACATA